>CM065388.1:2277500-2877500 GCA_033060915.1 Euryodendron excelsum
CTACATGTCAATCTACCCTTAATTCACCTATGAGAGTCTTTAACTAACTATTGACCAATCCTATCCACTTTGAAAAACAATGTTTGAAAAGAAATGATGCATGGGATGCAAGTGCAAAATAAGAGGGAGTTAGAGAATAGATTTGAAAATAAATTTGAAAAGAAATTGATTTGATTTGAAAGAAATTTGAAATTGGATAGATTTAAAATTGAAAAGTTTTGAAAATTGAAAGTAAAGATTTGAAAATAGAAATTTGAGATTGGAAATTTGAAAATAGATTGGAGATTTGGAAAAATTTTGGAATTTGAAATTTGGAAGATATGGAGGAATTTGAAATTTGAAAGAAGTTGTGATCGCACCCATGAGAGTTGTGTATGTATCCTTTTGGAGGAATCAGGTTAGTCGTAGTTTGGACAAGAGTCCGATTGAGAAGAGATTGACTTGGAAGAAAGAAATTGAATTGAAAATTGGGTTAGAAGATTGAGAGATTGAACTTTGATTGGAAGATTTGAAAAGACTTGACTTTAGAAAACTCGGTTTTAGGAAACCTAGACTTAAGGATTTCAAAAAGAAGGATTGGATTTGACTTGGAAAGATTTTGAAAAAGAATTGACTTGAACATTAGACTCGGAAGATTTAGGAAAGGATTGGATTTAAGAAGAGTTCTAATTAGAAAAGGTCCGATTTAGAAAAGTTTCGTTCTAGGAAAGTGTCATTTTAGGAAAGTTTTCGAATTAGGAAAGCTTTAAAATTAGGAAAGTTTTTATTTTTGGAAAGTTTCGAATTAACAAAGTTTTGAATTAGGAAAGTTTTTAGAAATTGGAAAGTTCCATTTTAAGAAAGGTTTTGAAATAGGAAAGTATTGAATTTAGAAATGTTTTGAATTAGGAAAAGTTTAGTTTAAGAAAGGTTTAGAATTTAGAAAGTTTCAAGTTAAGAAAGTTTTGAATTAAGAAAGCTTTGAGTTTAGAAAAGTTTTAGATTTAGAAAAATGTTGAAGTTTTGGAAAGTTTAGAATTTAGAAAGTTTGGAAGTTTAGAAAGATTTGAGATTAGGAAAGGTTCGAGTTTAAGAAAGATTTGAAAACTTAGGTTTGAAAAGTTAAGATTTAAAAAGAAGGTAGAATTAGGAAAGGAATGGATTCAGGAAAGATATGGATTAGAAAGGGATTGGATTTTATTTCTAAAAGAGAAGATTTGATTTTGTTTAAAAAAATAGAGGATTGAATCTAGTTTCCTAAACGGGAAGATTGGTTTTGGGCAAGGATTTGAAAAGCGATGTTTTGGGAAACCCTAGATTTGGAAAACTATAGTTTTGATGTGGAAAATAGGTTTTGGAAAGTTTGGATGTAGAAAACAAGAGGTTTTGGAAACTTAGATTTGGGGTAACGTTGAAAACCATGTTTTTGGAAAGAAAATTAGGGTTTCCTAATTGTGAGTTCTAGGGCTTGACTTGGGCTTCTAAGAAAAGAGTTTTTGGAAAGTACATTTTTGGAAACGAAGATTTTGGAAGGAAATCCTAGAGAGGAGTTTCTAGAAGGAAGATTTTGGAGAGAGAGAGTTTTTGGAAACAAAGATTTTTAGAAGGGAATCCTAGAGAAGAGTTTTTGAAAAGTGTGTTTTTGGAAATAAGTTTTTTGGAAGGAAATTCTAGAGGGGAGTTTTTGGAAAGATTTTTGAAAAGGGAGTTTTTTAGAAAGATTTTTGGAAAGAAATTGGTGGAGGGAGTTTTTAGGAAAGTGAATTTAGGAAATGTTTTTAGAAAGAGATTTTGGGGAGAGGATTTTGGAAAGGAGTTGAAAAATGAGGTTTTGAAAAATAGATTTTGGGAGGGAGTTTTTGAAAATAATTTTGGAAAGAAGAGTTTTTGGAAAGTATGTTGAAAAAGAGATTTTTAGGAAGAGATTTTTTAAAAAGAGAGCTTTTTTGGAAAATGTAAAAGATCTCACTTTCCTAAAGCAATTCTAACCATAAGAAGGCCAGAACCACTTTAGGACAGCGGTTTTGAAAACAACAAGATTTGAAAATATGAACCATATTGGTCACTTGGAATGTAACACCTTCCTAAAGCAACCCTAGCCATGGAAAGGCTAGAATCACCCTAGAATTGTGATTTTGAAAACATGTTTTGAAAAAAGAGATTTTGATGCAATTTTGGAAACAAGTTTGAAAACGATTTTGAAAGCAACTTTGAAAACGACTTTTGGAAGATGCAAGACCATGATATTCACAATGCAAATTTGGGGTCGTGAACATACAAGGTTAAGGCTTCACCACATAATCAAGGGGGTCAGACCCACGTGGTCTCTGGTTAAACTAGAAGAAAGCCTCCGACACGGTGACTCTCCAATAACCCAAGCCTACACATGGACCGGGAATCTCCTTGTTTCAAGCATGCAAAGAAAGTGGGGGGAAAGAGATGGGGGATTAAAATAGAGAAAACCCAAGTGGGTTAGGAGAGAGAAGAGAGAGGGGGAAGTGTGGAAATTTAAATGGAGAACCTACCTTGTATCTTGTTTATTTTGCGCGCCTTGCTTTCTTTGGTCTTCGTCTTGATCTTCGTCTTCAATCTTCAAGAGCCGCCTTCAATCTTCAAACTTCAAATTACAACTCTTTAAGTCTTCGAAGGAGGGTTGAAGGTTAGTGTATGAGTGTTAGGGGGTGTATAGGAGGCTAGGGTTTAGTGTATGGTGGCTAGGGTTTGGAAAACCTAGGGAAGCTAGGGTTTAGGAGGTGCTCGAGCTCTGTATATCAAAATATAGGATTTTTAGATTGATTTTACGGACCCTTTTTACGCTGGAAAAGGCTCTGTATTTATAGAGATTGGACAACACTGGCGCTAGGCCAAACTTTACACTAGCGCCACTAGGAGTGGCGCCAGGCCAATTTTTGGCTTGGCGGCATTACTAGTGGCGCCAGCCATTTAGGAAATATTTAAGTTCGGTAAACAACATATCTTTGACTAGATTTGGGCGCCTGTACTAGTGACTACCATGCAATCTTTAGCCTAGTTTCACTAGGAGTGACTCTGGAAAGTCCGAGAAGGTTTTTGGAGGACCGGGGATGACCCGGAAGGCCGGAAAAGAGAAGGAACACTTAGAATAGTGTCTCGGAGGTATTTGACTTGAAAAATGAGGACAAGATGTGTCGGAAGGGTTGATTGGGCCGTTAGGGGCAAAATGGTCAATCAGGTCGAGAAGCTGCCGGGACAGACTCGGACTGTCCCAGAAGAAGACTTGAAATTTGAAAACATTATTCAGAATGTTCCCAAAAGTTGCCGGTTTGATTCCCAGATCCGTTGTGGTCGGAAAAGGTGACCGGCCCATCAGGGGCAAAACGGTCATTTCGCACCGGGTTTGCCGGAACTAACTCGGAATGATCCGAAAAAGTAAAGGAATGTTGAGAATACTATAATAAGTAATCTCAAAAGGTTACCGTTTTGATACCTAGAGCCGGTGTGGTCAGAAAAGGCGACCGGTCCTCCAAGGGCAAAACAGTCATTTTGTACCAGATTTGCCGGAACTGACTCAGAATGATCCGGAAAGATAAGGAAATGTTGAGAATACTATAAGGAGCAATCTCAGAGGATTACCGGTTTGATATCCAAAGCCGATATGGTTGAAAAAGGAGATCGGCCCACTAGGGGCAAAACAATCATTTTGTACCAGGTTTGCCGGAACTAACTCAGAATGATTCAAAAAGATAAAGTGAGGTTGAGAATACTATAAGAAGCATTCTCGGGAAGTTACTAAAGGGGCCCTGATTGGAACCGTCTCGAGAAATAAACAGTCTTGAGAGAGGGATTGGAAAGGGGACTTACCATCTTCGAAAAGACGCGCCCGATTGGAACCGTCTCGAGGAATAAATTGTCTCGAGAGAGGGATTGGAAAGGGGTCTTACCGTCTTCGAAAAGACGCGCCTGATTGGAACCGTTTTGAGGAATAAACTGTCTCGAGAGAGGGGTTGGAAAGGGGTCTTACCGTCTTCGAAAAAACGCGTCTGATTTGGGACCGTCTCGAGGAATAAATGTCTCGAGAGAGGGATTGGAAAGGGGACTTATCATCTTCGAAAAGACGTGCTTGATTTGGAACCGTCTCGAGGAATAGACTGTCTTAAGAGAGGGATTGGAAAGGGGATTTACCATTTTCGGAAAGACGTGCTTGATTTGAAACCGTCTCGAGAAATAAACTGTCTCGAGAGAGGGATTGGAAAGGGGACTTACCGTCTTCGGAAAGACGTGCCTAATTTGGAACCGTCTGGAGGAATAAACTGTCTCGAGAGAGGGATTGGAAAGGGGACTTATCATCTTCGGAAAGACGTGCCTGATTTGGAACCGTCTCGAGGAACCAACTGTCTCGAGAGAGGGGTTGGAGTTGGAATTGGAAAGAACAAGGTCCTTAAGGGCATTTTGGTCGTTTTGCCTCTATTTGGGCCTGGCGGGCCCGTGAAGCGATGGATAGATAGGATTTGGACTTAGAAAGTTGGTTTCGATTGGAATATGCCCATATTGACTTGAGTACAAGTCTAGACGAAGCGTAGACTGCCGAGCGGTCAAAAATGGGGTGCTTACACCTTTAGTACAAGAAGAAGCACTACAAGACAGAGTTATTGACATCTCACTGCCTAGTCGTAGTGGGAGGAATGCTATGACTCAGGCTAAAATTGAAGCGCAATGTGCAAATACCGTCAACATGTTAGTTCCACAACCAAAGCGTGATGATGGTGCACAAGGATCAGAATTAGCAGATCAATCCACTCGTAATACACAGACACCGGTCGTGCCTCGTCGTAGTGGGAGGGTTGTACACCAACCTGATCGGTATATGTTCTTGGGAGAGTCTTATGATAGAATCCCTAATGAACTAGACACCGAACCCAGGAGCTACAATGAAGCACTTCAAGACAAAGACACAGAACTTTGGGTAAAGGCTATGAAATCAGAGATGGAGTCCATGTACTGTAATCAAGTCTGGAATCTTGTAAAACCACCTGAAAGGATAAAATCCATCGGATGCAAGTGGATCTATAAGAAGAAGAGAGGGGCAGACGGGAAGGTGGAAACCTTCAAGGCTAGGCTTGTTACGAAAGGGTTCACTCAGAAAAAGGGGATCAACTATGAGGAAACTTTCTTGCCAGTAGCTATGCTAAAGTCTATCCAGATTCTCTTATCTATTGCGGCTTATTTCAATTATGAGATTTGGCAAATGGATGTCAAGACAGCTTTCCTTAATGGAAGTCTTGAAGAGTGCATCTATATGATGCAACCAGATGGTTTTGTAGCAAAAGGTCAAGAGCACATGGTGTGCAAACTTAAGAAGTCTATTTATGGACTTAAGCAAGCGTCTAGGTCTTGGAACACTCGTTTTGATCAGGCCATTAAATCTTATGGTTTTGATCAGTGCATTGACGAGTCGTGTGTGTATAAGAAACGCAGTGGAAATGTGGTGGTGTTCTTGGTATTGTATGTGGATGATATCTTACTCATCGGAAACGATGTGGGGGTATTATCTTCGGTTAAGGTATGGTTATCCAGACAGTTCGATATGAAGGACTTAGGAGAAGCCGGTCACATCCTTGGGATCAAGCTTTTACGAGATCGCAAGCATAGGATGCTGGGCTTATCACAAGCTACTTATATTGACAAGATTCTTGCCCGTTTTAGCATGCAGGATTCTAAGAAAGGGTTCCTCCCTTTTAGACATGGAATCTCTCTAACTAAGGATCAGTGTCCTAAGACACCGATCAAGATAGAGAACATGAACGTAGTTCCCTATGCATCAGCAGTGGGAAGCCTCATGTATGCAGTGAGAATATGTCCTAAGACACTGAGAATATGTCTTAAGACACTGATTCTTATTATTCGGGATCAAACCAGAGACATCTCGAAGGTATGATTCTAATCACGTAGATTAGGCTATGCTAATTAGATCAAAATTTTTGGTAGTATGCGTATATACTATAGCCAAGTCATGGAAAATTCCACAGTCCCCAACAAACTTGACCTTGTGTTTGGGGATGGTATGGCAAACCAACCTTGTGAATAATGTCGTACTTTCTCATGAGTATCCCTAATGGCTTATTACAAAAATGGGAGTCACCATCACTTATGATGGCCTGAGGCATACCGAACCGGGAAAAAATATATTTTTTGAAAAATTTGACCACAACTTAGTGGTCATTGGTTCGTGCCGGTATTGCCTCTACCCATTTGGAAACATAATCAATGGCCACTAAGATATAGAGATACCCAAAAGAACTAGGAAATTGACCCATGAAGTCTATGTCTCAACAATCAAAAACCTCCAAGACAAGGATAGGGTTAAGGGGCATCATGTGTTTCCTAGTAAGGCTTCCTAGCCTTTGACATCTATCACACGTCACGCAAAATGAATACACATCTTTAAACATAGTCGGCTAATAGAGTCCACTTTGTAAAATTTTGGCCACGGTTTTCTTCGAAGAGAAATGGCCCCCACAAGCATGAGAATGGCAAAATTTCATTACACTTTCAAATTCCTCATCCGGCACACATAGCCTTACAACTTGATCCAAGCAATATTTGAACAAATACGGCTCGTCCCAAAAAAATTGTCTCACTAGCCTAAAGAATCGCCTTTTGTCCAATGCGGACCAATGAGAAGGAATGGCTTTTATGGCCAAGTAGTTGGCCACATCAGCGTACCAAGGACTTAAGGCTTGATTCAAGGCATTGCAAGACATGAGTTGCTCATCGGGGAAGGTCTCACAAATAGAAGAATCATCTTCGGTAGGGTGCTCAAAAGGGAGGCGGGACAAATGATTCGCGACAACGTTTTCCACCCCCTTCTTATCCCTAATTTCAAGATCAAACTCTTGAAAAAGGAGAATCCACCTAATTAATCGAGGCTTTGCGTCTTGTTTGGACAAGAGGTATTTAAGTCCAGCGTGGTTGGTAAAAACAATCACGTGAGACCCCACTAAATAAGAGCGAAACTTGTGCAAAGCAAACACAATAACCAACAGTTCTTTCTTGGTGGTGTTATAATTTATTTGGGCCTCATTCAAAGTTTTGCTCGCATAATGGAGCACATGAGGTTTCTTCTCATTTCGTTGGCCCAACACGGCCCCCACAGTAAAATCGCTAGCATCACACATTAATTCATAGGGTAGGCTCCAATCCGGAGGCCGAATTATGGGAGCCGTAGTCAAATGATTTTTCAATTTATCAAAAGCTAGCTGACAAGACGGAGTCCACTCAAATGGAGCGTCTTTTGCCAAGAGGGCACATAAGGGCCTAGAAATGGAACTAAATGATTAAATGAAGCGCCGGTAACAACCGGTATGCCCAAGAAAATGTCTCACATCTCTCATGTTCCTAAGGGCGGGTAGCTTTTGAATAAGCTCGACCTTGGCAGGATCTACCTCAATGCCCCTCTCGGAGATGATGTGGCCTAGAACTATTCCATGTGTCACCATGAAGTGACACTTCTCCCAATTCAACACAAGGTTGCTCTCCTCATAACGTTTTAGTACCGACTCTAAGTTTTGAAGACATTGAGCAAAGTTGTCCCCATATACGAAAAAGTCATCCATAAAGACCTCTAAAATTCGCTCCACCATATCAATAAAAATACTTATCATGCATCTTTGAAAAGTGGCGGGAGCATTACATAACCCAAAGGGCATTCGCTTGTAAGCAAATGTGCTAGAGGGGCATGTAAATGTGGTTTTATCTTGGTCTTCCATGGCGATTTCCAATTGATTGTATCCAGAATAACCATCAAGGAAACAATAGTAAGCCCATCTCGCTATCCGCTCCAAGACTTGGTCAAGGAAGGGAAGGGGAAAATGATCCTTGGTAGTTATGTCATTCAAGCGACGGTAGTCAATACACATACGCCATCCGGTTTGGATTCGGGTGGGTATCAATTCATTATTCTCATTCTTAACTACCGTCACCCAGAACTTTTTGGGGACAACTTGGGTGGGAGTCACCCATTTAGAGTCGGCAATTTGGTATATAATACCCGCATCAAGAAGTTTTTGGACCTGACCCCTCACAACTTCTTTCATAATTGGGTTCAATCGGCGTTGCATTTGGTGCACCGGCTTAGCCCCTTCCTCAAAATATATGCGATGAGTGCAAACAAGAAGGCTAATGCCGTGCAAATCGGCGATTGTCCAACCTATGGCTTTTCGGTGCTTTTTGAGCACCTCCAACAAACTCCTTTCTTGAGCCTCCGTGAGTGATGAAGATATCACTATGAGATAAGATTCACCTTTACCCAAAAATACATATTTAAAGGTAGAAAGTAAAGGCTTCCTATCAGGCGTAAGAGCCTCAAGTTCGGATGGTTGGGGCTTGGTAGGGTTAGGGGTCAAAGGTTCAAAAGTGGGGTCCATTGACCCACCGCTATGATAGGACACACCTCTAGACCACTACCCTCATTAAAAACATCCGCCTCTTCCTCATCTCCCAAGCAAGCTAGATGATTGCACTCCAAAAGTGCAATTATAACACCTTAATTTTCCAATTATTAGCCTTACTTTAGGAGTTTATATACTTCTTTAAGTAGATTTTAGTATTAACTAAGTTATTTTGATTTTTATAGGTTTTGAGCTTAATGTGAGGGGTTTCGGGCGCATTTCGGATAAAAGAATAATGTGTTTTTCAAGACCATGTTGTCAAGGTACAAGATGTTAAAGTTGTGGTACAACCAGTTGAAGCACGTAGAGTTGAAACTTTGGAAGGTCATATCTCCCAAACCAGAAAGGCTACCGGAATCCATAATATATCGATTTTATATAACTTTCAAAAATCTTTCAAAATAAGCTGACCTTACATACGGTGGCTTACTGTATGTACAGTGAAAGCCTATCGTATGTATGGTACTGTTCACCGTACGTACGATCTGCCAAATTTTCAAACTTCAGAAGGTTGTATTCAACGTATTCGGGACCGTACAAAGTCCGTACGTACGGTATTTTGACCGTACGTACGGTCCTGGCACCCCATGTGCATATTTTTCAACTATATCTTCGGGAAATGACGTGATTTTTGGATCTAACTTCATTTTTAGGCTAGATTTTCAGTTAGAACTAGATGTAGAGAGAGAAAGTGGGTTTGTTTTGTATTTTCTTGCATTTTCTTGTATTTTCTTAGTTTTTCTTAGCTACCAAACACTATTTTCTTCATCAATTAATAAGCAATTATTAATTCTTCATGCTTTCTTCTATGGAATCAAGTAGCTAGACATCTCTTAGATGTAATTATGAAAATCTACCAAGGATTTGCAAAGGCTTCAATAGAGGTATATAAATTCCAATGATTTATCCTTTGTTTTCTCTAATTCTTGCTTCAATTGAGTTGTAGATACATAGAACACTTAGATTCATAATCTAGGTTGGTAATTGTTATACACAATCTTCTAATTGGTATAGGAATTGCACAATTGAGGATTTGACTCTAAGATTCCTACAATAAAATAACAATCTACACTCAATTGAACTTGAATTCAAGCGTTTATAGTCGAAATCCTCCTGGTCAAGGTTCCATGGAGTGAACCTTGACTTGAGTTAAACAAAACTCCATTGAAGACCTTGTAGAGATTTGGTATATTGAAGCAATTGCATCCAAGCCCTTTATTACTTAACTTAAATTTAGTATAATTGCCTTCTATTTTTTCTTGTAATTAGCATAATTGAGTAGTCTACAACATTCCACAACCCAATCAATTTTCGGTCTATTTTTAGTTCAATTTTAATTTGCTAAGCGATTCACTAGTTCATCCCATTTGTTTGGTTGTTTTGACTTTTGTATTGCCTATATTTGGTTGATCCTTTGGGAGAAGGATACCAGTGCTTACTGGTTTATACTTCGATCGACACCCGTAAACCTTACGGGAAGCTCAAGTCAATTGCACATTTGAGAGCGAATCACTAGACCCTCACTAAATGTCAACATTCTTTCCAAAGGGTCTTCTACCATTTGCTCTCGAAGTGCTCTTGCACTATTGAGTCAATAAGATTCACCTCCCGAACGTCCTCTAAATCCCCCAGTTGTTTGCCAGCATTAAACATGTTAAGTTCAACGGACATGTTCCCAAAAGAAAACTTCAAGAGACCCCTCGCACATGGATAATGGTATCATATGTGACTAGAAAGGATCGGCCCAAAATGATAGGAATGTGGTTCCGGGCATGGGGATTTACAACCGGGTGGGTATCTAAGACCACAAAATCGGCCGGGTAATAAAAACTTATCACCTTTCACTAAGACATCCTCAACTATTCCCCTAGGGGCTTTGATCGATCGGTCCGCCAACTGGAGTGTGATCCTCGTAGGTTTCAATTCACCTAGCCCCAATTGCTCGTACACCGAGTACGGCAACAGATTCACACTCGATCCCAAGTCTAGAAGAAACCCCTCTATCCTATGGTCTCCTATGCCATAAGTCATGGTAGGACAACCGAGATCTTTGTATTTTGGTAGGGTTTTGACTTGGACTACGGAATGGACGTTCTTAGCAAGAAAGACGTTCTCCCTCACATTTAATCTCCTTTTAACAGTACATAAATCCTTAAGGAATTTAACATAAGAGGGAACTTGTTTAATGGCTTCAAGGAGAGGTAGATTTATTTTGACTTGCTTGAAAGTCTCATAAATCTCCGAACTTAATTGATTCTTGGGTTAACTAATCGGTGAGGAAATGGAGCGTGAGCCAAGATCTCACGCTTCTCTCTCAAAACTTCCTCACCATTGGGCATGGACCCACTCGGCTCTTTCTTCTCACAATTCCCTTCCTCTTTCTTTTCTCTCTCATTTTTTTCTTCTCACTCCCCTCCTCCTTCTCACTTGGCACTCTCTCAACCTCTTTTTCTTTTCTAAGCTCTTCCTCATTAACCCCCGACCCCTCATCTACCTTAGACACTTTTACCCCACCCTTAAGGTCCCTAGGAAGGATGGTCTTGTCAATAGCTTTACCACTCCTCAAAGTGGTAATGGCTGAAACATTCTCGTGGCTAGTTGATGGTTGGGACAAGGTTTCGTTGGAATGCACTTGCCTAGAAGGATTGGGTTGAGGTTGTGCAGGCAACTTACCCTTCTCAGTAAGGGTCAAAGCTTGAGTAAGAAGAGCCAATTGACTCTTGATCTCATCTAAAGTTTTGTCAACCCGTGAGTTTACCCCCCTTGGGTTTGGATGAATTGTTGGAGAGTATCCTCCAATGGTTTTTGATGTGGAGGGTGGTATAAGTTGGGTTGAGCTTGAGGTGGAGGTTGGAATGGTTTCGGTTGGGTTGGAAATGATGTGACCGGTGGAGGTTAGTAATGTTATGGGTGTGATGGTGGAGGAGGTGCTTGATAAGATTAAGGGTTGTTATACCCTCCTTGATAAGCTTGGGGATTTGAAGTCCCCTCATTGCGCCATCCAAAGTTAGGATGATCCCTCCATCCCGAGTTATAAGTATTGGAGTAGGGGTTTCCCCCACCTCGATTGTATTGCCCAATAGCATGGGCTTAGCCATGCAAGGCTTCCTTAATCCCCAGGATAACCGGGCATGACGCGGTGTCATGCTCTTTGGTCTCACAAACTGCACAACACATTCCCTTAGGCTCTTCACTCCCCACCGCACTTACATTCTTAAACTCTAGAGCCTCTAATTTTCTAGCCATGGTGGCAAGCCTTCCATTCATATCATCAACTTCTTTCAATTGATATTTTGCCCCTTGCGTGTTTGATCTACCTTCGGGATTTTGGGTCCTAGTGGTTGCTCAATCGCGAGCCAAATTAGTTAGGTAATCAAAGTATGAATAAGCTTCGTGAGGTTGCTTATCCATAAATGTTCCCGCGCACATAGTCTCAATGAATTGCTTGAGTTAGGGGGTTAAAGAAGAGTAAAAGATGTTGATAATGTGCCATTTGGCAAAGCCATGGTGTGGGCAAGAAACTAAAAGCTCTTTAAACCGCTCCCAACACTGAAAAAATAATTCTCCCAACATTGAAGAAAATTGTGAGATTTGGCGTCTAAGCGCCTCCGTTCTATTTTTCAAAAAAAATTTTTTTAAAAAACTCTCCTCGAAGAGTTTGCCAAAAGTGGATAGAAAGTGGTCTCAAAGAATTGAACCACGTATTGACGGTATCCTTTAAACAAAATGGAAAGAGTTTAAGACAAAAGATTTTCCGTGGACACGAGTTGTCCATCACCAAGGAGCATGCATCCTCAAATTCCTTGATGAAGGCGTAAGGCCTTTCCGAATTAACTCCATGGAATTGAGGAAGCATTTGTATCATGCCAGGCCTTATGTTCAAGGTGGCATAGTGGGGTGAAAAAATAAGGCAAAAACTCGATGCTTGCCACAGTGGGTTTAAGAAATCTCTCATTCGGAATTGAGGAGCCCTTATGTCCACATGGTTGCTCGCATTTTTCATGTTCTCACTCCCTAAACCATGGGCCGGATGTAAAGGAGGTTGTTGTGGCAATCCACCCATCGGTGGGTTTAGCAAAATATTTGGATTGGGTGGAGCAACATTAGGTAGCCTACCTTCGTTGTTTACATCATCCATAAGAGTTGCACCTAGGTCGACTACTAATGAAATTCCGGGAGAAGGTGTGTTAGCCGGTGATGGTGGGTCGACTCGTAAAAGGCATCTATTGTCAATTCGTGCCCAATGGGACATGCAAATGAAATGCACAAATAGTATGCCTCAATCCTAGTCAACACATCATACACAAACAATATATATATGCCGGACAACGGCTTTTTCTCTTTACCAGACAACGGCTTTTTCTCTTTACCGGACAACGGCTTTTCAACTCCAATCTCCCACTCCACGTGCTAAATTACCACCGATTAGCAAATAAAGCGCACACTAACCTAACTCCTCTAATACTCCTTACAATATGCAATGTTACTAGTTAATCAAACAAAAGAAACTATTGAAAAGAAAGAAATAAAAATCCTAACATGGTACTCACATTGAGTTTGAAGAAATTATCTAGGCCCGAAGCCGTAGATGCTTCCCTCGTAGGTGAGTGATCAATTCCCACCTTGTTTTTACGATTTGAAATTTTTTTTTTTTTTTTCGTTTTCGCACTTTGCTCGTTCCTTCAAGTCCTCAGTAACGACGTCAAAACTTGACTCGACCTTTCCACACTCACCGCGATAAAGGTACTTGTAGTTTAAGTGGGGGTATTCTCACTATCGTGTTCTCCTATGAGACTTGTGTCAATCTAGTAATAGAAACAAGTAAAGTTTAAAAACCGATGCAAATTGAAAACACAAACGAAGAGTGGAATCGATACCTATGGTAACTAAAATTGACCGAAAATCTTTTGGTGTTTGAAGGTTTGGTTTACTAGCAACTAGGCAAAGAATTAAAATGAAATTGAAGCCTACAACTTGATTCTAGCTAAAGTAATTTGACAATTATGAAAATTCGACTATAACAACCACAATTATGACTAAATTAACTCTTGATTTAATTGAAATTCCAAATGAGCACAAGCAAGGATTTAACTTGATTAAAAAAGGGGTTTGGGTTCAAATGTTCCAATCTACCAATTCTAGCACGGAATTTGAAAGGGGGAGTTTGGGTTAACTCAAATCAAGAACCGTCCAAAGGTCCTTGATTCGGAAAGTTTAGCTTTGAAAATTTATGGATCTCTAATTATTTTGGAATTAAGTTTTATCACCATTAATGGGTTCCTTAGAAATAAATCACATGTTACTAACTATGATTATAGATCTAAAATTTCTACAACAACTAATTCCAATATAATTAGAGAAAATGATGCAAAAGAGATATTCAACAGGATTAAAGACTCCCCTTTCATTTCCTATGCCTTCCTTGGTAGATCTTCACATCTATTCCCAAACAATGAGCTTAGCTTGAAGATTCTATGGTTGAAAGCTTTCCAAAAGTGTAGAGATAACATTTTTGACTTAAAATCAAAAGTGTATATATATTCAACTATAGAAAATGTGAGAGATTACACTTAAGCAACACTAGAAATCTATCTAAATACTTCCCAAAGCCCAAAATACAACAAAGTAAAGTAAATCTAAGCAAAATACATATTTTTCCCCTATTCCCCCTCTCAACCCGTGGCAAAAACCCTAAAATAAAACATATCCCATCTTTTTCTTAAACTACTGGGTTGTAAGGCAAATCTGCGTTCACCATCCGAAGTGCGTCCTAAGTCCGTCTGGATAGCGTCCGGACGCACCGTCCGGACGGTGCCATAACCGTTTGGACGGTCTTCAAACGTAGAATCTCGGCTTTGTATTTCTTCGAATGGAAAAAGACGACTCTGTGATAGCTTTGAATGAAAAATATAGACTCTGAAACTCCGATCTCCGTCGTAGCGTCCGAACGGTAATTCGCCCGTCCGAACGGACTGTCCAAACGGTCTAACCGTCCGAACACACCGTCCGAACGGTAAACACCGTCCGAACGGTCCGTCCGGACGGACTCCTTCTCTTTAGTCTATTTTTCACAATTTTATCACCAAAAATCTACAATACATATGAAAAATCACTTTAAATCAATTTATTGCTAAAAACCTATTCTAATACCTATATAGAGGCTAATAAACACTTAATTAGGAGATAAAGATTACACTTTTAGAGTAGAATCAGGTAGCAAAAATAAATTTTTATTTTTTTTCTCTGGCTTTAACATTATATCCTTTTGAATAACATAATTTACAATTAATTTTGTGCACGTTCATGATCACAAGACCAATTAACTAAACTAACACTTAATGATCTACCTGATATAGCGCACGTGTTTTAGAGGATGATGATGCGGCATTAACTTCAGATGAATCAATTGATTTAGTGGTAGTGTGTTGTGTTGTTTGGACACCATTTTTGTTAGTAGCAGTCACCAAAATATAGCATTCAAAGAACACGGAACACAAAAAAAAGAAACACCCTAAACTAGAATTTCTAATACATAAAAACTAACATCATTTATTTATTCGATAACATTGCATTTTTATTGATAGAGTCAGGTACTGGAGGGACTATTCATAGACCTTAAAGGCGTAGAAGAAAAGACATAGCAAGGGGGAGAACCAAAAAAGAAAAAGAAAAAGAAAGAAAAAGAGACATAGTAGAAATTAAAGGCTAGAAGAAGCAGCAGCAGTAGTGTTAAATCCTTAATGTGGTCCCTCCCGAAAGCAGACGAGCCTAATTAGCTCGCTTAGAATCATCAGCATGATCTTTGCAGCAGCGATACATGATGAACTTCTCCATTGGATCGTGACAATCCGCGCACATCACACTCTGAGCGGTTATCCCACTGGTGCCAGCCACGATCAGACGGTTGCAGTGATGTGTGGTGTCGCGGTGGAGACCAAGGTACTGGTTGAGTGCAACCACAAAACCCCGTTTCACATCATCCTTCCAGGCGTCGAAATTCTTTAAGCAACTCAGAATGGCGTCGCCCTTGGCTATGGCCATGCCCTTGGCTTTAGCCATGCCTCCCGACTCTTCACAGATCACAGCCCATCCTTGATCACTTGCATCAAAGTTGAGCAGTGTCGTGATCTCCTCAATGATGGCATCGTCCCTTACAGACTTGACGTGTCGCATTTTGGAGTGCCACATGCCTTCCAGCGTCACCCAAAACCTATTGCGGTTTTCCTTTGACAGTGGAAGGCCGCCATGCTTCTTGACAATCTGGGCGTTTTTTGTCAGAACCGTTTCCCTTGCCTTGCTTTTTCCCACATACAGCATCTCCAATTCGAACCCGGCTTTTCGCGCAACTTCTATTGCTTTGTCTGTAAATTCCCGGATCCAGGTGATGTCGGTCCCTCCATAAAAGCATATGCGCTTTTTATCGTTAATCTGAAAAACACAGCCAAAAAAAATAAAAATAAATATAAAAAAGAGGAATAGTAGTACTGTTGAGAGATAATAATTAGGCGAATGCTCATAGTATATATCATACCCCTTCGACCAACAACTCAAACGTCCAGGTTACATTCTGCCAGAGCAATACCTCCGCCTCGCTTGTAAATGGGAAACCCGCATTTTGCCAAATGCGAATCATGTGGATGGCGTCAGGGTTCACAACTTTTCCGCTTGGGTCGAGTACAACAAGCTGTGGCTTGCTGTTGTAGTGCCATACCTCCTTCATGTACTTGATTACTGCCGGATGAAGCGGCCCAGACACCAAGTGCCATCGCACTGAATCTTTCTCTCTCTCGAACTTCTCTCTTTGTTTGTCGTCCCATTCAACTGATCCCTCATCGACAGGGAACCACACGACCTCGTATTCATACTTTGCCTCTGTCGACTTCTTATTGTACATCTGTTTGAGAATCGAAAGTTCTTCATGGGAGCTGTCTAGGTCTGAAATTAATAACAAGACGTATTTTGTCCTCAGCGAAGCAATTTTAACCTGCCGTTGTACAAAGATAAACCACCCCCTTTTTGGTGAGCATCAGACCAGTGGGCACTCTTACAGGAAAAAAAAAAAAAAAGAAAACCCATAGAATTAATATTATAGTTAATTACAACTTGTGTCATAATGTTAGTTGACAGCCATGACAAAATTTATTAACTGCACTTGTCCTGTTTAATTTATACGCTGCTTGATCATTATACCTCACAAAATAATTGTTATTAGGAAATATTTGGTTTGGCCAAAGGATTGATAGAGTTACCACAATTATTAGTTCGAATGAGCCATGGAAAAATAATAGGAAAGGGCTAAATGAGCAAACCGGTTTCTTAGTAGAACAATTAAAGATTGGCAGCTGACCCCCCTCAGCACGAATCAGAGCCTCCAGGATCTTCATGTTATCATTGTAGGCTGTCTCGAAAACGTGTACAATACTCTCATATGCTTCATTAATTTTTTCCTTTGCTGCATTAATAAGCTAACATTAATCTAACCCATAGGTCATCAGTTCTATTCAATGTACTATATATATATAGTACTAACCAATTCGTTTATAAAAAAATTTCAGTTGCCCCTTCAGCTGGCCTTGTATAGCTTCCATATCTTCCTCCAGACGAAATAGCTCCTGAACGCTAGCCTCCGCAGTTGGTCTGTACGGCAGCAACAGAAGTAAGATAAGACAAGATTCATCAACATATCGATTGAACTGCTTGCAATTAATCTCTACTAAGAGTTTTACCTATGCCCCACTCCTATAACGTTCATGATTCGCGTTGCACAAGTCACAATTCCCTTAATGGTCAAATAAACAGCTGTGGGGATCATATGATCATAGGCAGCTAACATTAATGCCCGTGTGCCGGGGGCAGTGGACTGAGATGAGAGGCCCTTGAACTTAAGGATGCACTTGGTCACATTCTGCATGGCCATGATGAGGGTGCTCAGTTCCAAAGAGTCAGCGCGCTCTATGCATGGCAGTTGCTTAAAGAGTGCCACAAACTTGGCAAGTGGGTCTTTTGCGTAAAGCTGGGCAACCAGCCCGAATTCACCGTAGCTCACAGCAAATGATGCCAAGGCTATAACCGCCTTGGCATCCCATGAGTAGCTCGAAAGTGTGTTAAGAAGCACCATAGTGGTTGTGTGTGCATCTAAACCCCCTGAACACTTGCAAGAGATCTGCCATCACAAGCATTAAAAATAGATAATCATTAATTTGGGACTGCATACATGTGTATATATATATAAATATATATTCGAAATTGAAATCTAATTAAAGGTGCATTTTGGAACACATTTTAATAAAACATATATATATATATACCTCGGAAGAAATTTTATGGATCGGGTTTCCGAAAAGTTTAAGCTTGTCAATGACACCATTTTGGAAGCCCTCGGCGTCCAACGCGTCTAGTTGTGCTTGAGTTGTTCCCTGGACGTACAAACAAAGTTATAAACAGTTAGGCACGTCGGTACGGTCGTATTATATATAAGAAATTGTGCAAGCTAGTGACAAATCACGCTATAGCTAGTGATTCACATATAATTGCAAGTAAAAGATGTTGATCTTATGGATACATACATCAGGAACGCCGGGGGTACCGGAATTGGCACGGAGCAGGATGTCCACGACGAACTTGAAAAGTGATTCCACGTCAAAATCACAGCTACGATCCTGACAATGGGTGGCTTTGATTTGCTTCGTCAATATTGCATTGTCATGATCCAACTCTGTGAACACGCCACGATCAGAACTCCCATTCTGGTGCATCTTAGCAGCTGCAGCTACAGTGAATTGATTTCCATTTTCAATAGAGGAAAAGGCAAAGGTAGAACCTGAGATAATGCGACGAGCAGTAGCAGCAGGGATAATTTCAGGGTTTGCAAAATAATCCATGGAGGAAAAGGCAAAGGTATTAATGATCAGTTGACAGATGATGAAAGATCGAGGAGAATGATATATGTAAGCTTGCTTTGGTTTGCATTTCGCTCTGCCAAGTCGATCCTTTTATAGTTAAGCTTAAGGTGAAAGATGTTACAAGGCCAAGTGAAATAAAGTAACTTGCTTCTAATGCATGTGGGTTCAAAGTCATTAATATCCCAAGCTGCAAATCGTACCAAATCACGTGCATCGGCAAGGACCAGGGCCGGGCATATCCCCTATTAACAAACCCCGACTGCCGAGGGCCATGTGGGCACACTTGCTTAAGGTTAATGCACTTCAATTTATAAATGTTAAAAAAACGAATTTGAGATTTGAAATGCTCTGACAAAAGAAAAAAAATTTAGTAGTTAAGTAGTATTAAAATAAAAAATATTCTAACTGAATTATTTTCCCTCGAATTTATTGTGAAAGTATACTAATATTTTGTATTGTTATTTTAAAAGTTGTAAATAAATTTTAGTACAAGTATACTATTCAATTCTATATTGCACGGCGCTTTTCATGTGCTATAATTTAGACTGCGTTTTATGTTTTTATTTTTGCATTTTCACATAAGTTGCTTATAAAATGGAGATGAAACTCTCATTAAATTATAACTATAATTTCTAAAAAAATGTATTCAAGACAACTCAGAATTAAAAAAAAACTTGGCTAAAACTCTTAAAAATATTGTGCTAATTTTATACAATTGCATTTCTCATAATTTTTAGTATTTTACATACTCTCAAATTTTAGTTTTTAATTGTAATATATGATTTGATTTGGGAAACTTTTTTTTTTTAAAGATATTGTACAGCACATATGTATGCATATAAGAAAAATGATATACGTAAACTAATTTGTCAATTTAATTTTTCACCCACAAGACACAAGTAAATGGGTTCTACATACAGTTATTAAAATTTATCGCATTACATAATCTATATTTTGTCTGTGAATAAAAAATTAAATTAAAAAATTAGCGTATGTGTAACATTACTTACATATGTATATATATTAATATATATACCGCCATCTCATTCACGTTGACAAAAAAAAAAAACAGTTGAATAAGACTTTGCATAGTGGTTGAGATCGAGAACTTTGTGACGAGTGGCGAATTGTACGTCACTGACAGAAGTCACAAATTCAATTCTCTTCATGTATTTTTGTGATCAGTTATTATTTTTGTAAATATTTAAAATTTACATAGTTCACAAATTATAATTTGCACAAATTTAAAGAAGTCGTTGGTTGAAAATTGAACATCATGTGACCAAACCAAAAAAAAAAAAAATTAGCTTTTTCTTAATTTCAAATGATTGCGACAATCATAGAGAAAGTTCATATTTCTAACTAAATAATTATTATATTTTATGAAGTATCTACTAAAGTACTAATCTAAGAATCCACAAAAATTTGTAAAAGTTTTCATTTTATTTTGTAAAAATTTCTTATCAAGATTCATATTAATAAGTATCTATTGATCGCTCTCCCTAATTCTACTGACCATAGTCAATCACCTTATTAGTATGCTCCTTTTGATCCTTCTATCAAGGGTTGCTTGTGGCATCGTTAAATGTTTCCGTCTAGTTTTCTTAAGGATAAATAATTATTTAGTCCTTCTAATTTTGACTCAAATTGTAAATATCATCTGTGAACTTTGATTTCTTCTATTTTGGTCCTTCAACTTGTAAAAAGAAGTTAGTGTAGTCCATCATTTTAAAATAAGTTAGAAAAATTAAAAATTAATTACACTTTAACCTTCTCAACTATAACCTAATTTTACTTTACCCCCATTTAGTTAAAAATAGTTACATTTTTACCATCTTAAAATTTAAAGTTAGAAATATGTTTGGTCAAAATTTTATACTAATCTCTAAAATAAAGAGAAAAAAAAATAATTTTGTAGCTATGAAATAGTATAAAAATCGTATCAAAATGCCTAAGGAAATGACCAGAATGATTCATAAAATCTTTCTTTTTTAGACCACCAATTATTAGCATTGATAATATTAAGAATATTTTTAAAACTATGCATTTGATAACTAAGGACCAAAAAAATTTATATTGTGTCAGACAATAAACGTTACAAGTATTCAATTTATTTATTTATTTATTGTCAATAGCATTAACACGAACTTAAATTCTTTTAATTTAGGGATAAAATGTAACGACTTTTAAGTTAGCAGGTAAAATGAAACTAAGTCATAGTTGAGAGGGTCAAAGTGTAATTAATTTTTACTTTTTCTAACTTATTTTAAAATGATGAACCACATTGATTTCTTTTTAGAAGTTGGAGGACCAAAATAGAAGAATTCAAAGTTCAGGGATGACATTGAAATTTAAGGCAAAGTTGGAGGAACTAAATGATTGTTTACCGTTTTCTTAATTATCTTTTGGAGGAAAACGACAAAACTTAAGTAGATTGGCACTTTAAAAATGAGTGACGCTAAATAGAAAAAATTACATAGAACTTTTATATAAAATAATTTGGTTGAATTAGGATATTTCACTTTAAAACAAAAATCTATTGAGATAATTTTTAAGAATAATTACAAAAATGCTCTCTAAACAATGAAATAGTATAATGATACATTGAGCTCCTAAACTATCAATTTGTATTAATCAATATCTTTTGTTAGCATTATGTTAAGAGATTGAACAAAAAATTATCATATAACTTGCATATATTTACAAAAGTATGGTTTTATACTTATATTAACTTTTTTTTTTGTAAAAATTATTTTATGACTGAAATGCCTTTAGATTTTCTTTATATTTATATGTAATTTTGTAGGATATTTCAATTACTAGATAACCAGTATAATCATAGAAAAGGTAATTTAAATATAAAATTAATTTTTTATGAATATGTGTAAATTATTTGACAGTGTTTCATCCACATTCCTAATAGATAGCTAATAAAATGACTGATTCATATACATTGGTATTTTAAAATATCAATGCGTGACATTTTAGATTTTATGGGAATTTAGTTATACCGAATCATAGTTTAAAAGATATTTTTATAATTAATCTTAATTTCAATTGCAAAAATGTTATCTCCATAATATTTTAATTTCAAATAATATGTTTTAAGATTAGAATTTTTCATTCAGAGCGCGCGACAAGACATTAATGAAAATAGAATTCACGTTATTATGTACTTCTGGTTGCTTTCCCAAAGGCAGCATGTGATGATTCTTGACTTCTCTTTAGTTTTCTTTGTTTTTTCGAAGAAAATAACAAAAACTGGGTAGGTATATGGGTTAAATATTATATGTATATATATACATATATTTGAACAGGCACGGTTGAATGAGACTTTATACCGTGTGCAGATTGCGAAGTCAACTGGTTAGATTCCTCAAGTGTGAGATTTAAGGGTGATGATGAGATTCCTAATCCTCACATTTGCATAATGACGTTAGAACAATGACGTGATGTTGTTTTCAAAAGTCAACTTGTCATAAAAAAAACTATTTAATATTTCTGAAGCTTCAAGACATTTTTACTTCACCACTGTGAGATCTCTCTTGTAAGGTGAGAATTTTAATCTCACCTAATATGTGAGGAATCTACCTGCATGTGAGTGGTGAAGTATGATCACTAACGTTATAAAAGTATTGAATAATTTCTCCGTTATAAGTTACTATCATATATTTATTAATTTTTTTAATAAAAAAATTATTTAGTGTTTTTAAAACGTCATTTGTCTACACTCCTCTCATACGAAAATTTTCATCTACTATGTGAAGGGTAGAATAAGGATTACGGGATGCTTCAGGAGCACTAAACAGTTTTTCTTGTTAATAGTTAAATGCTATTAAAGAATTTTGAACAAAATAATTTTTTTTAAAAGCTTCAAAAAATTTTGAAATCGTACCAGCTATAATTATGGCCCTATATATATTCTATAATTATTTTCTGAGAAAAAGCCCCCTAGTCGAGATGAGAAAAAATACTCTATACAAAGAAGGCCAAAATTAACTGCATTAGTTAATTTTTTTAAAATATTATTAGTTAACTTCAATAAATGATATTTGTTTGACCCAAAATAAATTAGACAAACAAATTTTGAAGGCCCATATTTGTTTTTGACATTTTGTTTTGGGTAGCAAAACCCCTCCAAATGAAAAGAGACCTGTAAAATAAAATAAAATAAAAAAACAAGGCCCCAAAATCACACACTTATTAATTAAAAAAAACCATCAATGTAATTAAAATTTATAGCTAATTAAAAATATAAATGACGTATTTAAGGTTATCGCTTTAGATCTCAAATTGTCTCAAACTGGTCCTACTTAAGCTTTTTGCTTAGGCATTTTTGGTTTCATTTATATATATTTTTCATTTTTTGAGTGATAGATCACATAGCTAAACTATAGTACAAGAGTTGATGTTGGCAATTAAGGAGAAGTTATTTCATATTTTTTGAAGCGTTACATTACTCTAATTTCATCTCTCACAAATGTAATAAATTTTCCTTAAATAGCTATGGGTGAGTGCGAGGTATGCATTTAGATGGAATTGGCAGAAATTTATATATAGATTTTTTTTAATCCAATTATACATTTCTGGAAAAAGGATTAAGTAGATAGAGCAAATGCCTCATCTTCGAGCGAATTGCTTAAATAAATTTATAGGACTCATCTAATAAATAACTCATTACATTAGAGATGATCCAAGTATGACCTGAGGCTTAAAGAGTTGAGTAAATTTTTTCAAAACTAAGAGGTGACAGTATTGCCTGTGGGACATTGGGATGGATGGAGAAAGAGAGAGTCAGCTGAACCTACGATGGTCATGGATTGCCCGCTCAAGTAAATTCATTATTTATAGGGTTTAAAAAAATTAGATTAGCTTAATGGACTGGTTTGAAAACTTTGGTTTAAGTTTAGCCTGGCCCAAAATGCATACAAAATAATATATTTTATATCTATATGTTTATATTTTATATTACTTAATATTATTTTAAAAAAATATTCATTAATTTTTTTTAAATTAAATGGGTAAAATTTGAATTAACTTTTATTTTGAGCAAGCTAAAATTTAATTTTAGACTTGATAAAAAAATATTTTTAGTGTAACCCCAACTTGAGCTGCCCGGTCCAACTTAACCACGGTCCACTAGTAGCTGAACCCACCCTAATGTCTCCCATATTCAAGTGCCAGAGGCTAGGAAAAGTTAAAGCATGAAGCTAAGTGCCAGCTCATTCTAACAAGAAAAAGGTCACATTGGCCAGAGCAAATATTTGGTTACCA
Organism: Euryodendron excelsum; assembly: GCA_033060915.1. NCBI lineage: Eukaryota > Viridiplantae > Streptophyta > Magnoliopsida > Ericales > Pentaphylacaceae > Euryodendron > Euryodendron excelsum. The sequence continues at coordinate 2,301,082 of CM065388.1, forward strand.
ATATTTGGTTACAGTGGTTCCGTCACGTCATCATATTATGTGGTATAATAGGCTAATAATACAGTCATATAACTATTTAAATTTTAATCATTAAGATATCATTTTATTTTATGCACTCAAAATTAAATTAAAAATTCAACACTTTTACTAATTAGATTTACATGATGATATAAATTATTTATTGGCCTGTTATATCACATCTGTATGATGATGTAATACCACTATTGGACCCAATATTTATTCGTTGGGCTGCGCTCTAATCCTAGGTAGCAAATTGGGAGCTATTCCTAATCAAACCTGTGAACTTAACTAGTCAAATCCTCGAACTCAAATAATCAAATAGTTGAATTCTAATTTGAACCAGTAGTTTGTTCTTAGTTGTTAAGTATATTACTATAGCATTAAAATATATAATAGCGTGTCCTTTTTTGAAATTGTGCATAATTTTTTCTAATTTAATAAAAAAAATTACTATTATTTCTTTTATTTATTTTAAATACTATAAATCCAGGTATATTTGAAGAAATTGATTCATACAAAAATTAAATATTATTTTAAAATATGTATTGTCTGTACAATTATTTAAATATGTATATGTATACACATTTTAAAAATGCTTGTGCTATCGAGATATTTTTACAAATCAGGCTCTCAAATTTCTGCTCCTCGCCCACACACGTACCGTGTGACTTAGATATCAACTACATTTGGTCAAACTTCAAACAAGTAAATAGTAGTTAGAGAGCTACCGTCACAAAGAGAAAAATGCATACTCATGACCATGTGATCTCACGAGAGGAGGTTGAAGAGTTACTAGGCAAAGATTTTATTCTGGAGAGCATGGGTTAATGTGCTGTGTCTGTCTTGCTCACACCAAAGATGGATCAGAACTGGCGCATGTGTGTTGCAAGTTGTGCTATCAACAAAATCACTGTTTAATATGAATTTTCTATCCTATGTTTGGATGATATGTTGTATATGTTGCGTGGAACCACGTTATTTTCAAAAATTGACCTATGCAGTGGTTGACATCATATTCAAATCCAACTCAAAAACAAGTGAAAAACTGCCTTCAAATTGAATAACGGGTTATATGAATGGAAGAGATTATCACTCGAGGTCGAGTTCTTTTCAAATGGAAGGAACTGATATAGGACAAGATTGTACTACATTTGTTTTGACAGATTAGTTTAGTTTCCTAATTCTAATAGTTTCATAATTAGCTAGTTTCCTTAAATATTTAGTTTTCTAATTCTAATGGGTTTTTTAAGGATTTGGCTCCATTCCATTAATTAAGGTGTTGACATATCAGCTAATATAAAAATAAAGAGTTCAGATGAGTTGACTTAAAATTTATTTAAAATTAAATAATTTTATAATTATATATAGGAAAATAAATTTTAATACAAAACGACGTAGTTTTAGTAAAATATATGATAGGATTACATCTAATCCATTGATTATGAAATGAAGATCTCCATTCCAAATCATGAAATGGAGAGAATCCAAATCCAGTTAGTTAGTTTTCTTCAGTATTTAGTTTCATATTTGCTATTACTTGCTCATCACTCTTTTCGGTCTATATATAGACTCTCTCTCAATGTAGAAAAATAATTTTTGATTAATAAAATTTCAGACTTTGAAGATTTTTCTCTTATTCTTAGTGAGCCAAGTTATCGTCACGAAGCCAAAAGAAATTAATTTTCGTGAAAGTTAAAGATGCTTTCATCTTTTCCTCATGCATGGTGGCTAAAATGTTGCTTATGTTCTCACTTGGATTTTTCTTGCCAACATAGACCATCTTAAGCTGTAGTCCTGCGCTTAAAATGTTCCTCATCTTGGTGGTGAATTCAATAATCCAATCTAGGCTGTCGCTTCCATAAATGCAAAGGTTTTGGTCATCTTCTACCTGACATCAATGTGGAAATAGCGCAATTACAAAGTATCTTGAGTAAAATATGTCTTAGTTGAGTATAATTCAAGGTGAGTTGAAAGCATACCCACTTGGTTACAAAAGGGTCAATTCTGTCAAGTAGTAGTTGGAGATTCCAAGTTTCTTCATCCCTTAGCTCATTTTCTCTTGAAATGGAGAAGGGATAGGCCCTGGCTACCCCAGGTCAATATCATATCAATTGGGTTCAAGTTTGCAACCAGGCCTTTTGTATCCAATACTACAATTAGAGATTCCTCTTTTGAAGTTCCATGCTTGTTTAATGAATTTCACCACTGTTGAGCTAAGTAACCATGGTTGCCGAATTGAAAACCATGGCAAGGAATTCGATAAAAAATCAAAACTCTGCTCTTCGGCATAAGTCCACGTGTGGGATGATGGCATGGGTACCCATAAAACTTCATAGCTTGCTTCTAACTTCATTTGGTGAGGATGATCAAACATCTGTTGCACCAGCAAGAGTAACGCTTCTATAGGGAGGAGCTCTGGCCTCGGGACCAAGGTATCACTACCTTGTTTTTCAGTTCAGCCAACCCAAACTGTCAATAAATCAAAAAATCTCATAGTTACATAGTGAAGGAAATGGCTAATGACAGGATTAGAGATTAATTTGGGAATCAACCCAAAACAGATATGGGCTTATATTGCTTGGTTCAGTGGAAAATGCATAAATGCAAAATGATTGTAGACAAGATAGCATAATCAATTTTGGGTAAAATAAAAAATTTCTAGAGAAAACCTACCTTTTCTTGACAGGAACAACCTTGTTGGTAAGTTATTAGAACCCGCCGGTTCTGTTGGTTCGAATGAATCTCCGGTTCAACCATGGTTATCACCGGTTTTTATTATTTAGGGCGGTTTTTCACGTTAAACGAGTTTAGAAAGTTGACCGGACGGTTACTTGAACTGGTCGACGGTTCAATCGGTTGAACCTGCCAGTCCTATCCGGTTTTCAAAACACTGCAATGTACCATTTATGTTATCTCATAATTTTCTTAACTACCATGCTGATTAATTTCGTGTAATCTGCATATTGCCATGAAAAGCAATTACCGGAATTTGTAATTGTATAGCTGACTGCATTCTGGATGGCTTACAATTTTGGATAAAGTAACTTATAACTGATTTTCTATTCCCTCGATATCAAAAGTTCCATCATTTTAAAATATTTTCGTTTCTTTAATCTAGTTGAACCATATGCAAATTTGTGACATGCAACAAAACTCATCAAATGTATAATAATAAAGCTAAACAAAACTCTTGGCTTTAAGACCTTTGTTAGAGATGGGTTGTGAATCTGGACAAACTAATTGAAGAAGTGGCGCTTTCTAATCATAACAAAAAAAACTTGGGCAGTTGAAATGCGAGCGATTGTTTGTATAATATGTACAAGCAAAGTTAAAAAATTGGGACAAAAAAATATGCATATGAAATGAATTTGAAAAAAAATCATCATCAGGAGTTACTCTGATGAATTAATGAAAAGATTAACGTCCATCTTTGCAACACTATCCTTCTCTTCGTTAAGTTCAGTTTTAGCACTGTGACAAAAGCAAATTCAGCATATGACGGGGGTGAGTGGTTCAATTGACTAAATCCCAATCATTTAATATGATTAGTTTGGATACATAAATGAAAGAAATTCCAAAAAGTCCATTAATTATGCTTTAAGGAGTGCAGCCAAACAAAGTAAAAGGAAACAACCGGTTGAGATGACCATATGGGAAAGTGGTAGGCCAAGCAGTGAATGGGATAAATGAAAGGTCAATGTCATGCATCACAATTTAGCTCTCTAATGCTTTGAGGCCTAGCTCTTCCCATTTTGCTTCACCACCATATTGACTGAATTTCTTCCCTCATTAAATTGTAGAAATTTTCAAGCCATTAAGTGGCTTCTCATGGCAGAACCTGCAACCTCATTCTATAGGCATTAGCATGGCAAATGTGCAATTGTCTTTGCGAACTAACACAGCCATCACCATTTTGTTATTGGTAATTTGATATTGTGCATGTCCACGAGTTTATGTATTAAAACCCTCAAGGAAACTCACAAAGGTTACTACTGCAGGGGTGAAAATCTTTTAGTCTCATTACAAGGTATATGTGAGGGGTTACGTTACTTCTTGGTTTTTTGTGTACTGACATCAACTCAGATTGGGACACGGCATGAGAGAATAGAGAATTGTCATATTTTTTAGAGTTCAATATGATCTTGATTTGACTTTAATAATTTCACTATTCTCAATACATCTAACTAGACCTGTTGGGTCTGATTAATCCTGATTCAATCCGATTAGTCAGACCCGGTTCAATAATCCTGTAAAATGAAATCTGATGGATTCGTTTAGCTTCGGATCGGATCTATATGAATAGACCTGTCAGATCCGATTATACATTCAAACCCGATCCAAGTTTAATCATATAGAGACCAGACCCAGTGGGTCTATCGATAGGCCTACTTCTAGCCGAAAAGACTATCAAACACTAGCTAAAAATCCAAAAAGCAACCTAAATCCCCGTGATCAAACTTCTCGTCAAACATCTCTGATCTCATGTTAGGTCAATCGCAATTAATTGACAAATTAAAGTGTGTAATAACAATCCACCACATCAGGAGAGTTCGTGTATGTATTGCTTTAAAAATTTTCTCAATATTTTCTATTTTAATGAGTTATGTTAAGTTTAATTATTTAAAAATAAAAAAATAATGTGCAATAACAATTCACAAAAGAAATAATGAGAAGCTCTGCCTCAAAATAATGCACGACCACTTTGTACAAAAATTATGGTGCACTCAAATAACGCAAACAATAGAGCAACTTAAACAGACACCCTCAAAAGTCCCCCCCCCCCCCCCCCCCCGCCCCCACACACACACACACACACACACACACACACACACAAAGAACTCCCATGAACTAATATTATATTTGGTACAAAGGAATGGAATGAAGTAGAATGATCATTCTTACTTTCATTCTCATTTTCTTATTTGGTAGCACTATTTAAAGGTGAAATGATCATTTTCATAAAATGATCATTCCTTATTTTTAGAGTGGAAATGGTCATTCTATTCCTACATAAAACAACATAAAACAAAACTTAGTAAAATTTTTGTTTTCAAATTTCTTTCAAAAATATAAAACATGTTTGGTAATTATTTTTTTGATTTTCAGATTTTTAAAAAATAAAAAATTTTAAAATTTTAAATTTTAAATTTTAAAAATTTAAAAAAATTTAAAAAGTTAAAAATTCATAAAAATATTTAATAATTAAACCGCCTCCGCTGCCGCCACCATCATTACAAATACTTAATAATATTTAATAATTAAATAATATATATTATTAATATTTTGTATAGACATAATATTAAATTTTTATATCATACACAAATTTCATTCCATTCTATTCTAGCATTATTCATTGGTTTTATCAAACAAGGGAATGAAAATGATTGTTTCATTCTCATTTTCATTCCATTTCCATTCTCATTCAATTCTCTTGTACCAAACATAGCCTAAATGGTATGCTGAACAAACGTTAACGAAAACCCTTGCTCACCAATTTTTTTTTTTTTTTGTACTAACGGTATCCGAACTTGCTTGCTTGCGCTTATCTGTCAGCATGTTTAGTGCACCTAATCTGTGGCTTACGCCTTAGTGCCTCAAGCCTTCAGCACACACAAGGCTTCAATCCGAACACACACTTGAGAAGAGCCCCAAATGTCTCCTTATAATTAAAAATAGCTGCTGGTAGCTAGGCGTTGTTAGAGCTAGAATGCTTCAAATCGGTCAAGTTCTCATGGAGGATTCTACAGAAAAGAGGCCGAGGCAGAGGCAGACGAAAACAGAAAGAGTCAGTGTTGACTGTCAACTTAATGACACAAAAGCACGTGCTTGGAGTGTCCACTTCTGTAACCATAGCTCTTTCAGCCTCTTTAAATCAATAACAGTGACTCTGGTTCTATGACTCAAACATTTTCTCAGTTGCCAAACAAAGAATTTAGAAAATGGAGATGGTAATAAGGCGGATTCTCTCTGGGATAAACTGGGTGCAAGCTCATTTATGGTTTTCGGACATAGCCATCACACTGTTAGGTCTATTCATCTTCAGTTGTATGATTCAGAGACTCACCAACAAGGGTCCAATGTTATGGCCAGTGATGGGAATCATACCAACCTTATTTCTCCATATCAACCATGTCTACGACTGGGCTACCAAAGTTTTGATCAAAACTAAGGGTACATTCCACTACAGGAGAATGTGGATGGGTGGTTTATATGGTATTATAACAGCCGATCCTTCGAAGATTGAGTACATGCTCAAGACAAGGTTCAGGAACTTCCCAAAAGGTAAGAAATTCAAAGAAAGATTCCAAGATTTGCTTGGTGATGGTATTTTCAATGCTGATGGTGAATTATGGAAAGAACAGAGGCGAGCTGCCATTTCTGAAATGCATTCAAGCCGTTTTGTCGAGTACTCTGAGCAGAATTTACAAGAGTTGGTGCACCAGAAGCTGCTGAAACTGACAGAAAAGGTGGTGAAGTTAGGAGTTTGCATTGATCTACAAGAAGTGCTTCTTCGGTTTACATTCGATAATATATGTACAGCAGCATTTGGTGTCAATCCAGGGTGCTTGTCCCTTGACTTGCCAGACGTTCCTTTCGCCAAAGCTTTCGACGAAGCCACAGATCTAGCTTTGTTCAGGTTCATGGTGCCTCCTTTCGTGTGGAAGCCAATGAAATTCTTTCAATTAGGATTCGAGAAGAGGCTAAAAGATGCTATTAATATTGTTCATAAATCTGCTGAGAAGACAGTGAGAGACAGGAGGATGGAATTAAGTGACCTTGGTGGCTTAGAAAATAGGTCTGATCTTTTGTCAAGGCTTATAGAGACTGAATACCCCGATGAACAAGGCAAGAAAGTCTATTTCACTGACAAGCTCCTCAAAGATTTTTTCATAAGTTTTATTTTAGCAGGACGCTATACAAGCTCCGTGGGCTTAGCATGGTTCTTCTGGTTGATACATAAGAACCCGGAAGTGGGAAATAGAATTCTCTATAAGCTAATCGAAATTATCAATCAAAGGCAGGCCAAGAAAGAAGAAGCCAACGGCATAGTCTTTACAGGAGAAGAATTAAAGAAGATGGCGTATTTACAGGCGGCAATATCAGAATCATTAAGGCTCTACCCACCAGTGCCAATTGACTTCAAATAGGTTCTAGAGGATGATGTGTTCCCAGACGGGACATTTGTTAGAAGTGGTGCTTGTGTTATCTACTCTATTTTCTCAATAGCTCGAATTGAATCCATTTGGGGTAAGGATTGCTCGGAGTTCAAGCCCGAGAGATGGCTCAAGAATGATCAAATTGTGAGTGAAAATCAGTTTAGGTATCCAGTTTTTAATGCCGGGCCTAGATTGTGTGTGGCAAAGAAGTTTGCTTACATGCAGATGAAAATGGCGGCTGCTTCTATCCTGCTGAGGTATTCAATTAAGGTAGTCGAAGGTCATAATGTAGCTCCCAAGATCACTACCACACTTAGCATGAAGCATGGGCTGTTGGTGACCTTGGAGCCTAGGTTGAGCCAAATGTAAACAAGTTCTTATTTTGTAGCTATGCAAAATTAAGGGTGAGAAGTGAGAACAGTAAGAGAATAAAAGGTGATGCAGTGGCTTTACATATATATGCATCATCGTTGTAATCATCCTTACTGTTCAGATGTAAATCAAAGTACAAGAAGTATTACTGTATAAGTTTAATTTTGATATATTGACAGTGTAGAATTTTTTTATACAAGCGGGTACTAAAAAGCGACATGTGTCCAAGAACCTTGCTTGTTTATGTTGTACTTAAATTCTAAAAGACACATGTCACTCTTGGGTGTCTTGCTTGTGTAAAAAAAAAAATTACGTTATTAGTACATTAAAAGTAAACTCTTATTGTGTATACTTTAAGAAAAATTGTTGCATAAATATGGCCTTCCATTTTTCATAAAGAGCAACTTCTTCAATTCATTCTTAAACTTGTACGATTCGAAGAAAGACTCCTAAAGCAGCATATCTTGCAAGAATGGGAAGTAGCTAAGGTCTCTTAAAAGAGGCAAACCTTAGTTGACAAGATTCAATCACATTAATTAGACCTGCAATTAATCCCTCTCATGATCAATAGCAAAAATTTTACTTCACGTACTTCTTCAAAGATATCGGAACACCATCTGAACAATGATGCTTTTGAATGTTATTCCAGTCAAATTGCTTAATCTTGCTCCTTCATTATATTTCTATATGGGGCTTCAACTACAGGAATTTGCCTTAATCTGTCCAATCCTGAATCAGAATATCCAATACAGGAAAATTGAATTGCAGACAAGCTAATCTTATAAATCATTGATTTAGTATCGGCAGGGAATTTACAGCCAGTCTGCAACTTGGGGGAGGGAAGGGATGAGAAGGGAAAGGAAGGGAAAGAGAAAAGGAAGGAAAATTATTTTCTTTTGTTTGGTTTTGTAAACAAAATAAAAGGAAATGAGAGAGAGAGAGAGAGAGAGAGAGAGTGTGTGTGTGTGTGCTTTTTTCCTCATTTTCTCTTTCCTTCCCTCTTTTTCCCTCCCCTTTCTCTCCTGGGTAGAATCAGACAAGGGGAGAAAATTTTTATGTTCCCTTCCCTCCCCGAGCGGTTAGGAACTTGATAGAGTTTGGTGACAAGCTAATTAATATTATGCATATTTGTGAAGATTTAGTCATCCACACATTACTAAGCATGGGCCTTTTTTATGACCATTATCAAACTTACAAAGATGATCCCCAAAATAATCTTGGTTTGGTATTGTAAAATTAACGCTCACAGTTAAGAGGTGTCTGGGATACCTGGAGTAAGAGCAGCAGCAAGAGCATAGAGTAGCTATCTTTAAAATTTTATGCAATTCAAAGTAGGTCTAGAGTGATCAGTCCAAAGCAGAAGTGTGTATTCAATTACAAACTGAAACACATAAAAAAAAAATGTTATATGTAATCTCTTTTCTCACTCCTTGTGAATGGATTTCACAAGAATTTATTAATGTGGATCTTACAGTCTTGTATCTAAAAGTGAGAAAATGGATTAAAAAATGAGATTATATATAACATTACCAAAAAAAAATAAACACATGCAAATGTGGTTTCATCTCAAAAAAATGAGATACAAACCGAATAATTGTACAGATTACAACAAATAACACAAGTTTGTCTCATAAGCATCAAAAACTTATTGTGGAGCTCAACAAACTCAGCCATTATAGTTTGTTGTATGGACTCTTCCGGAGTCTCCCACAATCTACAGCCGGTCTTGGCATGTAATTCCGGAGATCACCAAAAACAAAGGTAGGAGGACGAAAGGAGAAAAGGTCTCTTAGAAGTTTGCAGCACACACTTAATAAACAAGCAACTAAGATCATTTCTTCCAATGGCATGCCAAGAAGTTGTAAGAATCACGTACTAGAATGGCGCTTGGAGCTAGCTAGCACAGTCGATGATAGAAAGCATATCAAGTTGCTTTAAAGTCAAATCTTCTTAAATTCCACTGTGATCTAGAGGTGGCAAAGTTAAAGCTTATAGTAGGGACCTTATGCTCCATTTTTTAAGGTTTATGGCTTTTTCGCGTTGTCACTAAGCCAAAGCTACCTTTCATTTCAGGACTAGAAATTGTGTGAACACATAAATGTGTTTGAATCTGTATTTGAAGCTCTTTTTTGTGTTTTTCGCTTTTGGAAATCATACTTTCGGGCATTGTTTTACTCCATAACATTTACAAGTATTGATAATGCAGTAAGTCGGTCTTCAGGTCAGCAACGATCAGCTCCGGTAATCTGAGAGAGAAAAGGAGTAAGGGGCACCAGTATGATGCCTACCAAGGGTACTCCGATGCCAAAGTTAGGTTTCTGGATGTATTTTAACAGAGTTTTGGCTAGGATTTATATTTGCGTACCTTGTTGAAGAAGATGAGTTCCCCTATCATATGGGTAGACCTCCTGGTAGCTTTAGGAGGGCGTTGCATGCACGGAGGGAGTGAGAGACGACTTTCCCTCCATGTGACAACGTGTCATTAGGGGTCCTTACTGGTGGCAGGATTTTGGGGGGGAGGAGGGGTTGAAGTGGTTATCCAACCATATGCGTGACACTCCCTTAGGCATGTGTCAAGGTGACTGTCCCCTGCTACACGCGAAATCTTGGAGTTGAGAGCACGTTATCATGATTGGGTCGTTAGTGATGGCCTCTACTGGCATGGCAGGTGGGGGGAAATAATCGACACCATCCCTCAAGGTTCGCTCGGGCATGGACCGCTCGCTCGTGCACAATCATGGTCTGCACAGCCTTGGTCTGTTCAGTCATGGCCTTCTCGATCATGCTCTAGTCAACTAGAGCTCTCAGGGTCGCTCTTTCTTTTGTAGTGTTTTTCCTTATTTTGATCCCATCTGTGTCCCTCGATATATCAACATGTTTGGTACTAAAGTCTCAACCATTGTAATGTACAGTGCCCATCAGTAGCCTCCCATTTCTCTGAGTACCCAGAGCGTGGTCAAGGGAATGCGTGGTCGGCCAGTCAAGGATATTCCTAGTCGGTCCTCATCAGTAAACCCCCCATTCCCCTGAGTACTCTAAGCGTGTTCAGAAAAATACCTGATCAGTCCGTCAAGAGTATTCCTGGTCGATCCTCATCAAGTATGGTGCTAGCTAGCTTACTTCTCATGAATTAATGGACCATCCATCTCATAATTTTCCCAACTACCATGCTGACTAATTTCGTGTAATCGCTATTACCTTAATTTGCAGTGGAGTCCTCAGGTTTGGTATTCCAAGCCAAATATATACTATACGCAAGCTTAGATGCCCAACTTTCTCTTTGGCCTGTTGATGCATTAATGACATGGTTGGTGAAGTTGGAAACTTTACAACTCCTCAGCTAACTGCATTATGGAAGGCTCACAAATTTGGATTATGTAACTTGGCACTGATCTTTTTGGAAAATGTTATTTTGCTAGAAAATTTTTACAAATAATCCGGCCATAATAATATGATAATGGCATTTTTATAACTAAGAGTCATTATAATGGACGTTTTCTTATTGTATAGCATTGCTCATTTTTTATTCCCTCACTATCAAAAGTTCCATCAGCTTAAAATGTTTTAATGTGTTTTTTAATCTAGTTGAATCGAATGCTAATTTGTGACATGCAAAAAAACTTATCAAATGTATAATTATTAATAACGATAATACTTGAGCTAAACAAAACTCTTGGCTTAAAGACTTTTACGACAGGGGTAGTTGATACGGACAAACTAAATTAATTGTGGAAGTGGCGCTTCCTAATGACAAATATAGACAACTGTGCAGTTGAAATGCGAGTTGTGTTTGGATAACATGTACAAGCAAAGTTGAAAAATGGGGCAAAAAAAAAATATGCATATAAATTCATTTGAAAAAAAACATCATCAGGAGTTACTCTGATGGGTTAATGGAAAGATTAAAAACATCATCTTTGCAACACTCTCCTTCTCTTCACAGCTTTGACCATTATGATAAGAGCAAATTCAGCAAATAACAGTTGTGAGTGGTTTCAATTGACCATATCCCCAGCATTTAACATGATTTGTTTGGATTCTTAATGAAATGAAAGAAACTCCAAAAGTCCATTAAAAGGAAACAATCAGCTCAGAGGATCATACGGGAATGTGGTAGGCCAAGTAGTAAATGGGATAAATGAAAGGCTAAGCCACTGGTGTCAATGTCACGCATCACAATTTAGCTCTCTAATGCTTCATTTGACACCTCTTTCTATTTTGATTCTCCACCATTGACTGAAATTCATCTCTCATTGAATTGTAGAAATTTTGCAAGCCATTAAGTGGCTCTCATGGCTGAACCTGCAACCTAATTCTTCCATATATAGGCATTAGCATGGCTGTGCAATTGTCTAGCAAACTAACACAGCCATCACCATTTGTGCACGTATCAAAATCCTGTAGGAATCGGTTTCTCACAAAGATTACTTTTTTTGGTGCTGACTGCCCAAGATTGGGACATGGCAGGAGAGAATAGAGAGAACTGTCATGTTTTCTGGAGTTTAATATGATCAGGGGAGATCCAGATGGGTCACTTGCCTTCCTCAACTTTTTAAAAATTTCAGTTTCTCTCTAATTTTAAGAATTTCTTTCAATTTGTCCCCTTGAAAATTTGTTAGTGCCCCTTATATTTTTAAAAATTTTGCTTTGACCTATAATTTTAAAATATTTGTCAATTTGCCCCTTTAAAATTTATGAATGCCACCTTAAAATTTTAATTTTTTTCCACTAAAACTAATGTGTACTCCAAAAAATTTACTAAAAATAAGTTTTGAAACTAGTTTACCAAGTTTTATATAAAAATTTAGATTATATAGCATTATTCTAAAAAAAAATTTGGGTTGTAAATAATTAATGTTGCCCCTGAATAAACTTTCTGCACTGCCAACCGAATATGATATTGATTTGAGTTTGAAACATCCACCGTTCTGAATACATCTAGCAAAATAAACTACCAAACACAAACTATTGACTATGTTTGGTACAAGAAAATAAAAAAGAATGGAATGAAAATATAAATTGAATGACAATGAGAATGGAATGTAATGGAATGAAATGGTCATTCTCATTCCCTTATTTGGTAAAACTAATAAACAATGCTAGAATAGAATAGATAAAATTTGTGTATGATATAAAAATTTAATATTATGTCTATACAAAATATTAGTAATATATATTATTTAATCATTAAATATTATTAAGCATTTGTAATGTGGTGGTGGCGGCGGCGGTGGTTTAATTATTAAATATTTTTATGAATTTTTAACTTTTTAAATTTTAAATTTTTTTATTTTTTAAAATTTTTAAAATCAAAAAAATAATTACCGAACATGTTTTATACTTTTGAAAGAAATTTGATAATAAAAATCTTACTAAGTTTTATTTTATGTTGTTTCATGTGGAGAATGATTATTTTATGAGAATGGTCATTTCAACAAAATGTGAGAATGATCATTTTATGAGAATGATCATTCCACCTTTAAATAGTGATACTAAACAAAAACATAAAAATAAAAATAAAAATGACCATTCCATTTCATTATAGCAAACATAGCATTAGTGCCAGCGCCTAATCTGTGACTTACGCCTGATCGGTGCCTCAGGACTTCACTATAATCAGGGTAAGCTTCATTCCAAATACACACGTGTGAGAGACCCTTAAGTCTCCTTGTAATTAAATACTTGCTGGTAGGCAGTCTACAGCCAACGCTTCAAGGTCTTAATTTCTCATCAAGTGGAAAGCGATGCATATAAAGTAGTCGATAAAATGTTATTTTTTTAAAATGTTTGTACAGAATTTTATATCAAAATAATATGACAATAATAAGTATCTTGATGAATTCTTTATTTTAAAGTGATAGGCCTACAACTCAGTCATATTATTCTACTGATAAATTTTGTATAAATTTTCTGATTGTATAACATTATCCAAAGTAGTAGAGATAGCGAGAGATAATGAGTGAAAGAGAGAGGCGGTGCCCAGAGAGAGAGAGAGAGAGAGAGAGAGAGAGAGACTGTGTTGACTCTTAACATAAATGACGCAACGGCATGTGCTTGGGGTGTCCATTTCTGATCAGCTCCATCGATGCTGTTGTAATCAAGCTCTTTCGCCCTCTTTAAATCAAGTAGAGTGACTCTGGTTCTATGAACTGATGCCAACCAAAAGAGTTTAGAAAATGGAGGTAGTAATAAGGCGGATTTCCTCTCTGATAAACTGGGTGCAAGCTCACTTATGGTTTTCAGACATTGCCATTACACTCTTAGGTCTATTCATCTTCAGTTGTATGATTCAGAGACTCACCAACAAGGGTCCCATGTTATGGCCGGTAATGGGGATAATACCAGCCTTATTTCTCCACATCAACAATGTCTACGATTGGGTCACCGGCGATCTGATCAAGACTAGGGGTACCTTCCACTTCAGGGGAATGTGGATGGGTGGTTTATTTGGTATTGTAACAGCCGATCCTTCGAAGATAGAGTACATTCTCAAGACAAGGGTCAAGAACTTCCCAAAAGGCAAGTACTACAAAGAAAGGTTCCATGATTTGCTTGGCGACGGTATTTTCAATGTTGATGGTGAATTATGGAAAGAACAGAGGCGTGCTGCCATTTCTGAAATGCATTCAAGTCGCTTTGTCGAGTACTCTGAGCAAACAGTGCAAGAGTTGGTGCACCAGAAGCTGCTGAAACTGACAGAAAAGGTGGTGAAGTTTGGAGGTTGCATTGATCTGCAAGAAGTGCTTCTTCGGTTTACGTTCGATAATATATGTACAGCAGCATTTGGTATCAATCCAGGATGCTTGTCCCTTGACTTGCCAGACGTTCCTTTCGCCAAAGCTTTCGAGGAAGCGACAGAACTCACCTTGTTCAGGTTCATGGTACCTCCTTTCGTGTGGAAGCCGATGAAATTCTTTCGGTTAGGTTTCGAGAAGAGGCTAAAGGAAGCTGTTCGAGTTGTTCATAAATTTGCTGAGAAGACAGTGAGAGACAGGAGGGTGGAATTAAGTGACCTTGGTGGCTTGGAAAGTAAGTCTGATCTCTTGTCTAGGCTCATGGAGAGTGAATACCCTGATGAACAAGGCGAGAAAGGTCATTTTACTGACAAGCTCCTTAAAGATTTTTGCATAAGTTTTATTCTAGCAGGTCGCGATACAAGCTCCGTGGGCCTAGCATGGTTCTTCTGGTTGATCCATAAGAACCCAGAAGTGGAAAATAGAATTCTCTACGAGCTGAATGAAATTATCAACCAACGGCCTGCTAAGAAAGAAGAAGCGAACGGCATAGTCTTTACAGGAGAAGAACTAAAGAAGATGGTGTATTTGCAGGCAGCAATATCAGAATCCTTAAGGCTCTACCCACCAGTGCCACTTGACTTCAAAGAGGTTCTAGAGGACGATGCGTTCCCGGACGGCACGTATGTTAAAAAGGGTGCTCGAGTTATCTACTCTATTTTCTCAATGGCTCGAATCGAATCCATATGGGGGAAGGATTGCTCGGAGTTCAAGCCCGAGAGGTGGCTCAAGAATGATCAAATCGTGAGTGAAAATCAGTTCAGATATCCAGTTTTCAACGCCGGGCCTAGATTGTGTGTGGGAAAGAAGTTTGCTTACATGCAGATGAAAACGGTGGCTGCTTCTATCCTGTTGAGGTATTCTGTCAAGGTGGTCGAAGGTCATATTGTGGCTCCGAAGATCACTACCACACTTTACATGAAGAATGGATTATTGGTGACTTTGGAGCCTAGGTTGAGCCTAATGTAATTAAGTTTGTATATTGTACGTAGTTGTGCAAAATTAAGGGTGAAGTGAAAAGAGTAGAAGAATAAAGGGTGATGTAGTGGCTTTACATACATGCATCAATGTTGTAATTGTGCTTAATAATTGGATGTAAATCAAAGTACAAGTGGTATTGCTGTATATACGTGGCCTTCCATTGTTTATAAAGTTAATATTTGTATTAAATTTATTGGTAAGGTTTGCTTCTTCCAGGAGACCTTAGCTACTTCCCATATATTATTGCAATATATGCTTAATAAGTCTTTCATCGAAACGTAGAGATTTAAGAAAGAATATTTGAAGAAGAGATTAACAGTGGGAAGACTCATTAATTAAGTAGAATATCTTGCAACAATGGGAAGTAGCTAGCTAAGTTCTCGTATATGAAAGAAGCAAACCTTAGTTGACAAGATTCAATGACATTAATTAAGCCTGCAATTAATTATCTTGTTCATGAACAATAGCAAAAGAAATTTCCTTCACGTATTTCTTCAAAGGTGATGGAACACCTTTTAAAAATGATATTTTTGAATGTTATTGCAGTCAAATGGCTTAATCTTGCTCCTTCCTCTTCTATCCACCATGGATATCTACCTCATGCATGCCCTTCACATAAACTAACAGCCCTATACACCTGACAATAATGTATGTATTATATTTCTATATGGAGTTTGAACCACAAATTTGCATACTATTCAGTCAATATCACATAGTTTCCAACCTGAATCAGAATTTATCCAATAATAGAAGACTAAATTGCAGACCACTAATCGATCTTGTAAGTGAATGATTTAGTATCAGCAAGAAATTTATGAACTGGATAGAGTTTGGTGAAAAGCTAATAGATTTAGTCATCCAATTACTCATAAATGCATATGGGCCAGTCAAAGTAGTTCTAGAGTGATCAATCCAGAGCAGCAGTGTTTATGCAATTACTAAATGCAATACACAAAAATAAACACTAATGTGGATTCGTGGTTCTTATTGGAATATAACACTACAAGAAATTACACCTTTGGCAACAACATGCGGCAACGGATGCATAATCTTGTTGCCAAAAGTGTACTTTCCACCACGACAATTAATCTCGTTGCTAAAAGAATAATTTTTGCGACCGCAATTTTTTTACGTTGCCAAAAAAGCATTTTCCTTGCCTCCAACTTCTTTAGGAAATAAACTTAACATTGGAAGCTCCTATTTCAGTCAGGAAATCCATAGAAAAGTGCTGTTGCCTCGTCTATTCTATGTTATTTGCCCTATTTCTTGCACTGCTTCAGCAATGTCTCTGGTAGTGTATGTATTTTCTGACGTTATATTCTTTGGTGGTGATCATTTCAGTCACAGCCTGATAAGTTTTCTAATATCCGACTAAAGCTCGTTTGGAATTGCCGAGCTTACTTGAAGGTGCTGATTTAGAGGCGTTGAAAGATTAAGTTAGGACCGCATTTGGTAAATGTTTTTAAAGAAGTGCTGAAATAGGAACAACTGTGAAATTATATTTTTTTCCTTTTTTAGGACTAGTTTGAAACTCGATGCGAGTATGAGTGTATCCTACAAAACAAACAATACATGTGGTACAGTATGCTTTATGCTTGATTATAAGAAAATACACCTTACTTAAATGCGTTCATCAGTTTCTACAACTTGAAAAGAAGTAGAACCACCACCTAGAAACGACCCAAATGGGGCCTTAATGCATTAGGATATTTTGTTTTTGGTTCCACTAAGGGTTTGACTTGTGCATTGAGTGCTACATTAATACTACCATTTATAAAGGGACAATCAGGTGGGTGTTGGTTATCAACTTCTTTGGCACCTTACTTTTTTTTCATTTGGGATGATCTACATCGACAATCATGTTAATACATGTTTAAGCTCAAAGGCAGTAGCTTTGTGTTAGTAATATCATAGTATCAAGTTGTATCTAATTTACCTTTGACACTTAAAACGTCTCAAATTGTTTGAATTCGAGGACAGTTACTTAATGCTATCATGTTTGAAAGTTGCTACTTATTGCTATATTGTTGAAAATTAGATCTGTCTAATTTACCTCTTAACTCAAGTGCACCAATTGTGTGAGGAATATCAAAGTATCAAGTGGTCAGCCTAGAACTACTATTTCCTGAGGGTATGTTAGGCCTCAAGTGCACCAATTGTCTTTGTTACTAGAGGGCCTTTGCATTGTTGGCACGTGTTCAGTATCAAGCCTTGAAATGGGTTATACTGATGGTAATGCCACTTGTTTTTTATTTTCTTCTAAGTTTCTGGAAAACTGTTTTTTTAACCAAATGCATTTAAAAAAAGTTACTTTCCTTTACTTCACTTTACTTTCTTCATACTTACAATTTCTAGTTGTTTTTCATGCTAACCAAACATTGCCCCAAAACCGGCAGGTGAGCATCACTCAGTGTAAACAAATTTGTAAAAACAGACACCCCAATAAAACTTCGGAGGATTGGAAACAAACTTTGTGAAACTAAACACTTAACTACTTGTATTTAAAATGTATTTGACAAGATGCTTATAGATTTCTTTCTTTTCTTCTTTTGTTGCAGATAGACAATGGAGTCATGCATCCAGTTGGATTTGGGAATCAATAAAGATTTTCTTTTTGTATATCAAATGTTTACATTTTTCTTTGAGATTTTGTGTTTTGAATATTTTTGTTATATTTGGATAGTTGTGTATATTTGTTTTTAATATTTAATACTAATTTTGAACTCCTATTTATTGTGTGGCTTTATAAATTGTTGGAAGAATGGGATATCTTGATGAATACACTGGCTATTGAAATTAAAGGTATATATGTGTACAGGAAAAATAATCACGTCCAATGTATTTTAGGGGGCTTTTTTTTTTAAAAAAAGGCACCTTTGGCAACAAAATAAAATTAGTCGTTAAACGTTTAGCAGGACTTTTAGCCACGAATTTTTAGTCGCTGGAACTACTATTTTTCACAACATTTAGCGACAAAAGTTTTTGTTGCTGTTATTTAAGTTTTTGGCGACGTGGAAGTTTGGTTACAAAATCTTTTTAGCGACGAAACTGCAAATTTGTTTCTGAAAGCCTTTGTTTTAGCGTCGAATATTTTGTTGCATAAAGTTATATTTGGCGACGAAACATAAATTCATTCCACAAAACTTTCAGTGATGGGACCTCAGAGATGAGTGAGCGACGAAAACAAATTTGTCATAAAAGAGTTTTAGGGAAGAAAATCTTACTTTTGGCGACAAAAAAAGTTGTTGCTAAAGGTGAGATTTCTTGTAGTGACATCGATCACACAATCTACTGACGCATTTACAAAGCATAAGCATCGCTCTCTCGACATATTAAAACAATCGATGATGAGTTCGAGCCTCTCAGAAAAGCATCAAAAAGATCACCCAAAAAAACTCAACCATGATAGCTTTTGCTTACAGCACAGCACCATAATCTTTGTTAAAAGGATTATTAATGGAGTCTCTCACAATCAAATGGTGCATCCATAGCTATTCTTTGAGTCAAGCCACCATCCATCATGAATACAAAAGCCTCCCTCTCTTGACATACTGCAAAAATCAAGGATATTGCTTGTAAACTTGTAAAGAAATTAGAAGGGTGCTTCGCACTATCACATGCTCACTGTTATATATACAAGAGAGAAGGAAGGAGTTATATATAAGAAGTAGTGGCAACAGTCACAAATTTGTAAGAAATGTGAAAGAAAGAGGACAACTTGCGTGTTGATTTTTTTTTGGTTCTTTGCTCTATTCCTACAAATACATGCAGTACGACTGTGCCCTAAGCTTCTATTTGATTGGGTGTAGGAGTGGTTATGGGCTTAAGAGCTTGATAGGTCCGCTCAAGTCTATTTATAAAATATAGGGTTTGAAAATTTTTTTAGGCCCAATTAGTTTAATGAGCGGGTTTAAAAATTGTCTTTGAAGCTCGCCCGGCTCGGCCCAAAATGTGTATAAAATGATATATTTTTTATATTTTAACATTATATATATATATATATATGAATATGTAATTAAATTTTATGTTATTTAATATTATTCATAGAAAAAAAATTATATTAAATAAATTTTATGTTAAATGGGCTCCATTGGGCGACCCTTGCATGAACTAGACCCGTACAAAAAGTTGTGTTTTTTTTTTTTTGGTCATCCAAAGGGATTACTAGGGATGGCAACAGGGCAGATTCGGTACGGGGTTCAGTTAAACTCTATCCTGTCCCAAATAGGAAATCTCCCTCCACACTCTATACCAAACCAGTAATAGATTAAACCTCTCCACCCCGCCCCCGTCCCACTTAAGTTAATCGGGGTTCAAGTTGAAACGAGTTTAACCCGAATAAAATTTTAAAACAAAAATAAATATCTAAAAATAAAAAATGATGCAAATTATACTAACTCTAATACCATATAAAATTGAGAAAGAAAGATAGTAAATTCTAATAATAAGAAGTAACATTAGAACCATACTATTTTTTTATCTACTCAAGATATTATGTACAACTAAATGTAATATGATTATTTAAAGATATCATAAGATAATCGGGTGGGTTCGTGCTCGGGTTGGGGTGAACTAAACCCTACCCCATCTCAAACCAGTAATAGATTTTGCTTGATTTCTCTTACTCAACCCTTAACCCGTTTATTCATATCGCAAACATTTCCTATTAGGGGCGGGCTAAAGCGAGGTTTAAATTTTTTGGATTCAATTGTCATCCCAAAGATTACAAGTATTTACCCATTTTCTACAAACAAGGAAATCGAAACTTTGCTCCATTTGATGTGTTCTGTTTTTCTTATTTTGGCCAAAAAGAAGAAAAGTATAAATGATAAGAAACACAAAGACTGGTGGTTCTCTACGAAGTCCGAAGACTCCGAACTCTGGTTTCGGGCCTAGTGCCGTAAGATATGTTTTTGGAGTTTTGAGCCTTAGCCCTCTTTTGTACTCAAAAACCAAAAAAATAAAAGTAAAATTATAGGTTATTAATAAATCTCATTCTTTAGGAAAAAAAGGTCTAGCACTTTTATTTTTTGGTACTTTTTGCATTATATGTATTTAATAATATTTCACGATAAAACTTAAATTTAATTCTTTGAGTTACAAGTTATATAAAGTTGTAAACAAACGGAGTTTAGCTGAGTCAAGTCGAGGAATGAATTGTTCAAGCTTAAACTTAACAAGTTTCAAAAAATATTAAAACTTGACTTATTTAACTTTTAAGTCAATTTCAAACGAGTTTTAATAAGTAGAGCTTTAGCTTAATTTTTTTATATAGTACTGTATTACATATAAAGTTATCAATCTAGTCTTAGAAATTAACGAGTTTAAGTTTAGTTTATTTACATTACAATCCGATCTCAGTCTTTATCGAACTTCGAATAGTTTAGTTTATTTTATAGTTCTCGTAGCGTTCCTTAGTAAAAGGCTCTCACAATATAAAGACCAATGTAAATAGATGATTAGAAGGAAGGAAGGGGATCTTCACTATAAAAACCCTAGTTTGTGCAGTTAAAAAGGGTAAAAATGTCAAAACAAGTAAAATGAGGATCTTATCGTCAGAAGTTTCAGATAAAAGGGTCCTTTTGCAAATAGTTCCCTCTTTGTGGTAAGTTGATAATTATTCGCTAAGACGATCGCCTGCAATTCCAAAAACCCATTTCTTATGCCCCAAGAATTCGCTATTTTATTCTAGGTTCCCTAAGCCTTCAGTTCTCGCCCTCGCTCTTGCAGACTCAACTCATCGATCTCTTCGACAGTCCTCGCATCCTCACTCATCGTGAGTTTCAGAAACATTCGAATGTATGTGTGTATGTATATATATATATTTATATTCCCGTTCCCCTATTGTCTTCAAATCAAATTTAGGCTTCAAACTTGACTGATCAGAGTTATCTCACTATCAACGGCCTTAAATCGGTGCTATGTTTTTCTTATTTTACTTCAAATTTCTCGTAGCGTTCTTTATTTTATTTTGTGTTGTTTCGTTCACGAATTTCATTTGTTCTAAATGATGTATTTACGTGATTTGTGATGCAAATTAGGTTAACCTGATCAATAAATTTGTTCTGTACTCAGTGTGAGTAGGTTGGTGCATATTTCAAAATGACTAAGGCAGCACCAGATGTTCCTCTGAAGGGTGGGTTTAGCTTCGACCTGTGTAGAAGGAATGAAATGCTCTTGAAGAAAGGTGTTCAAACTCCGTCTTTTCTCAAGACCGGCACTACTATTGTCGGCCTAATTTTCCAGGTGCCTGTTGAATTTTCGTCTCGGATTTGATTCTGAATTTCACTGTGGTGATTTATAATCTGACAGCACTGGTTATCGTAACAGAGAATTTGTGGTCAAATGTAAAACTTGTCGCCATAAATTGCTATTTGCTTAGCTGCGTGCATAGTAATTAAACAATTATCCGTTGATCACATTATCAATGAAATCTCTGTTAGCTTCGTGAGGTGAACTGAATGTATCTCCAAGTCATGAGATTGTTTGAAGGGCCTCATGCCCTATAAGTGGAAGCATGGCTCTTATGAGTAGTTAGTCACCACAGCATCTATACCACCTTTTATCCGATTCAGGGATCCTATCTTATGTGAGAACTTTGCCATTCATGTGAAATAGATCTTCCATTACATAGTATTTAAACTTTAGAAAATTTTCCTTCAACCCTAACTGACCTTTCAGCATCCTTAGCTTTTGCATGAAATGGATGTAACTAAGCTGCATTACCGAATCGCGGAGTTGGTGGAAGCTGGAGAACAAAGGTTTCAGAGAGCAGTATAGCATTCTTCTTTTGTTTTCTGTAGGTAAAATTATATTAAGTGCAATCCTGTATGCCCAAAGCTAAAACGAGCTATACACCTGGAAAAGAACCCCTATGTATCTATAGGGATACAAAAAAACCCAAAAAACTCATCAAAAGAGTGTAATGAGAAGGGTAACTCTTCTCTTAACCAAGAATATAATAGGGCAAGCCCCACCCTCTTCACACTAAGAGTTAGAGATTTCCTCACCTTCAAAAGACCTTGATGAACAAAGAAAGAAAATAAGTCGGCAAGCCAAAAAGGTAACTATTATGAGAGTTTTTCTTTTCTTTTTTTTTTTTTGGTTAAGTGTTGATGAGAGTTAATCTACCTCTCTTCAAGTGATACAGCCTCTTCCAAGATGTCAGTTTCCTCTCAAACCTATCCACCACCGCATTTCACACTGCCGTAGCCTTATATGGAGAACCTAGAGGGATACCCAAATAAGTCAAAGGCCTCTCAATTTAACCACACAAATCACCATAAAATGAACATACCGAAAAAGATCCATTCCTTGAAACTTTCCAAAACCAGAGAGTCCTCCCCCTCCCTCTAATACTGCAATCAGACAATATTCCAAAAAGCTCTGACATCATGTCTATCTCCCAATCCTGTACATTCATTGTAAACTGCAAGGACCAAACAATCTCACCTGAAGAGAGACCTACTGTAGCTTCCTTCAGTGTAGCTTACTGAAAAAGGTCAAGAAAGATGTCCCTTAAAAGCCTATGACCTTACCAGCTATCTAGCCAGAATCTCACTCTGCACTCATCCCCAACCTTGAAAGCAATGAATTTTCCCAAATCCTCCCAAACCTTCATACTGCTTCTCCACTCCCACTCTATAAGGATCTCTAATGGCACCAGGAGACCACGCACCCAGCACTGCCATATTTCTCGGTCACCACCCTGCACCCCCAAGAATCTCTGGTTGTCCCCAGCTTCCAAAGCCACTTAACAAACAAAGCCTTGTTAAACCTCTCAAGCCTCCTGATACCCACTCCTCCCCTTCCAAAGGCCTGCAAACCTTATCCCATCCTACTAAGTGAAACTTGAATTCATCTCAAGTCCTTGCTTAGGTGACTTCTATTAGTTAGGCTGATATATGTAGCTTTCTAGACTGTGTTTGAAAACAAGTGCCATTTATAGACTCATAAGAGTGTATGTTCATTCCACGATTCACAAGTTTAACTGCCTTGGTCAACCGGGTGATCCCTTGTGTAAATATCTAATATGACTTGTTGGACATATCGCAACATGATCAGAGAATGTAAGAAGAGAACTGTGATTATCTAGTATTGCTCTTCTTCAGCTAAAGGGATCAAAACTTATGTTACGATGACCTTCATGGAAATTCTTACCAGCTCTAAATGAATTGAGAAAACCAGAGGAATATGCAGAGGAAATGGATATCGAAACTCGAAATCTCATGCATAGTTTAATGTCGAAATCTGGAAGCTTAAATGACTCCTATAGCTGTAGATTCTCCATTTATCCCTTGAAAAATGAATAATGAAGGGAATTCTATTTGTATATCCAATCCAGACTAGTAGGTATGCAAAATGGTAAAGCTCTCTTGTGATTATTCCATTTGAAGCCCTCTTGCCCATTTATTCCAGCAATGCAAAGATGAATGATAAGACCCTTAATTGACTTCAAATGGCAATGAGAATGAGGAGTCTAGGAAAAAGCCTTGGAGAGATGTTTGTAGATGGGTTCAAGATTGGGAAAGTCAACTGGAGGTATCAGTTAGAATGGTTTGACAGTTGCAACGAATTGGACAAAATAGATGGTTTCCCGTTGAAATTGACCCCCGTATTTTAAGTGCCAGGTCTATTTTGGGTTTATTAATATTGCTTTTATGCATGCTCCTACTCATCTTTGCTTCATAGATTTTTGGGATTGGATTGTTTGTGTAGATGCTTGCTTCTTAAACTCTTCATTATGATATTCTCATTTTACCTTATCTTCAGGATGGGGTCATCCTTGGAGCAGACACAAGAGCCACTGAAGGGCCCATTGTTGCTGATAAGAATTGTGAGAAAATCCACTATATGGCACCCAACATTTATTGCTGTGGAGCAGGGACTGCAGCTGATACGGAGGCAGTGACAGGTAATTTCAAGTTTCATGTTCTATATCAGAATTTTGGTAGCGGGGGTTGTTCTACTAAAAACACCACATTTGTTTTTAAGCCAACTTTCACACAATATTGTCTTTCTAGACACAATCAGTTCCCAGTTGCAGTTACATCGGTATCATACTGGTCGGGAATCAAGGGTTGTGACAGCTCTTACCCTTTTGAAGACTCATCTTTTTAGGTAAGGATAGTTCAAGGTTGGTTTCTCAGATATACAAGTACTTTCTGTTAGAAGATTACAAATCAAGAAGACCTGATTCTTTTGACTTAACCAGCTACCAAGGTCATGTCCAAGCTGCTTTGGTGCTTGGTGGAGTTGATGTTACTGGACCACATTTGCACACTGTAAGTGACATCTATGTACAGGCATCTGAAGTTGTCATGTTTCATGACATACTAATGCTTTAACTGTTAATTGAAATCCTTGCACAGATCTATCCACATGGATCAACAGACACTCTTCCATTTGCGACTATGGGTTCTGGTTCCCTTGCTGCAATGGCTGTTTTTGAATCAAAATACCATGAAGGGCTAAGTGTAAGTTGGTATATTATGATGGATATAAGTGTTTAGAATTTGTACAAGTTACATTGATTTTAGTTTTTAGCAAAAATATCATGTTTCTTAGTATATAGTTGGCCTAGATACATTCAGCTTGGTTTAACTTGAGTTAGTTTGGAACTTGGATGTGGTAGGGAAAAAGGAAGGCAAGGAAAGTGAGAAGGAATATTGTTTTCCTTAGTGTTTTCACTGCTACAGTCCTACTTAAAAAAATGTTTGTGAAAGATCTTTATGAAATGAGAATAAATCATGAAAAAGAGGAGAAATGATATTTAGTACTAAAAATTCTCACATACTTTAGGTACGGTTTCTTTTCGTCATCGTTTTTGTTGGAAACCAAACAAGGAATAATAGTTTTCATTGCATTTTCTTTTTTGAGGCATCAACCAAACAACAGCATTAGGTCCCATTTGATTCACATGGGATGGAATCTAGGTATGGGATTCAAGAGTGAAATCCAATTTCTTGGAGTCCCATTAAAGCATTCGGTATGCTATGTTGATCTGGAATGGAAATGCAATTCTAGAATAGCAGTCCCAGAATCAATGTATTTGAGAATTCTAAGGTCCAAATACTTCTTTTTTAGAGGGATGAAGGAATAAAGTTGGTGACCGATGCTATTTGCTCTGGCATATTCAATGACTTGGGAAGCGGAAGCAATGTAGATGTTTGTGTAATAACCAAGGTATGTTGATTCACATTAGTAGTCTTCATATTTTTCAGGTGGCATGGCTTCTAAACCCCTTTTGACAATTTTTGCCTGCACAGGGGCAAACAGAGTACCTGAGAAACCACCAGTTGCCAAATCCTCGCACTTACATCAATGAAAAAGGCTATGTATTCCCAAAGAAGACCGGTTAGTGATTCTTTCCTAAACGTTACCTTCATCCAACCTATGAGGTTGCCTCAAGTAGCTCTTTGAAGTTAGATATGGTTTCCTTTTCTGTTTAGGGCTTTGTCCTATTATTCTGCATACCTCAATTAAAAAGATAATGTTGCTCGTCTTGCATGGTTTTGAGATTGTTATCAGAAAACATCAAGCTTACGACAATGGTAACATTATTTGTTATGAGAAATCTCTGTTTTAGCATTAACCTGCCAACTGACATTTGTACTGGACCCCTTTTGATATTATAATGCTAGAGCAATAGGAAAATGTGGTGACTTTTTTCTTATGATTGCTTTTGTATGGATAATCAGCTTTTGATGGTCGGTGGACAACAATCCATGTAGAAATTTTTTTGTCTGCTACTGCTATGGTGAACTGTACTTTTTTTTTCTCAGATGGTAAGGAAATTGTATCCTCATGGTGACATTTGGTTGTGATTGCAGAGATTCTGCTGACAAAGATTACACCATTGAAACAGTTGGTGGAAGTAATTGAAGGAGGAGATGCAATGGAAGAATGAGCTATTGTGGTTGAACCCCTGTTCAGTGATTTTTATTGAATTCTTCTCATTTGCATCACAGTTTAGTTTCCTAATTTATGAACTGTGACATTAAAACTAAGTTCTTTCCTTTTTGCTATTGACATCAGTTTAGTTCCTTTCCGTGTTATAAGTGGTCCGGAGGTGGTATGAAATCTTGGTGTACCAACTGTTCTTTTGTGCCTTTTCAGCTTCTGCTGTCCCCAATATCATGGAAATGAAATATATTATAGATTTTGAGAAACAGGGATAAATGCTGGTGCTTTCAGTCTGTTTACCGCAGAGCTACGGTTCTGTCCAATTTATTTGCTAATATAATAATTGGGGACATTGGGCGTGGAAATGCTATTCATATTTGATTTCATTTCGAAGACTCTTCAGTCCTCGAAAACATAAAAGATGAAAATTGAAACTCACTTGGTAAATTGTTTCTGAAAACTGTTTACATATACTTTACACAACAGCAGCAGCATTTGGTAATTCATAATGTCAAGAAATTGTAAAGCAACTATTAGCGGAGTAAACAAATCCCCATCAAATGTAGATGAATTTCATTATATTTCTTCACGGTTGATTTCTTGTATTTATTGTTTCCTTTCACTAGCACTAAAACTTCCAAGTTCCATATTACTAACTGCTCTTCTCATGCTGAAACTACTGGACTTCCAAGCATCTTCTTTCCGAAGAAATCCAACACCGAGTTGAATCGAATGAAGGATGTTGCAGTAGTCCTACATCTTGTGCTAGTAACAATTTTGAACCACTGGCTTCCAGGATCGCACATATTGTCTCTACTTAAGCATTTGCAGGTATTCGTGATGATAACATTGCTGCTGGAGTCCACATCCAAGCAAACAGAAGTGCCGTTTTCGAGCTTAGATGAGAGGTGCATTTTAGAATCTGAGATTGCCTCCCATTTTGAAGTGGAATCAGTGCAAATCACACCAAGTTTTGCTGGCTTTCCCAACCCATCTGCCTGTAAGCAGAAATATGTTCCCTTTATTGTGAGTGTCTTCCGCTGCTGTGAGTAGCTCCAAGCCTCAGATTCTGTACATGGACCTAGTTTCAATGGATCAAACAGTGATTTTCTCAGGACACAGAGACCCGTTGCTGGATGGAATATTACTATGTGTGGTTTTGCTTCTGATGGACCTGGCCCTGCATGCCAAAGCAAAGCAAAAACAAAACCATTTATATATGAAAAATGCTACTGATGATTCTCATTCAAGCACATTATTCTGGTGAGCGATGATTCTCATTCAAGCACATTATTCTGGTGAGCTTTTGTATGAAATTTCTGGTCGTGTAGCGTTACTTTTACATATATAGTAGATGATATTCAATGCTAATAAGTTCTCAAATTAAAAGCCATTCCAGATAAGTAATCTTATATATGTGCCACTAGTTTTGAGAAAAATTATCCCTCAAGTCCAAGACAAGTGTCCGGCCAATGGAAAGCAGATAATCTGATTGTCTGCTTTCAATAGGTCAAGCACATGGATTTAGAACACATTGGATAATTGTTCTTATTTCAGTCTTTTTCCTTTTTCTTTTCTTCCTACTAACAGATTTCTTGTCTTCCAGGAAATTAAAGAGCCAGGACACTAAGTTTCATGTATTCTATACCTTGAAAGGGTGCTTGAATGACAGAGATCCTTTCCAAGAAGCTTGAATTCCTTGTCTCACACCAATTCCAATTGAAGATCCCATAAACCTCATCATACCCAATTGTCCCTTGTCTCCAATAATAGCTCCCAACCAGGGTCCACAAAGCCCAGTCCAAGTCAAGTTCGGCAGCCACACCCAAGAAACAATTTAGGTACCTGTTATCATTAACATTGGTACCCCTTAGGTCCACCCCAAACTCACTTATGAACAATGGGTACCCTTGGTCCAGCACAAACCCTGCTCTCCTTATTATGTTATCCACCACTTGCCCACAAACCTGGTTTGGGTTGCCGGTTTTCCACGCCGAGCCATCGGAAAATGCATACCAATGCACCTCGAATACAATCTTTCCGGCAAATGTCAGGTTTAATGGGCGAGTGAGGAGGAAGGAGAAATCTTTGTCGTAACTCAAACCGGAGAGAATGACAAGAACATCTGGGTTTGCTGCATGCACTGCTTCAGCTCCTTTCTGCATGTACCTAGCCAGATTTGATGAGGAGCACTTATTACACGTTAGATTAGTGAACAAGAATAGTGTTTGCTATGGTGAACTAAAGTAACTTGGTGGGCGCTGATAGGAGTGTTCAAAAATCAATCCAACCAGCCAATTCAACTGACCCAACCCGAAACCGAACACAATCAAAACCAACCCAACCTTGGCAGTTCAGATGGTGGATTACTATTTAAAACTGGTCCAACCCCATAAAACCGACCCAAACGAACCGTATGTAATGGTTGAATTTTAATAATATATGAATTTTTATTATGTGCTTTCATTTATTTGTTATTTAAGTACTTACTAAATTTTTCTTTTTTGCAACAAAAGATGAATTTCTAATCCAAACCGACCCAATCTGATCTAACCCAAACCCAAATCGAGTCCAAATCGATTCTAATATTCATGAACTCGACCTTGTTGGTTCGGTTGATGGATTTCAATCCAATCCGACCCGTGAACACTCCTAAGCGTTGAATCCAAATTGAGGTCCAAGATCCCCAAGTCATTTGTGTGTTAAGCCAGATTCAGCCCAAGGTATATAAATTAGACCAAGCTCTCAGCTTTGATTGAGATTTGTACAATGAGATCTTATTTGAAAAGAGAACCAAACTAGAAGCTAGAGCCTACCCAATACATGTACATAATATATTAAGGGTAATGTTATACAAATAAAAAAATTTATACACAATTTATCACCAGAACGATGTGATTGGATAAAAGTCATTCACTTTAAAACAGAACACCCATCATAATAGCTCTAATTAATTACACACATCATTTTGCTAGAGTTTTATATATAGATTTTCTAAAAGAATAACATTTTTCATATATTAATTTAAGAAAATGCTATTCTTTTAGAAAATTTGTATAGAAAGTCTCACCAAAATAATATGTAGTGATATTTTTATAATTAAGAGCTATCATGATGGATATTTTATTTTAAAATGAATGACTCTTATTCAACCACATTATTCTGGTGATAAATTTTATATAAATATTTTTGTTTGTATAACATTATCCATTAATTTAAGCCAACGAAATAATTTCTCTTAAAAATCTCGAAATAGTTATAGAGGAAATGGACGACAGAAAAATATTAGTTGCAAAAGAGAGAGAGAGAGAGATGTGTTTTCTATAAGACTAGGAGGTGTCTTCACAGAGTGAAGGCACCAAATATCTCTTGTGGAATGTAGTGTGTATAATAAACTGGGTTTGAGTTGTTAATTTTTTTCATTTGACATTTTTTTAGTTAAAAAGACTCTTCTATTAATTATATATAAACTTGAAGACTCTTTGAAAATCAAACTAAAACATTGCCATATATTATAATAGCTGTATATATAGAATCTATAGAGATGTACCTATACCAATCGGTCACATTCTGTTTGGGGCCGCGAAGCTCATTCCTCAAGCTCATGCCAACAACATTGGCAGCGCCGTTAAACATGGTGGCCATCCGGGTTAGGCCTTTGAGCCAAAGGTCAGGATTGAAGTACTGGTCGCCGAAGAAGCCATTGCCGTCGAAGCTGCTGCAACACCACCCAGGCTTGCTTATGTGATTGTCCACTATCACCATTACATTATTGTCCCCAAGGCTTGACACCACTGCCTGAGATCAATTCATTCAATGCCTCCAATTAATTCCACAGGTCAGCCACAATTAAGAAGGGCAGTTTGGTCCCCCATCTTTTCATTATCATGATGATATGTAATATTACACGACAAGAAAAAGAAAGCATTCACTCCAACAATCAAGCTGTTAGTACAATATATAATAATTCAAGCAGCGTAGAGGAATAGTGGTACAATATTATATTTAAATATATATGTCATTGTCGTCTTCTTATTCATCATCGTGATCATCGCCTATACTTCAAGCTTATCCTAACCCCGTACGGATAAACAACTGACTTAGGATCAATTTTAATAGGAAAATGACGTTGTTTCATAAAATTTATATAAAAAATTTCACCAATAATTTAACGGTGATTTTTTTTGTAATTAAAGGCCCGTTTATTATATTTTTTTATCAAATTTTTTTTTAAATTTACAAATAAAAAATCAGATTTTTTTTTAATTTTACTTTAATTAAATATAAATAAAAAAAAAAAAAAAAAAAAACAAAAAAGTAAAAAATAAAATAAATAAAAAAATTTAATTTTTTTCTTATAAACTTATAAGAAAGTTAGACAAAAAAGTTAAACCAAGCAAACCTTAAGAACTATCATGAATGGATATTTTGTCTAAAGTAAATAGTTCTCGTTCAATCACGTTATTATTAAGGTGATAAGTTTTACATAAAATTTTTAATTGCATAGCATTATTCATTTGAATATTCTTCGCTAATGATATTTACCAAAATTTTTTAAAGTTGTTTTATTGACAGAAAATGCTAATTTTTTGAAAAAAAATTATACAAAAAATTCTATCTAAATAATATAGTCATAGCATTTTTATAATTAAGTTCATCATCATAAATATTTTATTTTAAAATAAAAAAAACTCATATTCAATGGCATGATTCTAAATACTGAATTACCCTTTCTTGCCAATTGATGAGCTTCCAACGAAGGTATCCACAATTAATTTGGTATAGATTGAAATTTCATCACATCAAGCATGACTAGCAACATGGAACTCAACTCTTTTATCTTTTGTGATGTGTGGTTTGTGGTCATGGTGGGTCACGAGTGAACAGTCAAGGAGAGGATCGAAACCAAAAAGTCTTCTGCCCTGTTCTATTTCTTTCGTTACCCTTTCCCAAATGTGAATTCCAATTTTCCCGGAAAATAAAAGAAAATTACCTGGTAAGCATTGATGAGGGTGAGATCAATGATTGAGGGGTTGTTGAGTTGGAAACCTGCAATGGCTTCAACCAAGCCAAGCCTCTGAAACGACTGCCTAACAGTGAGATTGGCCAAGGAGTCATTAGTAGCCAAGAAAAGTGGCCATGTGAGCCTAACGCAGTTGAATCCCATCGACACAATTCGCTTGGAGATCACATCGACGGGCTGCTTGCTAAGGCCCTCGGCCACCACGGCTTCAAGATGCGAAACCCAATTCACGCACGCAAGCTTCACCCGCTGCCCGCTCTCATCCACAATCCACCGCGAATCGGTGGAAAGTGGAAGAGCCGCCGCAGTTTTTGGTCCTGTTATGGCGCCGGGGAAAACGACTGTAAGAGACAAAAAACATAGGAAGAAGAAACAAGTGAACCTCCCCATGTTGGGTCCTCTGCATTTGATACATAAAGAAGTCTTCAAGTCTTATTTATATGCCCTGGGAATTTGGGATTGAGTGTTAACTTAACAGTGTCAAGGCCATGTTTGGTTCTTTCTTTTTTAAAAAAATTTTCTTTTGTTTACTTTTGCCACAAACAAAGTGAGATGATAGATTCCTAGCTCAGCCAGACATATCCCACAATTTAAGCTTTGGGTACTATTCACTTTGGGTTAAGTGTTGTCATTATGCTAAAAATTAGGCACGTTGGTTAATAAAATAGGATTTGGCCCCATTTCAGTTCTAGTTGGGACCAGAGATCTCCCATTCAGGCATTAGATTGCAACACATCATCAAAATCATGGATGAAGATAGAGGGTGCTAGGGGCTGGCACCCCTAATATTCAGAACATCCCTTTAGAACCTCACCTATTCTCCAATGAAATCTTTGGACACCCTCGTTCTTGACCTCCAAGAGAAAATTCTGACTTCATTACCACTAATCAAATACCTAAATGAGTAGTCTATAAACTACTACAATTACTATAGCTCTGCTCTTTCACAATCATTGAGCACCTATATTTTATTGAACTTGAGGTCTCTAGTTTTCGAAAGTAAAATAATCTTTCATCTTAATTGACTTTTTGGAAGTGATTATTTGGATAGAATTGCAATTTATTGGGCAATGTGAACTGTTTTGCAAAAAAAATTTCAAAATTTTCCCCTAGCAAATAAATAAATAAATAATGTGATAAATAACTAACATGTGTATGGTCATTTAATCTTTGGTGTTGGAAACACGTTAAGTAATGGATAGAGATATATATATATATATGGTCACGCATGCATATGCAATTGTGAGGGGAAAAAATGGGTAAAGTTTAGAACAACTACTTGATTACATTCTCTCATACTTTGGGGGTAAGAGATAATGTTATATGGACCTTTCAAGACTTTGGAAAACTTGCAAGGCAATGCACTTGTAATTGCTTTTGTTATTGGTTATGTTTTTGTCTTCTTCTCTTTTGCTTGCTTCCCTCTTCCTTCTATGCAGTAACTCAAATTTTGACTATGCTTCACGTTTGGGAGTACCAACCATTATATCTAGATTGAAAATTGCTATTTTTTTATAAAAGAATTTATACAAAAAATTTTATCAAAATGTTATGACAGTGGTATTTTTTTAATTAAGTAATATGATGATAATGTTTTGTTTTAAAGTAAAAGGCTCCACACTGTATAAAAATTTTGTTTAAATTTTTTAGTTGCATAACGTTACCCATTTGGATTTTGGTGCAAAATTGAAACACTCAATAAGTACGACTTGGAAGAACTTCTCACTTTTAGTGCCAAAATAAGAAGAGATAGACCACAAAGTTAGTTTTGATCTAAGTTCTTTTACTAATTTTTAAAATTTTGTTTAAAAAAAAGTAATTATAGCATAGCTAAAAAATTCATAAAAGGTAGAAAATTAAATTTTGATTGAAAAAAATTTATAAAAATTAAAAACTAATTATTGGTAAACTTATCCAAACGAGATGGACTAGAGAAGCAACTTTTTGTTGGTCTTTTCAGATAAGCTTTTTTATCACCTTAAAACAGAAAAAGGTTTTTTCTTTTTTTTTTGTTTTTTTGTTTTTGCTTTTTTCTTATTGTAAACCCAAAATTCTGTAACAGTTTTTTTTGTTTGTGGGCAAAAAGCTGTACCAAAGGTCCAATATCACCAATCAACTTTTTTCGAATTCCATTGCAACCCATATAACCACCCTGTTTGAAGGCTTTGATAAATCACCATAGGTTTTTCTTGAAGGTTGTAACCCATACTGTGACAGACTTTGGGCCTATTCGTTGTCAGCGGAATGTCCAAGGCCTTAACCCCAACTCCATTGTGCTCCAAGAAACTCATCACTTAAAAACAAAAAAAAAAAAAAGAAAAGAAAAGAAAGCCCAGCATTCTGGCTTTGCTACACCTCTCTTTCTAAATATATTATGTGCAAAATATGGAATTTCAGGGTATTTATTTGTTTAGGTTTAATGATGGTACATTATAAAATGCTCCACTGTCTTTTAGAGTTCAAGTATAAAATAAAAGAGTAATAATCATGGACGTATATTACATTTTAGTGTCGGCTTATATTAAAAAAAATATTTATATTATCGTTGTATCAAAATTAAACTCTTTTTTTTATTATTTATGTAGCAATAGTATATCTATTCAATTTCCGGTTTCCTTGTTAGTATAGCATTACTCTTTATATTAATTAAGGTTTCTAGTTTTCTTTTAAGAGGTTTTCCTGTCTTGGTTAGGATTTCATATGCTAAGATAAAACCCAAGATTTTTCTTATTTTTCTGTTTTTTACATGTTCGATCAACAGAGACACGATACGCATCAATTCTATCAGAGAATTTGAGAGGAATATCTCTTAATCCGAAGCACTCGATTTTGAATTGACTAAAGATGTAAGTTACAGACAAATTCTATAGTTATGGTCGATCTTCTTTTTCTGACTCAGTATTTTTTTTTTTTTTTTCTTTCTTTCTTTCTTTCTTCTTGGTTTTGTCTAAATCAGGAGACAAGTTAAATTAAGACTGCGATGCCCGCAAAGTTTTCATGCAATCACAGCTGATCCCCAGCCAGATTGGAAACCTGATGATCTCATCTCAGAGCTCAACTCATTAGAACAGAAGCTCCAAGCCTCTTCATTGTCGTCTCTACCTCCTACCGAAACAAGCTCAAGGTCCGTGTTTTACGTGTATATACACACACATATATATATATATATATATATATTTGTATGGAAACACACGTATATGAATGCATGCATGGATGCGGACGCACGTAATATATGGATACATATGTAGTGGCGGACTGAGGAATTTTGGAAAGAGGGGAAAAAGTGGAAAAAAAAATTAGTGATACCATTATACCATTTACCGACTATGCCACTTAATAAAAGTTAAACTATGTATATGATTTTAGCGGATATAAAAAAAGTAAAAATGGTAATAGGTGTATTACCCAAAAATATAGGCACCATTTTCTTATTGAATTTTTTTTCTTCTAGACTACAAGGACAAGTCAAAATTACTTGAATTTAGGAGGACAAAGATAAATTACTTGAATTTTTAAGAAGCAATACAAATATTTTATTATGAATGCTCAAAACTACAAACAGTAGAAGAAGAATTTTTAAAACTTTAAGGGCTAATACACCTAAGTTATCATAAATACCTAAAATTATGTAGGGTATAAGGTAATTTTTCAAAACTTAGGGGGCGACGCCCCCCGCCCGCCCTCTTGTGCTAATATATGAACACATGTAAGTAGCCACAAATACTTTGGTTGGCTCTATTATGTTTTTTTTATCAGCATCGATCGTTAGTTTCAACTTTGTTAATGGTTGCAGGAGTGAAGTTCCAGTCGATTCTCAAGCTGAAAAAAGGAAAAGGTGGGTATAGTAGTTCCCCATTTAAGCCATTACTTAAAACAAGTTTATGAACAAATCTTTTTTTCTTTTTAATTTTGAACTTAATAAGAACTCTGAAGATGTTTAGTAATTAAGGAGTTTATACAATTTGCAGATATTGTTTTGGTGAATATATACATGGGATTGCTAGATGTTTTTACTGCTTGGAATGTCTGTAACTAACCATGAATGCAATGGTCTTCCTTCTTCAATCATTTTGCCAGAAAGTGTGAAACTCCAGAGACCAATGCCAGGAAACGAGCGGCTTTTGTGATGCGCATTTCTGACGATGACATGAAGGATATTGAACATGAGGGAGAAGAGGACGTCCAGGATCAAAGTTTGGTTGCGAGTACACGATTGACTTGTGGTGAACTTCATACCAGGTATACATACATATGATATATATAATTCCTGTAGTTTCACTTTAAGAGCACCAAATTTCAGATATTGCATGAGCAATGTGAGAGGGTTTTTTCTTGTATGGCACGTGACATTTTATATGACTCTTAATGGTATCACTTCAATCTTGGGTCTTGAAACTTCAATTAGTATATATAGTGATTATGAATATTTGGTTATGCATGACATTTTGTTTTTTGTCGAATGACTTTCCAGAAAATGGGTTCATATGCATCTAATTTTATGCTAATTGCAGCTCCTGATTATGTTACCCCTTTAATTTTCTTTTTTTTTTTGTTTTTCCTTTTTTTTTTTTTTGGCAGGTACGAGTTTGATGAATATTTAGCTGTTGAAGCCCTAGTGCATTTGATGCGTAAATCGGAATTGGAAGAAGGTGCACTGTTTGAGATGAACCGTGGATTTCTTCTCCACGTTAAGGTTAGCCATGTTCATCTCTTTTGTTGATACCACACTGGTAGCTTGAACTGTTATATCCTCTCTCTCTCTCCCTTTCTCTCTTC
Organism: Euryodendron excelsum; assembly: GCA_033060915.1. Taxonomy (NCBI): domain Eukaryota; kingdom Viridiplantae; phylum Streptophyta; class Magnoliopsida; order Ericales; family Pentaphylacaceae; genus Euryodendron; species Euryodendron excelsum. The sequence continues at coordinate 2,337,111 of CM065388.1, forward strand.
ATTAGTGCAAAATTTATGTTTTTATGTCAACTGCTTGACACTGGCACAACTAGAGAATTCTTTGGGTTCATGACTGTGCTCTTGGAGAAACTCATTCATGACAGTTGTAATTGCCTTGATTATCAGGATGAAATTAGAAAGAAAATTTCACAATTTTCGACAACTTTAGCGAATCAAATCAACAGGTTTTCTTCTGCACTCATTCAAGTTGAACAGCAGACAAAAACAAGGCGAGAAAGGGACAGAGAAGCGGACATGCAGTGTCAGCGCCAGTTGTAAGACCCCATGTTCCTTTTCTTGATATTCACAAATCCATTGTTTTCAAAATTAAAAAATTTTGAAATAAACATAGCATTATTAGTCATATTTGCATTGCCATAGCAGTCTGTTCATTAGTTTCTCTGCTTTTTGCATTGCCTTGGCATTATCCAAGAGTCCAAGAAGCTACTCTGATTCTTTTTCTGTTTTCCTCCATTTCAGGGCAATCTCCAGTGAGAGAAGCTTGAAGATGGTTTCAGGGGCCTATTACATACCCAAGCACAACAAATTCAAGCCTCTTGGTGAAGATGCCTATTTTATTTGTGATGAGAAGCAAACAATTGCTGTTGCAGATGGCATTGGTGGGTGGGCCAAGAAAGGCATTGATGCCGGAGAGTATGCTCGGGAACTCCTGACTAACTCCCTCATCGCCACCCAGAATGAACCCCGGGGAGCTGTTGATCTGAAAAAGGTTTTAAATAAAGCTTACTTGAAAACTAAAGCCAAAGGATCATCCACTGCTTGCATTATAACACTTGCAGGCCATGTAAGTCTTTCACCTTAGTTAACCTTCATTTTTTCACTATATCAGTGTGAATTTTGAAGGTTCTAATGTACAAAATTTCTTGCCTGTGCAGTGGTTATCAGCTTTAAATGTAGGAGACAGTGGATTTACAGTGTGTAGAGGTGGAAAAGTGATATACAAATCACCATTGCAGCAACATGAATTCAATTGCCCATTCCAACTAGGAAATGAACGCGACAGCCCCAATTCAGCTCAGGTGCGTAGAAGATTAATGTTTTGATTGTTTTTGTTTTCTACATACATAGAATATTTTGAAACATGTACATGTGTTAATGTTGCAGGAGCTTAAAGTTGCAGTAGAAGCAGGGGATGTGATTGTTGTAGGAACAGATGGTTTGTTTGATAATGTGAGTCTCCACGAGATTGAGAATGTTGTGAAGCAAGAAATGGAGAGTGGTTCACAAGAATCACAACCAAGACAAATAGCGAAGGCCTTAGCAGAACTTGCTTTGAATATTTCAAAAGACAAATCTGCTGATACCCCATTTTCAAGAGAAGCTACACGGTCCGGGTCCAAGCACAAGGGGGGTAAAACTGATGATATTACTGTTGTCGTTGCTTCTGTTATGTTACCTTAAGTTTGAGTATTCTTCTGACATTTTTGGTATATATATATATATATATGATGTAGAATGGCCCTAAATTTGTGTAGATGATTCGAGATTTTTTTTTCCTTTTTCTTTTTTTTTTTTTGGGAGGGGGTATGAATTTGTACAGGTTGCCTCTTTGTGCATAATATAGTGCGTATGTTATTTCATTCGTTGCAATTGTAAATAAACATCCTGATTTTGGTGCTATATAGATATATCGCATGTAGTAGTGTAACTCTCTCTCTCTCATGAGTGCACGTGCATGCTTTCTTTTTTTTTTTTTTGCTTTTGGGTTATAGGTGCCTTGACATGATCGACTAACTATACTTTTGAGTTCATGCAGAGCCGCCTGTCACAAGCAAATTGTTAATAAAATTTTAAAATGGCATTTTCTTTTGACGCAATTTTTTTTCTCCTCAAAATTTAGAAACACAAAAAAAAAATAGAGGATGATAAACATTCTTTAGAATTTCTGTTAGATTCAAACACATAGTTGATGGTAAAACTAGAAAATATTTTTGTTTTCTACTCATCCGAGATCATATCCTTGTCGAGAATATTAATGATATATATGCATGTATATCTGGTTCTGCAGTTAAAGGTGTCTGAGTTAACTTACGTACATCTTAACTAATTTTCTTCTTGTCTAATTAAAGCCAGATTTGACAAGAGATTACAAACAAAGAAGTACGAAAAGCATAATTAACGAAAAACTCATTTTGGAAGAGAAAACGCGTTTCTTCGAAAACATGTTTTGAATACCTGTACGAAACTCAATTAAAAATTTTGGAGAAACGTGACAAAAACTCTTGGAGAATTTTACAGAAACTCTTGAGAAACTTACGCTTCATTTGGAATTCGGATTTTTGGTAAAAAAATCAAAGAAAAAAGAAAATGTGAAAAAAAATTAACAAATATATGAAATTAAATGTCTCCATTACGTTCTAAGTAAGTATTAATTTTCTTAACAAAAATTAGGATTCCAAGTAGAGCCTTAGGAAAACGTTTCGAAAATTTGAAATATTAATTTTTGTACATTTTTTTAAAGTTTTAACTAAGTATTTATAAAATTAAAGGTCTCTATTAAGCTTCGCGAAAGTTTTCTAATAAAATTACTATTAAGTTTTCTCATAGTTTCCCCATATATTTTTTTTTCGTGTTTTCTATTTTCGTTCCTTCTAACATTTCCTACTTTTACTTTTCATTTTAACAACTATGACAAAAACTATAGGCTAAGTTTAACAAAACTAAACACTTTCCCCTAGTCAATGAGACCATCCACAAGCCCACAACCTACACAGTTTGAGAATGAGAATGCAACAACTACTAATCGAGGTCAAAAAAATATGGGATTAGCATATGTCGGGAGAAACCGTCAAAAACCGCTGGACCCGCCGGGTGAACCGTCGAACCGTTTTAACCGGTTCCGATTCAATGTAAACGGACGGTTTTCAAAACCTGCTGATTTGGGTTTTTTTTAGGGTTCTAAATCAGCCTCCAGTCCGACAGATACTCTCTCTTTTCCCATTCTATCTAATCTTTCTTTGTATTTAGCCTCTTCGTTAACACTGCTGCGTCACCAAAGGTGGAACAGCCATCGATTCGAGTCTGTCTGCAATTCGAACAATTATCTCTTCGATATACTTTTAGGGTTATGGTCTTGCCTCACATTCAGTCCACAGAGAAACTACACGTTCATTCGTATAATTATCTTCTGTGATTGAAAAGTGAGGCATCTTCATTGAAGCCGTATTTGCGATTTCATTGACAATGTAAGTTCAAAACTTTGCTTCAATCCTTTGAATTTTTCGACTAAAAAGAAAGCATGTCAAAATTCAAGAAAGTTGCACTTTTCTGGCAAGAGTCTTCCCTGGAAACCAACGGTCAAATGTAAAAGTTTAGATTTTTGAATCCTTCTCTCTTCACGTTGTTCTGATTGGTGAGTTAATATTGCTTCAGGGGAGCTGTTAAACTGGAACTTCGGTGTCCGCAAAGTGTTGGTGAAGTTGTGATTGATCCACAGCCGGATTGGAGTTTCGATACTCTCTTGTCGGAGCTCAGTTCGATAGAAAAGAAGCTCAATGCTTCTTCAGCGTTCCCTTTGCCTTTTACCAAAACAAAGTCGCGGTAGTGTCCATATTTCTACTTGCTTTTTCATTTGTATTCGTGGAATTGCCTGCACTTTTTTGCTTAGTGAATCTCAAATTGTCGATTTATTGGTTAATGCTTTGCTTACTTTTTTATTTTTGGCTATTTGTTTTCAGCGAAGTTTCCTGCGCAAAGTCTGTTGAAAGGAGGGCCTTTGTAATGCGGGTTGATGAGATGGAGGATGTTGAAGAAGATAGTGAGGCGGCAGTTCTTGACCATCCTCTGGTCTCGGGTACAAGATTTACCTGTGATGAATTGTATATCAGGTGCTGAATTGTATTACTCGTCTGTTGTTACACTTTATATGCAGTGCAACCATAAATTATCACAACAAGTTTGGAAAAAATGAAATAGAAGCAAGCATAGAGAAGGCATGGGTAATGTAGTACTGTGGAAAGCTGGAGTTTCATGGGAGGGTGAGCCATGGGTCTGCATTGATAAGAGAGAAATTGGTTTAGGGTTTTGGATACAGGTTTAGGTCTTCAAACTACAAATTGTGATAGAAGGTTGAGAGCTCTGAGGGACTTCCATTTTTGTCTCAAAATAATATTAAAAAAATAAAATCATGAGTTTGGATGAGGGAAGTGGATCTCAAAGAGGACCTGACATTTGTCTTAATTTAATTAGATATTGGTATTGTATTTAGACATTAGAGAGTCAAAAATAGAATGACTTGTAGGAAGAAATCATCATCTTCTTCTTTTTTCCTATTTTTATATTTTTCGTGTGTGTGTGTGTGTGCGGGCTTAAAGTGATGCTTAAGTGAACAATTTTGAATCCTGGGTATAATGAGTATCATTACCTTCTTATTTCTTTAGTGACAGTGATGATTATGAAGATGAGTGTGGAACCCAAGATCATTTGATGGAAAAAGTGGGATTGGTAGAAGGTGCATTGTCCGAGCTAACCCATGAACATCAGCTTAGTGTTATGGTATGTAGCATTGTTGATTCTTTTTGTTATTTATTTCACCTTAGAGTTTTGAAAGTGTATAAGTTTGTGCAAGTTATTTGTTTGTCGCATATCTTAAATTTATTATGCGTAAGCTTGAGCTGTTATATACTCGGGTGTGCGTGTGTATGTTTGTTCGTGTTTTTGTTTCCACTCCAGTTTTTATTAGAAGTCTATGGAAATAATACAAGGCTGCTTCATTAAATTGTTATAGATGTTTAGCTTCATATGAGTACTATTTCACAGATATCTTACATGTGGGCCCCGTCTAATGACTGGGATGCTTCATTTCCACACATTTTGGCACTTATTACAAAATTATAAGCCTTAAATGTGAGTCAAGTTGCGTTAGAAACCGACTGTAGTAGTTAAACCGGTGGATCTTGCATGGAAGCGAACTAACTCATAAGATTTCCCTCTTCTGTTTTTTACTTGAGCTTCCAGTGGTCTGCGTCATGTAAACATATATAGATATATATATATATATATAGAGAGAGAGAGAGAGAGAGAGAGAGAGAGAGTTGAATGTGCATTTCTACCTCTTTAAGATTTGTCATATTTTTGTTGGAAAGGGGTATCCCAACTTTGTGGCTAAAGACAATGTATAAATATTCAGCAATCCATTGATCGCAACATAATTACGATGCCACAGGATAATTATTGAATTCCTCGGAAAATCTAATTCTTTTGTTCTTTTTTCTCGCCTTCTTTCTTTATTTCTTTTTTAAATACGTTATAATCTCTTGAACATCATTTTATGCACCCACTCAACCATCATATATTTGTTGCATGGGTGTGGACATGAGACATGGCCCAGACATGACACCATATGGAGACACTGACAAGGTATATTTTGAAAAATAGGACGCTGACACATGAAGGGCACAACAAAATGGTCTATGTGTGTTACAAAGGTGTTAGTGTTGGCAAGGGTACGAATCCTTTGTAAAAGTGTCTGTGCCACTAATCCCTTATGGGAAAAGTAAAAGAAAGGGAAGCATTTGTGCCACCCAATTTGTGCAACCCCACGCCAAGTGAATTATTTTGATGGTATGTTCCTCCGCCATGGTGCTTTATTCCTCAGATGATTCAGTCCCTCTCACAACGTGTAAGCCATCTTACGGTTGTGCTTTATATCTTTGTGAACTATTTGGATCGCAAGGTTGTGCTGTCCTCTTCATAATGATAAGTCATCTTCATTGTCCAATCCAGAATGATGTGCATTGGTATGCTTCCATAATAGGAAAGCTCTCTTTTTGACTCTCCACATGGAACAAATGCATCTTCCTATGTTGCATTAACCTTCTTTATGTGTGCATAAATTTCCTCTGACTTAATTGCATTGATTAACAGGAGGAAATTAGGAGCCAATTACTAGTATTGGAGATAGATTTGATAAATGAGAACAAGAAGTTTACTTCTGCACTTGCTCAAGTTCAGAAATATACTGAAACACGGCGGGAAATGGACAGAAAACTTGATATGCAGTATCAACGCAGGATGTAAGGTCCCCTCTTCTGATCCTTGGCACAATTATTCTTTTTTCAGTTGTTTCTGTACTGCCCTAGCATTCTGTTTGCTTGTTTAGTATGATCTCTGTGATTACGTGCATTATAATGTGACTCTGTTTCTTCGTACTGGTAAATGGTACTGGTGACCTGATCTGTCTTAGTTTTTTTCCCCTGATAAGAGTTCAATCTCAAGGGAATTATAAAATATGACCTCACTAAGTGCTAATGCCTTTAGTTTATTAAGTAGTTACTTTCTTTAATGCCTGATATGTTAGTTATTTGAAACTGGTGGAAGTTGACTCAAAAATCACATACCAATCTGGATGGAAGTTTCAGTTTGGCACTATAATCATGGACATTTTAAATGATATCACATTTCTAACCCCGACAAGGGGTGTGGGGAAAGCAAGATGTGGGTTTGGAAGGTTTTAACTTTTTGCCCAAAGCCACATAAGTCAAGCTCGAGCTCACTTAGTTGCCTATTGGGTTGTACCTATAACACTATTAGATGGTCCTTAGCTGTTGCATGGGAAGAGGGATTTAGAAAATTTGTCATGAGAACTGTTGCATAAAATGCTGCTAGTGTGCTTTCTAAGCTGGCTGGGGAAATTTGATCCCATGCCCTCTAATTAAAGCATCTCGAGCCACCTTGAGAAGTTCTTGTGAATACAGGCCACATCATGTCTGCAAGGACCCAAAAGAAAATTTTTGATTGGTTTGCAAAGTTTAGTTATTCAGTGCCCTCAGTCTCCCTGTTTTAGCAATTCTAGAAGCATTGGTCACCTTTGAGATTGGCTTACATATATTCCACCAAGAAACATTTACATGGTTTTAGACATGAAAACTGGTAATATATCATGGAAGAGATCCAGGACAAACTAAGAATTACATCATCACTAAAGGAGAACCAGTTGGGCATTGCCTTTGCCATCGTATTGATCAATTTGGATTTGTTTTATCCACATGGCTCATGTGTCTCTACTGTGACTAACTAGGCCTTAAACTGTTGAGCATCATGCCAGTAACAGTGCTAGATACCCAACTTTACCAACCATGAAGAGAGAAATTGTAACTGAAAGTCAACCAATGCAAACAATAAGAAAATAAGAGAAAGGAGAAAGGAGATGTGAAGAATAGGTGTTAATCCAAAGTCCAAACATGTCACAAAGCAACCGAAAATAATAGAAGTTAACAACTGAGATTGAATCACTTAAAAGTTATAGGGAATCTAGAAGTGCAATACAAAAACCACAACTAAGAAACAATAATGTGTCTTAATAACTGGCTAGAATCTTGCCATAGAAATTTGAAGACAGGTCCAGGATGTCAAGAAGGGCCAGCTGCAAAGGCCAGTCAAAATCAGCATTGTTCACAACTAGGACATAGAATCACTAAAATTGGTGAAATTTGGCAACTGATGGATGATTGATCATCAGATCTGGTTCCTTTAGGAAATTGATAGAAGACTGATGTGGTGTCATAAAATTCACGTATGTGTCCAGTGATTTGCTTGCAGTTGATGTATGAAATGAATTCAAGAAAATTAACTCTTCAAAGTCCTATGTTATGGGAGAGATTCAACAATGAAGATGAAGAACTGATCTCTTCAAACCCTCAATACATGGGCTGTTGTCTTTGATATCGTGTTGAACATAGGATGAGAGTAAAATGTGTTGATTGTATTGAATAAGCGACAGACCCTGTACATTTAAAATGAACGTAAGTGGTCTAAAGAGATAGATTCTTTGCAATAATGGTTTGCAGTGATGGCTAAAGTTTTCTGATAGACGTGTAAATCTGTTAAGAATTTCTCAAAATTAGACCTCCAATCTGTTTTAAGTTTTTTTTTTTTTTTTTGATAATTGAATCTGTTTTAATTTTTAAAAAAGTGTTATGTGATTAATCCAATATATTGTTACTGAGTTGTTGAATTTATTTTACAGTTGGCCAAAGTGCATGATTTTATCCATGATGATATTTGTTTCTACATTTTTATGTGGAGTTTCTTGCTAGAATTGTGAAAACAATTTAATTTATATTTTTTTATGAATTATTGTAGTGCAGAAGCACTTGATAATCACTTGACAGCTGTACAGAGGGATCACGAACACAAATCCCAAATAGAAGAAAGGAGAATAAGAGATGATGCAGCTATTGAAGAGGCCAAAAGAAGAGAAAGGGCTCTTCAAGAAGAAAAACTGCGGCAAGAAAAAGTTAGAGCAGAAGCAGAGGTTTGTTAAGTTGGGCATCCAATTCCATTTGACATTTCTTTCATGGAACACAATATCCTAGTGGCATTCCCTATGACAATAATTCAAATCAACCTAAAAAAGCCTGTCATAACTATTTTGGAGTCGGCAGCATGAATCCATCTTTTTCTCTTTTTAATTTCTCCCCTTAAAAATATCTCCATCATAGGGTCATAATTTCAGTTAAAATACACGTTGCCATGTATTCCTCAATGTCTGTACCCATGTTCGATTTCCCTTAGCATTACATGAAATCTCGACCAGGTCAGTCTTCATTATTGGTCCAGTGTTTAGTCTACTTTGCTCATAGTAACTCCATGTGAATTGGTTTCCTCTCATGTTATTTGCAACTGTTTCTACTTTACTATTTTCATTTCTAATCTTAACTGCTGCAGTGAGGAAGATTTAATTATTTTGCATATGAAAAGAAGAAACACTAAAAACCAAGAGAGGAGGGGGCCTGGGGGGGAAAGTGGGGAGGAAGAGAAGCGCTTTGATATTTACCTCAATTTAAGCCCCTTGTGGTTAAGGTTTTGTTCCTATGGAAACTGTGGTTGGTGCCCAATATGGATTCAGTTACTTCTTGTTATGTATTCAAGAATTTCGTTTGGTGTATATTTTCCTCTTTACGATTGCCATCTTTGTTTGGGTTTATTACAAGCACTGTTTTCACTGTTTTTGGTCAAGTTTTAATCAAAGTAAGAATAGATTGATTATGTTGTTCCCTAATGCTCATGCTGCTACTTCCGTTATCTAAATATGTGGCTGTGGCTGTCATATGTGTTGCCAAAGGCATCTTTTAAAGGGAGGAACGTAGTCTTGGGTTGACTATCACTTTTTAACCAAAAGATGATGAAGAAATTATTTTGAGTCAATATCTATTATTTAAAAGCCCATGAAATTGCATCTTTGTTTAAATTATTTAAAGCCCGTTTGTTAACTAGTGCACATAAAGCCAATTAAATAATATTGCATCAAAATTTGGACTATGATGTCATGCAAAGTTATAAATTGGGAAGCTATAACCAATATTTTCCTTCTCCCACAAAACAAATTTACTGAGAAGGTTTTATAAAACATCTGCTAGAACTATTGCAATTCAGAATTCTGCTCACTTACTGAAGATCAGTTTTGCAAGAAAATCTGATGAGGGACTTGGTATGCATGCCTTGGGGCGGAAGATTGTTCCAATATCATACGCACTGGATCATTATTGTTTCTTGCTTTTGCCAAAGAAATTATCTTTCTTGGGTGTACGCATAGCTGTATACTGCTTTGTCATTGTTCAGATTCTTATTACTACACTACTACCAATAATTGGTTTGCTCTAGTTCTCATGTGTATGTACTTTCTGCAAATGGGTAGCAAATTTTATGATGGTATGATAGTTTGTTGTTAGTACTGAGGTTTAATTTTTGGATGCAGGCTAGACTTGAGGCTGAAAAGAAGAGAGCTGAAGAAGCAAAAGCAGCAGCTGTGGAAGCTGATAGGAAGGCAGCAAAAGAAGATGCAGAAAAGGTTGCTAAAGAAAATTCAGCAAGGGCTGCCACTGCTGCTGTAGTTGCTCCAAAGGAAGCTATGGGGCGCCCAACAGGTTCCAGCTCAGGAGTTCTGAATGATCAATCCAATGAATCTGGATCTGGAGTAAGAATAGTTCAACAAGCAGGTATCTCAGCTCCCAATGCCTGAAGATGAAACAATTTCTCTCTGCCCCAGCCAACCCGCCCCCGCCCTGATCTTTTGTGATCTTTCTATTGTCCAAAAATTTTAGGGGTGGAAGTGATTGTTTTGATGCTATTTGATTATGCATTTTTCAGTTAGTTCTTTTTTTATTTTTTTTGAAACTCTTTTTATCTGCTATCATTCATCCTCTTTGACCTCCAACTGAAGAATGTTGAGTTGATGACTCGCATCAGTGAATTGCTACTTCCTGTGAAGCCAAAATAGACTACTGTGTTTCTCCACTTCCATAATTCAATCTGATGTGATGTGTCATATTAACCATAAGTCATGATGTTTGTTCTTTCTACCTAACTGTCTACTTTTTGGCCTTCTTCTTGTCCTTGTAGTCTAACTCAAGTAGAATTGCTCTAATAACACAATGAGAGATACAAGAGTCAGACTCAATGTCTTTCAGGGTCGGTCATCTGCCAGTAGAAAATTGGTATCTTGCTTGATATGCTGGATGAGTTATGGTTATACAGAGTGATTTAGGAATGACAAGAGGATTGACTGTGTTTTGTGACTTTTGTCTTTTGTTTTGATGTCGATTAGATATTTTGTCCTCATCTGGAATTGCATCTAACTGGCCAATTTGGTTGCAGGAAATATACTCAAGTGTGCAGAAAGTGCTCTAAAATTAGAGGAAAGAAGACTGCAGATTTACAAGGAAGTGACTGTTAAAAATGAGGCGTTGGGATTGAGTTTTGGCAGTGTAAGTGACAGCACAAAGATCATCAGACTTTGAAGATCCAGATTGTTTAGAATGTCCCTCTTTTTTTAGCATAATTTAAACATCTGTTCTCTTCCGGTTGTCTTATGCAACTTTTGTTAATGTGGTCAAACTTATATTTCTCGTGAAAATCTTCTCAACAGTTTATTTAACCACCTCTCTGAAGTTGAATACTAGACTATATGACTTCCTGCTAGTACTAGAGTCAGTTCATATTCTCCCTATGTGGATAATTATATCCTTGTTATAGAATTTCTTGTCTGAGTTTCATATTCAAATTCATTTTTATTATTTAGATCTTAAAAGCTTTATTAAGGTAAGTCCTGTATTTATGCACTGGATTATATCTCGTGATCCACTTTTCCAAGTTGTCACTCCTGTGCAGAATCCCCTCAGCCATGTAGCAAAAATACAGAGACTGGTCAAACAGATTAGTGGAACGGAGGAAAATATAAGGTGAGTTGTATGCTCAGTTACTGTGGCTATCGGAGCTCCCATTCTGCATGCATATCTAACATGTTTTACTTCAGTTCACTGCGGCATTGAAATCCTGCTTTCTTTTATATTTTTAAGAACTTAAGTTACATATATTTTATTAGTAAAGGGGATAAGGGGAATTGAATCTTTGATCAGTTAGTGAGGTTTATGCATCTTTGTACCACTCATGCTAGTAGTTGCAGTGTGGCAGTATTTGTAACAAATTACCTCAAAACTTCAAAACCGGTGAGCTGCTATAGAACCTGTGATGATACGATTGGTCAGTAATGACCAACCAACAACATAAAGAGAATGATACTAAAATCACAAATCCAAAAGAGAAGATAATGGTATTATTGAGTCTGTAAGTGGTTTGGTCATTGGTGCGAAATTTGCAGCTGGTTTGAGTTTACTGCATCTATGCAACATTTGTTCTCTAATTTTTTAATTTAGTTGAAATACTTGCACATGATGTATATGATTTATATATTGATGTTTAAGGATCAATTTGCTTTTGCAGAAACAAAGCAGATCAATTGACTAAGATTTTCTTTGATCCATCTTGCCCTCAGTCAATCAGTATTGCTATGTTTGCCGAGAAGGTAAATATCCTTTGTTTTTGATTGGTGGAATTTGTAAATATGAAGAAAGGGCAAGTAGTAAGATTAGTTACTCACCAATGATTTAGTACCATACTTGCATATTATTAGGTGGAAAATGTGCTCTCTCTTCTCTCTCTCTCGTTTGAAATCTTGAGTAAACATTTTTAGATCCTTATGATTTTACACCTTGCTCTACATGCATACAAATTCAGTCATTGTATTATTCTTGGCAGTCACTTGATGTATATTGTCTGCTCTGGGAAGTTAAATACCTCACCAATCTGATGCAATGATAGCATGAACAAGTGTAATATTCCCAAAACAAAACATAAGATCACAAAGAAAAAATTCAGTTCTCTGGAACAAACGTTCTATTAATCATCAAAAGCTAAAACTCCCTTTGGGCAAAGCCCTTACATTGTATTTATAAGAGAAACGAAACCCTAAACCTAAAAGGACTAAAATTAAACAAATATTAAGAAAATATAAAAACTTACCAAAAATAGCAAATTCGAGTTAAGCCCGAATTTGGATACTAGAGACTAAAGAAACTTTCTAAAACAAACAACATTGAAAATAGAAATTTCTAGGTAAAGTTATTACTAAAACAAAAGTTTCCTAAAACAGTAAAATTGTGAATTCCGAAGCCTTAGTTTACTATGGATCTTGATCTCCAACACGTTTCCAATGAGACCACCAAGTTTCATGAAATTCCGAGATCAGACAAGACCAATTTGCATCATTCTCCTTGTGTTGGAAAAACTCATCCTCGAGTTTATATTATGAAGAAGCACTTTGAATTTTTCAACTTGTGTCACCACATACATCCAGTCAGTCCATTGAGTTGAAATAAAATAATTCATAATTAATTTCTTGATGAATCGTGAAGAAGCAAAATTAAACCCCACAAAATAGAATGGATCTTCGTAGTCGTGATTATCTTCAAAGTCTTTTTGTTGAGATATCTTGTAATCTTCAAAGTGATAATTTGCTTGAAAATATTCAAGGAAATCAACTGAAAGTATGCTTGTACTCTTCTTCATTGTAGTGAAATCCAAAGGTTAGGATAGTTTCTTCCAATCTTCCTTTTTTATTTCTTCCTCAATTGATGGTTCTTCATCAAATATTGGTGGCTTGCTCCAATCAACAAGATCTGGAATAATTGTTGACGTGAATGGCCACTTAACCTCAAAGAATGTTATAAGAACATAGTTTTCGTATGAAGTCGCAAACTCCTCTTCCAATGTACGTGTCCTTGACAACATGATGGCAAGAACGTAACTAGCCCTGATACCAATCAGGGATAGCATGAACAAGTGTAATCTAAGAAGCAGGGATACTCCGTCGGAGGAGCCGTACTCGTGTCGGACACGTATCAGACACCGACACTCGTCAAACACTTGCGGACACGTGTCGGATACTCTATTTTACGTGTTCAATTTTTTATTTGTTTATTTTTACATCGGACACTTCACAGACGCGGCTTGGACATACGTGTCTCATTTTGAACACTTTAGGAACACGGCAGGAACTCAACTGAAGATTTTAAAACTAATTGTTGAATCGAAGAAGAAGAAAAAAGAAAAAGAAGAAGGAGAAGAAAAACTAGGATGTTACTTATATTGGTAGTTAATTTGTTTTGAGTGTTCTTTATGGTTTTTATATTAAATGATGATATATGGTTTTTATATTAGATGATGATAGATAGCTGATGAAGTGTAATGATATATTAATGTTTCGGTAGTTTATGACTTTATAGTACTATGTATTGATGGAACAACTTTTTTATTGTTAATGTGTTTGTTTAGTTTATCATTTTTAATGGAATGTAATTAACTAATTGTGAATGATTTGTTACCAATTAAGTAGTGAAATATGTTATTTTATTTATTTAATTGGTGTTATCTTGTATATTTTTTACTTTTTTTTTTTGTAAAATATTTATATATAATACATAAAAATATAAAAATATATTCTTTTGCCGTGTCCCTGGCGTGTCCTGTCTTGCATTTTTTGAAAATTGCCGTGTCGTATTGTGTCTGACACTCGTATCCGTGTCCATGCTTCTTAGAGTGTAATATTCCCAAAACAAAACAAAAGAACACAAAGAGAGAAATCAATTCTCTTGAACAAACGTTCTATTATCATCAAAAGCTAAAACTCCCTTTGAGCAGAGCCTTTACATTGTATTTAATAAGAGAAATGAAACTCTAAACCTAAAAGGACTCAAATTAAACAAATATTAAGAAAATATAAAAACTTACCAAAAATAGCAAATTTGAGTTAAGCCCAAATTTGGATACTACAGACCTAAAGAAACATTCTAAAACAAACAGTAATGAAAATGAAAATTTCTAGACAAAGTTATTACTAAAACAAAAGTTTCCTAAAACTGCAAAATCGTGAATTTCGAGGCCTTATTGACGGAATTTTGAAAATTCTCAATAGAGTCCATAGTTTACTTTGGATATTGATCTCCAGCATGTTTCCAATGAGACCACCAAGTTTAATGAAATTCCGAGATCGGATAGGACCAATTGGCATCACAATCTCTTGTCTTGTGTGTGTATGTGTGTGCGCGTTGTCTGTCGGTCTTTCTGTTGCTCTCTGTGCAAAAGTTATAGACTCTTAAGGCATTTTTATGCCTGGTTTAATTTCTACTTGCATTTATTCCTAACAAATGAATTTTAGGGTGAACCTCTTAATGTACTGACATAATTCCTGTTTTATTGTTTCAGATTGTCGATCAATGTGTAAACCCTAATCAGGCTTATTTTGCATATGCTCATGTCATTGTTCTTGTTGCTTCACAGGTACAGTGTGTTTTACTTTTTATGTTTCATGCCTCTGCTTGTAGTTGGTTGTGTAATAGGCACTGCAATTTGAAATAAACACCAATTCAAGGATAGACTATTTATACTTCTGTACCTTTGATAATTCCGTCAGCGTGACCTATTGTCAATTACTCAGTTTTGTGATATGCATGAGACTGATACTAGGTCAGTTGGTTTGGATCAGAGGCCGAAGAACTATATTTCAGCTCATCATGAGATATAGCAGTATATGTTTCATGGCTATAAATTATATGGGATGAGTTCCACGTGGAATTTAATATTACATTCCTAGTAGTTGTTTGAAAAATCTGTCTGGGCCTAGTTGTGTTTGCTGGGTCTCATTCTTCCAATGTGCAGTGTTTACACATAATCTGAATTAACTAAATATCAGAAAACTGATTGTTGGAAGCGTTCCAATTGTTTACTTTTATTGTTGTTTATGACTACTTTTATTGTTGTTTATGATCTAGGTCCCACTTGTTATGGATCTTGTCCTTGCCAAGTTTAATAGAGTTTGCATCTACACTGTCCCAAAGTATATATCTTATTCCAAGGTACTCAACTTCAACTCTTTAACAATCCATTTGCATTGTAATTGCTATCTTGCCTCATGTATAACCAAGTAGTAGAAATCTTCTCCCTACCTCACCCTAGTTTCCTTGTTTGCTGCTTGATATTCCCACCACAAATTGTCTATGGCGTGTTATAGGTAGAGAAGAAGTTGAAAAGGTTTGGCTTGATTCCTATATCTTCTTTGTTAGTGTTGCTGTTGTTATTGTTGTCATATGGATCTTGAGACTGTTCTTGTTACTTCAGTCAGTGTTTGATACAAAAGAAGATTATCAGAAAGCCATTGGTTACAAAGAAGAAAACAGAGAGATTGAGAGTGAAGATGGTTATGTATTCCGGATAGAATCATATATGAAACTGTATGGAGCTCTTGTTCAGGTTTTGTCCCTTTCATATCTTCCATGCTGAATTAGATTACAAGCTGCCTAATTTTAAATTTTTAGAAATACACTTATGCTGGTATTGCACGTGGTTATTCTGCCAATTCCTTTGTTTATTTTTATTATCAGTTGTGGAGCTAAAATTTATATTTTAACAGACAGAGCTTAGGGGTGTCCAAAATACACATGGTCTGAGAGAAGGTTGGGCATGGCTTGCAAGATTCCTGAATACTCTCCCTGCAAATTTATATACTGCAGTTGCACTACAGGCATTCCTTGAAGTAAGTTGATTCAACCTATATACTTATAAACTGATTAATGATGTATATTGAATTGAAGAAAAAAAAATGTTGGGCTACTAGATGGCAGGTTTTGCGCTCTTTAGAAGATACAAGGCTCAGTTCAAGAAGTTACTGAATGTCATTTATCGTGACTTTGTAAATGCACTTAAAGGACGAGGAGGAGGAGATGTGAAGCTCAACAAAGCAATTGCAGGTGTCCAGACTTACATAGAATCAAACAAGTTCCTTGGGGAACCAGCAGGAAGGTCCCTGCATAGTTCTTTACTATCACGCTCTTTAGCTCCTGAATCAGAATACCCCGAGCCATCTTATCATCGTCAACCAAATAGGTTTTCCTACCACTATTAAAATTTATTGCTACTCCGGGGCAAAGTCCGTGCGTGCTTACTTGTATTGTAGTTGTATCATTTTCATGTATGTTGCTTCCAATTAAAGATACTATGTATACATGTATACACATTGCTAACTGAGTTGTATTCTAATCCTGTTTCTTTTCCCCAACTTTAAATTTGATGCGGATCAAGGATTAGATTGTTTATATGCATCGGTTGTAGGGTATCTCCTTCACTGGTTGATTTTCCCGCTAGGAACTTTCATGAATATTTCTAAAGCATTGAGTCAAGTGGATGTCAGCTGAGATTTATGTAAATCCATTAATTTTTAGTCATATTTGCCAACATTGAACCTTTGTAAATTAGAGAGTTTGATTGATCAGGTATTGTAATTGAAAAACAGTCAAAATGCTTGAGGAACCCAGAAAAGGAGAAGGGGATGACAAAAATAGAGGAAGAACATTCACAAAACGATCTGAGGTAAGGATGGCATCTGGTAGTGAAGGAGCAGAGGTTTAGAAGATCTGTCCTTATAATATATACACCTGTATATATGAATGTTATCAAAATCACTGTAAACGATTAGGAACAAAAAAGAAAGACTATGAACTTGTCACAGCAGGGTACTAGACATGGGCCAAAATACAAATGCACCCCTATTTAAATAATGGAGATAGTAATTTTATGAACATGTATATGCGTTTTGCCCAAAGCAGAGGTGCATCATGAGCTGAAAGCATCCCACTAGATAAATTCATTGTTACAGCTTCACAAAGTTCTATGGAACAATCAGGCAGAAAATCTTAGGGATTTGACACATGATGCATTACTATATCCCAAATGAAAGGCCCTCGCAACAAAAACGTTTATTGGAAATACAGTGCTCAGTATGCCATCAAAATGTGGGTCCTGAATCTCCTGATCCCTATACAGTAACACACACAATCTATACATACAAAAATTGACCATATTGCAATCTGGCTCCAATTTTTCTACATTCTTCTAAGTTCAAACATTACAATAAATTGAAATTAAAGAATAAAAAATTTTAAAAAAAAGGTGTTTAGTAGAACTTCACAATTTAGAATAGCTGTGACTCTGACAAACTTAATCCCTAAAAAATGTCCAACAACCAAGAACAAACAAAACACCAGACCTCCAATCTCCGTTATCTATGAACTTGGCATGAATCCCCATTTCACATTCGGGCAACCGCTCCACCTCTAGTAATTTGTATCAGGTTAGCATATATCTTACAATGTGCGAGGCCAAAAAAAACAACCCCAATCCTGAATATCCCAGAACATGTAAATCAAAGCCATTGTAAGTCCTAGGTAAAAGTTAAAAAACAGAAAGGAAAATACACCAGAAAATTTTCAACAGCTAACCTTTTCTTTCCTCTGGATCGTGTCCTAATGATGCATCACTAGCTGAACCAAACACTGGCTTTAGCAACACATCTCGGAGATATCCAGAGAAGCCTATTAATAGAGCTTTATTCTGGTTTTGATTGCGGTACGGCAAATGGGACATGATTTCAGGTCTTCTCCACAATCACAGCAAGTCTGCCCATAAAGAAATTCAAGTAAAAATAAAGATCCAAAACTTAAATGTAGTTCTTGACATATGACAAATAGGGTAATTTACCTGATGCCCACAACCGAAAGCCATGTTCTTTGGATTGGTAAGACAAATGGGGCAAACCTGAAACAAAATAAAAAATGTAAGAGTCTAATAACCCTAAAAGAAATTAGAATGATGATGTTCATCTACAGTTATAGAAGGAATAATGATAGTAAATGTGATTGTTTATGACGTCATAATGAAAGAAAGCTAATTTATAAAAGGCGATGGAAAAAAATAACTGGACAGAAATGTAGCAGGGGTTCTATAGGAGATTGTATGTTCACCTGATTATCATGAAGAGAACTTGAAGATGGAGCTGTGGAAGTTGCCACATCATATCCTGGATAAGGAGGGTTACTCTGCTGAAAACTGCTTGAGTGGTACAGTTTTGAGCTATTGCTGTGAGAAGGTGTGCCGTAAAGAGGCAGGGGAAGAGGAACCCTGTTTGGAGCATGCCCTGTCCGTCGACTGCTTAGAAGCAAAAGAAAAAATATGGGAACTTTCAGTTTTTAACAACTCTAGGTTAAAGCAAATTCAAAATACCCTACATAAAAGAGTTATAACTTTTTACCCCAGTATATTTGATTCAATAGTTGCTTTGTATTGAGAAGGTATTTCCATCAGAGCAGCGAGAGCAAATTCTGTCTGTTTTCTCAACGGATCCACATTCTTTGACATAATCTCCGTGAAATTCACAAACTATCCAGACATAAAGCAGTTTGGAACCAATCAAGAAAATTTCAAAGACATACGTATTTTGATTCTAAATGACAAAAACTACTGCCAACCTGAAAATTGTCGAAGGCTCGAGCAGGGATATTATCGTCAAACTCCCTCATCATGTCCCAAGGACCATCTCCAACCCCAACTAAGATAATTGAGAGGGGGTACTCACTGCAATTAAACAAGAAATAAGAATGTGGGTTGCCAACCAAAGCTTATGTTATAAAAGTTTTACCTTGCTTTGACAATAGCATCAATGGTCTTTTGCTCCTGTGGGCTGAGCTGACCACGTTGCATATCAACACTTCTTGTCACCTAATGAAGAGGTAATTTCAGTGAAGCATAAGTCGTAAAATAACGCCTACCGAATAAGAATAATTAAAAAAACAAGAACCTACACAATAAAAAAGTCATTTGATCACAGAAAATTTTCCAGTCTAGATTTGGCATCAATTCTACAGTCATGTTTCTAATATGGTTAAGTATTCACAACCTAATCTAAGACAGTAAGCCTTCTCCCAAGGCAAGTATGGTACAAATAACAGCTCTCAATGATTTATTATGAAAAACACATTCACCTGCCAATTCTTATCCTAGTATAAATTGGTAGCCAAAAGTTATCTTTCTCATTCCAACATTAGATAAATATCATTCAAAAGTCAGAGCTTTCATTGTCCAAAGGATTAGTTAATTTCAAGACCTATATGTCTTACTGAGAGGGTCCGACCTATTTTTATCTTTCAACCAATTAATTAAAGTCAAAATATCCTGCAGTTTTTGTCAAATATAGACGATCCTGTGGCACCATATAGAGATTAACAGAATTAATAACAAGGAAATAGAACGGGATATATTAATAATTTGAACCTACCAATATTTAGATTATAACTTGAAAGAGCAACTTTACGGTAGGTTTCTTGAGAGAATTTGGCAAGACGTTTGAACTGATACTAGCTAAAACCAAACTATAACTTGCTAATGAATATGATTGAGGGTCTCCCAAGTAGTTTAAACCTAGCTTTTTTTGTTTCCCCTCTTCTTCCTTTTTTTTTTTTTTTTTTTCGGGAGCCAAAACAAAGCTCATTGATTTAATGATATGATCATAATTTTGAACATTCTTCAACCGCAATATTAGAACCTTCGGCATGATATTTACAAGTTAACATATTATTTAAGCAAGTCTGAAACGTGCTGACATCAAAAGGTCGATCTACAACACAGAAGAAGTCCAGATCAAAGTGTGTCACCTGCCCATCAGCAATTATCAGCAACACATGGTATTGGCCGCCACTTTCCTCAACAATACTCATAGCCATTTCTATTACGGGTGCAAAAGACGTGGGTCCTGCCATAAGCAAAGAGGAATCCATGTGCTCAGTGAATAAACTGGCAGATTTGTTAAAATGCCATTTACATGAACAAACAGCCATAGATGGGGTACCTGCAAGTCGAAGATGCGGAACTATTTCTCTGTATCGACTCAACACTTCCTCAAATCCGTTACAAAATCTTGCATCAGGGTCAAAACTGAAAACATCTTGATCATGTGTTGAAGCTGCAAAAATATATAAGAGATACAAATCATCTCCAAATCTGAATACTGATTCTAGAGAAGCAAATATGTAGACCCTTTATGATAAGAAATTACCATCTCCAAACCCAAAACAGGGAATTAAGTTATCCTCATCAAAAGCAGATAAAGTTTTCCCAAGAATGGATATTGCTTGTTCATAGGGATTTAGACCATTTCCAATGTGATGTAAGCTTCGCCTGTTGAATGACCTCGAACCTGAGTTTAAGAAATAAGTTCAGATATTGCATTAAAAGTTATTAATTAAAAAGTTCTAAGTATCTGGATAAAAACAAACCTGTCCACTCGTTGCTCTTTGTGAAATCAATACCAACAATGAGATTGGAGGACTCTAGTCCAGCATGGGCAAGTGCAGCAGTAACCTGTGGAGAAGGAACACTCCACATTATTTATGAGAAGAAATGAAAATTTTAGTTCTCAAAAACTAATACCCAAATATTGATGGTGTGACACGAACAAATATCAATTGTACATTTACCTCAAAAAGCAATATAGTTAGTCAAATGAATGATCACACAAGATGCGGGAAAAAAAAAAAAAAAAAGATGCAGCACTGCCAATATTGGATAATTATACCAAAAAAAAAAACCTTTATTATGACATGCTATGGTTATTGCATTGCTTTAAGAGAGGAGGTCTGATGTCTGTATCTGACATTTTTAGGTCTGTTTTGTGACACAAGGCATGTACACAGGGGGAAACTGTCCAATCAAGCATGATGAGGCTTGAATATTTTTATCTTTTAGGCTCATCTTTAACTATTCCAATCTTTATTTAGCTGTTATACAAGTAGCACAACATAGTACTAGAGGATGATAATAAGATCTATATAAAAATTCTTAACAAGCAGATGACTATATTCAATATTAGGTGGATGCTTGAACCCAAATTTGTGGTGCAGCCCTTGAAAGTTGAGGTTTCAATTTATTCTGGAAGATAAACATATGCTTCAAGTCCTCAAAAAATAAATGTAACATTTTTTTATAAGCACCACATTAATCATTACTGGCCCACTCAATTTTCAAATTTGTTCTCTCCCTCGATCTCCTTTTTTATTATTTTTTTTCTTCTGAAAATGGTAAGAACTGAGCAACTAGCCCACCTTTTCCTTTAGAATGAATTCCTTTGCAAGACCATCATTGGGCCACTAAATTTCTCAATTTGCCACATTAAGAACTAATCAATATTCAATACTCGATCCTATAGAGTTGGGTGAAACAAATCTAATTCGCTCCCAGCAAACTCAATTATCTGCTCTAATACGCATCTAGAACTTCAAATATAATCAGACTGGTCATTGAACTTGGGCAGAACAGGAGAATTGTGGGTCTCCTAATGCTGATAAAACAACCATTCACCCCTTTTTTTTTACTTTTTATGGTAAAATACACTCCAAGATTGTTTCTACTTGTAAATATATAAATATACGCTCACATAAAATATTAATTAGAAGGATGACAATGTGAGTCTGCAATATTGTATATCTAGTAGAAAGGTGGTCTTCTTACTTAATTTATCCTTGTGGAGAATGGCAAATAAAACGAGGGAGGTGGTTACAAATAAGGTTGAGGAGGAAGCTCAGAGGTGGTTAAGGTTGGGTGGAACCATGGTTATTCAGCTAGATATGTAAAAGTCTTTGAAATTACTGTTGTATCATATTTAATTGTTATATTTGACAAAGGCTGGCTTGGGCCAAGAAGAACTACAGCCTAAAAAAAAAGAAGAAAGAAAGATGCATATTGACCTGTCCCTTATAGTGATATGTGCATCTAAATATGTATTGGCTTGTCCCTTATTTTTTGAAAACTATCGTCTGAACATGTCTGTGTCACGTGTATGTGTCTGTACTTCTTAAGACTACAGCGATTGCAAAACCCGAATTGTTTGAAATCGCAATTTACCTTTCTTCAGGAAAAGTGGCATGTTCGTTTTAGGACGATATTAGAGTTCTATGAGCATATATGTATGTGAAAGGCTATGTAGATTTGTATAAGTATCCAACACCGGATGGCAGGTGCATGCATGTCAGATATGTCAATAGTTCCAGCACAAGCATCATAATTTGTTTGTTTTAAGG
The DNA here is from genome assembly GCA_033060915.1 of Euryodendron excelsum. NCBI lineage: Eukaryota > Viridiplantae > Streptophyta > Magnoliopsida > Ericales > Pentaphylacaceae > Euryodendron > Euryodendron excelsum. The sequence continues at coordinate 2,359,370 of CM065388.1, forward strand.
TTTTATTGTCGCACACCACGAATCCATATTATTATAGACACCTTAGCACCCTTAGTACATCAAACCTGACAAAAATGGAAAAGGTCTTTTAAAGGCCAGACACAAATAAATTGCATACGAGCTAACCTGTTCCAGCGTCTGGTAATTATCAGCTATCCTTGAATATCTCCTATCCAAATTCCTTTGTGGATGAGGGGCTTCAGCCTCATAATTATAAGGTTCTGGCGCGTGGTGATGCTGAGGAGTATAGTATGGGTTCTGCTGAGAGTATGCCGGTTGTGGGTATGCATATTGATTGAATGAAGATGAACCATATGATGAAAACTGCCTCCGGCTTGACCCTTTTGAACTTCGACCTCCCATCAGCTCTGCAATCTATTAAAAAAAAAGTCCTCAAAATTCAACGAAATCAATCTCTCTCTCTCCTTGGCTTATATAGACTTAAATTCACCACTAAAATTCAGAGCATGCCCAACTTTCTCAATATTGTGATAAGCAGGCCGACCTTATATTCTTGTGCAAAACATATATTGAATGATTTGCACGTGTATATATATAGTTAAGGCTTTGAATTAAGTTGTGTTTTTGGTAGAAAGATAAATGTGAAACATATACCATAACAAAAGTTTGGCGGCTATAAGTCATTGACCGAAACAAACACCGACTTGGAAATAGTAATTCAAAAGCGTTTACCTCTCCATTGTGCATACCTGTTATGGGTCTTCTGTGAAACTTCTGATGATAAAGACGATGAGAAAACTCCCAACAAGAGGTATAAAGAACGAAATCCGAATTGGCTTCTGAGAGAAGAACACGCAAGAGCTCAGCACACCCCCTCGCCAACTTCAATTAAATTACATATAAAAATAGATATAGACGCAGATACAGATTTATACACACACGCATACCCACAAACATATATTTATATGGAAGTAACTCGCATCAATTACGTAACCTCACATGCAAGGAAACGGGATAGGATTGGTCAACTAGGAGTTTAGGACTCTCCTACTATTCAAATGCCATCAAAATTCATAAAAATAAATAAATAAATAAAAGAGTAAAGAATAAGATTGCCCCCGCTTTTATCGAAATCAAACTAAAATCTAATCTATGAGTTTTTGAGCATTAGAATAAGAAAACATTATCGGTGTCGTATGATCAAAGTAAGAGTAGTTTCCCAGCAAAATCCACCGAGATTTTAGCAAATTGCCAGGAAAACATAGGGGGAATTCAGAAGCGAAAGCAGAGGAGCAGTTTCTGAGAAATTGAAAGTTTTGAACCTACTTTGAGTGGGGAAATTGATCTTCTGTGGGATTCGAGGAGATGGTAAGAATTCAATGGCGTATTGGAACGAGAATGCTACAGACGACGACGACGACGACGAAGACATTTCCGTTTAGTAATCGATGATGCGTTGAACTTGTCGCTCCCTGGAAAGAATGCCGTACTTACTCTGCTATTAGAAGTGATTGATTAGTCAGATCGAAAATGTGTTACGCATGTAAATAATGGCTTCGAAAGTTCCTTTTTTTCGATCCCAATTGTACGAAAACCAAGTGACTTTAACTATCTACGGGCATAGCCGAACGGACAACTTCCGATATTTAGGAAAAAGAAAATGCTAGTGATAGTCTGAGGTCTTTTGCTCGCCGATGGCTGGCGCTCAGTTACGGTTGTAGCTACCACGGCTCTTTATAAAATTATATAAAATTTTTTTATTATTTAAAATATTATATAAAAATTGTGTTTTCAAAATTAAAGATAACTCTAAAATCGTGTTTTAAAAACATAATTTTTTTATAAAGTTGATCAACTTAGATTTAGTAAATAAATTTTAAAACTACCTCTATTTTTGTAAAAAAAAAATCTCTAACTAAATTGAACGTTTTCGTTTTTAAAGAGATCGAAACAAAAAATAATAATATTTTACTATTTTATTTACAGCACACCAATTATATATCAAAATAGTAAATTGTATCAATGTAAATATAAATTGTGTCCATATAATTACAAAATATTATATTTTATAATAATAAATTTGTTACCGTGGAGATGTTTCCGAAACATCTCAAAAAATTTTGAAAACATTTTTGTTTTCTGGCCAATCAAACATCACATTAAAATAAAATTTTGATCTTTAGACACACTCAGCTATTAGTTATTGCAAAGACAAATTTATGCTGAGGAGGAAGTTTTCTGTTCTTATTTTTTATAAATTAATTTTTTTCTTACTTTCATTAACTTTTAAGGGTAAATGTAAAAGCTTTATGCTTTCACAATCACTTCATGCTCAATAACTGTTTCTCCTGATAGTTTTCAACCACAACTTATAGTAAAGTTGCAACCATCAAGCTGATAGTTAAGTTACTTCAACAGCTGTTGTGATTGGTTGAATGTCGCTTATATTTTACTAAAACAACCTTCTCAAGTTAATAGTTATAGTTCAAATAGGACATTTTGTAATAAGTGAAAACTCATATGATCACACTCAAAGAGGGTTACTACGCTAGTCGTTCTTTCTCACCTTTTTGTTCAGTAAAAAAAAAAATAGTATTGAAATTGCAGCCATTTTTATTTATGTCAACCAACTACTCATGTGAACTATAATTATCAGAAAACTCATTTGGGAGGGAGAAGCGCATTTTTTCGAAAATGGATTTCCGATATCAGTACAAAACTTGTTTCAAAATTTTGAGAAAATATTTCGAAAACTCCTGAGCAATGTTTTAGAAACTCTTATGAAACATTTAAAAAACTTTTGGGGTACTTAACAGAAACAGTTGAAAAACTTAAGAGAAACACTTAGAAAACTTTAAATATTAATTTTATATTTTTTTTTTCTTAAGTTCGAACTAGATATCTATGAAATTATTTATATAGGTTTTCACTAAATTTTTTAAAAGTCTTTACTAAGTTTTCTAAAAGCCTTCATCAAATTTTTTAAAGGTCTCTACTAAGTTTCTTAATTGTCCTCATTTGAGTTTTGTAAAAGTTTCCTAATAAGATTTATTTAAATTTTTTAATAGTTTCTTGCTTTTCGTATCCTCAACAATTTTTGAATGCGCTTTCCGCTTTCATTTTCTTTTTACATCTCCTACTTCCACTTTCTATTTTGGTAAAACTTTATTGTTTGAACCTAAGTCACATAATGCGGGTGCGAGAGCGGGAGCGGGTGCGCGAGAGCGTCATTTGTTAGAAGGATTGAGAATGAGAGCGTCCCCAGAGCATGTATATATATTTAAATAAATATTATTATTTTATATTTATATAATACATTTAAGTAATTTTAATTTTTATGTTTTAATTTCTTGTTTGTAACTACTAAATACACAATAAAAGAAAAAAAAAAAAGCATAAATGATACACAATTGTGTGAATGGTTCAGTGGCAAACGGAAGACAATTTTCACCCACTGGAGCTAGGGGTTGCATGTCCGAATCTCGTTACTAAGTGTTTTGCGTGGTTTCTAACTTCATAAGAAGCTTGGCTTTTGATCTAATGTAGCAACACTTGCCGTGTACATTCCACGTGGCGATCAAACATTGGCTGAAAATGCAATTCGTCTTGAATCCGCGGATTTGACCAAATCAATCCGCGAATTTGACTCGATTTCACTCCCAATCCGCGAACTAGAACGCGATTCACCACCCTTGGTAGCCGGATTGTGTTACCTAGGTTTGAACCGTTAAATAGAGTCAGGTTTGCACGCGCATGGCGTTAGCAGTTTTGTGCAAATGGACAAAACAGAAAGATGTTTTTTCTTTAAAATAACCTTTTCAAAGGTAGCCTAGCATTTGGACCAAATCACATCACCATGCCAACTTGACGATGTTCAAACGAAGTTAATTGAACAGACATTAGTGAAGAATGGAACACCTAACTCCACATAAATGTCTAAGACTCTAAGCCCACTAAGAATAGAAGATTGGGTCAAATGAAAAGGCTAACCCCCCAGCCACCAGCTCAAGGTTGGTAAAATTGCACATGACACAAAAATTTATATGGACCCGTTGGAATAACCCAGTGGGCTTGGCCTTGCTTCCTTTTTAAGAGGTTGCAGATTGAGGTTTGGTTTTACTTCCTCCTTATGAGGTTACAAATTCGACTCTTTTCATAAACAAGAGGGCATATTATGGTGGATTCTTCCCCATGCTTACAGTGGCTCCTACCCTACTTGCTACTAGGGGTGTTCATGGATCGGTTCGGATCGGTTTAGTGGCTAGTCTAGAACCGAACCAATCTTAATCGGTTCCAAAAAATAAGAACCAGGACCGAACCAATCAATGATTGGAACCGAACTGAACCAACCCAACTTGATTCGGATTGGTTCGGTTCGGTTCCACGGATCTCGTGAGTCGGCTTGGTTTGATTTGGACCGGATCAATTGCACCTGTGTTCCTACAACACCATTTACTTAACAAGGAGTTTCACAAACTTAACAAAATCAACCACTTGTGACCTGCCAATATACTCAAAGTGAGTCATTCGATCAATACTCAATACTACAATATTTCCTCCATTCTCAATAAATAAAAAAAGTACGAACTTAAATAAAACAAACAAGTCTCCAACATTAAAAAATTCACAAACCAAAACCAAAATGAAAAATATAGTTCAAAAGCAATGCAAGCCAACAAACAGAAAAACCAAGTCACCATATTGAATGTTCCAGTCCAACAACCAAATTAAAACTTAACAAAAGAACAATTTAGATAAATTGGAATTCAAGCTCAACATTAAATCCCGAAGTCAACCACCATGTCTTCTAATGGCTTCAGCCTTCATCACCCCCTTTTGGTCATTGTTAACTCAGCTGCAAATTGAAAACCAAAGCAAAGTAAGTATATTACACCATTTCATAAAAGAACTATAAAACACAAATGGAGAACTATAACCCATCTTATTAAATAGTTGTTGCTGCTCCTTTAATTTTATAGTTGGTTTTATTATAAAAGTTTAAATTTTAAAGTACCATCAAGAATGCATGAACTCCTAGAAAGAGTGAGGGGGATAAAAAGAAATTAACAAAAAGCACTAGAAACAGTTAACACAATTATCACACTATATATCTATCCAATTATCACACTGTTATGTAATCAAAGTAGCAGAAACAGCCATGAAGTAGCAGTAGAAATAGCTATGAAACAGTAGCAGAAACAGCCAAAAAAAGCCCTAGAAAATTACTACAGTAGTAATTATGTTATGTGATAACTATAAAATTACTGCAGCAAAATGGTATGTTTACCTTAAGATAGATGCATTTGAAACTCTATCACAATCTCCATGATCCTCTGTGATAGCTGAAAATAAAAATAAACAAACACAATTAAGAATTGTAGTTAAAATAACTTAAATGGTCAAAGTAAAATAGAAAAAGGATAAGAGACATACTTGACTCAAGCTCTTCAAGTTCATCGAAACTTTCCTCAACATCAAGTGGTATGGGAGAAGCACATAACCAATCTTGAGTGCAAATCAAGCACTCTACTAGTTTAGGAGTTAAAGAACTACGAAATTGATCAAGTACACGTCCCCCCGTGCTAAAAGCTGATTCAGAAGCAACAGTTGAAACAGGAATAGCCAAAACATCTCTTGCTATTTGTGAGAGAATCCGATACTTAGAAGAATTAATTTTCCACCAACCTAAAATTTCAAAATCATCAGTGTCCTTTTCAACAGTTTCCTCTAAGTATTTATCCACCTCAGATTTTAAATCCACATTTTCTTCTTCTTCCAAGTACCTTGAAAATGAACATCGGTACTTCTTCTTCTTCCAAGAATTATCATTTGACTTATCAACTTCCATCTCATTTGAATCTTGACTTATCCTATTTTGAGTATAGGCAGTAGAATCAAGCATTTGATAATGTATGTACATACGGTTCATAAGCTCCGTTATTCTCCTTTCCAACTCATTTACTTTTTCAAAAGGATAAATCGAAGTGTAACAATACTTCACATATTTCAATTTAAAACGAGGATCCAACACTATTGCAACCAATAACATCATGTTAACTTTATCAATGTTTCCCCAATATTTATCAAACTTTTCCTTCATTTTCCTAGCCATAACACTTAAGCAAGGATCACTATTGTGGGACCATTCACACAAAAGTTGTTCAATTTCAACCACCTCATGGAAATAAATGTTTGAAGTAACATACAAAGATCCCGACAACTTTTTAGTAATATCATAGAAGTGTTCCAAAAATTTGGTTAGCACCCTAGCATTTTTCCAATCAAGTTCATTAGGAACTCCATCCTTGAGATCGGAGGCAAAATGTGGTTCTTGCTCATCTAAACGATCAAATGCTTTTTGAAATGTTAGTGCGGACTCCAACATAACGTACGTGGAGTTCCATCTAGTTGGTACATCTAAACACAAAGAGCTTTTGGAAGGAATTCTCTCTTGCTCACAACAAGCTTTAAATTGTTGTGCTCTTTGTGAAGAACTCCTAATGTACCTCACCGCACCACGGATTCGAGAAATAGAATCCTTCACTTCTTCAATTCCATCTCTCACAATTAAATTCAGTATATGTGCACAACACCTCATGTGGAAAAATTCACCATCTAATACAAGCCCATTTCTTTTAGAAATCTTTTTTTTCAAATGTGCAATAGCTGTATCATTGGAACTAGCATTATCAACTGTGATTGTGAACACTTTTTCTATACCCCATTGAAGCATGCATGACTCTATTGCTTGACCAATTGCGACACCTTTATGACTATGAATTACACAAAAGTTGAGAATTCTTTTATGCAATTTCCAATCTTTATCAATAAAGTGTGCCGTGAGACATATATAACTCATATTTTGTATGGAAGTCCACAAGTCTGTAGTAAAGCAAACTCGTTGAGTTACAGTAGCCATTGCATTCTTCAACTTCTTTTTCTCAATAGCATACAATTCTAAACAGTCTCTTGCTATGGTAGTCCGTGACATTATTTTTAATTTGGGCTGCATAACATTGCAAAAATATAGAAAACCTTCACGCTCCACAAACTTAAAAGGCAACTCATCTATAATAATCATCTTAGCAAGTGCTTTTCTACACAACTCTTGATCAAACTTCCAATTAACAAGCTGGGTTTCCCTTTCTAGACCACTATTTTGAAAATTCAAAATTTTTTGTCTTTTGTCCACCATATTGACAAGGTACTTTTTGCAATTTCTTACGTGTTTTCATAAAGTACTAGTGCCATTAAGACTGCTGTAACCATAAATTGTATCACAGTAATTACACTTTACCTTATCAGCCTTGCTACCATCTTCTTTCTCTATTTTTGTAATATGATCCCAAATATATGATTTTGCAGGTTTTTTCTTACTTACCTGTACTCCTGATGCAGCAGTTGTTCCAGTGATTTTTTCAACAGTTGGTACTTTTGATTGGGCAATTGACTTGCTTGTGTCCCCCACACTTGTCATCTAACACACACACAAAAAATAATAATAATAATAATGGTTAGACATGCATTCTCCAGATTTATATATAAAGCAAAAAAAATAATAATAATAAAGCTGTAAGTATAGATATACACATATATATAAAGCATAAAAAAGAAGGAAACTAACACAGAAGAATACTTATAGTGATTTTTGTTCTGATTAATTGGTGGGATTTAAAAGAAAAGGGGAGAGAACCCAAAAGCTATTTTGTATATCAGCTCACAATAGAGTCATGCATCAACTATGTTTCCAAAAGCTCACAAGAAGCTATTTTGTATATCAGCTCTAGAAGAGGTAAAAGCATAAATTGGAATTAAAACTCTTAACTGCATAATGTGTATACCCTTAGCAGTAATTGAATGCAATGGTCCTGTTTGAGAACTCTGCCACTTGACAACATAATAATAAATCCCACTTGATGCTTACTCAACTAGCACTTCAGAATCTAGAGCAACAGTACCACATGGTGGAATAAAATCTTGTCCAAAAATACCATAAAGTGGTGTAATAGTTAATGAATTAAAGACCATGGTATCTTCTAATGTCTTTTAGCTCCATTAACTTGTCTGCAAGTTGTCGAAAAAATTTAAGGAATTGAATAGGGGAGGCACTGTGTATTTACCCCAGGGTCCTAAACCCCTCGTAGCTAACAACCTTCATAGTTCATACGAATCATACCTGTCTATCAATTTTTTTTCTTGGAAATCGAAATAAACTTAAGATCATGGAAGCCATAAGTTGAAATTCTCAGAAGACCTATAGATTGACCCTCACTATTATGACTCTATAAATCGAAGATATAAGTCACAAAACATCGCAACAATTCATCAAAACCCTCACTGAACCATGGCAACAATACCCAACTTAATATCAACAATAAAATGAAAAATCATATGATCCCCTCAGTACCCATCAAGATTTCAACTACATATAACTAAAACTCATATCACAAAATCATATATAATTATCACAAAGACATCTAGTATATCGACTCAGTGTAGTCCATTACTGGAACCAAGAGCTGTGAAAGAAGCAAATAGAGAAATGATTGGATCAAGAGGCAATTAACCTCTGTAAGAACACTTCTTGAGGAGAGAGAGAGAGAGAGAGATTTATCTCTAGACTGACGAAAACAGAGCTAGAGAAACGATGGTGGTGGTGGTGGTGTTGCTGCTGGACAACGAAGGACGGTGGTCGTTTGAAGTGGAGGACGGTGGCGGTGGTGGTGTTCGATCAGATTAAGATCGATTTCTTCCAATGGTTTGAACTGCGGCTGATAGAAAAAAACCCTAAAGAGATTTAGTTTATAAGCAATACAGGTTATTATAAGGTGTGGCTAGTCCACCGAATACTAATATACTCGGTTCTTTCAGTTCGGTTTCGGTTCGGTTCCGGTTCCGGTTCATAAAACATGTACTCCGAGAACCGAATCGATTTGATCGGTTCTGTATTTTCCAGACCCAGGACCGAACCATAAGGCTACCAGAACCAAACCAACCCAATCCAATGAGGTCGGATTGGTTCGGTTTTCGGTTCTTTCGGTTCTTTTGTACACCCCTACTTGCTACTTAGCTGCATCCCTCCCCCGTACCCTCGTTCAGGTTTTGATGTTGAGAATCTCAAAGTTGACTCAACTCCACAAAGATATATTATATAAGGAAGATTAATTGTTTTTTAAAAATACAACGAAAAGTTTTTGAAAGATGTGAATAACTCAATAAAATTATAGAATAAACAAAACGCACTATTTAATGTAGCCCATATTACTTCTTTTTATTTATTAAGAAAAAACATAGTTTTATATTACTTGAAAGGTATCAATATAAGTGTTATCGAATTTAGTATACTACAAGTTTAAATATTAACTAGTGGTGTACCCGCGTAATGAGCATATAAAAAAAAAAAAAAAAGAGAGGTACACATAACTATAAAATAATTTAATTTAATTATAGACAGTTATGCTCTAATTATAACTTTTGTTTGTAATATATATAGTTTTCTATATGCATCGTATTTAATACTATTTATTTACTTTAAAAAATTTAATTTGAGAAAATGTTATGAATGTTTTACCTATCGTATTGCAATGTAATAATTGATAGAGATTTAATTAGATAGAATAAAAACTTAAGTGGATAGGACTTCGTATTCAAGTAAAAAAATTTATTAGACTATAGAGATAAAAGTGTAAAAACTTATAGATAGGACTTTGTATTCAAAATAAACAAATCTTATTGAATTATAATACAAATTGAGACTTGATTGGATAGTACTATATATTTATTATATTTCATGAGATATTTTGTAGAGACTTAATTGGATATAATTTTATAATTAAATAGGAAATTATATTGGATTATAACACTAATAGAGTGAGTTAAATAACCGAACAAATTAATAGTTATCTTAACCCTGTGACATGGCATTTTAAAAGTATCGGAATATTTAGAACACCACGTATAAGAGAGACAAAATATAAGGGTGAACATAACTTTTATATATATATTGTTGGGCAGAGGCCTGGAAGGTCAAGTCTAGCATCGATCTTACCGCGTGTGTGCAGTAGATACATGGCGTTGGCTGCTGCTAAGGTATAAGGAAATAAAGTTGCACCTTGTCTAACAACAATTACTTTTTGTGTAGTGATAAGCGCTTGATCCTAAAAACTAGTATCAGAGTAGGTCACGAGTTCGATTCCCCTAGATGGCATGCTGATTGTGGACAACTGCTGGAGGGGGGGGATTGTTGGGCGGATGCTTGGAAGACCAAGTTTAGCATCTTGTCAAAGGTTATATGTGAGATACATCCCTATTAATTTTGATGATAACATACTTTATTATTTTAATTTAATTATTCTTAATGCTTTAATCCTTGGTCTATGATTTTGGATAATAAGGTTTTGTAGGAAATATAAAGTGATACAATTACTGCATGCCTTTTCGGGTTCAAAGAAGAAATTCAAATTTAAATGTTGCCTGGCAAATCTCATGGAATTTCGAATTTCAAAATAAGATATGAAAATCAAGTTTTAAGGAAATTTTGTTCTCCTACACTTGGACTTCAATGATACTATACCCAAAGATACAACCCTTCTTTCTTAGGAAATATGTGCACATCAAATTATATTAAAGGGAAGATGTGTGCCAGCAAACAAGAATATTCTAGAGAGACATATTGAAAATTCTAAATGGATATCTTGAAGACTCTAAAAGATTTGCTCGAAGAGATATTGAAAATTGACTGAAGATTGTTTGAACATTAAAGGAAAGACACTATATGTATTTCGGTCAGGACTTCTTCAATGAACTACAATACAAAGAAAGGAAAAATCTACATTGTCAAAGCAATGAAACTTAATATGTTGAATATTTTTGGGTATGGAAGATTTTCAAATTCAAGATACATTCAGCCACAAGATTGAGGAGCTTTTAAATATGATATATGTCAATAAGGAAACTCTATACTGCTGCAAATTCAAATAATAGAAGACTTTTGACTTCACTATCCTCGCGCACCGCTTCGGAAGTGCTTGAAGTTTAAGTGAGGGTATCCCCACTATCGTGTTCTCCCATGAGACTTGTGCCAATCTAGCAATAGAAACGGGTAAAGTTCAAAAAACTATGCAAATTGAAGTCGTAAGCCAAGGACGGAATTGATGGCTATGGTAACTAAAATTGACCAAAAATCTTTTGGTGTTCAAAGATTTGTTTTGCTAATAACTAGACAAACAATTGAAATGAAATTAAATCCAACAACTTGACTCTAGCTAAGGCGATTTGACGAATATGAGAATTCTATAACAATAACAACAATTATAACTAAATTAATTTTGATCTACCCGAAATTCCAATGATAACAAGTAGGGATTTAACTTGATTAAAAGGAGGGGTTTGGGTTCAAATATTCTAATCTACCAATTCTAGCACGAAATTTGAAAGGGAGAGTTTGTGTCAACTCAAATCAAGAACCGTCCAAAAGCCCTTGATTCGGAAAGTTTAGTTTTGAAAATTTAGAGATCTTTAATTATTTTGGAATTAAATTTTATCATCATTCATGGGTTCTTTAGAAATAAATCACATGTTACTAACTATAATTATAGATCTAAGATTTTTACACCAATTAATTCCAAAATAATTAGAGAAAAGATGCAAAATAGATATTCGACAAGATTGAGGACTACCCTTTCATTTCCTATGCTTTCCTTGGTAGATCTTCACATTTGTTCCCAAATAATGAAGTTAGCTTGTTGGTTCCATAGTTGAAAGCTTGCCAAAGTGTAGAGATACCATTTCAACTTTAAATCAAAATGATATATATATATATCTTGAACTAGAGTGAATGTAAAGGATTACAACAAAATAACAATAGAAATCTAACTAAACCCTTCCCAAAGTCCTAAATACAACAAGATAAAGTAAATCTACGCAAAATATAACATTTCCCCTATTTCTATCTCTCTACCCGCAACTGGAAAACCTAAAACAAAACATAACATTTCTTTTCTTCAACTGTTGGGTTGTAGGGCAAATCTGTGTTTACCGTCCAAAGTGTGTTCCAAGGCTGTCTGAATAGCATCCGGACGCATCGTCTGGACGGTGGAGTAACCGTTCTGACGTTATTTCACCGTTCTGACGGTCTTCACACGTGGAATCTTGGCTCTGTATTTCTTCGAACGGGAAAAATCGACTTTGTGATAGCTTCGAATGGGAAAAATCGACTCTCTGATAACTTCGAACGGGAAAAATCGATTCTGTGATAGCTTTGAACGGAAAAAATCGACTCTGGAACTCCTATCTCCGTCGTAGCGTCCGAACGCACCATCCGAACGAATCGTCTGAATGGTGTTTTCTCCGTCCGAATGGACCGTCCGGATAGACTTATTCACTTTAAGCTCATTTTCGCCATTTTATCACCAAAAACCTATAATACACACAGAAAACCACTTTAGGTCAATTTATTACTAAAACCTTATTTTAATACCCATATAGAGGCTAACAAACAACTAATTAGGGAATAAAGATTACACTTTTAGAGTGAAATCAACTTTCTATTCAAGAGACAATCCAACAATAAAAATTGAGGAGCCTATGAAGATTGAGATCAAGCTATAATCGGCAACAACATATTGAGGAATATCTCATCTAATGGCTAGAAGAGAAAGACAAGAATTGAAGCTATATATATGCATACACGACTGCAAGGAAGAGTAACCTAGCAAATTTATTCTCTGAAAGTGAAATCTTCATCTCAAAATTGTTGAGCCTTCACAAAGTTTATTCTTGTAATCTCTTTGAGTTTCATTGGCAAATCTATTCTAATTTTTTTGTAAATCAAGAGTGGTTGTACTCTTGATTTTTCTTCTTGTAAGTGAGAGACTAGCTTGGGGATAGAGGTAAGGTTTGGGTTTGACTAGTACCTAGGTTCAATTAGTTGGAATGTGAGGAGCACTTGTGAATGAAGGACTAGCCTCTAGAAAATGCTAGTGCACTGTATTCTGAATTTGGATATAGTGGAGAAGAAAATCTCAATAAAAGAACCTTGGGGAGTGAACTAGGTCTGGGGGTGACGGAATCATGATAAAATCACTGTGTCATACTCTCTTATATCTATTTTTTCTTTGCATGTGCTTTAGATCATCCATACTCGATTGTCACACTTAACTATGTATGATTGATCCATATTTACTTTCTTATTGAATGAGTTTAATTGATATTTAAGTTGAATATCTTGTCTTGAAATCCATATCAAAGAAGTAAAATTGAGTTTGATCGAGTATTTGGTATTGAAATAGCTTTCTAAAGTTTAAGAGATTGTTCAATTGGAGTATAGAGTCTACTCATATATCTATTTATGAAATCTGGTCTCTAAAATTTTTTAGATTGCTCACATTGTATATTAAGTCTGCTCATATTTATATTTACAAAAGTTACTCTCTGAAGTTTCTGAGATTGTTCTTATTGTTAAATGAGTCTACTCATTTAATTGTCTGCATAAATTGACTATCTGAAGTTTGTAAAACTTCTGATTTTAATTGTGAGTTTACTCATTTTACTAAATAAGTTAAAATTGATTATTATTGATATAAATTAGATAAAATGAATTCACTCCATCTCTTGAGTTCTTTTTGGGTAACATACATATATATATGTATGCATATATGATCAAATTGTATACACTAAATTAAATTCAAAATTACATATGACACACAAAATAAGTAAAATATATAATTAACTAAGATCAATATCCTCAGCCTTGCTAATCGATTGATGTTTGTTTCATTTTGACAATATATAGGTGCAATATAGCTAATACTGCAACATTTCACTATAATATTTAGCAACATGAGGCGATACTACCGAGGTAATCCAATGCAAGCCAACAATCCCTAATAAAGTTAACTAGCTTGACAACATTGCACCATTTTATTAACTAATAAAATTTACTAAAATAAAGATCAAAAGTAAACAATTGACATCGTACAAAGTACAAACATATTGTCCTTCATCTTCTCGTTAATTTGGAATTGTTCCTCAATGCTTTAGCCCCCTTTCTCGTTTTGAGTGTTACATTTATATAATTTTGGCTTTCTTTTTATTTTTTTCACTCCAAAATGTTACTATAGATCACAGGTAATAGTCGGGTTACTCTAATACCACTTATCATAGATTAGGTACTTATCATTTAACCCAAAAGCTTAAGTTATGAGGTGGTGCTGTCTACCACCCCCTTATATGACCCAACACCTCTCTTCTTTTATCCGATGTGAGATCGTGACATACTTTCTCACCTAAATTCGCGACGTTGGAGGGACGTCTTAAGTTATATAAGGGAGTGGTAAGCAGCACCACCTAATAACTTAAGTTTTTAGATTGGATGACAAACGCTCGACCCATAACAAATGGTATCAGAGCAGCCCAATTCTTAATCCGATTTTCTTCCTATTCACTAATTTCCATACTTCAGAAGATTTTGCACCATATTTTTTATATAACACATTTTTGAACTTTTAACTTTTTGTTATACCAATTTTTAATTTTGACCTTCAAGATTAAACCAAAACTAGAATGGTAAAAAAAAAATTGAATTTCATTAGTTTTGATTTTCTTTATAAAAAAAGTAAAAATTTTAAATTAAAAACTCATAAAAAAGTAAAAATTAAATTTCAATTAGAAAACAAGTAACACAAGTCGGTAAAAAATTCATAATTTTTTAATAAGAACCTCCGCAATTTAATTTATATGATTAGTTAAAAATTTCCAACAACTTTGGGTAAATTTTATTTCCCCCAGATAGAGTGGGTCCTATGGACCTAAACTAGGAACCTTCCTCTGCGTGACGGGCGGGTTTGATCAGCGTTCCCTGTGCGTCTCCTCTACTCCGACCTCTTATCCTTCTGTCTTTTTCTTCTTCTTCTTCTCCAAGTTTCTTTCCTGTGTTTCCACTTGAATCATTTTAGTTCATAAAACTTTCATCCAACCGTTCAATAAGAATAAAAAAAAGGCCACCCTCCACGTGGCACTCCCCAACAGCGATCTTGCATGCACCTGCAACGCGCCAAATTACAATCCTTTTTTATTTACTTTTTTTTTTTTCTCCCTGTTAATACAGGAAAGAGACTGGTTGGTAGCTATTGATTCTTCTTCTCTCTTCCCTCTCTGTGTATATTCTCTTTGCGCTCGGACTTCTCAAAGGTACGATTATCATATGATACTTCCAATACTTGCTTTGCCAACAATTATTATTTCAAATTCCAACGCTTCAAGCAATCTCAATTCTCAAATTTGCGTTCCTCCGATCATATTTTGGCTTAATTTGATTACATATACTGATCATTAGACGATACTTAACCCTCCATTCTCATCCCCATTCTAGGGTTTCTCTCTCTTCACAGAACAAATCAATTCCCAAATTTCAATTTTTTGATCTCAATTTTGACTGTTATTCGCATATCGTCAATGGACGCGTGTTTGATCGGTCCGCTATATACATTCATATAACTTTAAATAATAATGACGAGCGCCGGCGAGGAGGACAACGACGCCGTTCTTAGCGACGTCGAGGACGACGACCCGGCGCCTATTGCCATCAAGAGCCCGTCGCCGGAGGATGTGTCCGTCGAGAGGTTTAGGGAGGTTCTCGCGGAGCTCGATCACGAGCGGCAGGCTCGCGAGGCCGCGGAGAATTCGAAGTCCGACTTGCAGGTGTCGTTCAATCGGCTGAAGGCCCTGGCTCACGAAGCAATCAAGAAGCGCGACGAGTGCACCAGGCAGCGGGACGAGGCGCTGCGCGAGAAGGACGAAGCTTTGAAGTCTAACGAGAAGTTATCGGCAGAGTTAGCCGAGGCTGGCAATGTGAAAGACGAGACTTTGAAGCAGAGAGACGAGTTCGCAAAGCAATTTGATGAAGCGGTGAAGGCAAAGGACTCGTCAAGGTCGGAGATCGAGATTGCAGCTCAGATGTTAGTTACCGGTATTGAGAAGATATCAGGAAAAGTTAGTACTTTCAAGAATTTCACCGCAGGTGGCTTGCCAAGGTCCCAGAAGTACACTGGCTTGCCCGCTATTGCTTATGGAGTTATTAAGAGGACGAATGAGATTGTTGAAGAGCTTTTGAGACAGATTGAGTTGACGGTGAAGTCTAGGAATGAAGCTCGGGAACAGATGGAGCAGAGAAATTATGAGATTGCTATTGAGGTTTCGCAGCTTGAGGCGACTATAAGTGGGTTGAGAGAAGAGATTTTGAAGAAAACTGCTGTTGTAGAGAATTTGGAGAAATCTATTGCTGAAAAGGATGGGAAGTTATCTGAGAGGGAAAAGGAGATGTCGAAGAAGCTGAATTTGGCGGAGAATGAGGCCTCGGGCTTGAGGCAGCTAGTCAGTGAGTATGATGATAAGTTGAGGAACTTAGAGTTGAAGATGGACTCACAAAAGCCTCTATTGGTTGAGCAGTTACATTTAGTATCGACAATTCATGACCGTCTTTATGATGTTATCAAGATAGTTGATGCCAGTAATATGGACCACTCAGATTTGTTAGAGTCCATGTTTCTTACACAAGAAACAGACATTGAGGAGAATATTCGTGCTTCCTTAGCAGGGATGCAATCTATATATGAATTATCTGAAATTGTAGTTGAAAAAACACAGGTTTTAGTAGAGGAGAGGAGTCGAGAGGTGAAAAGTTTAAGTGAAACTGCCTCTCGGTTGGTTAAGGAGAAAGAGCATATTGGGTCTCTGCTGAGAAGCGCTTTGTCCAGAAGGACATCAGCAGACTTGTCATCCAAGACGAATGAATTGTTTAAAGTTGCAGAAAATGGATTAAGAGAGGCTGGCATAGATTTTAGATTTAGTAATCATCTTGGGGGTGGAAAGGGCGCTGCTTCCTATAATAAAGCTGATGCTCCCGAGACAGAGAAAGATGAAATATATGCTTTGGTAAGTGTTTTGTAGCTTTGACTCGTGTTCTCAAATTTTCATTTATCGTCCTAGGTTTAGGTATTAATTCACTCTTGCAGGCTGGTGCTTTGGAGAATATTATTAAGCAATCTCAGCTTGAGATCATAGAGTTGCAGCATTCTGTGGAGGAGCTACGGTAATTACTTTCAACTTACATTGTATTTCAGCAGTTTTATATTGTTGTAGATTTTCAATTTACTTGAAGATAAGGAAATTGGATAAAGAAAAATTTGAATCTGGAGTGTCTGCAGCGTATATTATATCTGACATACTAGTGGCTAAGATATTTTAGTGAGTTTCATTCAAATTTTCAAACATAAAATTGTTTTTAGCTAGATACTTTTAACAACGATAAGGAAGGAGACATAACTGTTACCCTTGTAAACTCCATTAGCAGTATCTTAATTGTTATCAGAATTGTTTGGGTTAATTGTTCAGTAGAGTGGCCATATTTACCACTGATAAACATCAAATTGATATAATGAGCCAGCATTAAAATGATGCTTTGATGAGCCTCAACTTATTTTCAAACTCAATCATTAGCCATTCTGTTCTTTGGACTTTTAAGTTTATATCATTATTATCATTTGTTTTATTGTACATGTTGTGCTTTGAAGCAGCTCCCCCTCCAACTTATTTTTAAACGTGATAAGTCGGCCCATTATGTTGTTTGGACTTTGAGGCTATAATATCATTTCTATTTGTTTCATATTGCAACACATTGATGGGTTTGCCAGTTACTTCCATATTATTTTATTTTACGTCCATAGTTGTGGTTTCTTCGGGAATATCCTGACTTAGGTAGCTTCAAATCTGTACTTACTGGAACCAACTGGGGCTAGCCCAGTTGGTCAGAGTTCCTGACCTTCATGAAGGTCAGGAGTTTGAACCCCTCTTCCCCCAAATCCCCTCCCCGGCTTCGGCCCTCCTTGTAATTCCTTCCAACGAACCAAAAAAAAAAAATCTGTACTTACTGGGGATTGTTTTGTTTTGGGAAATTTGTTGCTGGATTAAGGGCAGAGACAAGTTTACTTAAAGAGCATGTGGAGGCTCAAGCCAAGGAGCTCAGTCATAGGAAGCAATGTGTAGAGGAACTTGAAGAGAAAGAGAGAGTGGCAAATGAAAATGTAAGTTACTACTTGCTAGTTTCCTGCAATTCTTCTTACTTCAGATTTGGTACCATATGATTGCTCTTCCTTCGCTCAGTTGTCTGTGTTATACGCAAATATATAAGAAAGTGACCTCTGGTCCTCAATATTCTTGTATTAATTCAGCAAGTAAGGAGGAATGCATACATTGTCTACATCAAGTAATGACATGTCCATGTTTCAGGTCGAAGGGCTTATGATGGACATTGCTGCTGCTGAAGAAGAAATTACAAGATGGAAAGTAGCAGCACAGCAGGAAGCTGCTGCAGGCAAAGCTGTTGAACAAGAGTTCGTGGCACAGGTATGCTGAAATAGATGGCCACTGGACCTGTTTACTTAGATGTTTGAGTAGTGCTCTTCTGGTGTGTAATTTCTTGTTCATAAGATATGAAGGAAGAATAAGTTCTAAAGGTTTCTTGTCTACTGTTATCACTAACAAAGAATGGGGCCATTAAACCTGGTAAATGCTGTGTGTTTAGAAGAGACATGTCACATGACACTGGTTTAGGTCCTTAAAAGTTTGGGTTGACAAGGTTGTTGTTGCATCTAGTAAAAAAGTGCTTGCACTGCATCTGCAAGGGGAGGTTGCAGTTGATTGTTGTTCCAATAAAAAGCTAGGGTAATGTGTATACATATATATAAGAAAAGAGTTTGGTTTTATCCTCTTCTCTCATTTTCTGTGACCTCTTTGCCCCATAGTTTTGTAAGTTGTGTTTGAATTTTGAACTTCCAGAATTACTAGAGGTGGTTCAGGAGAAGTTATGGTAGAAGAATTAGTTTGGGTGACTCATGTCTTCATTGAGGAGAGCTAAATTTCTTGCGGTATGAATATAGAATTGTTTAAGGGCTGTAAAATGTACAAGCATTTTCTTGGTATGTTCTAATATTATTCTCTGTTTATTGAATTTGCCCGGGCAATAACTTTGTTCATGTTATCCATTGAACAATGTCATGGACTACTTTCATATGCCGCGGATACAAACATAAGAAGATGCATTGATTCCAATTTCATGCATCATCATAGCACTATTTTTATTGCAGTATCAATGATCACCATACAGAGAGTGAGAATTATTTTTCTTCCATGCGTTTTTCTATTTCAGTTTCATCGAACCATTTGTTCTTAATTGTACTTGCAGTTGTCAGCCCTACGACATGAGCTTGAAGAGGCAAAGCAAGCAGTGGTGGAGTCAGAGAAGAAGCTCAAATTCAAAGAAGAAACAGCAACTGCTGCCATGGCAGCAAGAGATGCTGCTGAGAAATCCTTGAGATTGGCGGACTTGAGGGCATCTAGGTTGAGGGATAGGGTTGAGGAGCTGACCCATCAGCTCGAGCAGCTCGATACTCGAGCAAACTCAAGGGGCCTAAGCGGCTCCAGATACGTATGTTGGCCATGGCAATGGCTTGGGTTGAGCTTTGTTGGTTCCCAACTGTCTGACACACAACTACAAAGTTCAAATGAAATGGAGCTCGCGGAACCCCTTCTTTGAGTATACCCTTGTCTGTTTCTTCTTTCTCCTTTGTGTATTTATTGTGGACTTTCAAAATCATAACAATCACGAAATGGTAGCTTTTAGTACATTCATTAGTAAAGTTTATTGATCTTGTTTATTTTACACAAATGGGAGTCTCACCGAGGCAGAGTGAATATTTGTTGGGTTAGGAATTTAGGACAGCTTTTGCATTTTTCATGACTGCTTGGTCTTTTTTTCTTCTCTTTTTTCTTTTTTCTCACTATGATGTACTGTATAGTCAAAGTGCTTAAATTCTAATAAAAATTCCTTATGTTCCCTTATTTTTTGTTTTATTGTTACTAAATATTTTTTGGTTTTGTCAGGGCTCATATCCTCTATCATGAAGAGTTAAATTCAAAGGAGTGTTTTCTCAACCAAGTTTGTCAATATGTGTATAAGTGAGTCCTTGATCCGGTATGGCTTCTAGCAATTGGTGTGCTTTTGGTTTTTGGTTTTAAAATCTGTTCAGTTGTAAGGGCAGGCACATATGGGTATAGGCTTTTTTGTTTTCAAGTAATGATATAAAAAGTATAGAATAACGTGGCTGAATTGAGAGGTGCCACGTCACTCCCGGTGAAATTCTCTTTATGAAAATATCTTCTTTTATTTTCGGGTGTGCAGGTAATGAGAATGAAGTCCTTGTTTGGATGCACATTTGTTTATGTGCTTTTGGAAGGCTAATAAGAGAGTATATGGTTTAAACCAGATCATACAGTTTGGATCAAAGAATGTATGATTTCAAGCTTTCTTTGTGAAATGTATATATGTATATGTATATATGAGCTACCTTTCGTGGTCTTGGGGAACCTCTCTTTAAGCATTCTTCCTGGTTTCTGGAGTTACTTGTGTTGATAACATACTTCTGGAAAGCAAGACATAAATGATTATGGAGTTTATAACCAAACAAGTGTGATTTTAAAACTTATTTCTTTAATCCAGGTAGTTTTGAATTTATTTACCAATCAAAAGTTGCTCCAAAATTCAAAACACAATTTATATGAGAAACTAAGACTAGCTTCAAATAACAGGAGTCGTGCTTTGAATATACAATTTCAAGCTTCAAGAACACAATTTCTTGAACAACTTAGGTTTAGTAAATATGTTTAAAACCATCTGAATTTGAGAAATAGGTTTTAAAACGATCCTGTTTTTTGTAATAAATTGAACAACCTAACTTGAATTGGGTCAGAATGGAAAATAATCCAATGTTTATATAAAGTACTATGCTATTTTTTATCCATGGGAGATTCATTCTATGTGAGGAGTGAAGTAAGGATACGTGACGATTCAAGGGAATCAAGTAATTTAACTGTTCGCTGACAATCATAGGTGAGCTTTCATGAATAGTCTAATCACTTTGACTAGCTTATGGAGTACAACGTACTGTTTTATCTATCTTTTCTGTTGTATGCTCTCCTAATCTGCAGTTGTAGGGAATGGAATGTTTCTAGGTCGACCATTTTGAGAGCCAGTTTTATTGCAGTGATTCTCTTAACATTTTCTGTAATCTCCATGCTTAGGCTGCATTTTGTTGTTCAGGGCTGCATTTTGCTTGGCTTGTGGATCATGACGATGAGCAATAAAAGGTTTTGCAGGTAAAACTCTTCACAATTGCAAGTAAAATAGCTGCTTCTATATGTTGGTCCTCTGAGCAAAGATGTGTGGTTTATTGGTGTTTTGTTATGAAGGGGAAAGGGATGGTTGGTATCAGAACTCAATGGGCAAGATTACAGCCAATGAATAAAATGGACAAATAAAAATTTTGATCAAATAGTTGAAAATTGACAGGATCGAGTGTAAGTATCAACTCCAAAGACAAGCAAGAGATTGATTGAATACAAAAATATGGACAAGCGTATGGCCACTATATAAAATTTTATTCTTGTCCAAAATTGAAAAAAGAAAAGAAACAGAAGAGCAACACCACCACCATATCGGAAGGATCCATTCTCATCGTTTTGTTGTGCACTTCTTTCCTACCAAGACACCACTGGGAGGGCTAGTCACCTCAATGATGCAATGACCATACAACCAATACGAGTATCGAAAGACACTACCCAGATTCGATCGCGTTCGTAGCAGACCCTTGAGCTCAAACCTGATTCTATTGCTGTATATCTGCTGCTGTAGCTGCTGGCTTTGTTTTGCAGGCAGCCAAACCTGGCTGCTGACAAGATGAACATTTCTGAACTTCGACTCGGCCTGCAATGCCGAGAAAGGATCAACGTAGCTCGCAGCGATGAGCGTGTTTCCGTAGTAAAGATTAACAACCATGTAACTGAAATCCACAGTAGCCTTTTTGCTTGGATTGGTGAAGTTTGCAAGCAGAGTCATGTCAGCATTGAGGAGGTAACCCATGTCGAGGTAGGCTACGTTGAGGGAGGCGCCCGACAGGTCGAACTTAGGGCTTCGTGGGCGAAAGACGAGATAGACTATGAGAACCACTATGCCTCCGAGGAAGACGGCAATCCAGAACAGGGCGCAGAATGCTCCGATCAACCATGTGTAGGGCCTGGTTTTATGGGGCGATGGCATTCTTATGGTTGTGGTTGGGTGGTGTGGCTGGACTGGTTGAGTTGAATCCTGTGGAGTTGGGCGGTGGGGCTGGAGAGGTTGAGTTGGATGCTCTGGCACTGGGTGTAAAGGAAAATGTGCATCGGACCCGTGGTGGGGCTGGGAAGGTGGAGTTTCTTGAAGCTGTGCAGGGAAGGGAGGGCCGGGGCTGCGATGATGCGGTGGCTGGGCATTTTGCTTTCGATGGTGTCGATGAGGCCGTTGGCCGCGCTGCGCCTGGGGAAGTGGAACTTGGTGCTGGGGCTGTTGTGAATACTCGAAATGAGGGTTGGTCTCGCGGTGGCTGGACATTGGAGTTTAGAGATGATGATTACAGGAAATGGAGAATGAGAGGAGAAGTGGTTGATTGGCCTGGGAGGGAGGGAGGGAGAAAGAGGATGACTTGATGAGAAGTTCAAGTAGGAGGATTCATGGAAAAGGCAAAGAATCAGACATTAGCTAAGCATTGGAGGCAAGTAATCTTTAGTGAGACTTTTTTCTAAATGCTGCGTCTGGGGAGGGTGTTTCAGACGCTTCCTACAAGTTTCGGGTTTTGGTTCTTAAAGTTGCTCAATTAACCCACTGTATCCTGATGCTGCGGTACACATAAATACATATTTAGATATAAGAAAATACACTACCTACAAGCAATTTTATTTCCGTTTCATTTTCGTTTTTGGACAAATCCAACAAAACATGGCATTAGGCTTCGGGTCCATAATGCAGTGTCGAAGCTAAATGTATGCAAAGATTTGTCTGCTGCATAAAGTTAATCAAGAAAAATTCAAAATTGTACAGCCTTCCAATCAAAATTTTCATGCAACATATAACATTTTTAGACGCAGCAAATTTGATTGTTGAAAACCATTCAGACATGTTGGCAAGCACCATTTTGATTAGTAAGAACAAGCAAATTTCATGGCTAAAATTATCTTGGTGTAAAGCCAAATTTTTTTATAATCAGATCAATTGGGACCGACACTAGAAACATCTGAATTTTCTCTATATATATATGTCAACATGATTTGGATTTAAAATAACTCAATTCACTATTTTCAAATCCATGCACAACAAGGCTTGCAAATCTATTCATGAATCTTGTTCAAGTACAAAATCTAAGCTAATCCAAATCCCTTTATTTAAAATCTACAGATTCAAATGTAACTCAAAAAGTTCAAGCCATGGCAATAAAGCAAAGAGATAAATAGCTTTCCCCTTAATTTTATTTTCATTAAGCAAAACAGTGCGCAAAATTTAAATTATACATACGGAGCCTGTCCACCAAATTCAACTCATCATCACTTCATGAAGATACATCAAAATTAAAAAAAAAAATTACAAACTGCTTATTGGACTTCTATTTCAATGAACGTAAGAATATTGCTATCCGAGTGCTGGCGCAGTAAAAAAAAGGTCAGCTCTGGAACGAGATCACTTCTTACCTTAACAGTTTCAGATTATAACATACAATCGTGTCCATACTCTTTACAAAGAGAAAGGTATAATTACCTAATTTGCAAATTAGGATCAACAGCCATATGCGCTTTAGCAATTCTTAAGTCAGCCATGGCTTAGTGGGGCTCTTCCTTTTGAAGTGAGTTTATCAGAATTGATGTCAACATTACAGAACTATTTGGCTCTAGCTCTAGCAGACTTCTTCCACTGTAGCAGATAAAAATTCAGTTCTCAAATCTTTTGGGATATGAAGTTGTCTTCAATGTTAATGTCGGTTGCAGTCACAAGGGATCTCTGCTTCATTTCCCTTTCAGTTTCCTTTCCTCTGCAAGTTCTGGTAAAATTATAAATTAAAAAAAAAAACTAATTATAAGTCATGATGTTTAGCAAAGCCATGTGCAACTTCATTTTTCAATTTTTCTTTCCCTGTGCTTGCAACCACAAAAGTAACAAAATGAAATAAAAAAAGAAAAATCAAACCAAAGTTATACAGATCTGATTACCTTACCATTGCAAGTGGATTGCATGCATGGATCCATCACGAGTTGTTCTCTTTACAACCCAAATCTCAGCCATAGCAATCAGTGACCACAATTTGCTTGAGACAAATGAGAGGCCTTAATGCATACCTAAGGATATTAGTCATAGGAATATAATTATCTAAGGAAATGAAAATCGAAATAATCCACCCCAAATAGTTGTAAATAGGTCATATTCACAAAAGTGGACAAATGGATCTGTAACAACAGAAATTATTGGTTAGCTTGTTGAAAACATTGGGATAAATTTAGGTCCAGATGCAACACCTGATGCTGGATCCATGAGCAGGAACTGCAGAAATCTACGCCACCCATGTTCTGACCCTTCGATTGCTTTCTGATCAGGATTAAAGAGAACCACCAAGACTAATGCCATAAAATTCAACCTGAAATTTTTTTGTACCAACATACAATATTGTCAATAAAGAGTTAATTGTATACATCATTGTTTAGTTATATGGCCATGATTACCTTTTGAAGGTAAAGGAATATATTATATATCGAAGATCCCTATCACATTTCCACATGCAACTGATAATCTGCACAGCCATCTTAAATCCTTGATGACACATCTCTTAGAGCATGGTTCTGTGTGTTTTGACCTTAGTGTTGCAAACAAGTGGAGACATTAATGAACACATTCAAACACACACACAACAGGAAGAGAGACATTATAAAATACTAACCATTTCTGATGTTCAGGCGAGAGGCATCTTTCGAGTGGATAGCCTTGATAAGAATCTCAGTAACATCTCTATCGAGAGTAAAGCCCTTTTCCATCATCTGATCCCAGACTGTACAAGCCACTGAAAGCTTCTTTTCCTGTACAAGGCCTCGAATGATCACTCTGAAAGTCACCTCATCTGGATGGCATCCTTTTGTTTGCATCTCCTCATACAAAAGCGTGGCTTCACTTACTCTAGAAGCCTTGCTAAGTCCATTTATGAGTGCATTGTATGAAACTACATCAGGGGTGATTCCCTGCTCTACCATATCGCAGAAAATGCTGTAAGCCATCTCTATTCTCCCAGTCTTACACAGGTGATCAACAATTGTAGTGTAAAGTACTCGATCCACTAACAGACCCAATCTAGCCATCTGGTCGAGGAGCTTCTTGGCCAAATTTGAACTGCCTTCTCTCAGAAAAGCGTCTACAAGAATTGTAAATGTCACCACATCAGGGGCAATCCCCTTTCTACCTATCTCCTCAAACAGCTTATAAGCTCTTTTGGTGAGGCTGGCCTTGCAGAGTGCTCTAATAATCGTGTTGTACGATACAATGTCAACCAACCCTTTGGCCTCCATCTTGTTCACTATCAACAGGTATGCCTTATCCACTCTATTGGCTTTGCAAAGGCCCTTAAGTAGTTGGTTGTAGCTATATCCATCGGGTTCCATTCCACTCCTCTCCATCTTCTCAATTAACTTCTCTGCCTCCTCCAACATAAGCTCATTGCAACAATAATTCAACAACACATTGTATGTAACTAAATCTGGTTCACATCCATTCCTACTCATAAACGTCTTAATTGCTCGAGCTTTGTCGATTTGACCAGCTTGACAAAATCCATTAATAAGTGCATTATATATTGTCGGGCTAAACTTAACTTTACCCTTCATTGCACCCACTGTAAGCTCATAAGCTAAATCCACCTTCCCACCATCACACAACCCCAAAACAAGTGCCCTACAAGCTTTATTATCTGGATTTAAACCTTTCCGAACCATTGAATGCCAAAGTTCAACAGCACTATCATACCGTCTGGCTCTACACAAGCCACTGATGACTATGGTGTAGCTCACCACATCAGGCTCTCTTCCCTTCTCAACAATGATTTGCAACACCTTTAAAGCCCTGTCCACTAAATTCTCAGAACACAATAGATGCAAATATATATTGTAAGCCCATATATCTGGGACTGCCCCGATTTTATCCATGTCATCTTGAAGTTTCTGAATGAGTTCAAAGTTCTTAACTTCACACAAACCAGAAATGAATCTTGAATATGTGAATGAGGTTAAAGAAAACCCATGTGGGATCATTTTATAGTAATAGTGTTCCGCTAAATTGAAGTGGGAGTGACGAACTAAAACGCCAAGGAATCGATTGTAGTCTATACTAAATACTCTGCACTCTGATTGCGTCATTTCGTCGAACGCTTGGATGGCCTGATCAATGAGTCCAGTCTTGACGTAGTTTGATATACGAGCACGATATATGAGCCGTTGCTTGCCAAGAGTTTTATACATGTCAAAGTGGTGGCCTCAAAATCGAATGCATAGCATCGATTTTCTGAGCTCCAAGCCTGAATGACAGACTCAGAAGATGGTTTAAAAGTGAATTGTTGATCAGTATGTATAGCTATGTAGAATGCGAATGGTACAAAAGAAACTAAAGATTACTCAAAATAGTACGTTGAGCAATGCAGAGAAGAGAGAGAGAGAGAGAGAGAGAAAGAGAGAGAGAGAGAGAGAGAGAGAGGCGGACCTTGTCTTCTGCAATGAAGGAGTCGGCGAGACTCGAGAGAGAGAGTGATCGAAGGACTTGGGACCCGAATCCAAGTCCGCACCCTCCAAATGCAGGTGCGGGTCTTTAATTTTTTTTTTTTAAATATATTCAATGGGTGGGCTTGGGATTGGGCATCAAATACCAGATTGGTTTCGGCCATTGACCCATAAACTTATCAGAAAATGATTTTTTTGGGTCCGAATTTCATTACACACTTTCTATGAACAGTTTTAATCCTAGTAGTCAAAATAGAAAGCGAAAGTTAAAAAATATAAGAAAAATGAAAAGTAGGAAAACAAGTAAGAATCGATTGAAAATTTTAATAAGAATTTTAGTAAGAAATATTTGTAAACCTTAAAGAAAACTTTAAAAAATTTAGTGAAAATCTTTAAGAAACTTAGAAGAAACTTATATGATTAATTTAATAGATGATTAGGTGGAAATTAAGGGAAAAAAAAGGTAACAACAATCCCTACTTCAAGTTTCCAAATAGTTTTAGCAGAGTTTTTCAAGAATTTTATGTATCCCAAGGATTTCTATTAAGTATTTCAAAATATCTTTCATATCGAACTCATTAGTACTGAAAACGCGTTTCTCTGAAAACAAACTTTCTCATTCCAAATGAGTTTTCTAGCAATTATGGTTTTATTAGGAAACTTTGAAAGTAGTTTTTCTGAAAACTTATTTTAGGAAGACAAACTCTAATGAAATTTTAAACTAAACTTCTAAAAATGTTTCTGAAATGTCTTAAAAGCTTTTATACAATTTAAAAAAAAAATTGTAAGTAACTTTTGAAATTTTTTGAAAAAACTTTCTAGAAATGCATTTCTTCTAATTTTTACTATTTTTCTCACTTCTAAAGTTTACTTTTAACAATAATATGCAATTGTTCTTACAAGTTTTTTTTTAGCTATTATTTATTATTAATAAGTATTCTAATGCTCTATTTTACTATTTTTAAGATTCCTAATAAATTTTTTTATACATATCCTATTCATTCTTTATCACCTAGCGTTTTTGGTTTTTTGTAATATTTTTGTATCATGTTTCTCATTTTCATTTCTTGTTTCCATTTTCCAAATTGAAAGCTGTGGTATAAACTTCTTGGACTATTCAACGACCTTAATTGACCCCTAAGGTTTTGTTGATTTCACTTTCACCATATAATGACATGGATAAAATTGTGGAGATGGCTTAAAAACAGACTCACACCTTAAAATAACCTCTATTTGAGGTTGGATCTTGGACATGTAATAACATTGATTTTTTTTTCTTGTTTCCTTTCAAAAATCATCTTTAAAATTGATATTATTAAGGGGACATATCTATTATTTTAACTTCCAAACACACACTCACACACATATATGTAAATCAAAGCACATCAGGTAAGGAAACGTATACTTCTTGCATGTTTGCAATTGCAGCCATAATTTGAAAAAAGCAAATATGATGAGGTTAGACAAAACTAGCAGTCAGCTACAAGATGTGTGTGCATGGCGGATTCAGAATTTTTTTTTTTAATGGAGGTGGAAAAGTCTTTTAAATAATTATTTATAAGTAAGATGATAAATATAAAAAAATATGATAATATTCAAAATTATATATCTATAACAAATGTTTCTTATACAAAATAATGTGCAAATTAATATAACATACTACAATAATTTCATTCGTTATTTCATATTCTGAAACGTTTGCAAAATAGATTCATTGTCTATGATGTTGAATATGTCTCTTTCAATGTGTGTTATTAAGTAATCATTTATCTACTTACAAAGCCAGCTCAAGATGGTTTGAAACTTGAAGTGAAAATTTTAAATGAAGCTTTTTTTCATTTTTAATACTAGTGCAAATTTTTTACTTAAAATTTGATTTTTTTAGATGAAAAATAATTAATTAATTTATGTTTCTCCATTTTTTAATGTAGTATTCACTGAATCACAATGAATTTAACTATTCAATAAAAATTGATTTTTGATGAATTATTCACTAAATGATTGACTAGCATAATACAAAATTGGCAATTCAACCAACAAAGTAAATAAATGGGACTTTTTTTTTCTTATGGTTTTTTTCGTTTGAAGTAAGCCTTTTTCTTATTTAGATTGAGGCATTTTTTTCACAAAAATGTCAAATTATACAAAATTTTAACTATAATAAGTAGAGTTTTTAAAACTTAGGGGCCTTAAAAAATTAGGGGCCTAAAGTCATTTCTTTGATGACTTTCATGTGAGTATGTATTGAAATCTTGATAATATTCATTGTAGCAAAAGTTTTCTCAATCGGTAAGATCAATGTTAACTTCATAAGCAAATATACTAATAAGTAGATAATATCCTTCTTTGTCTCAACTAATTTTTGAACAGAGAAGGAATGTTTTTAGGGCTTATGCTATTTTGGGTACACTTTCGATGAGTATGAGTTTGGATTGAGTTAAAAAAAAAATTCAAAATAAGTACTGAGTTTGATTGAGCAAAATTCATTTTTAACTGGGTCAAGTTTTAAAAAAAAAATTATTTTTATTTTTCAAAATCCAACGGAAGCAACTACGCTGCTCAGCCAAGCTCAGTCCGCCACTATGTGTGTGCCCAATTAACATAAAAAAATGATTCAAAAATTTCTATACACGTTTTATACAATTTTTTTTAGTTTTTTAGTTTACTTTTTTAGCTTTTAAGTAAAAAAGTTAAAATTTTATTTTTTATTTTTATGAGCTAAAGATAAGCAAATAATTAAAAAGCAAAAAACAAAAAACTCAAAAAAAATAAACTTTTTTACTTATAAATTAAAAAAAATTAGGTCGAAAAACTCTACCAAACAGGTCTAATCGTAGTAGAAAGAAGAGGTTGACAAAGGGCTGCCGGTGGTTGGTAAATGGCTCATCGAGGAGTAATTATTCAAATTAACTGTCGCACTACATCATCATGTTTACGTAGTGCAATATTTTATTCAAATTATAACACGTGTAAAAATTTTATATAGCAAAAATTCTAAATTTGAAAACCTAACTAGAATAATGTCTATAATTTCAAGAAAATATTCTCAATTTACACTTAATATTACATAAATACATCATCATACTATGTAATCGTTGGCTGTAGATGTTGACGGACTGATTCCCTTGTGCAACAGATAGGAGGCATGGGGTTCGAAAACTTAAAGCTGTTGTGCTCCACATGAAGCTATCTAAAATTGGTCAGGATCTTTACTTTTGAGAAGATTAAGAGTTTGATTTTTTCTTTCTCTCCTAAATATAATCTCTTCTGATGTACTTTAAAAAAACTATCTAAAATTGTGAGTTTACACATTTGCCCTGAGGCAAAAGTTGTTTAATCGGTGCATAACCGAAGACTTTTGGATAATTTGGAAAAGAAAAAGCATTGACGAGGCTTCAACTCGAGAAATATCAAACTGGGCATTCTCGTTTTATATAGGGTAATTATACTTTTATCTCTTTATATTTTAAGTCAAAATTAAATAATTTTATATAGTTTAAAAATAAACATATGATTTCCTCTGATTTGAATTTATTTGTAAAATGGATAAAAATCATTAGATTTAACAAAAATTTTATTATAGAGATATTTTTATCATTTTATTTCTATAAATTAGAATATTAAAAAGATAATTTGACCCTTTTATGTCAAAATACAAAGTTGTTTATCGAGAATTTTTTTTATTATTTTACCAAATTATATTTTTAATATTCTAATTTAGAGATATAAGATAATAAACGTATCCCTATAACAAAATTTTTATTAAATTTAACTTTTTTTATTCTTTTTCTAGGTAAGTTTAAAGAGATCATTCTATTTTGACTCAAACTAATAAAGTGTAATTTATATTAGTATCTCTGAACTATGTCACGGGTTGGATGCTTATCGTTTAATCCAAACGCTTAAACTATTAGGTGGTACTATCTATTTCTCTTATATGGCCCAAGACCTCTCTTGTCTTATACAATGTGGGATCGTGACATACTTCTCACCCGAATTCGCGATGCCCTTTTTACGAGTCGGACCACCCTGCCTACTTTAGCTGAACGCTTGGCATAGAATCAGATCAGTAATTGGACTGCTTTGATATCACTAGTCATGGGCCAAGCACTTGCCATCTAACTCAAAAACTTAAACTATTAAATGATACTGTCTATTCCTTATATGACATAAAACCCCTCTTTTTATTCTACATAGGATCGTGATATGATATGGTAGAATCAGTTGGCAGTCATTGTGATGCCTGAGTCAATATATAGACTACAAAATCATATTTGTCCGATGCAATGACACTAGCTGAAGATTATTCTGGTGAGAACTGTAGATAATGACGTCCATGGAAGAAGAAATCAAAATTTCTTTCTGGGCCACCATTTTTGACTTGAGAGCATGCACTTGCCTTGTTTTCTC
This sequence comes from Euryodendron excelsum, assembly GCA_033060915.1. Lineage (NCBI taxonomy): Eukaryota > Viridiplantae > Streptophyta > Magnoliopsida > Ericales > Pentaphylacaceae > Euryodendron > Euryodendron excelsum. The sequence goes on from CM065388.1 coordinate 2,390,408, forward strand.
TCTTGTGATTCGGGGCAACGTATTTTGCAAGTGGCAATAGACTAACCCTTAAACAATGGTAGATTGGACAAAGAAATACACCAAATGACTTTGAACATAATAGTATAGATTGGAATGGAATGGAATTTCTCTCCTTTGCTTCCTGAGTATGCAGAGACTAAAAAACCATTATGTCTCATTAGGGATGACCAGTGGATTGAGATGAGACGGTAATTGGAACCTTCATTTTCGCATCTACTTAAAAAATTCATCTTTAATTTTGTTTTCATATCCGTACTAATATTTTGTTAGACGTTCATCTTCAATTCACAGGTAAAAATTTCCGTTCACCTCTATTTCCGCACCTACACTGTCTTGCATCTGCCAAGTCTAATAACACTAAAAAAAGAAATTTTAAAAATAAATACAAAAATAAATAAATAAAAAAAATACAATTGACAAAATTTAAATTTTATTATTTATAAGTGAGCCCTCATTTTTTATTTTAAAATTTATAGTTAAACCCCCTTTTTTAGTCTTAATATTTATAATTAGTCATAAGTAATTACTAATTAATATTTTAGGAAGACAAACTCTAATGAAATTTTAAACTAAACTTCTAAGAATGTTTCTGAAATGTATCAAAAAGTTTAATACAATTTAAAAAAAAATTGTAAGTAACTTTTGAAATTTTTTGAAACAACTTTCTAGAAGTGCATTCCTTCTAATTTTTACTATTTGTCTCACTTCTAAAGTTTACTTTTAACAATAATATGCAATTGTTCTTACAAGTTTTTTTTAGCTATTATTTATTATTAATAATTATTCTAATGCTAAAAAAACTTAGACCGAAAAACTCTATCAAACGAGTTCATATATTGTAGCCAAAAAAAAAAGGTTGAAAAAGGGCTGCCGGTGGTTGGTGAATGGCTCATGGTGGTTTGCAAATGTCGGCTGAAGATGTTGACGAAGGACTGATTCCCTTGAGCAACAGATAGGAGGCATGGGGTTCGAAAACCTAAAGCTGTTGTGCTCCACATGGAGCTATCTAAAATTATGAGTTTACACATTTGCCATGAGGCCAAAGTTGTTAAAACGGTGCATAACCGAAGACTTTCGGATAATTTGAAAAAGAAAAAAGCATTGACGAGGCTTCAACTCAAGAAATATCAAACTCACGTTCTCCTTTTATATAGGGATATCCTTATATTTTGAATTAAAATTAGATAATTTTTTGTGATTTAAAAATAAATATATGATCCTTTGTAATTTGAATTTATTTACAATATAAATGAAACTCGTTATTTTTAACCAAAATTTTGTTATATGGGTATTTTTGTCATTTTATCTCTACAAATTAGAACATAAAAAAAATAATTTGGCCCTTTTATACCAAAATAAAGAGTTATTTATAGAGAATTTTTTTTTGTTATTTTACCAAATCATCTTTTTAATGTTTTAATTTAGAGATATGAGATGATGAATATATTCCTAGGACAGAATTTTCGTTCAATATAACGATTTTATCTCTTTTATCGATAAGTCTAAATCATAATGAAAAATGCTATTCTTTCAGAATTTTTATACAGAATTTTGAACCAGAATAATGTGGCAGTGGTAGTTTTGTAATTAAAATGCATCTTGGTGAGTTTTTTGTTTTAAAGTAATAAGCCAATAACTCGGCCACATCATTTTGAATATAAATTCTGTATAAATTTTTTGAATGTATAACATTACTCAATCACAATAACTTATCAAATTTTAACTTAAATTACAATAAAATAAAATGTAATTTATTTTAGTATCTCTGAACTAAGACCGGATATGGTAGAATCACTTGGCAGTCATTGTGATGACTGAGTCAATACATAGACTACAAAATCATATTTGTCCGATGCAATGACAATTGCTGAAGATTATTCTGATGAGAACCGTGATACTGACGTCTATGGAAGAAGAAATCAAAATTTCTTTCTCGGCCACCATTTTTGACTTGAGAGCATGCAATTGCCTTGTTTTTTTCTCTGGTGATGCTGGGCCGACGTATTCTGCAAGTGGGAATAGACTGACCCCTAAACAATGGTTGTGGATGGATTGGACAAATAAACACACCAAATGACTTTGAACATAATAATATAGAGTGGAATGGAACGAAATTTCTCTCCTTTGCTAGGTGAATATGCAGATACTCAAAACCATTCTGTCTCATTCGAGTGACAGCAAACTAAGCACCCACAACCCATAGTTATGCTGAGATCATTTTGCAGCAAAATGGGGGAATTTTAAGGCCTAGCACCATGTAACTACCCTTAAGAAATCCGGTGATTAGCTCAACTGGTAAGTGGGTTTGCTCTCCACACACTTAGCTAGTAACAGGTTCGACTCTAGGGGTCAGTCTCTCAAGCGTTAGCTCATTTGGTTGATATGGACGAATCATATCCAGACTTTGGGTGTGAGTTCGACTCTCTGTCATTGAGCAAGTTCAAGACTTACTATTGCACATGTTGAGGGACCGGTGCATGTAATACCAACCAAGGAAGATTTTCTGGGGGTTAATATCTGGAGGAAATCCCTCCGGTGGTTATCTTTTTTTCGGATGAGAATTTTTAAAAAATAAGAATATGAACACGACGGAAAATATGACAAAAAAATATATTTGTTATGTATTTTTATTTGCTATGAATAGGAGTATGTGGAACAGTAATAAACAACTAAAATTATTGAAAAAAAAACATTAATTTAATAAGAAGGACAATATTCAATCTATAATTTGAATATCATTGAATACAAAATAAGATGAAAACAGGTTTAGAATTTAAAATATAACAACTTAATAAACGTAAATTCTCATAGTATTTGTTTTATTATTAGATTTTAAGTTATTTTTTCAAACTCGTAACGTATATTCCAAACTTGCAAGTTCTAGATAAATTTAAAAAATAATCGAACACGTTTGAATACATGTTCAATACTTATCAAGAAGTGTCTAGTACCTATTGGGAAGTATCCGACACAGATATGTTACTATTTTGTAAGTGTATGTTCTGCTTAAAACTAAACAGTACACACTCTACCTCTTACATTAAACAAATATTTAAAAAAAGGGGCCAAATTTTAAGCTTACGAGACTCCATCTACTTAGCAGGAGCCCACTGCATTGTGAAATAAACAATAAGAGATAATGTGGTGCTTCAACAGAACCAAATAACGACCTATTCTACTCGGTCCAAAACTGTCCAACCGACCTTTCTTCTTCTTGTTGGTCTACCTGACTCGTTCATTCAAACTGGTTCTCTTTTTCTACATGTATACATAATAATCTTTGAATGGATTGAGTTTTTCTTTTTCCTTCATTGCCATCTTCTAGGTTTTGAAATGTCTGCTACTGATACCGAACGACCAAATCTACTCCTCCAAGTCTGTTTTTTCAACAAACTTCCCTCTCTTTTTCTATGCACTTCATCTCTTTTTCTTTCTTTTTTGGCTGTTGATGTTGAATCAGTATGTTCAACGACAGCACTGTTTTAAGTTTTACTTGGTCGTATTTGTGCTTGATTTCTTCTCCTCCTCTCTTTTATCTAGAGAGAGAAGTAGAAATGATGAAGAGCCTAATCTTGGTATCTTAGTCAACTGTGCAAGTGTAGAACCATGGAACAAATTTAGACCGTTTAGTACAGTTTTTTTTATTATAGTTTTTTTGACTTTTATATAAGCATAAACACTAGAATTTTTGTACTTCTTTGCTTTTATAAATTAAAGATAAATAAAAAAAAAGCAAAAAGTAAAAGCAAAAAAGTCAAAAAAAAATAACTTTTTTACTTATAAGTTAAAAAAAATTAGACCGAAAAGTTTTATCAAACGGGTCTTTATTAGAAACTGAAATTTAAAAGGGCAATGTTATATAAGCAAAAACATTCCTACATAATTTATTATCAGAATGATGTGATTGAACAAGAATCACTCACTTTAAAACAAACATCCATCGTGATGACTTCTTAGTATAAAAATGTCAAAAAAATGTAACTTTTATGCATTTGAAATCTCAATATATATATATATATATATATAAATATTACTGCCATATCATTTCAATTGCATTTTCTATATAATTTTTTTGAAAGAGTAGCATTTAATTTACACTCCAAAAAGCAATTCTAGTGGGTCCTATAGTCAATTTCATAAAATAATTAGATATCTTTAATGTTTGATATGCCAATGAATTTATTTTAATCACATGTTAACGACTATATGATTAAATATAATACATTTAATTTTTTACTTTTTTTCATAATTGATTATTCAATAATAAAAAATAGTTTCAATAATTTAATTGAAGATTTAGTTTGGTAAAAAAAAATTTAATATTATAAACCAAACAAGACCCTAAGAAGAGTCATAAGACTATTACTTTTCCTCTTCTTTTTTTTTTCCAAACAATTGAAAGTTTAGACAAATTAAATTCAATTGAAAAATTTTCAAGCTATATTGGGAGAAATAAGATTACTATAAGTTCACACTGTTTTAAGGAACAATTATCGCTTAACATGATATTTTAAAATTCAAAATGTTAAAGAAAATAGCCTTCTGAATTTGATATTGGACTTAATTTAATTTTCTACTGAATTGTTCTACCATTTAAAAGGTTAAAAACTGTTCTTTGTTTTATTTTTAAAAAAATTGGTGGGTTAATTTAAAGTATCTCACATTATAATATAAGGAATTGAATTAACCCCGAACTTTCAAAAATCGCAGTAGGTCACTTGACCCCACTCGATATATTGGGCTCCGCCACTGAACAACAGAGAGGGACACAGGGTGGTCAATGGTTTTAGTTGGGAACAGGGCATCAATATTGTGCGTTTATTGTCAAAGACCCTAAATTGATTGTTTCTATGGCCTTTCCTCGAACTATCCTCAAATGGGTTTCGTTGAATTCGTAGAATCTAACTGAGGTTTGGGAGATGTCTGGGGAAGAACAAGATAAGGACCGGCTATCAGGCGGTGGTAACCGGAAAACGTATTTAAGATCGGTTTCATGGACTGACAGGTCACCTAGAAAGGCTAACCCTCGGCCGGAATCGAACAGTAAGGCCCGGTTGTGTCTGCCGCCGCTGGTGCCCCTTTCAATCTCCCGCCGGTGCTTTGAGGAATGGCCGAGGGCAGGATCGGATGATCTTGGCGTATGGCCCCAAGCCCAAACCCCCGGTGCAAAAGGGTCAGTCAAACAACTTCAGAACTCAGATTCGGAGCAACCAGAGAGAGAATTTCAGTTCAAGAAAGACAAGCTTGCCTTCTTCGACAAAGAGTGTTCAAGAATTGTCGATCATGTATACTTAGGAAGTGAGGCGGTGGCAAAGAATCGTGAAGTCCTCCGCAAGAACGGTATTACCCATGTCTTGAATTGCGTTGGTTTTGTGTGTCCTGAATACTTCAAGAACGAGCTTGTCTACAAGACGCTTTGGCTGCAGGACAGCACGTCGGAGGATATAACAAGCATACTCTACGATGTGTTTGATTACTTCGAAGATGTTCGAGAGCAAGGTGGGCGAGTTTTCGTCCACTGTTGCCAGGGGGTGTCACGATCGACCTCTCTGGTTATTGCGTACCTCATGTGGAAGGAGAAGCGAAACTTCGAAGAAGCATTCCAATATGTGAAGGCGGCAAGAGGGGTGACCAATCCGAATATGGGTTTTACTTGCCAGCTTCTGTTGTGCCAGAATCGGACGCTGGCATTCCTAGCAAGCCCAAATTCTGTGCTGAGGATGTACCGGATGGCACCTCACTCCCCATACGATCCTCTTCATCTTGTCCCGAAAATGTTAAGCCAGCCAGGTGCCCGAGGCCTCGACTCTCGTGGGTCATTTGTTGTTCATGTTCCTTCGGCTGTTTATGTCTGGATTGGGAAGTATTGCAGCTCAGCGATGGCAGATAACGCGAGGGCAGCTGCCTTTCAGGTGATCAGGTATGAAATGGCACAGGGACCGGTTGTGACCGTCAAAGAAGGCGAAGAGCCGCCTGAATTTTGGGATGCACTTTGTGGAGAAGTGGAGACCAAAGAGGATAAGCTCTTTGCTGCTACTTGTCCGGGTGTTGGGAAAAGGAAGGTTGATCTCTATGATCTGGATTTTGAAATTTTCCATAAGGCAGCTGCTGGTGGAGTTGTTCCACCTTTTCCTTTATCAGGAACTGGGTCCGAGACTTGTCTTCCTGCCAGAGAAAATGGGTGGGGCAGATTGAGAAGGAAGTTGGCAAGCGGAATTATGAAAGAATTTATCGCTTCATCTGTATTAAGCTGTGACACTGCTCAATCAAGTCATGGATCAGATATGAATTCAGGTCATAGAGAAGTTGGCTACCCTGTTTCTCCAATTGATCCTCCATTGCCTTCAAGCTCTAACTCTGGTTCGCCAATCAGCAGCCCAAACAGGATGAAGGATTGTAAAGAAGCGGAACACTCTGTTCCGCTTTCTGTTAATCCTTTATTGTCTCGAACACCTAGTTGCAGTTCTGTTGATTCTTTATCATCTTTTCTTGTTAGTAGCCCAAAGTCAAGTTCAAAATCTCCTTCACTATCGCCCTCAACCTCTGATTACACCAGTTCATTTACTTTCTCACCCTCGTCATCTAACTGGTCTGACTTGTCATATTTGTCTTCTCGGACTTCACCTTCTGGATTGGAATCTCCAAATCCATATCCTGCTAAACCTGCTTCCTTGGCAGAAAATGCTTGTTTACTTTGTAAAGGTACTTCCCCTTCATTGACAAATGCATTTTCTGCTAACCATGCTCCGACAGAGGCAAATACTTGTTTTCCATGTAAGGGAACTACCCCGTCCATTGCAGAGCGCCGGGGGAGTAATCCTCCACCCCTTATGATGTTACCTTCAGTTGATGAGGCATGTCAAGTTCCCCGGCACCCAGTAAGATCATGGTCATTTTCTCTACCTGACTTAGAGGATGAGTTGATGAGAGATGTTGAGTGCAACCAGTGTGAGCAGTTAGCCTTTTATGACTTAAATAGAGAACAGCCAATCTTAGATGCTGACATGCTAGATGCTGGCAATGAATTACACAGTGATATTGAAAATAGAAGAGAGTATGATACAATTCATCTTCAATCAAATGATACCACTAGATCAGAAGCAACAGCAACTAACCTGGTTCTTTATCAGTGGCCTACTATGGATGAAGTGGAGATGCACCGCTTTGTCCTCCTAGATTCTAGATCTGTGTATATAACATTCGTCTCAGATGTAAGTTTGGGCACAAATAATCATGGTGTTTTATACATCTGGCTAGGGCGCGAAGTTTCAGGCGGGAAAGGGCAGAATCAGCTGATCAGTAGTGATGGCAAAAATAGCCATGTCCAATGGGAGACTGTTGGCTGCAACTTTCTTAAACAGATGGGTTTGCCGTTGAATGCCTCTGTGCAGGTATATTGGCTCTTGATACTTAAGTTATATGTTTATGTCCTGTTTCATAGCTTCGCTTTCATCATGTCAATATAGATTTCTCGTTTTCTCTTTTTGTTTCAAGATTTCAAACTTATTGCTAGAATTATCTTCATAGGTCTTTATTTTGTGAATGTGACTCCATGGTAAATTACCTAGATAGCACTAGAGCTATTGGACAAATGTTTTCGTGAATGGTACTGGTGCTATAGAAAGTTAATTGTAGTAGGGTGATAGCAATAGTAGGGTTGCATAAAAGTTTGCGGCATGGTTACCTTTGGGATGATATACTGATCAAGTTATCCAGTCCTTAATTCTTGAACCAATAGCCTGGCATTATGCCTAAAGGATATACACCTGGAAATTCAAGGTACTTAGGACATCAAGGATTTTATTTGGTAAATCTCCCCACATTACAGAGGTAGAACCTCATTGGGACAAGAAGAGAAGATTTAGGTAGTTTGAAGATGCATATAGTATATAGGTGGATATTGCTTCAAAACAAATGGAAAAGGAAATTTGAAGTCTTAGACAAGTGGGATTGGTGATTAACATTGACGTATACTGGTCATCTAGCTGGCATTATTATCATAATATTCTGGATTATGGCCTAGATCCAGCAGTTGGAAAAACTATATTATATGCGCATATCTATCTAATTCATGTTTCTTATTATCTTCCTCCTTCCTGGACACTTTTTGGTGCTGTGTTTTTTTTTTTTTTTTTTTTTGTACGGGATATTTGAATATGGTGAAGTCCTCCTAGTTTCATTATTTAATTTGTTTCTAACCAATGTTCTGACCTTCTGGTTATATTCAGCCCATCCAAAAGTGCTACTTATAGGAAAAAAAATGCAGGCCATCCAAAAGTGTTAACCACAGTGCTGATAATAGTTTAAAATTCAGAGTCAAATGAAATGTAGCAAATCTTTGATTTATCATTGCCGTTTGCAATTGCCAACGTTGCAATTGTCACTTGTCCACTGCTTTCCTTAAACCTTAATGGAAGGTTATTATAGTCCACTTAGTTAAACATTTGGTGCAATAATTCATTCCATTTAGACATTTAGTTAGGGGCTTTTAATTATTTTTTACTGGGTGCTTGATATTAAAACAGTTTGAAGAACTCTTTCTTTCTTTCTTCTTCTCTGTGACTACTCAAGGGTGTCCCTAGCTCATTTTGAGTCAAGCCTAATCTCTAAAGCCTGGGATTTATTTCTATTCATGGAGAAATGGTTTCCTTTTTATACATTTTTGTTGATATACCGTTAGCTTTTCTTTTTGGTGTTTGTCTCATCTTCTTGTTGATTTTTTATATTTTATTTTTTATGGTTGTTCTTTTGGACATAATGGTCTAAATTCTTCATGTAATTTTCTATGAATGCACAGATAGTCAGAGAAGGTGAGGAGCCAGAGCAGCTCCTAAAGCATTTCAAGTGTTTCTCGTTACACAAGGTGTAAGACATGGGTTACAAACTGTGGGAAAGTGTGGCATCCCTATAGAAACCTCCAGCCTCATGGGTTGTGGGGAATGGTTTGTTGCAGCTTTTCTAAGTCGGAATCCCAGGCAGTAGGAATTTCTTCTTTTCTGCTCGTGTGATGCGTGCATAGGATTTGATTCATCAATACAAGCAAAGCATGTACAGAAGACAAGCCGAATGTATGCAAATAGGAATTATTAGTAAATATTCATATGAATAAGTGGAGCGCAATCAATTTTCTTTTCTTTTAGCCTTACTATTATCTAGCTTTTGCTACATATCCAACGCCGAAGGTGTTGCTTTTTGGTGATTGTTTAATTGAAACTTGCTTAAGTTTACTTCTTCCTTGCAAAGTTTGAGAAATGGTAGAAACTTTCCATTTTCTTCTTGTTTATTCTTTTAGCCTTAATATTATTGCTGGTTATTAATTGGAAGGTTAGATTTGTAGAGTAAGGTTGAAGTCTGATCTAAAAGAGTAGGATTTGTTCACTAAATCTGAAAACAATTGTAGGATTTGATCTCTATATAGCAGTTGGAAAAATGGACATCAGAAATTTATATAGAGAATGCCAAATACTATTACATAGGGCTAGAAGAGATATTCTTCTCTTTTTGTTTAAGGTTCATAAGTCAGTACATACTCATAGACCTTGATACAGGTTGTCATTCTTATATATCTTTCCTTGCTCTTAGAATAGCCATTGTCGGGCCAAGTGCACTACCTCTCAAGGCTCTACACGACCATGAGCTCGTGCCAGAACTCTCGTTACTCCAACCAGTCTTCCGAACAAGCTGTGCTTTCTTGGCACTTAGAGCCTGGCTGAATTCATCCCACACATTTACTTCTTTTTCTGGACAGGCAACAAGAGAGTCAGCAGGCCAGAAAAACAAATTGTAGCTTGCAAAACTTCCAGCCCAATAAAAACCTAATCTAAACCATGGAAGTGAAGAATGATAGGTACCTGGGGTGGGGGCATGTGTTTGTTTATCATAATTGCTCAGAGCCGCCGTCGATCTGGTAACTTCATTGCCGACAGGACCATCACTACTGCTGCCAGTTACTGCTTTTGCAGGATCTGAGTTGCCATGCTTGATAATCCGGACATCAATAAGTGATGAAAATCCTATCTGCAGAGGAAATGTGATTTGAAGTTTTTCACAAAGATGAAGAAGCAGCATGGCTTCTGTTTGCACGGCCACATCCGCATGGGCGTCATTATTCAGAGATTCAACTTAGCAAAATAAGTAAAGAACCACAAAATGAGAAGAGGAAGAGTTCGTGGTGTGTAGCTTGAGTACCTCTAAAGATCCATCTTTCCTATAAAGAGAGTTATCTGGTTGTTGAGCCCAAGCATCTTCCTCTGGCTTCTTCTCAAAAACAATTGGATATTCTCGGACTGGTCTGAGTAGAACTCTATTGGATTGAGGATTGTACCATGATGTTTTCCCAACCTACGAAAAAAGAAAATGTAAATAACATATTATATTTGCCATAAGACGAGTTACTGAATCATTAAATGCTATCAGAGTCATACGCGGAAAGAGGAAAGCTCAGGGGTCCAGGTTGATGATAACTCGAGTAGACGATATGCAATAACGTCACCTTTCTGCAAATATTAATAGCAACATATTTAGTGCTATCAGCTATGTGGAAGGTAAACTAAAATGTCATCAGGGATGCTGAATGGTACAAAGATGATCAAGCCAGACTTACGAAACAAATTGCAGAAGTTTTGACAAGTGAAGTGCACCATGCATCCATTAAGAGAAGAAAACCAAGGATACATGCAAGCAGAATATACACATACCCACACATACCTAGGGATATATACAAATATAAACCAACCTTAGGCAAGCTTGCAAATGGTGCTAGCCTATCAAAGTCAAGTAGATCATTTGGAGGTTTCACTTTTTGAATAGTCATCATTTTGGAATATTCTGTGTTGGAGTCTTCGTAGTCATTCCTTCTACAGGATGGAAATTTTTCTTTACCCCATTTTTGACCCTTTTTCTTGCTGGTGATTCCATTCCAGTGAATTGTTTCCTGAAGCATGATTTGAGAACAAGAATTAATAGAGACAAATTCCAACCCAATTTAAAGCACAGAACAGGTGAATAAATGACATGATACTATAGTTATGCCAGGCCAAAGAAACATATCAGCATTGATGGGCTGGAACAATTCATGTGGTAATTGATGAACACGTCAATTGATCCAAACAAGTATTGATGATAATTCACAGCTTGCATCAGTCAAAATGAAGCATAAACAGAAAGACACTCATCTAATGATGCATCATGCATGTAACTTCATTTTTCATTGAGAAATTTGTAATATAATTCTATTGACCCTAGAAAATATAAGAGATATTTTACAACAATGAGATTTAGAGCCCAAGTCTGAAAAACATACAGTGGAACACCACTGTATGATAAGCAATCATAAAAGGAAGTATCAATTAGTGTAATACGCGGGGGGGGGGGGGGGGGGGGGGGGGGGGGTTGTCGGGGGGGTAATTTCTCATATTACGTGCATGTTTGCCTATGTCTCTGGAGGAATTGCTTCTGAGTCTGTGACACTAATAAACTTCACATTCTCATAAAGAACCAAGTATGCCTGAAATGAAATCGGAAGCCTAAGTTTGCAAGAATAGAGGTAAAAATAACAATAAAAACATGACCCATCCGGTTTAGTGAATTTGCTTTTGCTAAAACCTCTTCCAGTCATTCTGGTATATTGGATCAATATTTATAACAAGGAGAAAAGTGTGAGTCACATGTACGTCATTTGGGAGATTTCTTTCATGACGAATTCGTGAGATACGTACGCAGGCTTTGGTTAAGAAGACAATTTGATAAAGGGCAAATTATACTTTACCCCCTTGTGGTTTGACTCAGTTCCACTTAACCTCCTTCAAGTTTCAAATGCAACACTTTAACCCTCTGTGGTTCTAACCAAAGTGACACTGTTAACTTTTCTGTCATAGATAACGGAATGTGTATTTCACGCATAGCAAATGCTGAGTGACATTGAGGCTGGGTAAAATCCTACCAAAAATGACGTATACTCCTCCAAAAATGTCATATAAGCCCAAAAATGACGTATACAATTTTTTTCAAAATGATATGACAGTGTTATGCCAGTGTGATTGTAGGAATAAATGTTTTTAACATGTGATTGTTTTGGCGATGTACTTGGGAGTTTTTTTGACAATGACATTCTTTTCTTCAACCCTTTCTTTGCTTTTTTGTTTGCATTCACGGTAACCTTGTAGCATGAAAAAAATTGTATGCGTCATTTTTTGAAGAGCATACGTCATTTTTGTAGGATTTTGCCTAGCCATGTCACTTTGGTTAGAACCACAAGGGGGTAAAGTGTTGCATTTGAAATTTGAAGGAGGTTAAGTGAAACTGAGTCAAACCACAAGAGGGTAAAGTGTTGCATTTGAAACTTGAAGGAGGTTAAGTGAAACTGAGTTAAACCACAGAGGGGTAAAATGTTGCATTTAAAACTTGAAAGAAGTTAAATGAAACTGAGTCAAACCATAGAGGGGTAAAGTGTAATTTGCCCTTAGATAAATAGGAAAATAAAGTGCTAGGCAGCTCTTAAGATATGAGCATGCTGGAAACAAGGAGCAAAATTTTCATTTGTTTCCACCGAAACGGCCGAAACGTTTCTGTTTCCTAAGGGACCGAAACGAAACACTAGTGGAATAACGAAATATTATTATTACAATCAAAACACACTGAAACATAGAAAAATACTCCAAAACACAATGCTATATGCCTAAATAATAAGTTGTACTAACCCGAATTTAAAATTTTTATAAAAGGTGTACAATTTTTATACAAAAAGATTGTATTTTACTATTTTAACATTTTTCACTTTTGAAATGTTTCCGAAACATTTTCGAAATGTTTCCGAAACGTTTCCATTTCCGAGCTAACCGTAACGACCCCTTGAAACGAAATTTTGATCATTGGCTGGAAAACAATCAACACCATATTTCACAAAAGAAAACATTGCAACTCAGAAGAGCATTAAAAAAGATTTTTGGTTTTGGGGGGGGGGGTGGTGGTGGGGGGGGTGGGGTGGTGGGGGGGGGGGGGGGGGGGGGGGGGGGGGGGGGGGGGGGGGGGGGGGGGGGGGGGGGTGGTTGTTGTTGTTGTTGTTGTTGTGATTTGGGGGAGAGCACTAAAGGAAATGTTCAGTACAACAAAAGAAAACAAACATGAAACATACCGCGGATGCTTGGCTTTTCTGGACAGCCTGGTCTGCATCCAACGAAACAATTTTGATATGTTAGAAAATCTGCAGCAATAGGCTACGCATGTAGCTGGACAATTGTCAGAAGTGAATGAGTAACAACAGTAGAAAATCAGATTGAAGTGAATGAGTAACCTCACATATCAATGTCCCCCTGGGAGACGGAACAAAGGAAAGAACGAAAAATTAAATAAAATCACCACAAGAGTTTGGAGTAATTCAAGCAATACAGGTCTCACTCCTATATCAATAGATGTGAGAAACAGTTTATCATCTTGGAAATGTAGTTCTGAAGTATGCAATGTTCTCAATTACTTCAATTTTTCTTTATATGTCCATCTTGCAATACAGACAATTTGTGCCTAATCAAACAAGATGACTGATCTTTCCTGGCTCCCAAATTTTCGCACCAATCAGATCAATCTACCTAAATCCAAACACATTTAAACAGTGTGTTGACGCAGAGAGAGAGAGAGAGATAGAGCCTCACCCTTTCCCAGAGGCTCAAAGCGAATATGTCCTGGCCTAATTACAATGGGAACAATCTCATCATCTGCTTCACCATTTTGGTTTTGTTCTTGATGTTCCACAGAATTCTTAGGCATATGCTTTTCAGGAGATTGCCTCTGCTGTAGCTGCAGGTTTGAGGCCACAAGCTATCAAAAAGAGATCGTGTTATTTGAGAAAGGAAGGGGTGAGAAATGCCTGTGTCTGTAGAGGAAGAAACTTGAGAAGCAAAAGGTTTCATAAGCCCCAAGCAACAAAGTACCTCCTCTTCAGCTTTTACTAGTTCCCGCAGCCATTTTCTCTTGGCATATTTCCGCCGAGTACTTCTACTAGGGACCTGACATAAAAGCTCAGATCAGCATTAGTTCAACCTCTAGGTTGAGAGGAGCAAGGTTAGCCCAGTGGTAATGGCACCTCCACCTAGACCATGAGGTCATGGGTTCAACTGACCCTCCCCTTTCCCAAGGCTTAGGCCTCCGATGTATCACAAAAAATAATAATAATAATAATAAATAATAATAAATAAAAAAAGCTTTAGGTTGATCTTTGAAAGTACCAGCACAATGATTAGTAACTGAAACCAGAGTTTGGAAGTTTAAGAGAAGGTCAAATCAAAATATAAGGGGAAAAAGTGACCACTGAGATTTTGAATATGTCACATGGCATTGCTCTTCAAATTGGGCAAAATTAGGTTTCAGGGTCATATCTGCAGGGTAGCCTAATCTTATGAAATAGAAAGTACAAAGCACATCTCTGTTTACTGATAAAAGAATTAGGAATCTGATTAATTTTAAAAACTTTGAGATAGCCATATGTTATTTCAGAAAATTCTACTGCAATGAAACTCATGCTGCATTGCAGAATGCAGGCACCTTTGAGTTGTGATGACTCATCAACATACGACGACATAAATAAATCAATATATGAAATAACTTCGCAAAGTAATATGAAATGCAAAAAATAAAAACCATAGAGACATCTCCAAACCTTCAATAAGAATGAAACATAAGACCACAGCAGAATATTGCTGACTAGATGGGAACACATTGATTATTTATAAACAAGGTTCCCCAATTAATTAAAGCATTTCACGGCTTTAGCCATTCAAGAAGCCCTTATAGCTATATGAAAAAGCATTTCACTTCAGCATGAGAAGATATACTAACTAAAAGAGCTTAACACTAACTAAAATATTAATGCCATTCCATACCTTTCGAGTTCCATCAGTCGTCTGAGGAGTATCAACACATCCTGCGCCATTCTCTTGAAGCTTACCAAAGCTACAATATCGACATTTTCATGGGCCAGAGAAAGATGGTAAAGAAGATGAGGGATTCCAGAAAATAAGCTACAACAATGGACATATGTACATCTGTAAGCATATATGTACTGACATAATTTATGTGTTTCAGTTGCACATGCACACCCAGAAAGAAGAAGGAAAGAATTTTATATATAAAACAGACATTGTTTGCATTTTTTTCTTACAAGGAATAAAAGACTTATCATTTAAAAGCATCAAGGCAATGCATCCCATGTACAAAAACAAAAGGAAACAGCAGCAGGCTAGCAGGCTATACACTCATTACACCTCCATATCATCATGATAACTAAGACTTGAACTTCCGAATCACAAAATCCAGAACCGCAAATGTTTAGCAGATATAAATTCAAATGTATTTTTGTTTGAGAAGCTGCATAAAAAAGTTTATACAACCTGTAGCCAAATCCATACTAAAGTTAGATCCTCCTCACCACTCGGCAAGACCAGATATGGATAGCCAAATAGAGTACATGTAAATGATAGGGTCAAGTGACAATTCAAAATATAAAAGAATAAAAAGCCCATTAAGTTGTGGTTACACCTCAACCACATAGAGTAGCATCGTCAAATCTAGCTCATCAAAAAAAAAAAATTTAAATAATTCATAAACAATAATATTTGCATGAAAAATCAAGCACTACTACAAAGAGAAAATTCACAACCTACCTCTTTGAACTAGGCAAAGGTTCAACGATATCACCATCTCTTTCAGCACTTCTATTAGGTCTACCCTTTACATCAGATACTTTCTCTTTCTTGTCAATCCTCTTCCCATGGTGGATGCCACCATTTTGACAACTGTCATTCTGCTCCGCTTGACAATCATTTTCAATATCTAGAGGAACAATAGTTCGTTTTTTCTTCGTCCTGTGATTTACAAGATGAATAAGCGGAGAGGCCCAGAAAATGCTCAAAGAAAAATCCTAAAATAATGCTTGCAAGCATAAGTTAAACAACCTCAATAGTTAGGCAACCAAAACTTGTAATAAACAGGTTCACAACTACTACACTAACTATTATAAATATCATAAGAATAGGTTCAAAAGATGAGTTGCAAAACATACCTCGAGCTCTGGAGTCTCTTTGATGCTTTCCGTTTCTTAGAAATTGCATTTCCGCCAGATGAATTGTCCACAAGCAATGTACCCTCCGACTGGTTGTCTTCATCCTCTTCAGGTACACTTTGGTCACCGCCAGTCTCCTTTTCAAACTCTTCATTTGCTATAAGTGGCACACCAGTAAGCACAGGTTGCTTCTCCACAATTTCTTCTTCCTCAATTAAATTTGCTCCTTCACCCACCTCGATAGTCTCAGACAACATTACTCCTTTTCTTTTGACTCTGATACAAAGACATAGGATTACAATAACGTACATTACTTTCAATAAAAGTGAACACTGTACAAAGAATACAAAATTCAAGTTTAAACACACCTGATTACATCTTTATCCTTTAAAATACTTGTTGACTCAAATGGTGGCAACACAAACCCATCCATCTGCGAGAAAATATTTAAAGTTGAAAACACCACAACAAACAACTCTAATTTACTTGGCCCCTAAAATGGGGAAAAATATGGTTTTTTTAAACCAAAATTCAACAAAACCCTAGTAATTCCAGTTCGAAATTCCGGACCACCCACAAAAGTACCAATACCAGAGTGTAATCTCTACTCTCTAGCTCCTTCAACATGCAAACTAATGCTACTACAAGTTACGAGATAAACACAGTGGTGGACAACGCCAAACGCACCGATTGTCCAAAATAAGCTATGAAATCTGAACAGAACAAGTCAGGACATATACGGATCGTGTAGGGAGAGTGAAAAACAATCTGATGCTGCAATTGGGAAGTATAGAGAGCGACACAGAGAGAGAAACGTACAGTGAGGATGATGCCATTAGGGCAAGAGTGATGGAGTTCGAAAATGTGAGCGATATTGGAGGAGAGATCGGAGATGGTCTCGTGCTGAGGATTGAGGAGAAGCCAGCTTCGCTTCAGTCCCTCCGATTTCTGCGATTTGCTCAGAATGTGCCGATGCTCGAACACCAAACGAAGTCTTACAGTGTCCATAGTCCATGCAACAGAGAGAATAGTTTGTGCGCTTGCAGATTTGCAGCAAGTGCTCTCTGCCTCTGCCCCTTGCCCGTCTTAAACCCTCGATATAAACCTCCCAGAGCTAATTGGCCCTTATTTTTCTACCTTATTCTGACAGTACATTATGTTCGGAACTTGAAGAGAGGAAGATACAATAATATTTTTTTTTTATTTTTGCTGATACAATAATAATTATTTTACTTCCCCGTCTGTTTGGCTTACAGCTTGGCAGAAGAATTACAACATAAATTATTTTTCTTTCTTTCCTTTTTTTTGTTTGCCAGTTATTTTATTATTATTTTTAAATTAAAAATAAATAAATAATTTTCTTTCTCTTTTTCTTTTCAGCCTTTTTAAAACATGTGAAGTGGAGTAAAATGAACAAAAGAAACCCCACATTTGAGTGTGTTATATAACTTTTTTATTTTTAATGAATTGTTCAGCGTTTGGTTCTATTAAAAAAAAAAAAAAAACAAAAAAGGAAAGGAGCCCCTCCTTGGTTTTGCCCAAAAAATTGAGAAAAGTGAAAGGAGCACATTTTTTATTGTTTGAAAATCAAAGTAGAGAGAGAAGAAGAAGAAAAAATTATTATTATTCCTCCTTTCTCTTTCCTTTCCTACAAATTTTCATTTCAATACGGCACGGCCCGAGCATTACCTATTATTAGTGCCTAGATTTTCTGCAAATTATTATTGATGTTTCTTTCTCTTATTTTCCATTACCTCCAAAGTTTCAGCAACAGTTTCATTTTAATACGGCACAGTCCAAGCATTACCTCTTATCAGTGCCTAGTTTTTCTGTAAATTATTATTGATTTTATCTTCTCTCTCTTTTTATTTTTATTTTTTGTAATGCAGGAGAATCCTTTTGGATCCACTCCAAGAGAATAAACTCTCTGGAAGATTGGCAAACACCCAATCTATTAATTTCAAATAAAGCACGGATCGTCTAGCTGCTCTCAAAAAGTGACCGACATATCAAACAATAGCATATATAATTGTTATAAAAATGTAAAGTGCCATCATTGTTGTTCTTGGCTTTACTATGCCAACTTTCACCTTTCTATTTATACTTGGTAGCTAGCTATCATCTTGGCAAGAATCCACTGCAAAAGCTTCCATGCATGCAGTTGCAAAGGCAGATTTCCTTCAGTCAATCCCATTCATGAAGGGTTTTGTTATTTCCACAGACAAATGCTAGGAACAAACAGTGCAGGTACAAGAACTCAGGTCAGTGTTTCGGAGTCCTGGTGGTGTTCTTTAATGTTGCCGAAAGAAAATTCAGAGCCATTGCTATTAGACATGCCACATAATGTGTTTTGGCAAGAGTTGCAGAACAGCAATGCCTTCTAAAACACTCCATCTCTTCTTAGGGTGTGTTTGGTACAGCTTTTTAGTTAGTTTTTTTACAAGCTTATAAGCTAAAAAGCTAACAAAAGTTAGCTTTTTTGCTTTTTTTTTTTTTGCTTTTTTGTTTATTTTTATCCAAATTAAAATCAGAAAAGCAAAAAAGCTAAAAAAACTTAACTTTTTTACTAGCAAGCTTAAAAAAAGCCTGACTTTTAAACCCTACCAAACACACCCTTATTAGCAATGCTCGATTTATACTGAGATTCAATATTTGCTTAACGTGCTTTCTTGATGGCCTGCAACAATGCTAGCAGTACTACCTGTGAGCCTGACCCAAGAGTATAACCAAGAATCCCAATTTGATGGCACAAAAAGCTCAAGCCTATTTACAAAATTTAAGCATCCATTACAAACTGCATCTGTGGGGACAGAAAAACATTTACAAACTTAACGTAAGCATATGACAAACCAAACCAGGAAAGTGAAAGCATTTGGTAGTTATTACTTATTACCCTACTAAATGTGGCAGACAACAATCAAGTGAATACATTGGCAAGTGAGTAAGTCCCGTACTGTTAGCTAGCATGCCAATGAAACTATGGCTCAAATACTTCATAAAAAGGAAGCCAACTGAATTGTATTTGCTTCCAATGATTACAGAGTAGGAATTGCTGAGGGATTAGTCTACAGATAAAATAAATAAACTGGCAAATCAACAGCAACCTGCAGAGTCTCTTTTGCATGCACCCAATTGAGAAAGTCGCCATTTTCCAGACACCTCTCATAGACCCCTGCACGCATTGAAATCAAGCACATCAGCACACAAGCAACCAGACTCCAAGATTTAAGCAAATATGAACTTTCTATACAATGCATACAGAAAATGTTAAACAACATAGACTCCAATTAGCAACCAAAAAACCAAAGAAAGGCATACAAAGAACAGCAGCAGAAAGAATTCAAAGCTACTGCCCAAGGGGCCATGGAAGTACTAACATTGTATGCTATAAGGGTTTGTCACAACATGAAGAACAGCAGGAAGAGAGAAGAACAAGTCCAAGAAGTAAAAAGCAGTCGGGTGCTGTCAGCAATGAGCATTATGGTTTCTCTCTCCTCACTTTTTGTGATATTAATAAAATGGTACAAAATGACCATGACATATGACACTATAGCAAAACCAATAGTAAGTATACAAAATAAGACACGTCCAGAGTTATGCGAATGTTTCTGCCTTTATGAAACAAAATATTGCTGCTAATTCATGGCATCTTCTCCGACAATGCCTGCTCATGGTCTCCCTACTCCGATCTCACACTCCAATTTTAAAGAAAATACGGGAATTGGTTTGAGGTTAAAACTTGAAACTTCTAATGATTCATAATGACATAAAAAGTAAACCTAGAAACAGCTAACATGGAGGATTTAAGCTTTAACTAGATGCATCAACCCCAACAAAAATCAATTATCTAGGCAAGTACAAGGGGTAAAATAATCATCAAGACACGATTGATCAGGTTTAATAACAGTTGTATTCATGTTCCATGTCGGATCATCCTTGATGACAATTTAGGCTTGCAATATGCCATGTAGATATTACAGCAATACCATCAACAGCTTGACAAAAAGCATTGCCTCATATGATGATATCAAATTCCTTTCAAATGAAGTCTACAAGTTTTCTGAACTTATGTATCCTCCCACCGCACCTGTTCCTACGTGTGTCGAGGCCAAGGGTGCATACATATGTGTGTCTCCATGTCTATGTGTTACGATTCCACGTTGGATAGGAGAAGGGAGGTCTTGGGCCATATAAGGAGGGTAGGCAGCACCACCTAATAGTTTAAGCTTTTGGGTCGGATGACAATTGCTTGGCCTGGACAAGTAGTATCAGAGCAGCTCAACACCTGATCCGATTCTACGCCAAGCTTTCAGGTGGAGTAGGCAGAGTGGTCTGACTCGCAATGAGGGCGTCACGGATTCGGGTGAAGAGTATGTCACGATCTCATATCGGATAAAAGGAGAGAGGTCTTGGGCCATATAAAGAAAGTATGCAGCACTACCTAATAGTTTAAGCTTTTGGATTGGATGGCAAGTGCTCGGACCATGGCACTGTGCGTATTTAGAGAGAGAGTAGTAAAATTCCACAAGGCTATTGCTTGACATTAGTAAATAAAATTGTGTAGAGACATTGATAAATAAAGTTGTGCCAACATATAGTAACTTTTAACTTCAAACTGATAAAATATTATTTTTGTTGTTCTTCCATTATTATTAAAATTGTTAGTAATACAATCATTTCTACAATCGGTCACAGTAATGTATGTTTAATGCAAAGTAGTGTATATGAAACTCTAGCTTGATCAGCAGTGTGGTCTATGTAAGTTTCTTAATTCATTCTATACTATAGCTTCGTCACAAAATATGCATACGTAAAGGTGAAATTGAGCAATTATTCATATAAAGCTGTGAATGAAAGAGCCTGCTCATCCCACTTTGACGCAAATTGTTGTCTATGCCATATCGGAGAGTTCAACTGTTCAAGCATGTGTTTACCGAAGATGAATTTTGAGTGCTTTCGAAAAGAGGCTTGAGAGAGAGAGGGGAGTTTATCTCTGATTACCTGACTTTCTTGATGAGGATGGCCTTGAGCTTGCGGGCAAGGTCTTGGGATCGGATCTTCCGCTCGAGATTCTTGCGAGCCAACACGCGCTTCTCCGAGTTCTTGATGTGGTAAATCTGCTCACGCTTAATCATCCGTTCGATCCCGCTCGACTGCATCTTCCTCTGCATTATCATCAAAGCGTGTTCCAGGTTGTTGTTCCGCACCTTCACTCGAATCCCCCGCCATTGTTGAAGCTCCCAACTTAGTGAGCTCAGCGCAACACCAGGCCGCGCAAAGAGAGTCCACACATTCCTCGCAGTCGAATTCATTTCTAGGGTTCTTTGTTTCCGTCTTCAGGGTTTTTGTTCCAAACAGAACCTATATGAAAAATGGGAGATCATGTATAATGACTACTATACCCTTGATATGCGTAATTATTACCGTTGGCCTTAAAGAGCAGTAGAGCTTGATCTGAAGTCACATGGACTCTGAAAACCCGCGACAGTAAACACACACAAAGACAGAGAGGGAGAGAGAGAGAGAAAGAAAGAGAAGCTGGCGTACAGTCCGAAGCGAGCGATGGCGGAGCTCCGTCACTCGACCTCGATCGGCAGCCGAGCGGTATCGTCTCCGAGGAAGCGAGACGATGTCGCTTCGCCATTGGTACCGGAGAACCTGCCGGACTACGATGACGACGGCCGCGATCGTCACCCCAGAGATCGAGTCGGCTCATTCTTGTCCAATTTCCAATCTATGTGCCCGTATTTTGGTGACGATAGTAGGTTTCACCCACACAACTCCAAGATCTCACTTTTTCTGCTTGTTCTCGTCCTTCTGGCCGGATTGATTTCCGTTTTTTCAATCCTGAATCGACTGGTACAGTAACTCCATTTTCTTCTCACCAATATTCGCAACAAACTTCACATATATGTGTGGTCGATTTATGCATTTATCTATGTATCTGCGTATATATAGTATTGTTCTCTTGATTCAGTAACCAGTACTGCCTATCACAGTCTTTGGGTTATACATCTGATTTCTCGAACAATAGCACAAAATTCTTCTATTTGCGAATTGGTTGTTCTAATCGACTACAGATTCCTAGGTTTACGTATTTATTTCCCATATTACATTTGTGTAATGAGATTATATGCAAACTGAGAAAAACAAGAATCACTGAGTTTGAGTGAGCCTAGCAGAGCTATTTGGTCTAATTTAGTTGATTTGAGCTTTTCTTGTTCATGTATGACTGAGCAATAGATTAGGCCTTATATGCATGCAAGTGATCATACAATTTATGTATGGGTAGTCTTTTTATGGAATTTTATTAGGGTATTTGATTACTATTGTATATTGCAGTCTTGCACTTTACGATATCATTGTGCAATGATGAGGATTCTCTTATGCAGTAGATGTTCTGGGTTATGAGTTCATTTATTATGCAATATGCACCTTTTAGTTTCTTTTCCTTCTTTTTGGATTAACACTAGTAATTTTTTTCTTGTTGAGCTTGTACGTTCACATTGTCAGCTTTTCATTTTGCATGCATGAAAAGATTTTGCATTCTGCCAATTCTGAGAAATATGTGACTACTGACCTTCTAGAAAAAATCTAATATGGATGCCTTCATCTGTATTTTAACCATCACAATCTGCACAACTTATTTCTTTCAATTAATCACAGAATGCCCCATACTTGTGCAGAAAAGATGGCATTGTTCTTCACTGTCCTCGAGTGAGTAAACAGCCAAAATTTTGGATTTCTACCCCTTTTTGGTCTAATTCTTTTTCTGACTTTGTTATTTGCAATTTTTATCTGTAACTTTACAAGGTTAAGGACCCTCCCTCACTCTGGGAGAATCCTTACTCGGCCACCACTTCATGGAAGCCTTGTGCTGAGCGGCACAATGGTGCAATTTCAGGTAACACGAGTTATATGTGCTAATTATTTGTGGGTTGGGGTTTCATCTTAATTACACTTGCATTGCTATTTAGATTATGTTTTACAAAATTTTAAAGCTAGCAATTAGCAAGAGAAGCAATTTAATATGTGGCAGGATTATAGTTCTTAGTGATTTTTCTGAGTGAATATGATGAATCTTCATTTGTACGTGGAAAGCTTACCTAAAATGGCATTGGATCATCTCTGTAATAGTTCCTGTGTGTTATTTTCCATTTAACTTCCCACTCAAATTTTCAAACACCCTAACACTGCAAGTATTAATTTTGAAGTCAGTAATCAGTAGTGTGCAATATATCGGGGTTTTGCTTTCAAAATGCACCAATGCCTCAGATTGAGGTTTTGGTGGAGTCCTATGGCAGCATGTTTTTTAGTTGCTTTCATTCATCATTTTAAATGTATAAAATGATTTAGGCTATGAACTGCCAAATGAGTGCTTTGAGAATACTTTAAAATGGATGTTGGGGAAAAAGAAGTTATGACAGAAACCTAAAGTTTAGCAGAGTGTGTCTTTAGATCAACAATTCATATGTTAGGTTCTTATGGCTTGTTGCATGTATATATTCTTGAAGCTATTGGAGTGTCTGTAGTTGTGAGCTGTCACAAAATATTCTTCTCACACTTGATTTTGATCTTCCCATCTTCTTTAGATATGATGATATACTCTTGAAACATCTAATCAGATTTTGATCTCTATTCGTGCTTGCTTGTTTCTGTTTGTTCTTTTTACACCCCTATAATTTCTCTTGGCTCTCTGCAGATCTTCCACCTGAGAATGAAACAAATGGATATATATTTATACATGCTGAGGGCGGTCTGAACCAGCAAAGGATTGCTGTATGTTTCTGTTCTTTTAAACTGTACTTCATTGAGGATATACTCTTCTTTCTTTATTTTAGCTTTCATTTTTCCCTGTAATTGAGATTTGGAAAACTTTGGCTTATTTATATTGGTTGATAAAATCAAGTCGTTTATGCCTTACACTTGAGATTTATTCCTTGCCTTACAGTAGGACAAAAAAGTTCACTTCCTCTTGCCTCTTGCTTAATAAAACTTTAGGCTATTGATTTTGTGGCCAATCTTTCTATTTGATTCTAATTTGTGATACATGGACCTTTCTACTTGTACTAAGTACTCAAGTTAAATACCTATGTTACGTGGACGCTTGTAAATTTGTAAAGAACATGTGTTGGACATTCATACACTTGGATAAAGGTATGGGGATATAAGTCTGACATGTCTAGTTGGTATGCACTAACAAATATGTATAGGTGGTCAAGTCACTATATAACTAGGTATGAGATTTCCATCTAATGCGTAAAATGCTCTATTTTCTTTTGTAAACATCATTTTACTCTACCAAAATAAGAGAAGTATTTAAGCAATATGAAATCTAGCCGTATTCTTGAACATGAGAATTAGACATATCTGACACAGACACCCAAACTTGAGTCCATGTAAAATAGTTGGGTACATATGGCAGGGGTATCTATATGGAATGTGTTTGGCATGTCTAGTTAGATTTGCCGATGACAAGCAGTAATCCGAATTTACTATTTAATTATACATAAAGTTCTCTTATTATGTTCCTTCGTTACATGGTTGCTTCGAAATTGTTGAAGTGCTCATGGCAAACACTTTATGCTACATAAAAGAACCACTTTATCAAGGACATTGAACAAGAATATTAAACAATCTGAAAATTAAGTTGTATCCTCATGTCATTGGATTTGGGGATTCGATAAATTTGAAGCTTTAGGGACATACCCACCCCCGCAATTGTACATGAGCCTACGACATAGATCATCGTTCATAGAGTAGTTTCTTGAATTCTGTGAAACCCATAGTAAAGAATTTTGATTTTGTTGTGTGCCACGTGATTTTGGAAATTCTACAAAGCATCCGTAGGCCTCATATTATTGTAAAAAAAAAAAAGTAATTATCATGCATGAAAAGTGGTATAATGCTTTGAGTCAACTTCGGTCTCAATCAAGTTCTTATTTTGTTGGCACATGATTGTTGTCTCTATCTCTGGCATTGGCTATGGTACCTAGTTTCATTTCTTGTTTCCATTCAGTTTCTCCATGTGTAATACAATGAAATTCCCCTAAAAATTGGAACTTTGTCTGAATCGTTTTCTTTTAGTAACCAGCAACATGATTCTTGATCACATACTGTAATTGCATGTTGTGTTTGCACGCAGATATGCAATGCTGTTGCCGTTGCCAAAATAATGAATGCCACCCTTATTTTGCCAGTGTTGAAGCAAGACCAGATCTGGAAAGACCAAACGTGAGTTATCTTGAGTTATCATTTATGTACTTGTGTAGTAGTTATGAACAAACCATGATGTGGATGCCTGAATAAACACTCAAGTTCTATACTTTTGTTCTACTGCATTTATGAAAAGTTCTAAATTCATGCTAACACAACTTATTATTTTGAAATATAACATTGTGTTTTGATGCATTTCCCTGTGTTCATGTTTCCTTGGATGAAACGATAGGATTTCATTATTCCACTAGTGCTTCATTTCGGTCTCTTGGGAAACAGAAACTTTTCAACCTTGTTGATGGAAACAAATAGAAATTTGTTCCTTGACAGGGATCTTCTTGGGGTGGGAACTTCCGGGACTCGAATATTGTTCACTTGGGAGCTTTAGAAACCCATAATATTTTGAGAATAGCACATTTTTTCCTGATGCAAAGCTCACATGATGGAGCTATATTTGCAGCAATCAGGGTTCTCTTTTTTCCTTTTTTCTTTTTTAAGGATAAGTGTGTAGGGTTACATAAATTTGCTTCATCTTTCAATGGAAACTTCTGAAACTCTATATTGATTGTGGCTGCCTCAAATCTAATCATAGAGGTTTGAGTCTTTCTCCCTGAGGACTTGTTAGAAGCTTCAAGAAAGATTCCATCTGTTGAACTTTTATTTTAGGTTACAAATTCAAGCAATGTGGCTATGGAGACATACATTGTTTTAAAAAAAAAAAAAAAATCAGGTGCCATTCTTGGAAGTGTTTAGAAATCCTTTTCACAAGGGTTAAAAAAGTGCTGTTTGAATCTCACTGTATTTTTAGCTGCTTATTCCTTATTAAATGTAGATGTACGCGAGTATCTGAGATTCTGAATTTTTATGAGGATCATGAGAAGTAACTCTTCTTTGATGCACCAGGCACACACTAAGGTGGTGCACGTTTTTACACTCTTGTCATTTTTCTGACTTATTTTCCCTGATTTAGGCCAAACATTATGTGATGCTGGGTCTTTTAAACTCTAAAATCCTTTCAAAGCCTTGAAAAAGCTAATGGCACTTATTATCATAGAGTGTTATTGCTTGGACTGACTACACCGCCTAATACCACCTTTCAGCAATGGCACCATTGGCACTTCCTTTGTTCACCTGCCACCTGTACACCGTCACATTCAGCATACATCTTCCTTGGCTACAATCAATCTGTCTCTGCTGTGACATTAATCCCAACCTAGCCTAAAAAGATCCATTTGCACCCAAAGTGGTTGGGTACGGAGGAAAAAGTACATGAAATAGGAACTCACTTCTACCAATTTTTGTTTTCCTGCTTCCAGTGGATCTGAAGCAATATTAAATCACTTCTTTTGAGGAACTCTGCTTGCCATATATATATATATATATATATATTATGTTAACTTCCCGTAGTCAATCATTTCTTGTGTTGAAGTGGCATAACATTTAATTTTGAGAGTTTAAGCCCGTAATATTTTTGAAAAACTCTCAAGTTCTTTCTGATTTTAGTTAATGGAGATTGTCTTGCATGTCACTAGGCTGTGCCTATGACAATATATTATCAGATACTTCAATGATTTCTTTTCATTCTAAAATTGAATGTCTGCAGGAAATTTGAAACATATTTGATGTAGCTCAATTTGGAGAAACTCTCAAGTTCTTTCTGACTTTAGTTAATGTAGATTGTCTTGGGTGTCACTAGGCTGTGACTATGACAATATATATCAGATATTGCAATGATTGATTTTCATTATAATTTTAAATGTCTGCAGGAAATTTGAAGACATATTTGATGTAGATCATTTCATTGACTACTTGAAGGATGATGTGAGAATTGTTCGTGATATCCCCACGTGGTTTACTGACAAATCAGAGCTGTTCACAAGTATAAGGTTTGACTCTCTTTTATTTTCTCCCCTTGTGTATCATTTTCTTTTTTTAATTGATTATTTGTATACTATTGTGTAATGGATTACAGGACAATGCTCACTTTGGTACAAATGCACAGAGATCAAAACCTTAAGAATTGATGATCCAAATTGATTCTCTATTTATTTTTACTTTTCGTAGTTGTCTTCATGGAACTTCTAGAAGGTGTCTAATTAAAATTTTCCATTATGTTTCCAACTTTTCATATGTCTTTTTGGAACTTTAGAACTTGTAATAGTTTTACGTCGTTGGAATGTTGGTTATAGGCCTCTTCAGACGACAAAATGGTTTCAAACATGGGAACTTCTACTGTTTTATTAATATTCTTATGATTATCACTATGTTCCAAGTCGTTTATATTTTATTCAAAGATCTTCTCAATGCATGATAGACGGACAGTAAAAAACATTCCAAAGTATGCTCCAGCACAATTCTACATCGACAATGTTTTGCCTCGGATCAAGGAGAAGAAGATAATGGCCCTAAAACCTTTTGTTGATCGACTTGGGTAAGTTGTGGATTATATACAGATCATTTATGCAATGGGTTCTGTTTAGCTGCTTCCAATGAAGATTAAAATAAATTGTTATTCCCTCTTTTATTGTTCAGGTATGACAATGTTCCTCAAGAAATCAACAGGCTAAGGTGCAGGGTGAACTATCATGCCTTGAAATTTCTTCCTCGGATTGAACAGATGGCTGATCTACTTGCTTCAAGAATGAGAAACCGCACAGTCGGTTCAAATCCTTACATGTAAGTGACTTGGGTATGTTATTTTTGAAACCTGGCTTAGCTATATCGTTTGATTTGTCATTTTACTCACAGTAATACTGAGATTTCTGCCTAAACAGGGCTCTTCATCTTAGATTCGAAAAGGGGATGGTAGGTCTATCATTCTGTGATTTTGTGGGGACAAGGGAGGAAAAAGCTCTAATGGCACTATATAGACTGAAAGAATGGCCTCGACGGTATAAGGTGACTCAGAGCTTAATTGTTTAGTTGGTCTCCTGTGATTAGAGCCAAACAAACATGGATGTATGATATGATTCTTCTCTTTGTGGTGATTAGAATGGTTCCCATCTGTGGCCACTGGCCCTGCAGAAGCGGAAGGAAGGACGATGCCCTCTTGAGCCTGGAGAAGTGGCAGTGATTCTTAGGGCAATGGGGTATACGAAAGAAACACAAATTTATGTTGCTTCTGGGCAGGTTTATGGTGGACAGAATCGCATGGCACCGCTCAGGAACATGTTCCCAAATCTTGTAAGGCTGTTTGCTTGATTTCTTGTGCAATTCCTCTTTGCCAATTGAAATATAAAGAAATGCCACTACCTTTTATTTTTTTGATACCATTGTCAAAATTACATGCTAAAATTCTTTTTAAGTGAAATCTTGTTACTTTTTACCTCTCCTAAGAATCATCAGCCGGTGTAGCTGCCATTGTCAAAGTTCATGCTAAAAATCTTGGTAAACGCAATCTTGTTAAGTTTTGCCTCTTCTAAGAAACTTTAGCTTAACTGACTTGGTGATTTTGAAAAAATAATACACTTTTGTATAGAGATCAAGTTAATTGATTCTTTAATAGAAAATAAGCATAAAACCTTGGATTGTTTTTTTCCTTTTTAGCAAATCAAGTGTGAAACTTTGTATGAGGTCTGTCCTCCCTTTCCTTGATTGGTTGATTCTTTATGTTCGCATATGTATTTTGAAGTTGAAAATTTGAGATGAATATTTCTGTTTTGTGTGGAATCGTTTCAGCAATGTCATCAAATGAAATTGCCTACATTTCTTATTATTGTGATGAACTTCGGTGGAAACAAAATGGAATGTTATATTGTCAAATGGGTTGCTGATTCTGTTGGCATCAAATTGTAGATGGTGGATAGGACCTGCCAAGTTGTCCCTGGTTATGTTTAGTTGCGTATCCTAGTTCGTATGATCATTTTAAGGGTTTGTGACAGGTGACAAAGGAGGAGTTGGCAAGCAAGGAGGAGCTGGATGGCTTCAGGAAGCATGTGACAAGCTTGGCAGCCCTCGACTTCTTGGTCTGCTTGAAGTCTGATGTGTTTGTGATGACGCATGGTGGCAACTTTGCGAAACTGATAATTGGGGCTCGTAGGTACATGGGTCATCGGCTTAAGTCCATAAAACCAGACAAGGGGCTCATGTCCAAATCTTTGGGGGACCCTTACCTGGGCTGGGCATCCTTTGTGGAAGATGTGGTTGTGACCCACCAGACACGGACTGGATTGCCTGAAGAAACTTTCCCTAACTTTGACCTCTGGGAGAACCCCCTGACTCCTTGCATGTGTAGAGCCTGACCTTGACTGTTAATATTGAAGATTCACTCTTTGAGAATGTCTCTGTGGAGCATCTGCTTCAGGAGCTTGAGCGTAAGCACCTTGAAAAGATTTCGAAGTCACTCTTCCCATAATTCAAAAAGAACGAGGATATCTCCACGGCATAGTGGATATAATTTGAGGTCATTGGAGATATTGAAAATTGCGTAGTAACAGTTACAAGCCAGCCGGAGAGGGTCTGAATGTCACCATTAAAGACCATCCGGTGTGATACTTTTCCTTTGGAGGGACACTTTTAACAGTTTTGTATCTTTTAAAATTATGTATACGTTAATGTAAATTATGAGTAAAATGTGCTGTGCATAATGTCTCTTATGATCTCATCATCTAAACAGCTGTTGCCTGTAAAATTTCCAGAACAATCTGGACGGTTCTGGACTGGCAGCTCGTTAGCCAATTGCGATAAGGATGAAATGGTTTTATGCCGGAGAACTGAAATATGAAGGCCTTCAGGCAAGGAGGGTTATTGCTTATCCTACTTTCTATTCGGCTTCTGACCCGGTATGCATATCTCATCTGAACCTTCGCAACAGTGGGGAAGAAATTTCAGTGGGAACGTAGCACCTGTGTTACTTCCTTGTGAATTTTACCTTTCATGTATTGGATGGACCCTCTCCACCGTAGAGCTTAATTAATGTCCCTTAAAAATTTATTCCACGGTGGGAATTTTTCTCTTTTTCCCCCCTTTGTTGAATAGTTATTTAGGTCGAGTCCCAGTTTCCTTTTGGTGGTAATGCCTAAGATACAATTGCATCTGAAGATACTAATAAAAATGTTGATTTGAATTAAACAATAAGAATTTGTAAATTGAAAATGTCGGCAAGAACTATATGGCTTGTAAATTAACGAGAACCCAGGTGAGGTGGTGCAGTTGAAAAAGTAGATTAGATTACTATAATTGCGAAGTGCAAGCCAGATGTTAAATATGTCGTCTAGCCGGATTGTGGGGGCGTGTTTGAGGTTTGCTATTGTTTCGTGGATGTTCGAGGTTGCTATTGTTCCGTGGATGTTTTTTCCATACCTAACCAATGGTTTTGGTACATTTGGGTACTGGTATATTATAAAATTCTAGCTCCCGGCTAAAAAAAAAGGGAAATTTTTTACTACCGATGCCAAACAGGCGTTGGACCCTTCTAAAATACATCGACATAAGCAAATGTTCTTTGACTTGTCAAAATTGCTAAATTTACTGTATACGTTAATTGAGCTGTTATGGTTTGATAACAGCTCGAGGGATACACTGGACGGCGGCATGAAGGCACTCCAAGATTCTTGTCTGGTAAATAGCCCCCACGATTCCATGATTCGAGCGTCTCTCCCATGAACGGGGGCATGATCCATGGGACCTGAAATCAAGGCACGATATATCCGCACGAAGTGGGAGGCATGACGGGGGGCACGATTAACTGACCCACGAAGGTGCCCACGATCAAAGCCAACGCTCCTATAAAGGGAACAATCCTCACCTCCAAGAAGGTATGATTCCACACCACCCTAGATACTGTAATTCTGTCCATGTTTCCTTGAGCCTAACTTTGGCATCAGAGTGTCTTTGGTAGACACCACACCGGTGTCCCAGACAAAAAGGGGGACTCATCACACCAGCAAGCTGCACCAGGGGTTGGGAAAGACGTACCAGTTCATCACATCATCAGTTGGCGCCGTCTGTGGGAACCGACACTTCGATCTTTTCATGGTCTTGACCCGATCCGGTGCTACAACAACCAGGGAAGGTAGAGAGATGGAGGAACAAAGCACCGCCAGAATCGCTGCTTTGGAGCAGCAGATCATGGAGATGATGGCAACTATGAACCAACTCCAGTCCCGGAATCAAGAGTTAGAGAGGAGATTGCCTCCCCTGCCGGAGGCCCTGGGGACGGTAGGCCCGTCGCTAGAGGACCCACCATTACCTGCAGACCAGCCGGCGGCAAGAAACCAAGGAGGCGACGCCGGTGAAGGAGCAGAAAACCCAGCGCCTCTAGGGGAGAACCCTCTTCCAAAGGGGGCCGGGTTTCACGCCGACGAAGCCCAGAGCCACGCCGACCGGTCCAAAGCCCCAACCGTGGTTCTCCCGGAACACACTGCCGAGACTCAGCCAATATGGGACGAACAGTTGAAGGAAATGCAGGCTAAATTGGCTGGGGTGATAGCAACGATGAAAGAAAAAGGCCCCAGCACGGTAGAAGAGTTGGTAAGCCGGACAGACACGCCATTTCCACCAACAGTGATGAGGGTGCCCTTGCCCCCGAAGTTCAAAATGCCCACGATAGAATCCTTTGATGGCACCAAGGATCCCCTGGATCATCTCGAGACGTACAAGGCCTTGATGGACCTTCAAGCGGTCCCCGATGAAATCATGTGTAGAGCATTTCCTACCACCCTTAAGGGTCCAACAAGGATTTGGTTCCACAGGCTCTCCCTTGGGACAATCAATAAATTCGTGAACCTGAGCAGGTTGTTCGTTAGCCATTACATCGGAGGACAGAGGCAGAGAAGGCCTTCCACCTCCCTGTTCAACATTAAGCAGCGCGAGAAGGAGACCTTACGAGAATTCATCACCCGCTTCAACCAAGAAACCCTTTATGTAGATGACCTGGACCAGAAAGTGGCGGTGGCGGCTTTTATCGCAGGGGTCAGGACTCCTAAGTTCCTGTTCTCCCTAGCCAAGGAGGCGCCCAAAACCATGGCTGCGCTAATGCTCCGAGCACAGAAATACATGAATGCGGAAGACACACTCAGAGCCAGGGAAGACCAGGAGGGCGTCGCAACCAGTCTGGACAAGAAAAGGACGGCGGAGGAAAAGAAAGACGACAGAACAGCAAAGACCCCGCGAGTGGCAGAGCAGAAGCCAAGGGGAGAGAGCGATAGGACCAAGCAGGCCAGGTATAACCAGTACTTCACCCCATTGAACACCTCTCTGGATCAAGTGCTCTACGAAATCAAGGGAGATACGGCGCTAAGGTGGCCGGGGAGGATGAGAACTCCACCAGAGAAAAGGCTGACCAATAAGTGGTGCCGCTTCCACCAAGACCACGGGCACGACACAGAGGACTGTTACGACCTCAAGCAGCAGGTCGAACACCTAATCAAGCAAGGGAAGTTAGGCAAATACATAGCGGGGGGCAAACGTGACGAAAGGCGAGAGCCGGCACCAAGACAGGCCGAACAAAAAAGCCCAGAAAGGGGAAGGCCAAACCAGCAGCCTATGGGCGAGATTAGGGTCATTTCTGGTGGTTTCGCAGGCGGAGGAGAGTCTTCATCGGCAAGGAAACGGCATGCAAGGGATGCGCGGAACTAGGGAGAAGTTATGTCCATAGACCGGTCATCCAAAAAATCCCGGGCTAAATATGACCCCATCACGTTCACAGACGATGAAGCTGGGGCCATATGCCAACCTCATGACGACCCCTTAGTCATATCAGCTGTCGTGTCAAATTTTTTAATCCGTCGGGTCTTGGTAAACAGCGGCAACTCGGCATATATTCTCTTCTTAAAAGCCTTTGAACAACTGAAGGTCGGCGGGAAGCAACTACAACTGGTTCATTCCCTCCTTGTCGGTTTCACTGGAGACAGAGTCACACCTCTAGGCTCCATCGCTCTACCGGTAACGCTAGGGACAGTGCCCAAGCAAGCTACCAAGATGGTAACGTTTTTTGTATTAGATTGCCCGTCGGCTTATAACGTCATCATTGGAAGAACAGCCATCAATGAGTTCAAGGCCATACCATCAACCTACCATTTAAAAGTCAAGTTCCCCACATCCCAAGGAGTTGGGGAAGCCAGAGGTGACCAGCAGACCGCCAGAGAATGCTATATGGCATCCCTTAAGGGGGAAACCCGGGAGGCTATGTTAATTGAAAAGCTGGAAGTTCGAGATGAGGAGGAAATCAGAAGGGGAGAACCAGTGGAAGAGCTCGAGGAGGTAGTGGTCGGGAAGTATGACCAGACCCAGACAGTGAAAATCGGAACAGCAGCTCCTGAAGAATTTAAGGAGAAGTTGAGGTCCTTCCTCAGGCATCACGCCGATGTTTTTGCATGGTCTCATGAGGATATGCCAGGAATTGACACCCGAATCATTGCCCATCACCTAAACATAGACCCAACGGCGAAACCGGTCAGACAAAAAAGGAGGTCTTTCGCCCCGGAACGCAACGAGGCTGTAGCAGACGAAGTCGAGAAACTGACCACCGCAGGCTTCATAAAAGAAGCCCAATACCCGACCTGGCTATCTAATGTGGTGATGGTCAAAAAGGCAAATGGAAAGTGGAGGATGTGCGTGGATTTCACAGATCTGAACAGAGCGTGTCCCAAAGATAGCTTCCCCCTCCCCATAATAGATCAACTGGTGGACTCGATGGCAAGGTACGAAATGTTGACCTTCATGGACGCTTTCTCAGGCTACAACCAAATAAAAATGGCCGAGCACGATCAGGAAAACACAGCATTCGTGACAGACAGAGGACTGTATTGTTATAAGGTGATTCCATTCGGCCTCAAAAATGCCAGGGCAACTTACCAAAGACTAGTAAATCGAATGTTCAGCAGTCAGATCGGGAGGAACATGGAAGTCTACGTCGATGATATGCTAGTCAAAAGCAAGCGAGCCATCAACCACCTAGTTGACTTGGAAGAAATGTTCAAAAACCTGCGAGCCTACAAATGAAATTAAACCCTGCCAAATGTGCCTTCGGAGTAGCGTCAGGCAAGTTCCTAGGGTTCATGGTGTCCAACCGAGGGATAGAGGCTAACCCCGAGAAAATCAGGGCAGTATTAGACATGCAGTCCCCAACATCCACCAAGGAAGTCCAAAGGCTGGCTGGCAGAGTAGCAGCGCTGAACAGATTCATTTCCAGATCAACAGATAAGTGCCTACCCTTCTTTAAAGTTCTGCGTAAAGCTTTTGAGTGGACTCCCCAATGTGAACAGGCTTTCCAATAGCTCAAAGGATATCTGAGTTCAGTACCACTGTTAAGCAGAACCATAGAAGGAGAAGAGCTCTACCTCTACCTCGCCGTATCAGAAACAGCAATGAGTTCTGCCCTGGTCAGGCAAGAGGAAGGGGTCCAAAAGCCCGTCTACTTCACCAGCAGGGCTATGAGGGGCGCGGAAGAGCGATACCCCACGATGGAGCTGCTAGCCCTCGCACTCGTGACCTCAGCAAGAAAGTTGAGGCCATACTTTCAGGCGCACACCATAGTTGTCCTAACCGATCAGCCATTGAAAAAGGTCCTCCACAAACCGGAGACGTCAGGCAGACTCGTCAAATGGTCCATAGAGCTCAGCCAATTCGACATCCAGTACAGACCAAGATAGGCAATTAAGGGGCAAGCTGTGGCAGATTTCATCGCTGAGTTCACCCCTTCCATAATTTGCCCCAACGACGACTCGCTGCAGCCGCAGTGGGTACTCAATGTGGACGGTTCCTTAACAGATAAAGCAGGAGGCGCCGGGATCATGCTCGTCACCCCTGAAGGACACAAGCTCGAATATGCCATCAAGTTCAAATTTCCAGCGTCCAACAATGAAGCTGAATACGAGGCCTTGATTGCTGGTCTCCAAATGGCTTGGCTAATGGGGGCAGAATATGTCTTGGTACGGAGTGACTCTCAACTTGTGGTGGAACAGGTCAAAGGAGAATATGAGGCTAGGGGAGACAAAATGCAAGAGTATTGTGAGATGGCCAGAAATTTGGCGAAAAAATTTCCCAAAGTAATTCTCGAAAGAGTACCAAGGATACAGAACGAGGAGGCAGATCGGCTGGTAAGGATCGCATCATCCCAGGAAGACGACCCCGGAGTACCCATGGAAGTACTGGATTCGCCAAGCATTCGGGAGCCCGAAATATTGCAAGCGGAGCAAGAGGTGGAGTGGGCGACACCGATCAGGAACTACTTGGAAAAGGGGTCTCTACCAGCGAATAAAATTGAGGCAAGAAGGATTCAATATAGGGCCAGCAGATACGTCCTGATAAACGGCGCTCTGTACAAAAGAGGACACACCATGCCCTGGTTAAGGTGCGTCGGAAAAGCAGAAGCAGATTACATCATGAGGGAGGTACACGAAGGGGTCTGCGGCAACCACTCAGGAGGAAGATCTTTGGCTAAGAAGATTCTCAGAGCAGCCTACTACTGGCCCACAATGGAGAAAGACGCCCAAGAGTTTGTAAGAAAATGCGATAAATGCCAGAGGTTCTCTAACATCCCAAGGCAACCAGCCCAGGAACTAACACCGATTCAGAGCCCATGGCCTTTTGCCCAGTGGGGCATAGATATAGTAGGCGCTCTCCCCCTGGGGAAAGGCCAAACTAGATTCGCGGTGATAGCAGTTGACTACTTCACAAAATGGGCGGAGGCGGAGGCTGTTGCCACAATTACAGAGCAGAAAATGAAAAATTTCCTATGGAAAAACATCATATGCAGGTTCGGCATCCCAAAGGTGGTTGTCACAGACAATGGAAAACAGTTCAAAGGCGGTCAGTTTGATCAGATGTGTTCAGACCTACAGATCAGCCACCACTACTCTTCTCCGGAGCATCCCCAAGCCAACGACCAGGTTGAGGTCAACAACCGGACCCTATTCAAAAACATCAAGACCAGGCTGGAGCAGGCAAAGGGTTTATGGGCAGAAGAGCTTCCCAATATCTTATGGGCCTACAGAACAACAGAAAGGGTCGCGACAGGGCACACCCCCTTCTCCCTGACTTTCGGATCTGAGGCGGTCATCCCGGTGGAGATAGGCCTCCATAGCCCCAGGGTTGAACATTTCGAAGCAGAGGCCAACAATGAGGCCCTAGAAGTAAGCCTAGACCTACTTGAAGAGAAAAGGATGCAAGCAGCTGTGAGGGTGGCTGCTTATCAACAAAAGGTGCGCAGATATCATGACGCTAGAGTAAGACCTAGAACGTTCAAAGCAGGAGATTTGGTTCTCAAGAGGGTTAATCAGTCTACTAGAAAGCCTAGTGAATGCAAACTCGGGCCTAATTGGGAAGGCCCATATACAGTTAAGGGGTTTTCTAGGAAAGGGACCTACTGGCTAATTGGGGTCGACGGCAAGGAGCTTCCCAACCCTTGGCACATTGAGCACCTAAGAAAATACTATGTATAATGTAACCCGCAACCCTCAATGAAAAGTCTTTTTATGACCTTCAGAACTGATGTCTACCCGCAGAGCTGTTGAAGCAAAACTGGTCAGTCCACAGGGCTGATCAGCAAAGCTGGAAGGCCAACAAGGCTACTAAGCCCAACTGGTCAGTCCACAGGGCTGACTAGCAAAGCCGAAAGGCCAATAAGGCTACTAAGCCCAACTGGTCAGTCCACAGGGCTGATCAGTAAAGCCGGAAGGCCAACAAAGCTACTAAGCCCAACTAGTCAGTCCACAGGGCTGACTAGCAAAGCCGAAAGGCCAATAAGGCTACTAAGCCCAACTGGTCAGTCCATAGGGCCGACCAGCATAGCCGAAAGACCAATAAGGCTACTAAGCCCAACTGCTCAGTCCACAGGGCTGACCAGCAAAGCCGAAAGGCCAATAAGGCTACTAAGCCCAACTGGTCAGTCCATAGGGCTGACCAGCACAGCCGAAAGGCCAATAAGGCTACTAAGCCTGACTAGTTATTCCTAAAGTCGACCAGCAAAGTCGAAAGGCTAACAGGGCTAAGCCCAACTGGCCAGCTCTATGGCTGACCAAGATGGCCAAGAGCCCATAAAAATTACCAAGTCCACCTGGGCAGTACTCAAACATTACAAAGCAATCAAAGAACCTAATTAATCAGATATTCAAACTTGGAAACGCAATTCATCAAAATGGCTATTCATTGATTGGAGGTGGGTTACAAAAAAAAAAAAAAAATGCGACTAGATGTTTTTACAAAGTAATCAGGACTGGGCTTCGTCTCCCTCCTCTGTCGCCGCGGTCTGGTCTTCCACGCCTGGCGCATTGGAAGTCGTGTCGTCAGAGGGTTTCAAGGCAGAAAGATCGAGGTCTGGGAAGAGCTTCCTGGCCGTAACCTTAGCGTCAACGAAACCTTCCATGTAGGCCTCGCTGAGTTCATCTTGAAAGGCCGCCCCAGCTCTGAACTCCTCCACGGCGTTGTCCTGAGCACTTTTTAGCTGCCCCTTCAGCTCAGCGACCTTTGAAGTAAGGGATTCTTTGATTGCCTCGAAAGCCTGGGCCTCGAATTCCAGAGCTTCCACCTTTTTCCTGAGCTCGGATACTTCGTCCAACACGACAGTCTTCTCTGCCTTTGCAACCACCTGGGCTTCCTCAGCATCCTTGACCTTCTTCTCCAGGCCGCTGACAGATGTAGTTAAGCTCTCAATGACCTGCCCTTTCTTAGCGCACTCAGTTGTCCTCGCCTTCAGACTAGTGGACAGACAGAGCGCTTTCACATGGAGCTGCAGAAAAATTGCAGGGTCATTCAAAAAAAAAGAAGAAAGGGGGGTGGGGGTTGGAACAAAAGAGATAGGTAGAGCCCTTACCTTTACAGCATCGAGGTTCATGCTCCTCGTCAGCTGGGCGTTGGTCCAGTCAACAAATGGCCCCACGTCCTCCATGCTGATGAATTGCTTCATCCTCTCCCAAGCGGCCTGTACGTCCTCCACAATGAGGGGCTCGCTTTGCTGAGTCTGGGTCTGAGCAACAACTGTCGCCTCGGTAGGAGGCGGGGGCATCCCAGTTCCAGCCTTGGAGGACTGACCAGCGTTAGAAGCCTTGGGTACTGCGGGAGTACTGATCGCAGCAGGACCCTTGTCATGGGTTTGCTCGACAGCCCTCCCTCTAGAGCTAGGCCTGTGGCGTTTTCTAGGCCTCTCTCCAGCAGCCTTTGCCTTTTCCATTTCTTCAAACTTCTTTTTTGCAGAGGACCCCATGCTCCTCTTGTCGAAGCCCATGTATGATCCCTGTCCTGCAAAGCACACGGGGCAAGAGTCAGTGCACTAGCATTAGAAGGCGGTCGCAAAAGACAGACCAGACTCACTCCTCTCAGCGCGAAGGGCTTCGATGGAAGGGTCTAGACCTAAGAGATAGTCTGCCAAACTCTCACCAGCCACAAGAGGGGCCTAGCTCTTGACCGGGTACTCCCTCACCCTCGCTAAACGGGCTTCCCTCAACTCGTCCTCCAGTATAGGAAGGCGTGCTGAGTAAAAGAAAAGAGGATGATTGTTAGACCACTACCCTAAGAAGGAGTCAGGCATAAAAGCACGAAAGGCGCTTACCCTTCCTACCTGGTCTACCCCACTGCCTGGGTATGTGGGGGGTCTGGTCAGTTACATCTTCCCAGTGAGCGATCTCCATACCCTCGCCGTACACAAAAAAAATACTTCTCTTTCCGGCGCTTGTGGGAGACCGGGAGATTGGTAATCAGAGCTGGCTGACTTTCCCTAGCTGAGAAGTAGTACCAGCCTAAGCTCTCACTCTCGGTTATCTTGTAGCAGAAGAAAAAATCTTCTGGGGTCAGGATTTCCTCCTTGTCAGTGGCGGCCTACCACAGAGCGGCACAACCTACCAGTATGCGCCAAGAATTGGGCATTAGCTGCCCAAGGGCTAGTCTAGCCCGACTCAGAACCCCTCTAATAGGAGGAGCGATGGGGAACCTCAGTCCCCCGGACAACGCACTCTCATACACAGCAATTTCGCCTGGGCGAGGGAAGCACGCTCTGTCTTCGCTCCCTGGCACCCTGTAACTCATGGAGGGAGGAAATTGATAGACAGACCACAACTTTTGCACTTTTGCCCCATCTAGAATGGAGGCAAAGTGCCGAGCCTCATACCTACTTTCTGGAGCAGGGGACACTGCCCCTACCTCAGTCATGGCCGTGGGGGCACTCTCAAAGGCGTCCACAATGGCCACGGGACTCCTTGCCCCCCTGGGCCTCGCCTCTTGAGTAATCTCCTCAAGGTCTACCCCAGAGTAGTTCACCGAGGCATTGGATGCCTCGTCTGGTCTCACCCTATCTAGGTCCATGAAGGCAGTACGCTCAGAGCCGCTCGATAGGTTGATTGGCAGTGGGTTCATGACCCTAGGGTCCTCAATCTCTCGGAGAGTCTCAAAAACTACTCTGGATGCCTCAAGGATACCCCAGTATACTGACTCGACGAAGGGGGGGTTACCTACGAACCCTAGGGGATATGAGGCCCTAATCCTCCACTCGTAGTACCAAATAGCCTTCTGTAGGAGCCAAAACATAAACACTAACACTACGTACCTTGGTGGGTATGGATTTAAGAAGTGATTTTGGAACCCCTCCAAACAACCAACAACAGTGAGAAGAACGACGAAGGGAGAGAGAACGAACACAGTCGAATGGTTGGGAAGAAATGTGTAGAGTAAGGGGCTCTTTTTGGCGAACCGCCAAGATTTTATAAGCCTCCTCTATTCGAAATCAACGGTGTAGATTGGCCCGAAGCTCTCAAGATCGAACGGGCAGTGTGCTTGTTGTCCAATCGACATACGGGGCAAACCACATGAGGCCACGTGGCAGAAAGGCCAACAGTCACGTCGATCCACCTGGCATAGTAATCATGACGGTTATGCAGCGCCATAAATGCGCCTGTTCGACGGCGCTCGGTGACCCTTCGAAATTCCCACGGGCAGACCTTTGGAATTCCCGTAGGCCGACCTGGGCTGCCTAGGGAAT
The DNA here is from genome assembly GCA_033060915.1 of Euryodendron excelsum. NCBI lineage: Eukaryota > Viridiplantae > Streptophyta > Magnoliopsida > Ericales > Pentaphylacaceae > Euryodendron > Euryodendron excelsum. The sequence continues at coordinate 2,430,607 of CM065388.1, forward strand.
TGGGGGCATCTGATAATGTAAATGTCAAGTACGATTGGTCGGCCCTTTTTGCGGACAGACCAGACCGGCCCACTTCCCATATCCAGTTCAGGCCCCCTCCCTCCTAGGTCAGGTCCATTAACAGGAAGAGCGGCAGAGCTCGAGGGATACACTGGACGGCGGCATGAAGGCACTCCAAGATTCTTGTCTGGTAAATAGCCCCCACGATCCTATGATTCGAGCGTCTCCCCCATGAACGGGGGCATGATCCATGGGGCCTGAAATCAAGGCACGATATATCCCCACGAAGTGGGAGGCATGACGGGGGGCACGATTAACTGACCCACGAAGGTGCCCACGATCAAAGTCAACGCTCCTATAAAGGGAACAATCCTCACCTCCAAGAAGGTATGATTCCACACCACCCTAGATACTGTAATTCTGTCCATGTTTTTCTGAGCCTAACTTTGGCATCGGAGTGTCTTTGGCAGGCACCACACCGGTGTCTCAGACAAAAAGGGGGACTCATCGCACCAGCAAGCTACACCAGGGGTTGGGAAAGACGTACCAGTTCATCACATCATCATGATTAATTCTCCTACTTGTCTTTTGGATAGTGTTTTGAACTTGTGGAGACTGAAGAGCAAGAGAAGGAAAGAAAGATAATGATTTTTCCTTCCTACATCGGTTTGGTTCCTAATTTGGGAGAAGAAAATCAATGAGAAAAGATGCGAAAATTTGGAAGAAATTTGAAGGGAAAATTGAATAATTAAACTTTATTCTAATAAAAATAAATAAATCAATAATAAGCTTACGTGCTTTAAACGACACGTGTGAATAGAACAGTATAGCCCCGTCGAGCTATCTGACACCTGTATCAACCGACAGTTGTTACGACGTTGTCATCTCTGAACAAAGCCATAAATGTGTCTCACGAGGTGAAATTCAGATATCACACCGTTAAACCCCACACTAACTCCGTTAAATGTCCCTTATCACTTATCATCATCGATCCAGTTCAGCACTTATCGCTTCACTCTGCTGAACACCCAAAGACCAGGAAACAATGAAGGCCTTCGTTTTTATCTCTCTCTGTTTCTTCTTCACTCTGTGTCTTCTCCAAAGGTACTCTCACATCGTTCTATCTGTCTAATTTTTTTAATCGATTGGTAGCAAAGGAAACCCAGTTCATAGAATGCTGTTCTTTATTAATGGATTTGTTTGGAATTAAGCTTGCCATATTAATTGGGGAAGAATGAATGGTGGTAATAATACCCAATCAAGGAAATTTATTTGTGTCTTGAATTGGGCTGGTAATTTATAAATATCGTTCCTTTTTTGCTTTGTGAAGTGCTTCTGTTTTATGTTGCTGAATTTATTAGTTTGATGAAGCCAATTATGATTATTACCCATTTCAGGGTATTCTCTGAGGGACAACCAGAACTTGCTAGCTTGCCGCCAAGGGGTTGGAACTCCTATGATTCCTTTAGCTGGATCATCTCTGAAGAAGAGTTCCTACATAATGCAGAAATCATGGCGCAGCGATTGAAGGCTCATGGATATGAGGTATTTAAATATTAGTTGATAAATATATATTTAACATATCAAAGGCGGTTTTATAAGTACCCCTTACCCTGCACAATGAGAGCAGATAGTACTAACTGTTCTTTTTCCTTTCTTTTTCTTTTTTTATTTCCCCATGTTTGTCCCTTTGTGATCCATTGTAGTATATTGTGGTGGATTACCTCTGGTATAGGAGGAAAGTCAAAGGTGCTTACACTGATTCCCTGGGATTTGATGTAATCGATGAATGGGGCAGGATGATTCCTGACCCTGATAGATGGCCTTCATCCAAAGGTGGGAAAGGGTTCACTGAAGTAGCCAAGAAGGTTCATGGCATGGGTTTGAAATTTGGGATTCACGTTATGAGAGGTATAAGTACGCAGGCTGTCAATGCAAACACTCCTATCTTAGACACCACGAAGGTATTGCTCGTCACTCCTACTGTACCTCAATTATATTTCACTCTTCTAGAGTTAGAGGATGCAATATTCTTTAAATTCATACTTGGTACCCAACTGTAGAAAATTTATGCAAGATCTGTTAAATATGCCATGGTTGGGCCATAGTAAATGAATATAAAATAATTCGATAGGAGGAAATTAAGGGCCATAGTAAACTCGGAAGAGAATCAGACATTAATTTTAAAACTACAGCTGACATCTCTGATTCAAATTTTCCTTTAGGGAAGTGCTTACAAGGAATCTGGTCGGCAGTGGCATGCAAAAGATGTAGGGTTAAAGGAGAGGGCTTGTGTATGGATGTCACATGGTTTCATGAGTGTAAATACTAAGTTGGGAGCTGGAAGAGCCTTCTTGAGGTCACTTTATCAACAGTATGCTGACTGGGGTGTTGATTTTGGTAATTTGAATTCACCAGGCAGAATTATTTTTTTCCCTAATGAGTAACAGGCAGAAAATCATTCTTCTTTTAGTCTACATTCACCAGTTACACCCTAATCCAATTCATTTAAAGAATGAATTGGATTAGGGAGAAATGAACATAGAAAGGAAGCAAACTATTTGATTTTTTTTTTCTTCATGAAATTGACTACTCCTTTTGTTCTGCATGGCATTTGAAATGACTCTAATTTTGCTTCCTGTCAATTACGATTTTAAGGCATTGTGTCTGTCAAGTTTTTTTGTTATAGTCTGTGGTGATGGGTTTATTTACTTTAATGCCTTTCAAGGGTAGGCTTTATGCCTTCAAAGGCTATGGGAACAAAAGAGAACCATTCTACTTTCTCAAGGATGGCTTAAGTCCCTCTAATTTATGCAGTGTGACCTTTTGATTTCTGAACATTAAATTCATCATCGTTTATGAATACAAGTGAACTCTATAATACAATAACCAACGGATCTTGACAGTCCTTTCTTTTTAGATGCCCCTAACTCATTTATCTCATTTGTTTTCTTCTCAGTGAAACATGACTGTGTATTTGGTGATGACTTGGATCTGGATGAGATAAGCATTGTGTCAGAGGTGCGTACAGTGCCTCTTTTCTACTGTAATGTCAGGGATATTCTGGCTTAAATGTTCTGTTGATAGGGGACTGCAAAGTGAACAGGTATTATAAATCATGTACCTTCCTTGCAGGTTTTGAGGGGGCTTAACCGCCCCATCCTACATTCCCTATCACCAGGAACTAGTGTTACACCAAGCATGGCAAAGGACGTAAATGGCCTAGTTAATATGTACAGGATAACAGGGGATGACTGGGATTTATGGGGAGATGTTGCTGCCCATTTTGATGTTAGCAGGTAGATAAAGTATTCTACTCTTCAGTTTTCTGGTTTGCAAGTTCTGAGTTATCTATTTTCTCTTCTCCATTTTCTTCTTGCTTGTCTTCCTTGTTTGTGTAATAGCTCAAGACCTTTCCAGTTTAGAGTCCTTGCTCTACTTCTCCTTTTCTTCAGGCCCCCTACCCCTGGCCGTTTAGTTGGCAATTATTCTCCTTTTCTTTATCAGTTTACCTTATATGATGTCTTCCACTTTTTATCAGGGACTTCGCTACTGCTAATATGATAGGAACTCAGGGCTTGCTCGGAAAGTCGTGGCCTGACTTAGATATGCTACCACTGGGATGGCTTACCAATCCAGGTATAGCTCTTGGCGGCCTAGTGTTTGGATCATATTCTCTGCTAAAAAAAGACGCTTAGCCCATTCGCTTTGAGGGAGTTGGTGAGAAGGGGCACGCTTTTTGTGCTTGCAACAAATGGCAATCTTGGATAAATCCATTTACTCAACTTTAAACAATTGAAATGCTTGGCCATTGTGCTTAAAAAGGGGATGGCTGAACAACCTCACTGCTATGATGCAAGAATTGATTCACTGGATTATAAATGCTAGGAAAATGATCCACTCTCTCAATTCAAAGGGTCAGTGGTAGGATAAGGTGTCTTGAATATTGTAAGCTTGCATCCACACAATAACTCTTTGCATTTATGAAATGCTTGTTCCTTTTTACTTTCCGAGGACTTGTAAGATAGGATGAGGCCACCATCCTGCGTTACACCATAAAACATTAACCAACCGATGATCCACATGCTCGGTGGTACATTAGTGTATGCATAATCTCATAGTTACAACACAGTATTGTGGAGCACATTCACATGCTTAATTCTCCATTACTTTAATTTCAGGAACAAAGATATCATCAAGATCTGTCCCATTAAGCATTTTTTACTGAAAGAGATATAGATTTGACCTTTTGGCCTTGGAATACCAAAGCAAAATAATATTGTATTAAATCCTCTTTTTTTAGAAGTTCTATTGGAATTAATTGGATATACTAAATTATTAATAGGTTCAAATGAAGGTCCACACAGAAGTTGTAATCTTAATCTAGAAGAGCAAAAAACTCAGGTATGTTGATGTAGGTATTAACTGAGTTTGTTTTTACATACTTCTCATGATCAAGTAACTACTTCCCATTGTGAAGTAATTGATTTTGTTTCGACAGATGACTTTGTGGTCCATGGCCAAGTCTCCTCTCATGTTTGGAGGAGATATGAGAAAGCTTGATGAAACCACATTCAATCTCATAACAAATCCTACCCTACTAGAAATAAACTCCTTCAGTTCAAACAATATGGAGGCAAGTGAACTTGTCTATTTTTATAACTCCATATCCTAATAATTGACAGAACAGAGTCATAAGATACTATTTTATTGCACACAGTTTCCTTATGTTACTGGTACACATGGTCTCCGATTTAGAAACCGGGGCCTAACCTGGCAGTCAAGAAGTTTGGCAGATACGGATGCACCAGAAACGCATATTTTTGGTCTCACTAGCTGTATGGATCCCAAGGCAAAAGGTTGGTCCATTAAAGCTGTTGATAATGATCTTGAACAAGTCTGCTGGAAAGGAAGCACAAGAAGCCGATATGAGACACGTTTTTGCCTATACAAGAGAATACCACTTTTGGCATCGTATTTACTTCTCCCTGATTCACTTGTCCTAAATCATTTGTTGCATGATTTTCATTGTATCCGATTTTATAACTAAGGGAAATTGATGTAGAGATGAAGAGATGATGTATAAGCAGCAATATCAAGGGAAACTTCATTTATTTGCAACAGACACAATGGAGTTTTGCTTGGATGCTTCTCCAAAAAGGAAGCTTAGTTCCAAGGAGTTCAAGCGAGGTTCATTTTCACCTTGCAAATGGGACACTAACCAGGTATGTTTAGTCTGAAACGCAGGGACTCATAAGTGGCAGAAGTTTCTGTTGCAGGATTTGAAGTTCTTTATCTACATGGAAGGAATAAAGTATCATTTTAGAAAGTCACTGATCAGGATTTTGGCAATTTTTGGAGGCATTTGTAAACAATGGGCATGTGAGATGTGAACATCTGTAGAAATTTATTTTGATTTCTACAACCACCACCAGTATAGTTTGCCTTTTTGAATCTATACATTTTGCTCCCCATTGTCTTACAAATTTTGTTTTGTTTTTGTAGAATTTTAACTTGGATTACACTCAGACGAAATAAAATTAATAACTGACATGTCTAGTCTAACAGATGTGGGAGTTGAGCTGTAATGGAACCCTCAAAAACAGCTATTCCGGTTTATGTGCTTCAGTAAATACAGTGAAAGGTGATATATCTAAAGCTGATTACATCTCCGTGACAAACATTTGAGTTACTTTTAACCTTGGTTTTCAAATACTAATTGATTGTTCATGCAGCTAATGATGGTTTTGGAGGAATTCGCTCTTGGATTGCTACTGGAAGAAGAGGTCTGATTTCGCATAACTCCTGTTTATTTCGAGTTGAAGGAATATCCTAGGTTGTGTCAAAAAAAAAAAAACACATTGAGGCAAGGATGAGTTGCCCTAAACCACTAGGATGGTAATGGATGGTCCCCTTCAAGAGTGGTTGGATTAAGTGAAAACCAGGAATGCAAAGATAATAAAGTAAAGATTAAACCAGTTTACCTTAGGTTTGTAACTCCTATAAAACTCTATCTTTTGAAACGACATATCCAACCAAATTACTCTGTTTCCTTGCCTGCACAAGGGAAAAGGAGGTGGAAAATTACTAGAGATTTATCTGATGTTCCAAAATGTTGTGTGATATTATTTGTTCAAATACTACTCAAGTTCGTTGGGCTTGAAAAAGTCTACAAACGGCCAAGGCTAGGTTATACTAGGGCCCCAAGCAAAGCCTTCCCTTTGAGCCATTTAACATAAAGTTTTCTGTCAAGGTCATAACTAGTGCTTCTCTCTTGAGAATGCCCCTTGGCATCAACCACTTACCATACAAATGATAGATGAATTAGCGTGCCTGCAATTCATTTCTTGGTTTATGTCAACTAATTTTTTTTTATTGTTTCAATCTACTAATTGTTCTCTCTCTCTTTTCAGGAGAAATATATGTCGCTTTTTTCAATTTGAATCCTGAAAAGACTGTAATATCTGCAAAAACATCGGACCTGGCTAAAGCACTTCCAAGTAAAAATTTGAATAATGTCTCGTGTATGTGTAAAGAAGTATGGAGCGGGAAAGATATGGGAGAAGTCAAACTGTCCATATCAATGGCGGTAGAGATGCACGGTTGTGCACTGTTTGTCTTAAATTGCAATTAGTGATGATCTAATGTTCTGCAGTCCATTTGAATTGTGCTCTATGATACCTTTCTGGTCTGTGTAGAGCTTTTTTATGTGTTGAATATAAACCATGTTTGGGTAATTTTCCTTCCTCATCTTGCACCTAATGCATACTTCTGCAAATTCAGTTTCTTTCTTTTAAATGCATACCATCTCAATGGACTTTTATGCGATCTATTTAACATCCTCGTTTGAGAATAGAATATAGTCTTGCTTCTCTCCAGTTTGATGGTTCTGTTTAGTAGGTCACAAGTAGGAAAAAAAAAAAAAAAAAGGGATGTTTAATGGATAATTTGAACTAACTGATTCAGCTATTCTTGGGAAACATTATACCAATAATAGATGTTTACATGTATTGTATGTGATTGCTGCCAACTTAGCTGGGCCCTACAGTCAGCTGGGGCTCCCAGCATGTGGTTGTGGTAAGCATTTTTCTTTGTTTTTTTCCCCCCACACATTACATAGTCCTCTCTGCTGTGCTACTATTATTGCCATGTCTTGGTCACCTCTATGAGTTACAATCATGATAGCACTGTCATGGCCTAGCTAAGTCGTTGTATTGGTCAATGCCACAGCTTGAATGTCCCCATTGTCTTCTGACGAAAGTTGGCCTCCAAGACTTCAATAGTAGCATTGAAGTGTCACACACACCCCACCAGTGTTTCATTTGTACTAGAAGGACTATGCATTTGGACTTACCACATCTCTCTATTCTCTAAAGAACTCTGAGATCACATGGCAATGGCCCCCAATATTGTAATGTGCTGGGAGTATGGCTGGAAAGCAAACTAGATTCCAAGTTCTTTGATTCTCTTTGAAGTTCTTCAACATGATAAGAGCTAGTAGTACATCATAATTGTAATGGTGCATATGCATGTACTGTTAAGACAGTAACAACTAGCTAGCTATCTCTTTTCAATTATCAGTAGGTACTTGCTGCTACTCATCTTACAACATTATTTTGATCCATTGGTGAAGTGTAGGCCAGAAACTTGAGATTGAATTGCATCTTCATTCAAGTTGAGAGGGTTCTCTTTCCCATTGGATATGCCCCCAAATTGCAAAAATAATTTAGTGGAGCAACACCTAACCTTACTGCTCTTTTCACGACAACTGTGGATCCCCCTTGTTGGAGGGGCTTCGCACTTGGCCTTGCTTCTCATGCAATAATTGTGTCCTAAGCAATGCGGTTATTATGTGAAAAGGAGTAAGGCAATGTGGTGTTCCAAGAATATTGGACAACTTATCTTAAAATTGTGTCAATTAACGAGTCTTTTGAGGAAGTTGTGGTTGGCTATTGTACAGTGCGAGAATTAATAGTTTTAGGAGTAATGTATGTGGTATAGAGTAGCTCTAGCAGCCGACGCCTGTCCAATCAGTGCAGCCGATGTTAGCATTTTTCATCGTGTATATTTCTGGTGGTTGCACCAAATAATTTTTTTTCCAATGGAGGTGCTATATTTTCCTATGGAAATCTTTTATCCTGACTAAGTTGTAATCTAAAGGTCAGTATCCTTGACTTTTATTTCAAGCACTTTCACATTTTTTCTCATCCTGCCAAACAAATTTCGTCACTTATTCACAAACCAGTTGCATTTAATGGAAATATCAAGAACATTTCGTAATTAGGTTCCTTCACTTATTTAACCTTTTTTCACCTTTGAGGACTTCTCTCTCCACCATTGACTTTGTTCCACAACCACACAATGGTTTCCCTCTGTCAAGATAAACGATATACTTGTTACTATCTCTAGGAATATACTAAAGTGTTATAGGATTAGGGGGTGATCCCACCATAAAACCCATGAAACAGACAATTCTCTGTGAAAAGTCTAGGGTTTGTGTTGGCCAATGGGAGACTAGACATCCAAAGATAAGATTTTTAGACACAATTCTCTGTGAAAAGTCTAGGGTTTGTGTTGGCCAATGGGAGACTAGACATCCAGAGATAAGATTTTTAGATTTTGAGTTCGGATATCGTGCTTACGTGGAGTAACGTTTTAAATAACAATGTTAATATCAATAAATTCTCGAACTATCGTATTTATCTAAAAATAAAGAATGAACACGTGGCATCAAACGAGTGGACCATCACATCACATAGGCACAATGTGGTGTGTTGGTCACCCTTAGATAATTTCTCAAGTTCAATATACAATAATTTTCTGCTCCCATAGGCCAGCACTCTGTTTGTGACAAATTAAAAAATTATTCTATAGATTCAAAAGCACACGTCAAATTTATAAAAAGCAGACATGAACTCTACACCTCTGATATATAATTATGTATATATATATTTGAAAATTGCTAGCGCGCCGCCTTTCCTCATACATATTTACTATAAATCAGGCACAAGTGTTCCAAACACATAGGATAGTTGCTCGTCATAAACACCTCACTGATCACATCAACCATTCTTAGGAGTCTTGGGACCTTCAAAGTGGACCATATATTGGATCTCATATCTTCTTTTAATTTACTGTATCATTATTCTAACACAAAAAGAAAACCGAATTAGGATTCTCCAAACCCAACTAAATTTATATACATTCATGATTACTAAATGACAAGAAGGAAAATATAAAAAAAAATGGGTTTTTCTTGATGTGCTGATGCTTGTCCTGTAGTTTCCTTGCAGTTTCTGATGAAAGCTTCATTGTCTTGTTGGTGTGTCTTTGTGAAAACCTACCAATGATCAGTTTGTGGAATGCAGAGGCGGCTTGACTAACCATAATGTAATGGATTAATAATGTAATAATCTGATTATAAAAAAACATAATGTAATAATCTGAGGTCCTATGATGTTGCTAATGCTCCACAAGTGAGCCAAAAAGTACATGGAAGCCTCCTCCATTTATAAAGAACCTATATTAAATTGCTGTTTTGTGGGTTCTTCTTCTGTCCTTTCTTCCAATTTTCATGGACTCACAGGTCGTGGTGGAGTCAAGAAATCATTCAGTTGGCAAATCGTTAATAAAATTTTGAATTTTTTTCTTTATAATCAATAATAGAACACTTAACTTTCATATCATATATACGTGTAATGTATATACACTTATATATAATACTTAGTTAGTAGGACTAAAATGTAAACTAATTATTTAAGATGAGTATTTGTAAATTTTTAGATAAGATGATTTGATAAACATTTCATGAATTATGTTTCGAAATTGCACTTTTGAAAACTTGACGGGGCAAATTGAAATTTTTTTTCCATAATTTGTATGTGAAATTTTAATTTCGGAAAACTTGAAAATTTCAGTTGAAATTCTCCCTTAAAAATGTTGTAAATGACCATAGAAGTAACACAGGATATAGTTTTGGATGTGTGTCATGTAACCAAGGCTTTTATTCAAATGACAGTTCAGTAGAGTAGAGTAATAAACCTATGCCTAGTGTTTTTCTTTCTTTTTTTTTATTTATTTTTCAGCAAAAAAGGAAAGGATTATTTCTGGTGTAATTTAACTTATTTTTAAGTGTTATTTCTGTTCTCTTGGATTTTTTTAAAAATTAATTTCGAATATAAAATTTTTTTCTAGCTTTAATCAGTGCATAGACCACTTTCCATTTATCCTTTTTGTCATGACTATGTTCATTGATCCTTCATTTTTGGAAGTCAATGTACCATCTTGAAGACATGATTGGATAGAGGTTTATATTTTATATTTTCTTAATTTTTTATAAGCTTTTGTTTTTATTTTTAACTTTTTCAGCTTGTGGTCTAAAAAGTTTGACTTTAATGCCACCCATTAATTAACCTTTTTTTTTTTAATCCAACTTACCAAATGCTTCCAAAAAAAACAAAAAAGTAACTTCTCAAAACAAGTCTTCAGCTTTAATTTCTAAACTTTTTTTTTTTTTGTTTTTCAACTCTTTGAGCTTCTACTTTCAAGCTTCTAGCAAAAAGTTTAAATATATGACCCCTTAAATTTAAGTTTAAAATACACTGTCCACAATGAAAAAAATCTATTCTTTAAAAATTTTCATATAGAAAAGTCCACATGAATAATGTTATAGTAGCAATTTTAAGATCACGAGTCAAAATGATCGGTATTTTGTTTTGAAATAAAAGGTTCAAAAATAATCACATTATTCTAAATAAAAATTATATACGTAAAATCTATTTGTATAACATTATTCATTAGATGTTTTTCAAAAAAAAGTAGAATATAAAAAAAAAAAGCATGGTTGCTATGAGTTGAGCTGGTTCTATCTTCGGACTACACGTGGGTTTGTCTCTTGTGTACGCCGTCGTTGCCCTTTGTCAAAAAAAGCAAGCCGGTGAATGTCAAGTTTGCACGAATCCAACATCAATTTGTTTAGTTCCTTGTGCTTGTGAGGTTAATCCTCCTTCTCCTTCTCATCTGAGCTGTACACTTCGTAAAAAAACAAAAAAATTCCTGCTGATCCATACTTGGTGTGGATTTGTCTGCTTCTGTCTGCGTATGTCTTTATTCTTTGTCAAAAAAAAAAAAATTTTTTTTCTTAAATATCTCATTTGTTTTTTTATGTATTTTAGTGTTCGAGCCAATTTATATGTAGCCATCTATGTTGAGATTAGGGTATTTACAAAGATAAATCTCTTGCTTACAACTCTTGCATTTGACAAAAGACGAACTGTTGACTTTTCACGAGAAAATATGCCACATTAATTAACCTTTATCTCATTTTTTTTTGTTCAACGAGTGTCTGAGCCAACTTGCATACAACTCGATTAATTTTATTACCGATTTAGTCAAATAAAAACTATTTACGTTGAGATTATAATATTTATAAGGATAAATTTCTTACAACCAACTCGCTCTTGAGTTTTACAAAGAGACTCACAGGTCGTGGTGGAGTCAAGAAATCATTCAGTTGGCAAATCATTAATAAAATTTTGAATTTTTTTATTTACAATCAACAATAGAACAATTAACTTTCATATCATATATACGTGTAATGTATATAGACTTATAATACTTAGTGGGACTTAAATACAAAATATCTATTTAAGATGAGTATTTGTAAATTTTTAGATAAGATGATTTGATAAGCATTTCATGAATTATGTTTCGAAATTGCACTTTTGAAAACTTGACGGGGCAAATTGAAATTTTTTTTCCATAATTTGTATGTGAAATTTTAATTTCGGAAAACTTGAAAATTTCAGTTGAAATTCTCCCTTAAAAATGTTATAAATGACCATAGAAGTAACACATGATATAGTTTTGGATGTGTGTCATCTAACCATGGCTTTTATTCAAATGACACTTCACTAGAGTAATAAACCTATGCCTAGTGTTTTTCTTTCTTTCTTTTTTATTTTTCAGCAAAAAAGGAAAGGATTATTTTTGGTGTAATTACACTTATTTTTAAGTGTTATTTCTGTTCTCTTGGATTTTTTTTAAAAATTGATTTCGAATATAAAAAGCTTTTCTAGCTTTAATCAGTGCATAGACCACTCTCCATTTATCCTTTTTGTCATGACTATGTTCATTGACCCTTCATATTTGGAAGTCAATGTACAATCTTGAAGACATGATTGGACAGAGGTTTATATTTTATATTTTCTTAATTTTTTTAATAAGCTTTTGTTTTGCCTTTTAACTTTTTCAGTTTGTGGTCTAAAAAGTTTGACTTTAATGCCACACATTAATTAACCTTTTTTTATCCAACTTACCAAATGCTTCCACCAAAAATAAAAAAATCAAAAAAGGAACTTCTCAAAACAAGTCTTCAGCTTTAACTTCTAAACTTTTTCTTTGTTTTTTTGTGTGAAAACCTCTAAAATTTAAAACATTCTAAAAAACAACTCTTTGAGCTTCTACTTTCAAGCTTTTAGCAAAAAGTTTAAATATATGGCCCCTTAAATTTAAGTTTAAAATACACTGTTCACAACAAAAAAATCTGTTCTTTAAAAATTTTTATATAGAAAAGTCCACAAGAATAATATTATAGTAATAATTTTAAAATTACGAGTTAAAATGATCGGTATTTTATTTTAAAATGAAAAGCTGACAGATCATCACATTATTCCGGATAAAAATTATTGAAACCAATAATGTTTTTCAAAAAAAGAAAAAAGTAGAATAAAAAAAAAAAAAGCATGGTTGCCATGGGTTGAGCTGGTTCTATCTTCGGACTACACGTGGGTTTGTCTCTTGTGTACGCGCGTCGTTGCCCTTTGTCAAAAAAAGCAAGCCAGTGTATGTCAAGTGTGCACGAATCCAATATCAATTTGTTTAGTTGCTTGTGCTTGTGAGGTTAATCCTCCCCCTTCTCATCCAAACAAAAAAAAAATTCCTGCTGATCCAGACTGGTGTGGATTTGTCTGCTTCTGTCTGCGTATGTCTTTATTCTTTGTCTCAAAATAAATAAATAAATAAAATAATTTTTTTGAATATCTTATTTGTATATTTTTTTTAGTGTTTGAATCAGTTTGCACCAATCATTTATGTTGAGATTAGTGTATTTACAAAGATAAATATTTTACTTTCGACTCTTGCACTTGACAAGAGACGAACTCTTAACTTTTTATAAGAAAATATGCCACATTAATTAACCTTATCTCATTTTTTTAGTTCAACAAGTGTCCGAGCTAACTTGCAAACACCTTGATTAATTCTATCCCTGATTTGGTTAAATAAAGACTATTCACATCAAAATTAGAATATTCACAAGAATAAATTTCTTGAGACCAACTGCTCTTGAGTTTTACAAAGAGACTACGACTGTGTTTGTCAAAATTTAAAAAAAAAAAAAAAGAAAAAAAAAAAAAAGCCATTCCTGCTCATCCGGCCTTGGTGTGGATTTGTCTGCTTCTGTCTGCATACGCTATACCTTTGATAAAAATTAAAAAAAAAACTTTCCCTGAACCTTTGCCTTTTTTTTTGCTCAATCGTCAGTGAGTTAGTTTATGCGTACTTTCACTAAGTTTTTTTTTAATTTAGTTAAATATAAATTATTTATGTTAAAATTAAGATATACACAAGGATAATGTGACTCTCTTATACTTAACAAAATTCAAACTCTTAATTTTTCATGAACGCCCAAGAACCTGACTAACTTAGATTACCTTTGCCTCATTTTTAAAGAGTAGGATGTAGAGTTTTTTTTTTTTCCGAATAATTTATATACATCAAAGTTTCTAAATGAGACCAAGATATAATTAGGATGTACACCTACAAATATGGTTTTGATGGTAGTTCCTAAGACCGAGAAGAGAGAAGGGTGGGGAGTTCAAGATTCTTCAAGATTGCAATAGTTCTGTCCAGAGCAATTTGGTGTCAAGTCAATGCCTGCAATATTATATCATTATTGTAACTTTGGGTACGAAAATGTTTGGTTTCTTTTCCTTTAGTCATATTATTTTGGCGTCATTGCTAGGTGTCAGCATTTTTCGGCCTTGGGATACTACACATCTCTCTCTCTCTCTCTCTCTCTCTCTCTCTCTTCCTGCTTCTATATCTATTGACAGTTTGCATAGACAGACAGCCAAACAGAGGACAGAGGGTGCGCAGTTTGAGGATCTCTCCCATTTACCAGCTCTTATTACTTCTTAACTAACTTTCCCCGCCCTTTTTTTTCCCTTCTCTTAGATGAGCAACTGTCGCTGACCATATTTTTCTCTTATTCTCTTCCCTACTTTTTCTGTCTATCCAACCATGCACTCTGCAACCTCAAAAACGTTTCCTTGCTTCATCAGATTACCCACAAAACTCTCCAACCCTAACCCTAGAAGGCTTCAATTGAAACCCAGAAAAGAAAACGAAAGATATTCATCATTCAAGTCTCTCAAATGCGTTCACAACTCTGACTCCAACCTCGAATCATCGTCTTCTAACTCGCTGCTCTCTTTCTCGTCTGTGACTGCCAATAAGCTTCAACGTTTGGTGTCAGAGTTTAAGGCCCTGTCCGAGCCGATTGATCGCGTGAAGCGGTTGTTACACTACGCGGCTCTTCTTCCCCCATTCGATGAATCGGCTCGCGTGAAAGCTAACCGAGTCACGGGCTGTACCACTCAGGTGTGGTTAGAAGCGAGGATGGACTCAGACGGGCTAATGAGGTTCAGAGCCGACAGCGATTCGGAGATCACCAAGGGGTTCTGTTCGTGCTTGATTTGTGTACTCGACAGGGCGGCGCCGGAGGAGGTGCTGGCGGTGAAGGCAGAGGATTTGGCAGATATGAATGTGGGTTTGTCCGGCAGGGCTCATTCGAGGATAAACACTTGGCATAATGTTTTGATGAGTATGCAGAAGAGGACCCAAGCTTTGGTTGAGGAGAGACAAAGGGAGCCACCTTCAGAACCTTTTCCGCCTTTGGTGGTCACTATTGACGATATCAATGGCCATGGAACTTCGTTGAAGCACAGGTTTGCAACAACTTGCTCTCTCTCTCTCTCTGTTTCTGGCTCTGTTCTTTACATAATAGGTGTTTAATTGATGATTAGAAGTGTAGGAGTCTTAATTCTGTTGGTTTAGTGTAATTTACTTGAACTTATGGTATATGATCTGAAACATGCATTAGGAGTTAGCAAATTTGAAATTTTAGTTAGATAGAGGTGGTGTTCGATTTTGAGTATCCAACCTGCTTGGTGAAGCAAACAGAGTAGTCAAGCCAGAAAGGCATAAAACAAAAGAACCATTTTTTGGTTGGTGCCGTTTTACTCTACAAGTTAGATACGAAATCATTGTCCAGCTGATTCCATTAAAGAAAAACAGGTCCCACCTGTTTGCTTAATGAAGTTAGAGGCCTTAAAAAGGAAAAAATTTCTACATAGCATCACTACTGCCACTTAATTTTAAGTTCCGTAGTGGGTGACCATCAAATACATGGAAGATGGAAATTTACCGGAGGTAGTACCTAAAAACAAGATGGTACCTACCGATCGGAATTTTTTCCCATTAAAAGTTGTCCCTGTTGGAGGTTGCAAGAAAAGATTAATTTAACACTTCACCTACTACTTGTTTCTTTTAATCCATTTCTTAGGGTGCAAATTAGACTTATTTGGACAATATTATCCTTGCGTATTGTAGGAAAGACTTTGCAGTCCTGGACTAGCGCAGTTGTCTCGACTGGAATCAGACGGTATCATACCTCACAGATGATCTTGGGCTCCATCATACCTTGTGATAGGGCTTAAAGTTGCTTTCAGAGTTTTATGGCTGGTTTGAGTTCTGTAATAGCAAAAAATGCCAACCTGAAATTCTGTGAAGAAGAATAAGAAGGCCTTTGAAGATCATCCTCGTGGTCTTTCAGAGTGAATATTCACAAGTCCTTGGTAGATGCAATTTTATATGTATGTGCTTGGAAAAATATATATCAGTCACCCATATATACAGATGAATGTAATACAGAATGCTCAAGGTAGATGATATAGGTATCATATCTCAGCAATGAGAATTAACTGTAATCGTGCCCAAATTGTTTGTATCATCTAAATAGTATATGCCTATGTGGAAAATTGAAAGGAACCAGTCCGGAGCAAACCAAATCTATCCACACTACTTGATTGAATGACACAACACACAAGTGATCATTTGATTATTCAAGATCTCATGTTTTACAGCAAGGTTTCAAGCAGTACAAGCATTGTAGTTTCACTGATGCAAACTAGCCAGATTTTGAGGTCTGTATCTGCTTGCATTTAAGATATATTTGGAGTTCAATAGCGGTTATGACTTATGAGCGTAGAGCTACTCTGTAAATGGCTTGAATTCATACAGAATATTGGAGGCACGTAGCCTAGGTGATTGCGTAAACAGGACTGCAGTGACACCAGGCTAGATGCACTATGTTGGAAGGAATACATTGTGGGGGCGCGCTCATGCTTGCTCGCTTGATAGTTTGTTGGAGTTCCCACAACCAATAAATCAGTGACTTCTTTTCTTTGTTCTTTTTTTGTGTTTATGTTGCAATCATTTTATTTTTTTTGGCGAAGATTTTGGTAAGGATTGTTCTTTTTTGTGCATGTTCTTTAACTAATCGTTTTACACTACTATTTTGTTATCTTCTTTGGCCTTCTGTTGCTTAAGCATTTGCCAGCGTAAGCATGTAACAACTAACAAGTTCCCTACTAGAAGAGAACTCTCAAGAAATATTTTTAAGCCATTGGTCGAACTGAAAAAGCTCATCCAAGGTTTTTTTTATTCTGCTTATTGAGGTAAGTTTCAATCAATCTACTATCCTCTATGAATTCCTGAAAACATCATAATTGTAAGCTGAATCCTTCTATTGCAGGTAAGAAACTTTGTTTCCTGACAAGTTGACTTGTAAAGAACTGTCAATGTACAGGAGAAAAAAATTGGTTTTCTTGCCCCTTTGTAGGTGGATCCAGAGTTCCAGGGTGACTTACCAAGAAGCTGTGGCCTCACATCCATACATCCAGTAAACTAGAAAATGGCATCACTTTCTGGCAGATTCAGTAGTCACATCATTTTGTTTTATGATATATGTGACACTAGAGACGGTTTGGATGCATGGCATCCACGAATGTTTTTTTTTTTTTCTGTCCCTCTGGTGTGTGATTAATGCAGTCCATGGTTCTTAAGATAAAAAATGAAAAATATCCATGCATAAAAATCATTTGTCAACAAAACCAGTTGACTATACAAAATTATCATAACTTCATACTGCATAAAATATTGAACAAGAACCATATATATTAAACAAGAACCAATTGTATGAACTAAAGTAAGATTCAAAACAATTTGTTCTAAGATGATGAAATTCATGAAGATTTCTAAATATGTGTAAAGTGTACTCAATAAATATCAACAATTGTTCAAATGCTAGTTGTGATCTAAATGGTTGCACCCCATTTGATTTCTAAAGAGCATCACACAACTAGAAGTCAAACCACATTAGCTCTCATACATATTTAATGGATATGAAAAAGGATAGTAATAAAAACTCTCCCTCAATATCATATCATTTTTTCACTCAATCACTTCAATGTGTACTTCAAAAGACAATAATGGTGACTTTTATACAAATAAGTAGACAGTCCTCTTTATTAATTCATAAAGATATTGCTCTAATTGCAATCAATAGTAGTTTCGCACAAACTTAAAAGTAGCCTTTTTCAAGATTTAAGTGCATTGACATTAATTTTTTAAGAGGAAATTTCAATGTTGGTAGAATCAATGGTAACGAAAGATGTAAAAAAATATCTCCAACATTGAATATGGGAGCTAATCATAGGTCAATTTAGCATATAATAGTCAATATGATCAAAAAAGACACATAGAAATGTATGATCACATATGCGAACAAACAACATTAATAATATCAAGTGTGCTCCAGTTACACTAGGTGAATAGTCATGAAAATCATCACTCATACAAAGAATAGAGAATTAGACCTAAAGATGCACACTAGTTTTTTCCAACCAAATAGTTCACATAATTATCATCGTATGACATCTAACATGAA
The DNA here is from genome assembly GCA_033060915.1 of Euryodendron excelsum. NCBI lineage: Eukaryota > Viridiplantae > Streptophyta > Magnoliopsida > Ericales > Pentaphylacaceae > Euryodendron > Euryodendron excelsum. Next base: position 2,448,677 of record CM065388.1, read on the forward strand.
TGCCATGAAATCCTTAAATTTGCAAAGTAATAAACTTTTTTTTTGTATTTTTTATAAAAACAAATAAACAAAAATACAAAAAATACAAAAAAAAAACACAGAACTAGGATTAAAAGATAGACATGAAGGAAATTCTAGCCTATAATAAACAAGGACCTTACTCAAGAAGGTTTATCTCTAAAGATTTTCTAGGAGTATTTAAGGAAACTAAATCAGATTTTCTTACTCATATAGCCACAGTCTTAGGTTTATAAAAAATATCATGGGGCTTGGGTTGTGTTTTAGGTTTATCCTTGGTACTATGGTTTCTTTTGTTGACCCATCTGTTTGGAGTCTGTCTTGACGTTGACCGTTGTTTAAGCCTATTTAACTCATCATTTAAGACTCTATACTGATTAACAAAAACACGTATTTGATTTCTCAACCTCCCATATGGTTCCTTAAGTTGATCATAATCATGTTTTCTAGTGACCTTCCACAATTTGTGGCAATGTGGCCTAAGGTGATATTTGACACTACAATAATGACATGTAGGAACAAACCTAGTAGGTTTGGCCTTAACATTATGCTTCACGGGTACATGTGTGGTGTTGGTTTTATGAGACACTTGTTTGGTCTTCAATGTAGAACAGTGAAGCTTACGGTGACCTTTGATACTACAATGATGACACGTGAGTACAAATTTAGCAGCATAGCCTTTAGGAGGTATAAAGGACTTACCTTGAGTCTTAACCAAATTTGACTTACTTGCCAATTGGAAAGATGAAGAAGCTTTCATGCTTGAATAAAAAATTTATTGGCAACCCGCTCTAATACCAATTGAAGATTCTAATTTCACGGATTAAGACTTATGACCACTTACTTGCTTAAAAAAATCTTCTCTAGTTCTCTTTACTTAAGTGATCATTCACATGCATACATCACACAACAATAATATAAAGCGATAAAGTAAAGACATATAAGTTTTTCTCATGAAAACTCAACTTGAAAAAAAAAAACCACGTCTAGCAGGCAAAGTACTATAATGAACAGATTACACAAGCACGACTTACAAGCATAACAATTAAATCTCCAAAATTGCTATCTGAATTTCCATGAACTTTGGTTTAAGATTACTTACTCGACTTCTAGAGTTTTTGTTCTCCTTGGCTTCAAGCTCAATACCAAATTACCATGGTGTTCTTCCTAGTCCTCGAAATCTACCAAAACGATCTCGGAACTGTGTTCTTTTGTTTAATACTCTAGTGAAAAAACTCTGTATACTCATCACCTCATCTATGATTACTTCACCAATATCTGAATTGTATTTCCCATACTCTGTTCTTCTTTCTTGTGTCAATCTTCTATAAATTTCAGATATGTATAATATGTACAATTCCCTCAACTTATGTAACATTTCTTAGACTCCACAAAAAGTAGGCTGGAACTATATTCTGATTGGTTGAGAATACTTGGCTTGAGAATCTTTAATTCTGAATTGATTTAGAAGTTATTAGAGTTCAATTCGGAACTAACTTTGGCGTATCACTTGAATGGACTTCGAGCGATGCTCTCTGAATTTTTGCTTCTACAGAATTTTTACATATCGCTCGAGTGGACTTATGATTGCTCAAGCGAAACTCGCTCGATCCATGTTTCTTTGCATATTCAGATTGTTTTAGAAAAATTATATGGAATTCATATATTATGGAGCTTGAACGGACATCTAAGCAAAGAAATATGGTATTTTAAAGTTTCAGCTCTACGTGCTTTACAAGCTTGTACTGCAGCTTTGACAGCTTATATTTTGGTAATTTGAACTTGAATTTTAGACTTTTTGATTCAAATACAACTTGAACTAAGGTTACAAGTAGAGTGTCTTTGTCCACAGAATTAGTCAATACTAAAAAATTCTAACAGATACCAATAGCATTATGATAGTAGTTCATGCCTTGCTTAGTTTATACCAGAAGTCAAATGCACGTATTCCTTGCTCTTTGGCAGATGCTACAGCCAATCCTACATATGTGAACCCTGTTGTGGCAGCTGCAACTTACCCTCCTTGTGTCTTATTTTCATGAACAACTCATTACTTCTTTACTGATATCTTCCTTTTCTCTACCAAGAAAATCCCAACTAAGGACACCAAAGAAAAAGCAGAGAATCAAACAGAGGCAATGTCCAGGGATAGGTGCTCTAAAAACCCAATTAAGGACACCCATGTCCGATTGCTTGGATTTCGAGCAAATTGCTGCTCTTCTTAGCATCAGTGGTTAGACCATAAGCCGCCTCTTCACCGGAAGAGTTAATAAGTATAGGTTCTCACGAAGTAAGTCGCTGTGGGCACATCTTTCTCAATGATCCATTCAAAGCTCTGATTTTTTTTTTCGATAAGTTTTGTTGGCAATGGTGAATTGCCAGCTTTTGTCCTTGCTCAGGTTGTCCACTGTTTTACTCCATCCATGGTCTGCCAGGCTGATGAGTGCATAGCATTAGCTTCACCTTCACATTCTTGTACAACTCATCTGCCCCTGCTGCGAAACTCTGGTTCAAACCCCACCTCACAAATTATGCTGTCCTCTCCAGCATTTAGACAAACATGCTCTGTTTTTGTGGATGTCATTTTAGAAAACAAAAAATATAGAGACAGCCCAGACCATCTGGCAAAGTGCTTACATGTTTGACCAAGCAACAGAGATTGATAAGGTAATGAACTAGTCTAGGCCCTATAGGGAGATTCCCAAGCACTACAACAACAACAAGAAGCTCCTCAGCTTATAAGTACATATATATAGAGAGAGAGAGAGAGAGAGAGCTTGTGGAATTTTGTTTCTACCTCGCAACAAGAACGTACTTGATCACATGTTTATGTGGCCCAGCTGACCTGAGGAGGAGTGGTTTCCATTTTCTCCAAATGAGGACAAAGGGCATCTAACAGGGAATGGATAAACGTTGTAACAAAAGAGATGCTAGCTGTTCTTCAATACTGAAACCGCACTTTCTCAAGTTGGATATTCATCATAGCCCATTTTCACCATTTTCTTTTTTTTCTTTTTTGCCCCTTTAATCGCATCTTCAATCCTTGAGAACATAATAGCATAAATCCATAACCTACATAGGCGGTAAGAAGCATTGTTATGTGTTGCCATTGCATAGTTCATGAGTTGAGTACACTATGCAATTTCCAACATTCAACAGGGGCCACTATTTGTAGCTAACTAAATGGCATGCCAATGTTGAAATTGAAGGACAAACTACAAACCTTGTTTACAAGAGCAAGTGGCAAAGCCATTTGCAAAATTTTAACTTACTAATCCAAAATTAGAATTACATAAAATTTTTAAGATCCCTAATTCGAGATGTCACTTTTCATCCCATGTACTTTAGTTGGTAAGATAAAGCTGATAAAGCTAGACAAGCCACAAATCATCATTATTCTTTTCTTTCTTTTTTTATTTTTATTTTTATGCGTGACAAGCATCATTTTCAAACGTAGAACTGTACAAAGAAAACAATTTTTGGACCAAGTACTTCAAAAATTTTTGGATAAATTACAACAATCTCCCTTGAGATATTTATAATAGCAAATAATACCTCTGAAATTTCTAAAATAACACTGACCTCTCCTTGACGGTGTTAACAGAGAGTGACTTTTTACCTCTTTGCCCCTCAGTTGACTAAATATGGTTTAAATGAATAAGTCAAATTTTTGAAAAGACCAAAATACCCATCTCACTTTTTACTCTGTCCATTCTCTCTCCAAAAAATACATTCTCTCAATAGAAACCTAGTTAATCTCTGTCTTTCCCTCTCTCCTTCCTCTCTCTCTCTCTCTCTCTCTCTCTCTCTCTCTAAGCCATGCTCAAATTCATTGCCAAACAAGTGAAAAATCACTGGGATTAGATTTCTCAATCTTCGAATTCATCCTCACTCTCTGTTGCCCTTTTCTTTTTTAAGAGCAACCAACCTCCATAGGCACCCTTATCCCCTGCAATTACCCAAACACATCAATAACCAACGCCACCCTACCATTGCCGAACCATCACTGCCAGAATAGATAGCAGCAAAACCCACCCACATAATACTAACCATAATTCTTCTTTCGATTTCGCCAACATTTAATCCAACGCTTCAGTGTTTTCTGATATATATATATATATATATATACATATATATGAATTCACGGTACATATAACAAAGAGTGAAAATGGTGTTTAATTGCGAGATTTTGAAAAGAACTTTGGGGTTTTTGATTTTCGGAGAGAGAGAAAAGGAATTTGATTTAAAACTATACAGACCAGATAACAAGGGGTGAAGGATCTAGTTATATGGTGGTGAGAGTGCTGGTGCAGATGTGCTAGTGGGTAATATATGTATGTAGAAAAAGAAAGAGAAATGGTGGTTTGGTGAGTGGTAGTGAGTGTTTGACAGTGATGGTGAGAGCGGGTTGTGGTGGTCTCGGTGAGCTGGTGGTGGTGAGGGTTGGGGTCTGTGAAGATGCCGGTGACTATGGTGGTGGCGGTGCAGTGACGTGACCCGTAAGTCACTAAAATCGTCAACTCTGCCGCCCACTACAAACCCAATTTCTCTCTCCACAACTATGATCCATCGAATGCCAATCCCTCACAATTTCTCTCCCTACCAAAAATCAATAGTAAGTTGCAGAACTCTAGAGCCTTCGTTTAAAAGCAAAGGCTTCATTTTCTTTTCAGTGAGAAAATGTAGGAGGTGGGTCTCATGTAATGAAAATCTGTAGAAATTCTGGGCTTTTTTATTTTAGAGAGAGGAAATTTTTCATTGAATTTTCTTATTGGTATTGCTTGTGCTTTCCGCAGACCTGTGAGAATGGTAATGGTGTATGTGGTTGGTGAGTATTTTTATGGTATAAACAAAGAGGGAAACAACCACCTGGTGATTGGAGAGACGGGAAGGTTGAAAAACGTTGATGGGTAAGATACCTTTGGATGATGTGTCAACAAATGAGTGGCTTAGTTTAATATAATTAACTTTTGTTTCATTAGGAGAGACAATGAATATAAAATTCTCTCTTTTAAAAGGTTAAAATAGGCATTCTACAATTATTACATGATTATGTCAGCAAAATCTGTCAAGTTAATAGCGGCATGTTAACGGTTGGGAGAATATGCTACCAACAACAAAAAGGAATATCATTGTTATTTTTTAAATTACAAGAAAATTGCTTGTTATTATCCAATATCTTAAGAGATGTCAGTGTAATTTATTCTAAATTTTTTCTTTTCGTTGCACGCTATTCAATTGTTCAGGCCTTTTAGTTAACTAATTTTTCAAACTCATGTAACACCAGTAAGATTCATACAAAATATGTAAATTTCTTGTATGTATGAACATGATCAGCTCTCCCATTAGGCCGCCTAGGGCCTCTAATTTTTGAAAGTCTCAAATTTTTTAAACTTAATAAGGTTCTATATAATTTTTTATTATTTTTAATAAGAGACCCGCATACAAATGAAAAAAAAAACTATATGTTAGAAAAAGAGAGTCCAAATTTTTAAGGCCTTAAATTTTTTAAAACTTAATAAGACCCTATATAGTTTTTACATTTTTTCTTTTTAGTAAGGCCTACGTCTAAATGAAAAAAAAATTATCTTTAAGTAAAAGAAAATCCAAAATCTAGTACACTAGTGAACTGCAAAGAAAGGACTTTTGTTTAATAAATAATTAGTACACTACAAAAATGAAAAAAAATTTGAAAGCCCCAAATTTTTTTAAAACATTACATACTACAATCAAAATCTTAAATAGTGTTAACTTATGAAAATATTGATTTAACAAAAAAATTTTATTTTGTTTTTTGGTTCAAGAAGAGGGTTGGAAAAATGACCATTATAAAAAAAATCAAAAAATTAGCACACTAGTTAACTTTAGATAAAAAAAACATCAATTTATAAAATAAAATTTTCATAATAATATTAAGATAAATATAAAGATCCACATTTAAAATTATAGGCTCCAAATCATATTGAGCCGGCCACACCAGTTTTTGTTTTGGAAGCAAACTAATTGTTATCCATTTGCGTGGGGAGATTGTAACCTTGCAACCAAACACCCTCCAGGAGATAGTTTTGTGTGGTGAAGCCAGGATATTTTTCCCACAACTTTCCTCCTCCTCCTCCAATCACAAGCAAACTCCAGCAGTGACGTGTCAGGTCAGGCACCCACCAACACACACCACCCCGACTTCACAGGCCCACGCGCCACCCCTCCCACACCCTCCCCTTCTGCCGTTTCCCTCATTCTCCTCTACCGCGCGTGAGATAAACCCACCTCTCTCTCTCTCTCTCTCACACACACACACACACACACACACACAAAGCGAATTAACTGTGTGAATTTTTTTCTCTATACAACACACGCGTAGACACGCACACAAACACAAACCATCAACAACTGTAACGCTTCAGTACCTCCCCATGTTCGAGCTCCGGCTCCCCTTAACGGAGCCCTAGCTCTCTCTCTCTCTTTCAAAATAATTTCACTCACAATCATTTTCGTATACATCTATATATCTATATTTGCAACGGTTCTTGTTTTCTCAGATCTTAGGCTACAGAAATGTCGAAAACTTGGGGACCTATAGGAGCATGGGCAGCCGAAGCGGAGCGAGCCGAGGCCGAGGAGCGGGAGCAGGCGGCTGCCGCAGGGGGTGGCGGTGGAGATACGCAGAGCTTTCCGAGCCTGAAGGAAGCGGCTTCCACCAAAAATAAGAAGAAGAAGATGAGCTTGCAGGAGTTCACGATGCAGACCGGAGCGGGCGGTGGAATCGGGGGTCGGAGAGATTCGGCGTTTCATCACAGGGGTTTGACGCCGGACGAGATGCTTCGGCTTCCGACGGGACCGAAGGAGCGGTCCGCTGACGAAATGCAATATGGACGGCTAGGGGGAGGGTTCTCGAACTATGGTCGGTCCGGTAGTTTACCGGGTCGAAATATTCGCGATCGAGACGGCGAAGGGGACACTTCTTGGGGCGGTGGTCGTAGATCTTATGGTGGATTTGATGACGATCGTAGGGGTCAGCCACCTGCTAGGGCTTCGGATTTCGACCAACCATCGAGGGCGGACGAGGTCGTTAATTGGGCAATGGGGAAGAAATCATTACCGTCTTTTGATTCTGGGCGTCCTAATCGGTATAGTTCGCTAGGTGGCGGTGTTGGTGGAGGAGGTATGTCCAAGGCAGACGAGGTTGATAATTGGGCAGCTGGGAAGAAGCCAATCACTGGTAGATCTTCAAATTTTGGTTCGACTTTCCGTGATTCAGGGTCAGAGCCTGATCGCTGGACTAGGGGAGGTCCGGCAGGATTTCCGGATGGGGAACGCGAACGTCCCCGACTGGTGTTGGACCCACCACGGGGCGGCGAGGGAGCTGTGGTTGAGCCGGTGAAAACCAATAAGCCGAACCCCTTTGGGGTGGCACGGCCTAGGGAAGAGGTTTTGGCAGAGAAGGGTTTGGACTGGAAGAAACTGGACTTGGAAATTGAGGCGAAGAAATCGAGCAGACCTGCAAGTTCACAGTCTAGCAGGCCTTCAAGTGCTCACTCGAGCCGGTCCGAAGGCCCAGCATTGCAGGGAATGGAAGGGGCGGTGAAGCCAAGGCCAAAGGTGAATCCTTTTGGGGACGCAAAGCCGAGGGAAGTTGTGCTCGAAGAGAAAGGTATGGATTGGAGGAAAATTGATTTGGAATTGGAGCATCGCAGTGTTGACAGGTTTGTATTGTACATCTTCCTGTGCCTTCCTTTTGTCACCACCCATGATGTAGTAGGAGCATTCTGTTTTCCTGCACCAAAAATGTTGAGACAACTTAATTTATGTATGTTATTGTTAATGCTTCAATGCTACCATATTAGATGTCAATCTCTGTCTATTTGTACCCTTGCAGAGTAGACATAGATGTTACTTTATAAGTGTTTTATTTACTACTTGATATGGGAATTACAAGGTCTTAGATAACTGCTGGCTATTAAAAGACCATGATGAATGACGAATAAGATGGTTTATACACCTCTAGATAAGCTGTTTTAGGAACTCATGATTATTTAGTTAATGGTCCTAACCCCCTGGCTTTCTCAACCCAATGTTCGAAGGGTATGCGTTGAGGTGGATCAGGGGTAAAGCTTGCGTGCTGTAGCCCTATGTTAGTGCTTCTCCTGTTCTTGCAAAAGGAAAATATCTGTAGCAGCAACAGCCTATGCATATCCAATTCCATTTTAAGGAACTGGGTTATTCTCATTGTATACAATTTAGGATCGAGAACTAGGTTTTTGTGATGGCAAGCAAAAACAAATAAACAATGGTAATAAGATAGTACATTTACCTAAAAATCTCTGAGCCCATGTTTTGTCATCACCCAATAGTCATCACTAATTTTCACATAAGTGGCAATGTATACCACTCTCCCAAGTTCTGCTTAAATCAGATTGTTGGTGAGTGAAAAGAGCCCCTTATAGAAGTGGTCTTAACCATTCACTATAGGCACTGTCCAATATAAACCAACATGAATGGATAACCCACATTCATGGTAAGAAATGTAATAAGTCTTGAAAGGTTCTTTACTAGTTGCCTTTTGTTGTGTAGATTTTGACCTCTATGATTCTTGTGTCAGCAAGGAGGAGGATGTGACCCATTTGTATTTGTTGGTAGCTATTGATGACTGTTTAGGTCCTTCCACTTCTTGATGCAAGAACTACAGAAGTTGAAGTGTGTATGTTGCTAACCACTTCATAAAGAATTTTCCAGACTTACCTTGTTACTTTCTTTAGAATACATTCCGGTTATTTGTTCCTGTAGATTCTGCTTATATTGTCTTTCGACTGGTTTAGTTTACTCCTACTTGGTTACTTCCGTTGATCTAGCAAGATTATTAATGTGCTAAAACTACTTGAGCTCAATCAATCTATTTTGGTTTTGGGGTATTGGTTGGTTGTCTTTCTTTTTGGAGAATGTTGAACTTCTAGTGAGGTTAATGAAAATAATTCAGCCTCATAATAGAATTTTTAGAGTTAGGCTGGAATATAGTGATTTGGGCTAGAACGGAGGAAGCACAGAAATGAAGAAAAAAATAATGAAAGGGAAAGAATGGGTTTTATCCAAATCTGTGTTTATATCCCGTTTTGTTACGCTGGAATTTTCTATAAATTTGTTCGCTCTTGAGATGATAAATTTTGTGGGCATAAAGAGATTTTTTTCTGCTAACCACCATAGTTCTTTTTGTTTCTCACCTCATTAAGTAGACCAACATTGGAAAGGGATGATCCTTACAAATTTGTCATCTCCTCTCTTGTCTTCATTACTAGCCAAATGGTAGGGAGAAGTTACAAACTGATTAAACTTATTAATGTGGGTGTTTTTGGTGTTTTTGTACACTTACTGAAATAAATAAAAAAAGGAATATTATTGTTGCTTTTTGCTATTTCAAATGCTTGAAGTACAGTAAAATCAACTGCACTCATCTAAATCTTAAATTCTACATCATCTCTTAACATTCTTGAAAGCAGGAAGAACTAGATGAAGCATATTCGCTCATTAGTGCTTGGAAAGCCCACTTTTCCGTTTCTGGAAGAACTTAGACCAATTTCTACCTCTTTCTAATGGTGTTTTATGAAGATTTTTATCTTTAAATCCAATAATCTTTTTGCTTTTGCCAAAAGATAGAGTAGGTTGCCTTGGCATCCTTTTTATTTTTATTTTTATTATTTACATTGTTTCCCCACTTTTCATTTGTCTAGTTTAACCTAGAGTGTTCTACAAAATAGACTGTAGGATAACTTTATGAATCTTATGATAGAGTGGCCAACAATAAGAGATGTGATGGGCTTAGATCAAATATAGCTTGTAGGTTTTGGATTTTAAAATGTAGGATGAGTGTTCTAGCCACTTCTAGGGTTTCTACGTGAAAAAAGATTGAGTCTTGACTTGGTCTCTGAAGTGTGTGGTAACTGCATTTTCAGGAATTCTAAGTCTGCGGACAAAGCTATCTTCTATAATTATGGTATGCTGTTAGAACCTATGTTTCATGGCACGTGGATCATAAAACGTAAATCGGAACGTAGTATGCCACATGCTCTAAGTGTTGGGACGATTTGGGTAGAATTGTATAAATTACCCTAGCAGTATTTAAGGTACTTCTAGAGTAATTATTTTTTTTAACAATTAGAGATCTAACAAAATATAGTTTATTTTTTCAATTTAATCACGTAAAAATACATTTGTAGGAGCATTATAGCTTTTTTTTGGCATATTGTTCTACCAAAACTCCATTATTTCCTAATTTACATTCATTATATATGAACTTTTTCTTTCCTTGTGTATCTTTTAAGAAAATAATAGAAATTTTTTTTGGAATTCCACTGGATCCCTAAATTCATTGCTTTGGACCAGAGTGTACCATGTTTCAGATCGTCATTTCAAAATGCTAAATTGCTGTGGTATTAGCATTTTTTGGTAACATTGGTTGGATCATTTGGAAAGGGTTGGGGTTGATCTAGGCTTGTAGGCTAGGGTTTTGGGATTGCAAAGGGCTTGGTTTTGGGGTTGTGAATGGTATTCTAAGAGTAGATTATTTTGTGAAAATAAATCATTGAAATTTTAAAAGTTATATGCAAATTCTCAAAATATAACTCTTCATTGAGTTGATAGATTACGTGTATATATGGGCTATTAGAGTTCTCTTAATTTTGTTGATAAGTAAGAGTTATGTATAGTAAGACCATCAAAAGGGGATGCTACTCGCATATATAGGTGTGTGTATATATATATATGACTTATCTATGTTCTGCTAGGAATTTGACTTACAGATAGGAAATTAAGAATTCTGGCTAACTAGGATAATTTTGACCTAACATTTTTTGTCGGAAAAAAAAAGAATATTTAAGACCTAACATGGATCAAATACGTGATCCAAAACCGTAACTTGACCTGTACTATACTCTTAAACCAAAACTACAACTCACAACTAGGCAAATCTAAGTTCAAAAGTACTCGATTAATGGATGTGATAAATTGATAATAAGTCGGTCGGTTAACATACTAACTTGTAAAGGTCATAAACTTGTCTCAAATTAACTGTAAAAAAGAATGCAAAAATTCTAGGGCGTGCTCCATTTGGAATTCCAAATCTGCCCCTTTTCATTGACATGTTCTGCATGACAGTCACTTGGGCAGGGGGTTATCAATTGTCTATTATGATAATTTTTCCCCCATTAGATATGATGGAAACCATTTGTACTTGTATCTATTCATTGCTTTATTCACTAGCAATATTTTAGACCTTACATATTTGCTTGATGTGTCTGTATTGTGACTAAAGGCCTTTCATGTCACGTACTTTGCTAAAGCCTTACATTCTGCACCATTACTTTTCCGTACTATGTTGATTTCCCTTGAATGCTTCTGTCAACTGACTATAAGCCTGCCCTCGTAATCTTCATTCTACAGAGTCTCTCAGAGATGCTGGCATGCCATTCTTACTATTTTCTCCCTTCATGGAGAACTTTTTCTAAGATTCTACAGTGTGGGGCTTTCTTTTGGTTTTTAGTTTTATTTTTACTTTTTCAAACTCATTTTGACTGGCTTCTTTCATTGGCTGATTTTCAGATGCCTCACCAACTGTCATACTATAGCATGCATGCTTGTCCACACACTATGACTCTTTATTTGTTTGTCAATGTTAAGTGAGTATGCCGTATATTATTGATGTGTTCTTGCAGCTTTTATGTAAACTAGATGATAGACATCTTTCCTGGTCTCTGAAGGGTAAAAATTGTTTCAGGGCTGAGAGCGAGGCAGAGAAGCATTTGAAAGAAGAAATAGACCATCTAAAGAAGGAACTCGGGAGAGAATCCCTAGAAGGGTCTAGTGAAGACCAAACCAGTTTACGTGATCTAATACTTGGTAAAGAAAAGGACTTGGAAATGCTGATCCGGGAATTGGATGACAAAGTCCGGTTTGGCCAGAAGGCCATTGAAAGGCCGGGTTCTGGAGCAGGAAGGGTTTCTGGCTTTCCTGAGAGACCACCTTCTCAGTCTGGGTCATTTGAAGAGTCCAGAAGTATGGAGTTCATGGAGAGGCCTCGATCACGTGGCACTGGAGATATGTTGACAAGGCAGGGTGATGATAGAAGAACTTTCCAAGGTGGCAGGGAAAGAGGATTTCTGGGGAACAGGGATATGGACAGGTATGGAATGTAACCAGTTGCTCTCTCGTGTGTCTATGCTTATGTTCCTTTTGCAGCTTTGAAGTTGGGTTTTTTCCCAATCCAAACCATTTTAACTTTCATTTGAGATTCTGATTATAGAACTTTATATAGCCATGTCTCAACTCCACCATGCTTCCATAATAGCATCTACACCCCTTGTCTAAAGTTAAGCGACAAGCAAGTAGTTGGGAGAATGGGGACTTGGACACATTGACCGTTAATCATAATATCTCAGAAATGGTCCAAAATCAAATCCCAAGAGTCTCATGAAAGACAGAAGATTTCAAGCCGATTGAGATTAAATTGTTTTATTTCTGGTTTCATGTGGTTTGGCTTCATCAGAATAAATCATACTTACAATTTATGGGTTCAGTAGTGTTAAAAGCCCGAACTTGCATTGGCATGCCTTGCCAAAAATGTTGAACTTTGTCCAGTTTATCCCATCCTCAGACACTGGTTACAGAATGTGGTCATCTGCGTCAAATTTTCTCTGGTCCTAGATTTCATAGAAGACAAAAAGATTCATCGTTATGAGACCTGACCTAGAGGCCCACTCGGTGAAGGGACTGGTCAGCAGGTCACTAGTTTGAGAATTGTTTTGCATATAAACAATTCCAATTTGTTAAGAAACTAACAATTCTTTTTATATGAAGTTCTAATATTATTACCATGATTATGAATGGCATGCTTAAACATTCAAGTATGATAAATATCGAAGTGTGTGCTGCATACACTATATATGCTTTAGCACACACCATGGTGACTGCTTGTTATATACTAGAAGGGCGCACACACTATGCATGTGCATGTTATCATAGGCTATCAAGTATAAAACTCTGATTAAATAAAATAAAAAACTATCAAAACAATTTTTTCTTCCACTCATCCACTACAAGAAGTTTTCCCACATTCAGGTTATTTTTTCTCAATAGCTTGAAGCTGTTATGACTTTGGGTGATTTTTCTGTTTTATCATTACAGTTCAATCAAAAGAGGATGTATAAGAATAGTAATTATTGTTTTACCGTTGGGGTAGTTTAGGCATAAAGAGCCCGACAGATCCTCAACTGGTGTGTTGCATTTTAATAATAGTATGCATATATGTGATATACATAAATACATGCAAATCCAAAAACTCACCTATGCCATACACATTGGAAACAAAACCAAAAGTAGTCACTCTTCTGGATTAGATTTGATCAATACATGCAATAAGCTCGTAATGTACTATACACCATGAAAAAGTCTTATTTTATCAGTGGAGTTCTGATAGATGTTTTGTTGCATCTCTCATATAATCATTGTACTTGTTTGATTGTCTAAGCAAAGTTTAAGTACAATAGCATGTCCAGTAATGGTGCTAACTGTCTCACCTCACCATCAGCACACTCTTTTGAATTAAATGTTTTTTTTTTGTTTGAGACAAATAATGGGATATTAGAATATAGTCAGACAAGAAATATATATATATACACAAAAAACAAATCCGTCTGTCAATTCCTGTAAAAAGCCAAAAAGTTATCATTTTCTTCACTTCTTGATTTGGTTGATTATCATGAAGAGTCCCAACATCACAGATGGGGAAATAATGTATAAATGTTGCTGTTTTTTCCATATTGAATTTTGGGCTATGACCATATCTTTTGTAAAGATCTGTGTGCATATGTATGTTGATTTTCATTGTTCATTTATATTTTACTATTTTTGTATGTATAATGTACTGTTCCTTTTCCACTGTATATTTTAACAACTGTGGTATGTTTTTATGTTTCTTCTTAGCTTCACTTAGTATACTTTGACTTACAATGGCAGTTGTATGCAAAGTTAGTAGTGATCACGTGTCTCATAAGAGAACAAATATTAGTAAAGTCAGTTATAGAGTCCAGGGCATTCTTGCTATAAATGTTTTTAAATTTGGACGTGTCTAGTTTGCTGATACTTGGCTGTTGAAGCAGGTTGAACAAAACTGGATTGTTCCATCAGTTGGGACCTGTAATAATGTTTAGCCAAAAAAAAAAAAAAGTATTTTAAAAAAACATTACTTCTTTTTTCACCAGTTCGAAGGCATTCTCAGATAATGTAATGGTCGTGCACAAGGCTCCGGGGTCCCTGGTTTACTGGTTTGACTTCTGGGGCCGATGACATTGAGTGGATTACACTTTCATCTAAACTTTAACTCAGATGGGAAGTACTAGCGCTGTGGTGAAATATAGCAGAAGGCAGTTATTTTATTCCTAAGAAATGGAATAGAGAACGCATTTGGACTTATCTCATTTGTGTATTTTAAGGGGACGTTGCTAGGTGAAATAATAAGAGGTCCTGCTTTCTAGTGTCAGAAAATGGATTTTGAGTGGAGGGGATATGCTCTGAAAATATAGCTGGAGGCTAGGAGGATTGTACCTAGTCTATAACCCTTCCCCTCCCCTTCCCTTTCCCTTCCTCTCCCCCTTCCCCTTCCCTTCCCTGGTGTTGAGAATACATTGAAGAAATTTCTCTAGACATGATATTTCTTGAGAGCGTGATTCTTACTTTCCTGGTTCTGTATTTTATTTGTTGCTACAGGATAAGCAATCTAGACATATTTCATGGCATTACACTTGTATATAACAAGGATAGAAGCAGTAGCAGCAATGAAATTACTCTTGCTACTGCTTGTACTACTAATAATCAAATAATACCTCTGTTTACATGTTTCATGTATGCCACAATTCAAATTGTTTCAAAAAAATTATTAATGTTCACCATCTTGTAATTTGGCAGGTCAAGCTCGAGAGAGAGATGGTGAGCTTCAGTCGGTGTGGATTTATTGAGTTCTCTCTTCTACTTTGGGCGATTAGAAGAATAATACTTTGTCATCTTTAGTTTATTTTTCTCTTTATTTTACTGAGGAAATGGGACTAGAATTGTTGAGTACAGGCACTGGGAACTCTTTCGTTGATCTATTGTTACAACTTGAAACTCTGTAAAATTGCATTTTTTTTTCCTCCCCTTCTTTTCAGCCTGTCTCAAGACAAGGAATCGGCTTTACTATTTGTTCTTTAGACTCTTAATTGTGAAATACATTTTTGGCTTTGCTGGTTTTGTGTCTCTCTCTCTCTCTCTCGTCCTATATGCTATGGTAAGTTGAAGCAGACAACCTGGTTGTGTTGGTTCATGGATATAGAGCGGAAAGAATTTATCATGTGTCCTTGCTAATTCTGTAGAAGTTTTATTTTTTTAGTGAATAAAGCTGGGGTAAAACCCATCAATTATGTATTGTTTCCCATAACTAACCTATTCTTTCCATCTGATCAGCAAAATTTGTCATTTTCTGTTGGAAAATAGTTGAACAAGCCAGTGCAGCATGGCTATAATGAACTGAAAATTGAACTAGGTGGTGGTGAGAATCTCCCATTTTAGGTGGAACTAAATTGATACTGTTGAATCGTTGATTAAAGTTAGTGAAATCAGAGTCTCTTTCAAGCATTGACGCAATGAAGAAAGCGTCCGCCATGCGCAACAGTGAACCAACTCCTACTCTGTTTCTTAATTAAGTCAAATTAAAATACCCTAAAAACCAAACCAACCAACCAACCACTGCCATGACAAAAGCCCACCGTCTACTTCAATTATTAATTATTTCCTGGGAATCTCCGATAAACAAATGAATACTAGGATTGGATCTGACCTTGGAATTTGATCAGTCTCTTCAAACACGGAACTTGAGGAGGATGAACTGAACTGAGACCACCCTCTGTGTTTATCTTATTTGATTGATACAAGGGCTGTTTGTTCTATGGACTCTAGTATGATTAGGAGATGGAAGGGTCAGGGGGGACAGAGGAAGAAGATTGTGGAAGCCGTGGTAGTTGGAGTTGCTCTACTTGCTGCTTTCTCAGTTTACACAATCGCTAGGAAGGGAAGGAAATTGGCTGTTGGAGGATCAACTTCAACTGGTTGTCAGTTTCCAGCAATTTTCAACTTTGGCGATTCCAATTCTGACACCGGCGCCGTGTCAGCGGCGTTCCACCGACTCCCGCCTCCATACGGCCAGACGTTCTTTGGTAAGCCTTCCGGCCGGAGTTCCGACGGGCGTCTGATAATTGATTTTATAGGTAAAGTTTGTGCACCTCACAAACCAATCCATTTCATCCATTAGAGGTTATAGCACTTTTTAAGTATAATGGCAATTTGTGGGCTCCCTACTCTCTCTCTCTCTCTATGTTCTTCTCCTACCTTTCTGAGGGTTGAATTTATTTTATGGATTTGTGCAGCTGAGAAGTTGGGATTACCACACTTGAGAGCATATCTGGATTCTATGGGAACAAATTTCAGGCATGGAGCAAATTTTGCTGCAAGTGGATCATCCATAAAGCCAGTGGCCTCCATGAACCCTATCCACCTCAGCATACAGCTTTCTCAGTTTGAACAATTCAAAGCACGCACTATGGAGTTCTATAACCAGGGTCAGTAAAATTAGAAGTTATACTTAATAATGGGCTCTTAAATTTGGAGGAAAATCACTTGACCTTTCCATGCCTTTCCTTGTGATGAGCAGCTGATAGCTCATATGCCAACAGCAGCCTCCCAAGGCCTGAGGATTTCTCAAAAGCCCTTTATACAATGGATACTGGACAGAACGATCTTCATGCTGGGTTCACATCGACGACAGAGGAGCAAGTGCAGGCTTCCATTCCCGGTATAATCGATCAGTTTACTCTGGTCATTGAGGTAACTACATGGATCTTTGCCAAACACAGTTACTCCAACAACCTGGCCTTGTTTGAGGAATAAAATTAAGTTGTGTTTAGCAGCTCAATATGTCACCCTTCAATCAGACAGGCCAGTAGTATAGAACTAGTAGGTGTATGATAGTCTCTTGGGTTGTGAGAGTCACGGAACATGTCAGATAACATCAGGAGGAATTAGGGATGACAATGGACTTAGGTGAGGCGGAGATTAGCACATCTATTGTTGCATCCACTTTCAAAATTCACCTTAATCCCCGGCGGGGATTAGCACCTCTATTTTTGCATCAACTTTCAAAATTCATATTCATCTCCGTTTTCATACCCGTAAAGAGATTTTATTGGAGGTCCATTTTCGCCCCGTGAGTACAAACCTCCGTCCACTTTTGCTTTCACAATCGCCCCCACCCGACACCTGCCAAGCCCAATTTAAAGTCCAAGTGCAAATCAACCCATATTCAAGACAAAAAACCAGAGTCAGCTCTACCCATATTGAATAATTTTATTTCTACATTTCATACTTATGATACATAAATTGCAATAAAAACCTTATTTTCAGAAATTGGTGTTCAATTCTCAAAACCTTGAAGCCAATTAATTTCTCAAATCTTATTTTTTACATGTTTTTTTATCTAACTTATGTTTGACATTAATGAACCTAAAAAACTTCATCATAGCCATTTCAATCATCTATCTAAATGATCAGTAAATTATATCTCATACCAAACACTTCCTTAGAATTAAATTATACATCTATTCCACATCATTTCACCATTTAATTTGTTTACACTTACACACTGCTAATTTTTAAAAATTATACATTTATTCCACATCATTAGATGAATAGTTACAAAACCCTAAGCAAGTAGACGTCCAAAGAGTAAAGCAAAAAAAAAAAAAAAATCAAACTATATAAAATTTATAGCGGGGAAAGCGAGGCGGGGAGGGGCGAAGGGAAACCTTGATCCATCCCCGCCTCCAAATCTATATGTGTTTTCATTCTCATCTCCATCTCGATCTCTATTTCCGTTTTAAATCCTCCATACCTTCCTCAAACGGGACGAGTTTGGTAGGATCTCCACTTTTTCTCAATCCACTGCCATCCCTAAGAGAAATCTAGAGAGAGGCAACAAGAAGAAAATACAGATAGAGAATCAATGCCTAGTTAGGAAGTGCAAAGGCCCCTTATATAGGACCCTATGGTAAGGTGCGCGGCCTAATTGGGATTGGACTCGGTAGATAAGAAGGCCTATTCATAGGAGTCCTTGTCATAGTAGGCCACGGAACCGGAGTTCCAGATGGAGTGGTTTCTCTTTAATAGTTGGACTGATCTAAAGGCAGTTTGGACCGACATGAGGGGCACACTGAGGCAAAGCTTTTGTTTTAATCCACCAAGCCACTGAGTCCTAGAATTCTCATGGTGCCTATTGAACAAATCGTTCGGGCTTGCCTAGGCTCGCCTCAGAGCTTAGGTTTACAGGAGTGGCTCAACAACACGGTTAGAGCACACACGAAGTGCTTATGATGTACGTGTAAGTTATTCATGCGCACCGTTCAGCATGCCGAACATGCAGGCATGGACACGTAATATTCAGCTTCCCGAACACTTGCCATGGCCTTATGAGTCGTGCTTGGACTTTGCTCATGTGGGACCCATGTTGTGGAGCCCATGCTGAGGTGGCGTGCTCGTATCATCCAGACAGGCATGGGGTATATACGCTAGGTAATAACACAAGTAAACCTCAATAGTAGGGCAATACATGAAATAATTATTCTCATGAGTTTAATCTATATGGATTATTGGAAATGCCCGACAGAGGAATATATTCTCGACTTTCCAGTGGATGACTTCCTTGACTTGGGTTCCATATGAATTCTTCTTCTTTTTCCCTGTTATGGTTTCAGAAACTCTATCAAGAAGGAGCAAGAGCGTTTTGGATACACAACACAGGCCCCATAGGCTGCTTGCCTTTCTTTGTTGTGAAGTACCCACCAAAGCCTAGCAATGCTGACCAAAATGGTTGTGTCAAGTCTTACAATGACGTGGCTCAAGAGTTCAACAAGCAGCTTAAGGACAGGGTGTCCCAACTAAGGACCAAATTGCAAGATTCATTACTCATCTATGTCGATGTCTACTCAGCGAAATATTCTCTGATTAGTGAAGCAAAAGAACATGGTAAGTTAATTAACAAAAATCTTACTTGGATACTAATGAAAGACTCAAGAGTCACATTGAAAGGCCTATGGTTTTGCAGGTTTTGTTAATCCTCTTGGATACTGCTGCGGGCATCATGGGGATGATTACAGTGTTTATTGTGGGGACAAAGCGATTGTGAATGGAACTGAAGTTTATGGCATTTCTTGCAGTAATCCTAATGAATATATTAGCTGGGATAACATACAATATACTGAAGCTGCAAACCACTGGCTAGGCCACCGGATTCTTGACGGTTCATATTCGGATCCTCCGATTCCGATTACCGGAGCATGTCAGCAGTTTGTTCATTCACAGCAATGAGCTCAACCATCAAGTCAAGTTGTCCAAAAAAATGGGATGAGAAAGTAGCTAATTCTATATGAACTCTATATCAGTAATCTAACTTCTGATTTGAAATCTTATTTCTTTTTGGTTGAGGAACATTTCAGATTCTTTGTGAATTCTGTGAATGAAGAAGTCAAACAAACTGGGTACCAATGTATCAAAATTTCAGAATTCATTACAACAAAAGAGAAATTCCCTCTCTCTCTCTCTCTCTCTCTCTCTCTAAAGTTGGTTTAACTTAATTTATATGTTAATAATAGAAGTCCAATGTTTCTATGATGGGAGAAAAAACTTGGCGGATATTTAGGAAAAGTTAGTTTGTAAAGTGGGGACTTTCTAATGCAACTGCTTGGATGGATGATTGACATGTTCTCTTTGCTTTTCAGAGGTGAAGAAAATTTTTGAGCATCTCAATAAAAGAGTGTACAGATTCTGCAGAAAAGCTATGAACTTTTTGTTTTTGCAAGTCAATAAAGCTAAATATACCACTGGGCTACATGATGTCCATGTTGGGCATGCCAAGAAAGTAACAGGGACTGGCTTTGCAAAGTTAAAAAAAAAGGCCGAAAAATTACAAAACGACTCCACTGGGGATCGAACCCAGAATCTCTGGTTTCGTAGACCAGCGCCTTATCCATTGGGCCATGGAGTCATTACACCTTGCCATGATGCATTTTCCCAATCAATTACTAAAATCTATACATCCAAATTAAGCAACATTATCAACTAGGTTGATGGATGTTTTTTCAAATTATTGGTGGCAGAGCCTATAGGCCCCACAGCAATAGACCTTGGGTCCGACCACAGTCGAGCCCTCCCCCGACAATCCCTGAGAGAGTGTTAACGTGATACCATCCAGATTAGTTTGAGTTTCGGTTCCTATTCTAGGAGTAGGAAGACCATATATGATCCTTCAAGAAGCCTTAATAATTTCTCCAAAGTTAAGATTAATAATAGGTTTAGAACTACATAAAAAATACAAATTGATTTTTGTTTGCACTTAATCCCTTTCATGTATTCCATTATACACTTGTCAAGCTTGCACTAAACGCCCTGGCTAAACCAAGGAACTTATTCCGAAGAGTTGCTGAACATAGCTATTAGAATTGAATCGAAATAGTCAGTTTAACCGGTTGAACCAGGAATCAGATCATGAACCAGTACGATTTAATTAATTTATGAGAAATGCTTATGAACCGGATTGAACAAAAAGAACTGATCGGTATTTTGAAAAATCAGTGAACCAGTCGGTATTTAGTGAACTTGACGGTTTTTGAAAAAAGTCAAAAAAACACAAATTGCACCAGATTTAAAACCATTTTTTTAGAAACATGTCTTTCATGATTTTTTTTTATTTATGAAAAATAGAATAAAAAAGTAAATACTTTAAACGAAAGTCAAAAGAAGGAAAAAAAAAAAAAGGAATAAAGAAGAGGATAAAAAAAGGACTAGGTAACTAATGCACGTTTTTCTCTTTCTTATCTTGGGTATCTCATCTTTAAGATATTTCTTATATTATAATTAGATATACCGAGATACGTATTATCAAAAAATAATCCAAATGTAAAAACTATAAACTAAAATTAAAAAATAAATAAAGATAAAAAAGACGAAGGTATAGGAAGAAAAAAAAAAAAAAAAAAAGGCCACGCAAATAATTTACATTATTATCTTAATAATACACATTATTGTCAAACTTTACGCTATTTATTTTAAATAAAAAAATACTAACAAGTAGTAGTTTAAAAATATTAAATTGAGGAGAAAAAGAAGTTCTCTGGAATGTTTTTATGATTATGTATTTTTGTACTTTCTTTTATAGGTATTTATCATTTATACTTATGTTGAGTTATTTATATAAAAAAGAGTATCTTTTAACCCATCTATAAATTTTTTAATAATCATTTTTATTAAATATATGTTATTATTTTTTATTTATTATATAATTGGTTGAATTGATTGAATTATAGTTGAACTAATAAATCATTAAACTGATACCTTGACTGGTTCAATTACCGATTCGATTTTGATAATTATGATGTTGACAGATGGGTACACGACTACGAGCCATGGTGTCGGGAGTTCGAATTCCTCCTCACCCATAACCGGTCCAAAAAAGAAGGACCTTTCCCTTGGAATAGAAAAATCATGATTAGGACAGCGGCCTAAAAACTATGAAACTTAGGCGTGGGTATTTTATCGAGTTGTAATGGCCTTATTTTTTTATTTATTATTTATATTTAATATCACTAAATTAGAAAAGCAGCCCATGTCACTTTGTCAGCCGAATCAACTGATTCCATTTTTTTTTTTTTTTTTTTGTTTTTTTTTGTTTGTGCAACCTTTACAAACAAGAGTGGCCCTATCAGAGCAGTACTTTATCTGAGAAGCGTGATCAGTGGGGGCAATCCAATCCGTGGCCATCTCTATCCGTCGCGATTAAATCAGTATTTATCTCAAAATGGAAATTGTGATTAGTAGGGGCAAGAACTTTTTAATTTTCAGAATCTTCTAGCCTTTTTTTCTTATTACGGCATGCATTGATAAATTAAATTCAATTGTTTATGTTATTATCTTAATTTAATCCATTCAACATTAAATGAAATTAAAAATTTAAATGAGATAATATATGTTAGATATAATTTATTAATACGTGTAGTGAAATAAAAAATTTAAAATATTTCAGATATTAAGACGGGAAAAAAAGCACATGAGAGGATATAAACTTTGATAAGCACAAGAGAGATTATAAGAGATCACATGGTAATCTAGCAATCCGTGAATTGACCAAGATGCCCTTGTAAGTCTTCCGTAAAACCTGCAAAATTTCTTTCAGGGCCAAATTATTTTGGTAATTTTCAGTGTCTTGTCAGCTTATTAATTGTGACTGGGTTTGTCCTCAGTCCTTGCCTCTTATTTTTGGATCTTTGTTCTCTCCCATTGAAGCTTTACAACTCTGTTCTCTCTCTTTCAAAGCTTTCTCATGGAGTCTCATTGTCGGAGGTGGTTTGTTATCACTCTAGTGGTGTTATTTTCAGCAAGTTTAGTCCCCAATCCAGTGCGTGGTACAGCCACTTGTGACTTCCCGGCAGTGTTCAACTTTGGCGACTCCAATTCCGACACCGGCGGATTGTCTGCAGCGTTTGGTCAGGTCGGTCCACCCAGCGGAGAGTCATTTTTCGGTGGCCCTGCCGGAAGGTACTCAGATGGCCGTCTAGTAGTTGATTTCATTGGTATGTGCTCTTCTTACTCTCTCAGAATAAGACCACAGAAAAAAGCCAGAGTCATCCGGACATATATTCCTATTCCCCATTAGAACTCAAAGCAACCGGCCGGCACATTAAGAATTTTATGCTCACTCTGTCATGATTTGCAATAACCCATTGTCAGTCAAGATTTTGTTCCTCAAGTTTTCAATGCCTGGCCCTCCTGATATCGCTATCATCATTTTTTTTATGGGAATCATGTAAGCAAGAATACTTAAATAACTATATAAGTTAGGTGCAGGGGAAGCTATAAAATTTGGGTACAACTTTTAAGTGTGTATAATATTGTATATCATTGCAGGTTGTCGAATAAATGATATAATATTGAATAAATGATATAATATATCAAGAGAACCCACTGTGAACATTGTTAAGTTCATATGAAAACAAATGTCATGTGAACCCATGATTTGTAAGCATTCTTATTTTTTTCCTCTGAGATTGATGACAATATCTGAACAAGAATCCTTTGTTCCTGAGAGAAATCTATCACTTCTCTTCATGGACAAAAAAATTGGTCCCACCATGTATGGATAGATATATCTGGATTCAAACAATAAATTGCATTGATGACCAGCTCTGGCATATATATGCTTTGGCCCTAGTGGGTCCAGATTTGAATCCATCCACCTATATATCAACAATAATTGAGATAAACAATGTATTTTGTATTGTGGGTTTTGCAGCTGAAAGCTTGGGACTACCATATCTGAGTGCATTCCTTGATGCACTGGGTTCTAACTTCACCCATGGAGCCAATTTTGCCACTGCTGGATCCACCATTAGGCCTCAGAATACAACTCTTCATCAAAGCGGCTTTAGTCCCATCTCATTGAATGTTCAGCTTTATGAATTCAATGACTTCCAGCGTCGGTCCCAAATTATTCGTAAACAAGGTACTACTGAACATACAAACCTTATATAAAGTTATATAGTGCACACAATCTAATAATTAAGCCATTGATGTGTAGGAGGAGTTTTCAGGGGACTTCTACCAAAGGCAGAAGATTTTTCCCGAGCTTTATACACATTTGATATCGGCCAAAATGATCTGACTGCCGGTTACTTTCTTAACATGTCGACCGATCAAGTTAGAGCTTACATTCCTGATGTGTTAGATCAATTTCAAATTGTCATTAAGGTGAGTGACAATGTTACACACACACCCACACCCACATGTATAGCTTATCAATTCAATAATTTTGTAGCTACCTAAAGCTGATGATCCCTATGTGCTTGTTTTTTGCAGTTTATATATAATCAAGGAGGTAGATCATTTTGGATACACAATACAGGTCCTGTTGGCTGTCTACCCTATGTCATGGATCGTGTACTAATCACTGCAGGGCAAGTTGATCAGTTTGGATGTGCGAATCCTTTCAATGTGGTAGCTCAAGATTTCAACCAAAAGTTGAAAGAAGCTGTGGCCAAACTCCGAATTGATCTTCCATTGGCAGCACTTACATATGTCGATATCTACTCAGTGAAGTACTCTCTCATAAGCCAAGCTAGCCAGTATGGTATGTTCTTCTTCTTCTTCTATGATTGCCCTCAACATATACATATAAATATATATATTTATTTGTGTAATGTGAAATTTGTAGGATTCGAGCATCCGCTGCGTGCTTGTTGCGGCCATGGAGGGAAGTATAACTACAACAAGAATATTGGGTGTGGAGGAAAGATTATAGTACATGGCAAAGAAGTTTTGGTAGGGAAGGCATGCAAAGACCCTTCTGTGAGGATCATTTGGGATGGGGTACATTTCACACAGGCAGCTAATAAATGGATTTTTGATAGAATTTTGGATGGTTCATTCTCAGACCCACCAATCCCACTGAACATGGCCTGCCATAGGCACCCAGCACAATGAGAGTCATCAACATGTAGGGGGCTCAATGGAAATAAGCAATTTGGGGTGACATTGCCATTTTTTTTTCTAGAACTTGGGGTATAGTTATTAGTAAGAGAGTTATAGTGGTAGCGCAGTGAACCCAACGTCGAGCCCGTGACCAACGGGCCACGGGTTATATTAGAATTTTGATGTTTACTGTTGGTATGAGTCTGCTATTTGCTATATATAGACTTTCTACCAATTAATTAATTTTAAATATGACATTTTATTTTGGTTTTTGGCATAGTTTTAAAATTGAGATTTCAAACAACATCTTTTCAGAATTTATGCTCGTAGATAAAACAAACTGCTATATTAGAAATGTTGAACGAGCCAATTTGACTTGGCTCCAGTTCATAAAGATTGGACTATTTCCATCGAAAAGTCATGATACTTCAAGAGCAGACGATAAAAATTGAGACTCAATAAGATAAATATAATCTCCATTTCTTCTTCCTACGTTCTTTTTATTATAGTAGTTGAGTTCCGAAATTGTTCTGGATTCAGTTTGTGCATGACACAGTCAAACATTAGACTAGATAAGGATTTCATTGGATCTTGGAAACAAATTTGTGGCATAATTGTTCTGGTTTGATTCAATTTGTGCATAATATAGTCAAACATTAGATTAGATATGGATTTTAGTGTATCTTAGAGACAAATTTGTTAGAACCCAGTGCACCATATTAAGAATTTGATTAGAAAATCTCATTAAAATGATGTTGCAATGATATTTTAATAATTAAATGCATTATAATGATTATTTTATTGTAAAGTAAAAAATTCTTATTTAACTACAAAAATGGGTGTTTCAGTGAAGTTCTGAATACTTCATGTCATTTGGATTAGTAGAGTGGACATTATTAGCTAGGATTCCATCATAGTAGTCTATGAAAAATAGAAAGATGCAGCAAATCATTTGGTGCAATAACCATTAAATAATTTCAATGATTTAGGAACTTCACTAGAATTGGATACGGATTACTCACCTATCCTTATCCTCAATGGAATTAGCTAAGCATGAAATGATAGAGGTGAAAACACTTTCTTTTGACTGTCTTATGGATCAAGTTTCCACAAAAATTCACCTTCGAAATCTGAACCATTCTAATCTAATAACCAGGAAAGGAGGGTTCATGCTCTGCTCTAAAGAGTATGGATGTATACATATATATGTGAAACTATAGCTAAACCTTTTATCTTCAAATATCCAAATCTTCTTCTAACTTTCTAAGACAAATATAAAGCAAATTGAAGAACTCGTACCATCCATGCGCACCTTGGGACAAAATGGTGGCTCTGAAGAGTTTTTTTTTTATACGAAAGGCCCGTTTAGTAATAACTTATTTTTCGAGCTTATTTGATTTTTTGCTTAAAAAAAATATAAAGTATTTGATTGAGCGCTTTTTTAACTTAAAAAAGTTAGCTTTTTTTTTTAAAACCTTTTTTAGCTTAATATGCTTTTAAGTAAAAAGTTAAAATTTTTATACTTTTTGTGCTTAAATTACTGTAGTGAAAATTAATGAAATTTATCAAGTTTTTAAAATATCATCTACCACACCAACCGCCAACCTCCACTGCCACCCACCACCCCACCCACCACCACTGTCACCGCCACACGCCACCCCCATCAACCACCACTGTCGCTGTCAACAGCCACATCCATCACTTCACTACCCCCACCAACCACCACCATCACTGCCACCTAGCACCACCATTGCTTTGAGGACAATATTTTTTATTTTTACATTAAAAAGTCAAATAAACCAAATATACGTGTCAAACAGCCTAATTCAAAACTAACAAAAAAATAATTTTTTCAGTAAGTTATCAAACACCCCAACCAAACTTCCTTTAAGTTAGCTTATTCTTTATGTTTTTTTTAAGTAGCTTATTCAGGAAAAAAAACTCTTCCCAAACGGACCCGAAGTTCTCTGTATTATCAGATCTTACGGATTTTATGAGGACTGGTTTAAAATCAATGTGATCCAAATAATGAAACTATATCCATTACCATATAGGGATCCTACTTGGCTTTCTATGAGTTCATACCGAACTTAATAACTTCTCCGAGTTTAGGTTAACCATATAACAACTAAAAATTTTGCTTTTGGAGTGTGACCTCATTTTTGCTCCATTTTTCATAAATACAATCATGGGTTTGCTATTTTTAGTTTTTTCTCATCACATGCTTTATAGCATTGAGAATATTTATCTCATTTTTCTTTTACCTTTGAGAAATTTTGTTGTGGAGAAACGCATATAATTATGACTGTTTTGATTTGTTCCTTTATTATGAAATCGGTATAACAATAAACTGATCTACAATTGTTTAATCATCATAGTGTTATCTTTTTAGAATAAATATTTTGCAACGAATTTTGTGAAATTCCAATTATTTTGTTTTGGCTTATAATTTGATTATGTTTGCTATAGTATCGTGTATCTCAATGGCTAAGAATTATGGCATATGTGATATTTAGAGTACTTGAAAATTTAGCAATATTCAGATTTACACCTGAAAATGATACATAGCATGAATGACTACATAACTAAAAAAAAAGTATAAAAATTATAAAATCAACTAACTTGGTTTTTTCATATATATAACTTAATTGAGTTGCACATGCATTGAATGTGCCCCAACCTCTAATAATAACTAAATTTTTTTCTTTTGGAGCGTCACCTCATTTTTGTCCAATTTCTCAATTCTCACAAATACAATAATGGGTGTTAGGTGAGTCCAAACATATCAACCGGACGTACATTAGGACTTGTCTAGTAAAAAAGGGAGCTGTTGCATTTTAGAGGTGGAGTAATAATGAGGTAATGCTCTAAGAACATTGAATAATTTCTCAATGCTGATTACAAAATTAAGGCGTTAGTTTGTGAGAAAGATAAGGTCATTCAGAGTCCAAATCACACTTAACGATTCAAATTGCTTTCCTTGACCAGGTTCAACTCTCCTCCACCTTAATCTCCAAAATATCTTGCTACTCCATGGTAGTAAATTATATCCAACCGGTTGGTTATCCCTTTTAAATTCACAATTTCACTTATTTTCTCAATTAAAATAACATCCGAGATATTCCAAATCTTAAGGGAAAAAAAAAGTTGGAAAATAACATCATTGTTTTCCGCAAATGAGAGAATAGAATAATTTGGATCAAATGTTCAAAAAGGAAGAGTTCAAATCTCTTTCAATCTCTCCCTCTCTCTATCCATTCTTAATTCACTATGATCTTACTTTATAAAAAAAAGTTTTAATTTCTTATTATCGATCGGTCTCTTGTAATTAGAAAAAATAAATTTTTTACTATCAAACGTTTCCAAGAAAAAATTAACAGAGCCTAATGTTGAACAAAATTAACAAATAAGAAGTTCATTAGTTTGAATAACATAACAATATTGTCCATTGGATATAATTTATAAAACGTTTTTACCTTAGGTATTATCTTCCTAATACAATGGATAGTGTTGAATCTGTTGATTCGTGGAGGGTTAGATAACTATTCACTTGAACCTTGAATTGACCAAAATACCTTTCTAAGTCTTCTATAAGGGCTTGTACAAACCTATCCATGGAACTGTTTATGTGACTGCCAATGTCCTCAGTCCTTTTGGCTCCTCCTTCTCCTTGTATAATTGCACTGTAGTTGCATTGGAGCTTTCTCATGGAGTCTCATTGCTTGACATTTGTTATCACTCTAGTGGTGTTGCTTTCGGCAAGTTTAATCCCCAGTTCGGTGGTGGGCACAGCACCTTGTGAATTCCCGGCGATATTCAACTTCGGTGACTCGAACTCTGACACAGGCGGCTTATCTGCGGCATTTGGTCAGGCCCCTCCACCTAACGGAGAGTCATTTTTCAATGGCCCTGCCGGAAGGTACTCAGATGGCCGTCTATTGGTTGATTTTATAGGTAAGTACTCTTCATATACTCGCTCACTCACATCATGTGAACCCATGATTTGTAAGCAAATTTGTTTTTTAATTTTTGGGAATGTTGATTTCTGAACTGAATCCTTTGTTTCTAAGAGAAATCTATTAGATATGCATATGCTTTGGGTTCAGGTTTGAATCCATCACCTACCTATGTATATATCAACAGAAATTAAGATTAAGAAGGCGTTTTGTATTGTGGGTTTTGCAGCTGAAGGCGTGGGACTACCCTATTTGAGTGCATACCTTGATGCAGTGGGGTCTAACTTCACCCATGGAGCCAATTTTGCAACTGCTGCATCCACCATTAGACCTCAGAATGTAACTCTCAATCAAGGCGGCATGAGTCCCTTCTCATTGAACGTTCAGAACTATCAATTCAATGACTTCCAGCGTCGGACCCACATGTTTCGTCAACAAGGTACTCACTCCTGTATATATATACATGATAGCAAGCAAGCAAGTTCTCATAGTTAAGCTATTGCTGCAGGAGAATTTTTCAAGGGACTCCTACCGAAGGCAGAAGATTTTTCCCGGGCTTTATACACGTTTGATATCGGCCAAAATGATCTCACTGCTGGCTACTTTAATAACATGTCGACTGATGAAGTTAGAGCTTACATTCCTGATGTATTAGATCAATTTCAAACTGCCGTTAAGGTGAGTCATGACCATGTTATATATATATATATTAGTATTTTCAACTTTGTTTCTAGGTAAATTTGATGATCATGATGTGCTTGTTGTTTGCAGAATTTATATTGGCAAGGAGGTAGATCATTTTGGATACACAATACAGGTCCTGTTGGGTGTCTACCCTATATCATGGACCGGCTACTAATCACTGCAGGGCAAGTTGATCAGGCTGGATGTGCGAATCCTTTCAATGAGGTGTGCCAATATTTCAACCAAAAGTTGAAAGAAGCTGTGGCCAAACTGCGAATCGATCTTCCATTGGCAGCACTTACCTATGTTGATATCTACTCAGTGAAATACTCCCTTATCAGCCAAGCTAAGCAGTATGGTATGTGTATTCTTCTTGTATGTATGCCCATTTTAGTAGCTATAAAATATAGTTGTTCTTGACATACATCATGAGTAATGCTATACATACAAAAAATTGATATAAAATTTCTCTACAAAACGGAACACCCATAAAACAATCACCAATCACACTATTCTGGTGAAGTTTTCTGTCGAAATTTTTTATAATAGCATCTTCCATATATACATGTAGTGATTAGGGTAAAAACATTATGGGTTGCCCTGAATTTTTTGATTTGATTAATTCAATTTGCAGGATTTGAGCATCCACTGAAAGCTTGTTGCGGCCATGGAGGAAAGTATAACTACAACCAAAAAGTTGGGTGTGGAGGAAAGATTACAGTGAATGGTACAGAAGTTTTATTGGGGAAGTCTTGCAAAGATCCTTCAGTGAGGATAATTTGGGATGGGGTACACTTCACACAGGCAGCTAATAAATGGATTTTCGATCGAATTGTGGATGGTTCATTTTCAGACCCACCAATTCCACTGAAGATGGCCTGCCATAGGCAGCCAGCACAGTGAGTAGCTAGCTCACTGGAAAAATAAGCATTTTGTGGGTGGTATTGCCATTGACCCATGTTACTGAATTAGTTAGCTTTAAATATGAGACTTTATTTTATTTTTTGGCATAGTTTTAAATTTGAAACTTCAAATACCATCTTTGAATTGGAATAATTTTCGAAATTATGTTATATTTATGTAGATACGTGTTTACGAGAAATTGAATTTTCTTTTTTAGTACATTGGAGGCCCGAAGACCTTGACAATCATTATTGGGATGCTGCTTAGCTTTTTATATATGTACATACCAAATTGGGGTTAAGACATAAAAAATGTTGGATCTAGCCAGCTTAACTTGGCTGAAGCTTACAAAAGTTGGATCATGCCAAACGTGATTATAAGAGTCAGAGTGTAGCGAGAATGTCGAATTGAGCGAATTGACTTGGCTTTTGCCAACTTCTTTGGGAGTGGTATTGATCAAGCTGGTTTCATCAAAATTCGTCTTCGAAAGCTAAACAGATAGTCATGGCCCATTCTAATCTACAATAATCGAGGACAGGGTTCATGTTCTGACCTAATGGTACATATATATATATGTATAATGGTTATATAGGACTATAGTTACACCTTTATCTTCAAAGTTTTCACTTTTCATCTTTTCCTTTCCGCAGTATTGTCAGATCTTCAGGACTTTTAGGAGGTAGCTAGGACTGGTTTAAAATCAATATGTACCAGTGATTTATTTCAGTGGAAAGCTTGAGACTACCTTATGCATAGCTCGATTCAATGCAGGCTCTTCAGCTATAGAGCCAATTTTGCCACTGGAAAAGGAAAACGAAACCCAGGAAAGCATCAAGCAAGCCAACCTATATATGAAATTGTCCAGGCTTTCCTTTTCCGTGAGACCACTGGTTTGATAAGGCCTAGACTAATATGATGGTTTTCTCCTGATCTGACGGTAGCTTTTGATAAGGCCCAGACTAATTAGAGGATTTGTGGCTCTAAAGGGAACCTAGGTGCTGCTGGATTTGGAGGCCTATTTCGGGGTGAAGGAGGGCAATGGGTTCGGATACTTTGGAAACTTGAGGATTGCAGCGAAATATGGAAAATATATGTGGGGTTAACCGAGTAAAAGTACAATCCAATACACGTTGAAGCAAGAAAACAATTGTGCTGATAAGCTAAAAATGGAACATGTTAGGAACATGTTGAGAGGATGTATTCTTCTTCTTTTGTTTTTTGTCTTTTCTTTCCGGTGCATCTAAACAAAAAAAAAAAAAGAAAGAATTTGGCACTACTGGATCAACAGTCATTTATTCCACTGATCGTGATCTTCTTTTGATAGACAAGACATTAATTAGTACATTCTGACTTACTCAACAGATTGGGAGTTTCAATCCCTCTTAGTAGGAGAAATGTCACGTAGTCCTCTAAAAGAATTTAGTCTTATAATAACTAACTAAAAAAGAGAAAAGAGGCTAGCTTCCATTCATGATTGGGTTCATGAATTCGACCTTCTCTTCCTAAGCTCTTTAGCCATCTAATATAAAAATAAATAAAAATAAAAAACTAGCTAAAAAATTGAAAGTCTAAATATTACTAAATTACAAAAGCTGCCCATGTCACTATTTTATCACGCGACCCTTGACTTGTTCAAAATGCCCTTGCAAGTCTTCTATAAAACCTTGTGCATAGCCATGCAAAATCCCTTTCATGGCTAGAGCATTTTGGTAACTTTTTCCTGCCTTGCAGCTTACAAGCACAACCATGGACTAGCTGTTGATTGTGACTGCAATTTTCCCTTCAGTCCTTGCCGCCTCCTTCTATATCTATGCCTTTGTTCTCTTCTCCTTTGCATAATTTCACTACACTACTATTGGAGCTTTACTTCCCTCCTCTCTCTCATGGAGTCTCATTTGCTGAGATTTTTTGTCGAAGTGTTACTTTCAGCAAGTTTAGCCCCCAGTCCAGTGTATGGCACAACCCCTTGTCACTTCCCGGCAGCATTCAACTTTGGTGACTCGAATTCTGACGCCGGCGGCTTCTCCGCTGCGTTTGGTCAGGCTCCTCCACCATATGGAGAGTCATATTTCCGTGGCCCTGCCGGAAGGTACTCAGATGGCCGTCTAGTAGTTGATTTTATTGGTATGTGCTCTTCAGCCTCTTCTTACTCACTCACAGAGTTGCTTGCCGGAAAATCATTTAATTTTTCTGCACTTGACAATGAATGTGCAATACGTAACAGAAAAAAAAAAAAAAAAACCAGGAGTCATCTGGACATCTATGACATGCATCCACATATATATACCATATTAGAAATCAAAGAAACCAGCCGACCCATTCTAAAGTCAAAGACTTTCGTTCTTTAATTCTGAAATGCATAGCCCTCCCCAGTTCAGATAGCACTATCATTAAAAAAAAAAAAAAAAAAATTATCCTTAAACAATACTAACACATCACAGTGAATCTTGTAGCAAGAATGCCTAAATAATCATAGCAATTAGGTGCAGGAGTATACGCTATGCAATTTGGTTTCAAGTTTTAAAAGTGTAGATTTATCATTGCTGATGTATGAATATATATGATATGATATATCAAATATAAGAAAACCCATGCTTTGCACGCATTCTTGTTTTTTATTTTTTTGTGGGATGTTGACCACAACCTGGACTGCTCAAAAATTTTAACCCATCAAGGTTGGCCTGATAGAAACCTCTGGCCAAACTTAAATAAGAGGTCTTGGTGTCAAGTCTTTGTGAGTGCAATAAATTTTTTTAAAAAAATTTTTAAAACTTCCGAATATATTCGAAATTTAGTATTTGGGTCAAGTTTAAATTGTTATCAACCTGACCATTTGGCAAAACAAACAAAAAATAAAAATGAATTTTTGAAGAAAAACCGATCCATCTTGTTGCCAAAAAGTGGCCGATCTTGATTCAAATAATCGTATTCGAAATTGATTTTAAAATTTTTCAACCTGTCAATTTTTTTTTTTGCTGTTGAATGTATTTGACTGTGTGTTTTTTGTAACTATGATGAGCGTTTAATCTGATCCGACCAATAATGACTGTAAGCACCCTAAAAGAAAAGAATCACTCTTTTTTGTTTTTAGTTTCTTTTTCTTGAATTTTGCACTAAAAAACCAATGAAAAAAAACCTTGATTCAGATAATTAATTCCATTGCTAACATATGCTCTAAAAATTAAGATTTACAATTTTTTTTATTTATTTTTTTATTGTGGTTTTGCAGCTGAAGGCGGGGGACTACCCTATCTTAGTGCATACCACGATGCGGTGGGGTCTAACTTCCGGCATGGAGCCAATTTTGCCACGGCTGGATCCACCATTAGACCTCAGAATACAACTCTTCAGCAAAGCGGCTTTATTCCCTTCTCGTTGAACCTTCAGTTCTCTCAATTCAATGACTTCCATCATCGGTCCCAAATTTTCGTAAACTAGGTACTACCGAATATACAGACCTTAGGCTCCCTTTGTTTGCTAGAAATTAAATTCTGAAAAAAAAAATTTCTTACAAAAAATTTGGCAAGTAAAAATTTTGTTTTTTCTTTATTTTTAATTGGTTTGGTCTAAACTACAAAAATTTTTGTAGAGAAATTATTTTAGCCACAATTATTATTTGAACTCCATATAGTGATCCAGACATTAAAAGAGAGAGAAATATTATAAAAAAAATTAGAACTAGATTTATATGGAATTAGGTTATTGATAGAGAGACAAAAAGAGAGATTGAGAGAAATTTGAACTATTTATTTTTTAAGATTTAATCAAATCCTTCCATGCTCTCACCTATGGAAAACAACTTTCGAAATATAATCTCATATATTATTTTCCAACCTTTTTCTTATATTTTTTTCTGGAAAAACGTTTTCCTAGAATTTAGAACCAAACAAACAACGAACTTTCTTAAGATATTCTCCAGGGAAACAAATTTGTTTGCCGGAAATTTTTTTTTGATATTTAAAATAATTTTTTTTCTGATATTTTTCCCTATATTTTCCATTTGTTTGGAGGAAAATAAATTTTGAAAAGAAAAATTTTTCTTGAAAAATATTTGGCAGTGAAAATTTTGTTTTTCCCTTATTTTTTGTTTGTTTTATATAAACTACAAAATTTTGTAGAGAAATTATTTTAGCAACAATTGTCATTTGGACAATATATAATGATTCAAACATTAAGAGAGGGAGGGATTATGAAAATTTGAAATTAGAGCTCTGCTTTATAAAGTAGAATTATAGGGATTAGGTTATCGATAAAGAGAGGGAGAGATTGAGAGAAATATGAACTTTTATTTTTTAAGATTTGATCGAATCCTTCAATTCTCCTATTGACGGAAAACAATTTCCGAGATAACTCTTTTCCTTATATTTGGAATATTTTTTCCTAAAATTTAAGAATTTCCAACTAAACAAACAATCGAACTTTTTTAATTTCTCAAAAAATATTTTTTCCAAATATTCTAGTGAAAACAAATGGAGCCTTAGTTAAAATGAAAATAAGTCGTCGAAAAGCTTAATATGCATTATTTGAACCCTCATTTTAACAACTTAATTTTTTATGTCAAATGGTGACTTAAAATAAGCAAGGTCTAATAACTAAGCCATTGGTGTAGGAGGAATTTTCAGAGAACTTCTACCGAAGGCCGGAGATTTTTCCCGAGCTTTATACGCATTTGATATCGGCCAAAATGATCTGACCGCTGGTTACTTCCTTAACATGTCGACTGATCAAGTTAGAGCTTACATTCCTGATGTGTTAGATCAATTTCAGATTGTCGAACAATATACAAATGTTGGGGCATGCATCCCAAGTCATATATGTAAAGCTTAGACCTTTAGTTGTCTTTTGAGCTTTATAGTAATTCTTAGGAAGTTGCACACCCTTAGGGAAAGCCTCACTCAATAACTCAAGCAACATATCCATGGACTTGTCCGTCCAATGATTGAGCACCTTCAGAGTCGAACAATGAACGATAATTTATTAAATTTGTTACATCCTGGATACAATTCACACTGCTCATCCTCTAGAAGTTTGAAATACTTAACAATTTCTTCATTCCCTCCTATCTGGATATCATCATTCTCAAAACTTGCACCTACATGAGGTATAGCATCATTTATCATACCGATCATTTCATCTGCAAAGTCTGCATCCCCCAACATTCCACTGTCTCTATCAAGGCAACTAGAACTAGAAGGATATGATTCCCTATAACTACTCCAAATCTTATATTTTCTTAACATCCCCTTGTTGAGAAGATGCTCGCACATAACGTCTTGTGAAAAATAGTAACGATTTGCACACTGCCTACAGAGACAGTAGATTAATGAATCTGCACCCTTGTAGGTGTACGCAAACACAAAAAATTGGTCTATTCCATCCACATATTCCCTGGAAAGCCTATCACTAGAATTAATCCAACTCTTATCCATTTTTCTGTATATGTTCACATAAACATTATGAATTCAATCACCATACGTAAAATATAGATCATAAATGTTCATGCAACGTGAAACTTATCCATACAACTCCTCTTTAATAGGTAAGTGGTCCTATCCCATTCAAGAATGTATAATCTATGCAATAGGAAGTAGCTCAAACTGTTTTGTCCATTTTCAAGAAAAATCCGGTAGCATCTCCCTACAGTTCTCCAAGTACGTGATGTAGACGAAGTGTATTGTTGTACACCACATCCCGTATGTACCCAGAAAACACAAAGTTTGCCACACAAAATCTCCATCAAAGAAGAACAATTTAAACCGGTGAGCAACTAACTACTACATAGATTTATGCATTCCTGAATCATCTGAAACTGGATAATTCAAGAACCGTCTCATCGTAGTTGAATCCATAAACTACATAGACGATTCTTGAATGGGTCTAAGGGTATATGCTTACATTTTAATTAACTCATGACTGCATGAGTTAATTAAAATATATAAGTATAAATTGTTACTATAAAGTAAGAAAGTAAATTAGCAAAACCTGTTGGACCCATAGAGAATGGCAAATGATTGCAATGGTTCTAGAGCTATTTTTACATATACTAGAGATATATTTACATATATGTGAACATAAATATACATATATATGTATAGATAGAGATCAAAATACAAGCACAGAGATGTACTATCATGAAGAAGAGAAGAGCATTGTGCTATCAAGAAAATAAAATATTGAAAACAGTCATATTCATTAAGCAGTTAGTGACATCTAAATAATTGTATCAACCATAAATAGGAACAAGTGCATATGGTTTAAATGCTATCATTAAGCAGTTAGTCTGGATGGTTTCAAATAGCTAAAATCAAAGCAAACCCCATTTTCTTTTTCCTGGATTCTTATTCTTAAAAAGTTCATGTGAGTCTAGTTTTTAATAGTTTTGATTTCATCACAAAATTTTTAATATTGAGAGAGTTATAACCCAAAAAAAAAATTACAACTTGGTTAGATATTCCATTATGAATTTTGGGTTATTTGCACAAAATTCATTAGAGACTTCTAAGGTCTCATCCAAAGCCTCTACAAGCATCAATCATACTTTTGTTAGCGTGAGCTAAGTTCTTTTTTTCGAAAGAGGCAATACAACCAGGAAACACCAACAAAACAGTATAACTTGTCTTGGTCTTCAAGGCTAGCCAGTCGGCAACCCTATTCGCAGATCACGAACACCACATAAACGATCAAGAACTAAGACCAGAAATCCTCCAACAGGGGTCTCACCTCCTAAGAACTATGACCAGAGGGTGGTTGTAAGAAAGACATCACACAAGCTGCACCAGACTCGAAAATGGCCCTACTACCCCCCTAGTCAGAGACTCATAGCCATAGAACAAATGACTCTAATGGCCCAAGCTTCGGCTGCTAGGGCCGAAGAGATTTTTATACGAGCAAAGTTGATAATTCACACAACTCCCAGGTCATTTATGGTAATCCCTGCATAAGCAGCCACTCTAGTGGCAGGAGAGAATGACTGATCTCGTTCTGAAGAGTTAAAAATAGCTTGAATGGAGTCTATATTAGTCATACTGGTTGAGGGGAGCTCTATTGAAAACAAATTCACTGAAGGATCTTTACATGGCTTCCCCACCAAAACTTCTTTGCCATGCACTCTAATCTTTCCTCCACACTTAATATTCTTGTAGTTATACTTTCCTCCTGTAGGTACCCAGTCTGTAGGCGTCACGTAGCACCCCATTTGCCCATCTGGCAGTCCACGTGCGCCCCTTGACTACCCCAAAGTCAAACTATGTCTGGGCAAACCCGCGCTACACCTTTGCCCCCGCGGCAGGCTCGGCACCCGACCACCGAGCCTCGTTCAAGCAAGCTCCAAGAGCTCCTCTCAAGCCAGGCCCCGCACTTGCACGGCTCCCGCCAAAACGAGTGCCTGTGCATGACAGGCCCCCGCGCCTAGCACGACCCAAGGCTCTGTGCCTCAACATCTAACGGGTCAGGTCCCTAACTGTTTAACTTACTCTCGCTCGGGACCCCTCCTCACGGGCAGTGGAACGGAGGTTAGAAACGAAGGGATCGTTAAGCCGCGCGCTTCACGAGCGGGCGAGGGACCAGTCCCGTCAACCGGCTAAAAAAGAGAGATCTACCCTCAGAGCCACTTAAGTATCGTATCTTAAGCATTAAATACTGACCCGACGCACATTTAATGCAATAGACACATGGCGAGCCGTGGCTGGACAAGTGCCTGACTCTGTGGCAGTGTGCATCTAATCGCCCGCCGCGGCCGCTGACAAGACTTCATCAGGTCATGATGGCGGAGCTCAGGCCTACCCAGTCACAGTGCGCCACGTGTCTGGACAGTGTTAACCACCGCCTACTATAAATAGTCTCAACACATTTATGACAAAGGACATAGAACCTATTC
This sequence comes from Euryodendron excelsum, assembly GCA_033060915.1. Lineage (NCBI taxonomy): Eukaryota > Viridiplantae > Streptophyta > Magnoliopsida > Ericales > Pentaphylacaceae > Euryodendron > Euryodendron excelsum. The sequence goes on from CM065388.1 coordinate 2,486,699, forward strand.
ACATTTATTGTACGAGTCACTACTGGCTCGTGAATCTCTCTCTCTCTTGTTTACCCTCTCGGTTCTCGCCCCTCCATAGCTAAGAGACTCGAGCGAATCAGCTTCAATGACTGCCAGGACTCCCAGACGGATCCCACGTAAGTCAACCTTACGCTGCACCGTCAAACCTAACAAACACCTTCATGGCCGCAACAAGCACGCAGGGTGTGCACGAATCCTGCAAATTTCACATTATCTTAGTGAATCCAAACAAGCCAATAGATGAAACACAAAAACACCGATAAGTATATATTCATACTCATATGTATATTTACATATGCATATATTTGTTTTAATATATAAAGGAAGAACACCGTGTTGTGTCCTCCTCCCAAATCTATTTAAATCAGAAACTATATTAACTTTTTAAGCTTTTATAATTACCATATAAAAAACAACTAACTACAATACATATAACTGTTCCTCATAAAAATTGAAAAGCTAAAAGGGAAAAAAACAAAAAAATCATCTAAGACACTACATGTTTTACCAACTGCTTAAAATTTTTAAGAATTGAGAACTCTACATGTGTACACACATTAATGACTTCACAATTATCTTTTGAAAATCAAACTATCAATTACCTATGAAACTCAAATGAACTTTGAAAAGAAATTTGGTTTTTCAGGTTTTTCAACGAATGATCACTGTTGTTGTTATTTTTTTCCATTATAGACAAGTGTTGTTATTGAGTTTGACGTTGTAGCCTGTTTTCATTATCATGGTTTCTTTTTTTTTTCTTTTTATTTTTTCACTCGGTGATTTTTATTTTTATTTTCATTATGCTCAATAATGTCGGATACCCCTGATATGGAGGAGAGATCTCACTATACTCGAATCAATTTGACAAATTTCCACCCCAGTTTTCATTCAAGAATTCCATACTAGAACCGTTCCCAATAAACCACAATCACATTGGGTAATGCTACACATCTAGAAAATTCATACAGAATTTTGAACCAAAATGATGTGGCTGAGTTATGGACTTATTATTTAAAACAAATAACCCACCAAGATGCATTTTAATTACAAAACTACTACTACCACATCATTCTAGTTCAAAATTTTGTACAAAATTTTTGAAAGAATAACATTTTCCATCACATTGGGTGTGTCCCACCTCTAAGTATATATAATGGGCGTAGAAGAAGAATATACCATACTGGCAAGCTTGGCTGATGAGAGAGTACTTCACTGAATTATATATATCAACATATGTAAGTGCTGCCAATGGCAGGTCCATTCGGAGTCTAAGCACGGCATCTTTCAACTTTTTGTTGAAATATTGGGCCACTTAATTGAAAGGACTGGCACATCCAGCCTTGTCAACTTGTCCTCCAGTGATTAGTAGAAAGTCCAGGATATATGGTAGACAACCAACAGGACATGTATTATGTATCCAAAATGATCTACCTCCTTGATCATATATATACTGCAAAAAAAAAAAAAAGAACAAGCATATCTTGATGATCACCAATTGACAAGCCAAATTACATGATCTCTCATTCGATTCCAATCATACCAGTCTATCAAAAATAGATGCAGCAAAATCATTTGGGATCAACTACAACTACAAAAGATTCATGAAATGTGGGAGCAAGAAATTTGTGAATGGAAAAGAGAGCTTACTAGCAAAATCCTGCAAAGACCCATCAGTTGGGATCAGCTAGGATGGAACTCACTTCACCGAGGCAGCTAACAGGCGGATCTTCGATCAAATCATCAATGGCTCGTTTTCAGACCCACCAATTCCACTAAAATTTGCTTGTCATAGGATGGACCACTGAATCATCTGTATTCTTTCTGCTATGACTTCTTATTTTCTACGAGAACTTTCTGAAAGTGAGAATGCAATAAGGTTAAATGAATTGGATCAAGATCTTACAACTGAGCATGAGAGATCTTACCCACAAGATTTGCCCACGGATGCTGCCAGAGGTTCTTTTGGCAGCATGTTATCATCAAGAGAAAAAGTGCGAAGTTTCCAAACTGGCAATTTGGGTTTGCACCGGGAAGTGTTTTATTAGAGCCTACCAACCAGTTGGGTCAGGTTGGAGTTTTAGTGCTCTCATCCTTTATAACCAGCCAAAAAAAAGAGAGGTGTAAATATCACTAAATTATAAAAGCAGCCCATGGCACTTTGTCATCACGTGACCCATGAATTGACCAAAATCTCCTTGTAAGTCTTCTACAAATTGTTGTCCATAGCCATGTAAAATTCCTTTCATTGGCAGAGCATTTTGGTAATTTTGTCCTGTCCATCCGTGAACAGGTAATAATGACTGTGATTATCCTCCTCAGTCTTGCCTCCTCCTGTCTTTGTTGTCTTCTCCTTTGCATAATTGCACTACACTTACATTGGAGCTTTATTACCCTCTTCTCTCTTTCAAAAATTCTCTCATGGAGTCTCATTGCCTGAGATTTGTCGTCACTCTGCTGGTGCTACTTTCAGCAAGTTTACTCCCCAGATCAGTGTGTGGCCCATCCGCTTGTGACTTTCCGGCAGTATTCAACTTTGGCGACTCGAATTCCGACACCGGCGGCTTGTCCGCTGCGTTTGGTCAGGCCCCTCCACCTAACGGGGAGTCATATTTCCGCGGCCCTGCCGGAAGGTACTCAGATGGCCGTCTAGTAGTTGATTTTATAGGTATGTGCTCTCCTTACGGTTTTTACATGCCGGAAAGTCATTTAGTTTTTCTGCACTTGAAAATGATGTCAGACAGAATGAGACTAACAGAAAAAGTCAGGAGTCATCCGGACATCTAGGGCATACATACATACACATGTATGTATGTATGTATTTCATACTAGAATTTTAAGCTCACCCTGTCCGTCTGTCATGGATGGCTTTCGTGTAATTTGCAATCACCCCATTCTCAAGTCAAGATTTTGTTCTTTTAGTTTTCAATGCATGGCCCTCCAGATAGCACTATCATCAAAAAAAAAAAAATTATGCTCAAGCAATACTTATACATCACAGGAATCATGTAGCAAGAATGCTTAAATAATCATTGAAGTTAGGTGCAGGGTACGCTATAGAATTTGCGTACAAGTTTTGAATGCGTAGATCTAAGAAATACAGACACTTCTAAGAGAGTGTCATATCTGTATCAAACATGTTGTTGTATTCATGTCAAACCTGTATGAGACACAAATACTCTTTGAAACACACTGGGATATGTGTCTGACCCGTTAGTTAGTGTATTCTAAATTTTTATTTACTTATTTTTCAATTAGCATATTAGAGACATGTATTCATTACTTATACATACATAAAACACATTGCGAGTATAAATTGTAAATACGTTTCATAATGTTTTATGTTAAATGATACTTAAATTATGAAATCAACGTATTTTTTATGTTGAATTAGTATTTTTTTTAAATATATTTTTAGTAGTTCAAATACATAACAAATACACTACATAGAAAAAAAAAATGTATTTTTATCATATCTATACCGTATTTGCGTTTTCGTTTTTAAAAAATTATCAGTGTCTCATATCCGTACCTATGTTCGTGTCCATACTTCTTTTTTAAGTGTAAATATATCATTGCTGGTATATGAATATATGATATGGTATATCAAATATAAGAGAACCCGTGATTTGTACGCATTCTTGTTTTTTCTGTGCGTTGTTGATCACAACCTCTGAACAGAATCCTCTGTTTTTCAGAGAGATGTATCACACGTCTTCTTGCACGAAAAATTGGTCCCACTAGGAGCAGATAAACCTTGATTCAGATAATTATTTATATTGTTGGCATATGCATATGCTTTGGCCCTAGTGGTGGTCCAGTTTTGAATCCATCAACTATATATATCACCAAATATTAAGATTAACAAAGTTTTTTGTATTGTGGGTTTTGCAGCTGAAAGCTTGGGACTGCCATATCTGAGTGCATACCTTGATGCAGTGGGGTCTAACTTCACCCATGGAGCCAATTTTGCAACTGCTGCATCCACCATTAGACCTCAGAACGTAACTCTCAATCAAGGCGGCATGAGTCCCTTCTCACTGAACGTTCAGTTCCATCAATTCAATGACTTCCATCATCGGTCCCAAATTTTTCGTAAACAAGGTACTACTGAATATACAGACCTTAGGTAAAATGATAGTAAGCAAGGTCTAATAACTAAGCCATTGATGTGTAGGAGGAGTTTTCAGGCGACTTCTACCAAAGGCCGGAGATTTTTCCCGGGCTTTATATACATTTGACATCGGCCAAAATGATCTGACTGCTGGTTACTTTCTTAACATGTCGACTGATCAAGTTAGAGCTTACATTCCTGATGTATTAGATCAATTTCAAACCATCATTAAGGTGAGAGATCCTGTAATTTAGCTTACCAACTTCAATAGATTACTAATTTTGATGATATGTTTGTTTTTTGCAGTATATATATGATCAAGGAGGTAGATCATTTTGGATACACAATACGGGTCCTGTTGGTTGTCTACCCTATGTCATGGATCGTCTACCAATCACTGCAGGACAAGTTGACAAGGCTGGATGTGCCAATCCTTTCAATGAGGTGGCCCAATATTTCAACAAAAAGTTGAAAGAAGCTGTGGTTAGATTCCGAATGGACCTTCCTTTGGCAGCACTTACATATGTTGATGTCTATTCAGTGAAGTACTCGCTCATCAGCCAAGCTAACCAGTATGGTATGTTCTTCTACCATGCCCATATAAGTACTATATATTATGATTACCCTTAACATGCATACATGTGTATCTACATGTATTTGTCTGTGCTTCATCTATTGGCTTGTTTGGATTCACTAAGATAATGTGAAATTTTCAGGATTCCTGCATCCGCTGCGTGCTTGTTGCGGCCATGGAGGAAAGTATAACTACAACAGGAATATTGGGTGTGGAGGAAAGATTAGAGTGCATGGCAAAGAAGTTTTGGTGGGGAAGCCATGCAAAGATCCTTCAGTGATGATTAATTGGGATGGGGTACACTTTACACAGGCAGCTAATAAATGGATTTTCGATCGAATTGTGGATGGTTCATTTTCAGACCCACCAATTCCACTGAAGATGGCCTGCCATAGGCACCCAGCACATTGAGTGATCAACCTGTAGTAGCTGGCTCACTGGAAATAAGCAATTTTTTTTTTTATTAGTACACGGAAATAAGCAATTTGCAGCTGAGTGTTTTGTTGTTGTTCATGGGTGATATGAGTTTGCATTTGCTATGGCATTGCCGCGCTACCAATGACCCATGTTATTGAATTAAATTACCTTCAAATATTTTACTTTATTTTGCTGGCATAGTTTTAAATTTGAAACTTTAAATAACATTTTTGTTAAAATAATTTTCGAGATTATGCTACACCCATGTGGATATATGTACTTCTGAGAAATGGGATTTTCATTTTTGACACAAGTCAAAGTTTTGAAAGAAAAAAAATGAGTCAAACTCATGACCATAATTATAAATATAGCACCACTAGACTTTATGCATACTTTGATATAGAAGGAGAAGTGCTATATGAGAAATGTCGGATCGAGCAAACTTCGATAGGTAACTCTGAGATTCTTCTCGCTTGAAGTTGAATTGATATTGGATCGAGGTAATTGACAAGGCTTGAGGTAATTGACTTGGCTCGGGCCCACTTGATGACTTTTCAATACAACGACATTAAACGATTAGATTTCAAACTGAGGGTCAAGATACTTCATGAATAGACATGCCTATTCGAATTGATGACTTCAATCTTTTGTAAATAGCTCATTTTCTATTCTTCTTCCTCAATGCATTGGTTCAAATACACAGCAGAAATAAAAACAATGTTCATTTTGTTAAAGTAGCTAAGTTTCAAAATTGTTCTGGAATCATTCTATTTGTGCATAACACAGTCAAATATCAAATTTGTTGTAATGCACAGCATTTTAATGAATTGTGGTGTCAAATATTGTCTTAACGAAAGTAACACTGTGACGGGCTTACTATTCTTCTCATTTTTAAGGTCTTGCGCCAAACCTCTTTAAGAATTAAGACTAGCAAATAAAGACTAGTTCAATTCATCTAAGTAGATTCTTTATATAAACGGGACTAAAATGCGACATGACAGGGTTAAAATATAATATTAAAATCTTTCTGTCGTGTTTTTTATGAGAGCTATTACTCCCACCCCTTGACACGAGAAGTGGGATGATGAGACAAATCTTTTATATTTTTGGCCGGTTATACCCTTACTTGCATCCCCCTACAAGCATTTGTTATTTTTATTTGTTGTTTCATTTTTATTTTGTTTTGATTAATTTAATATTTTTTTAAAAATAAAAAAAGAACAAAAAAAATAAGGGTCACATTAGTGAGTGGAATTGTCAAGGAATATGAGATCAGAGATTTTCTGTTTGGATAAAAATTTTTGTTCTGATATGCCTCTCTCTATGTGCCTGAATTTATCATTGATCAGGAAAGCATTTGTTATTTTTTATTTGTTATTTTATTTTTATTTTGTTTTGATTAATTTTATTTTTAAAAAACTAAAAAAAAAAAATATGGGTCATATCAGTGAGTGAGATTATCAAGGAATATGAGATCAGAGATTTTCTGCTCAGATATACCTCCCTCTACATACCTAAATTTACCATTGATCAGGCAAGTATTTGTAATTTTTTATTTGTTGTTTTATTTTTATTTTGTTTTGATTAATTTGAATTTTTTTTTAAAAAAAAGGAAAAAAAACAAAAAATATGTGTCACCTCAGTGAGTGGGATTGTCAAGGGATATGAGATCAGAGATTTTCTGTTCGGATAAGATTTTTTGTTCGGATATACCTCCCTTTATACACCTAAATTTACCACTGATCAGGCAAGCATTTATTATTTTTTATTTGTTGTTTTATTTTTATTTTGTTTTCATTAATTTGATTTTTTTTAAAATAGAAAAAGAATAAAAAAAAGGTCACATCAGTGAGTGAGATTGTTAGGAAATATGAGATCAAAAATATTTTATTCGAATAAGATTTTTTGTTCAAATATGTTAAAAGTTATTATTTTTTGTATGTGTTTTTATGACAAATCAAACTAGTGAAAAATACATTATTAATTTTCTAAGGATAATCTCAAGAAACAAATCTAAATTCTTTTACTTTAATGTTTTTAAAAAAATTTATGTTAATTAGTTTTGCATTAAATTTTATAAATAGAGAGAAATTTTAAAAAATTAAAAAATTTTGAACAAAAATTTTTTTTCTTTTATAAAAATCGAGAGATGGGAGTAAAAGAAATTATAAAATTTGATCATAAAATTTTTTTTATATAAAAATCCAAGAGATGAGGGTAAAAATTAAAAAATTTAAAAATTTTTTTGATAAAAAAACTGAAAGATTTTTAAAAGAAAAAAAATTATCAAAAAATTAAAATGAATGACAACATTACAGTAATTGGGTGAAATTGTAGACAAAATTAGAAAAATAAAAATTTTTAATTGTCACATCAGCCGAGTAGAGTTTTTCGTTCCTTATCCGTCAACTTTTCCATGTTATGTGCTCCTCTTTTTCCTTCAACAGCTCCAAGAGATTCTCTCTGCTTCTCACGCGCACGCCCATGGAATCCGACTACCTTAAACTTCATACTGTTGGGCTTCTGGTTTTAATGGCATTATTGCCAAGCCCTACCTTTTCTTTAACAAACTGTCAATTCCCAGCCATATTCAACTTTGGTGACTCAAATTCCGACACTGGTGGTCTCTCAGCGGCTTTCGGACAAGCCCCTCCTCCCAACGGGGAGACCCATTTCCACAGCCCTGCTGGACGGTATTCTGACGGCCGTCTCATCATCGATTTCATAGGTGCAGTAGCTAACTTTCTTGTTATTTCTCAAGGCAATGCTATATATATATATATATATGTTTCATGTCATTTGGATTAATCTAGCCAGAATTGGGTTGGCACTGGTTGATTTCAGCGGAAAGCTTGGGACTGCCTTATCTAAGTGCGTATCTAGATTCGGTGGGTTCAAACTTCAGTCATGGAGCCAATTTTGCCACTGCCGGATCAACAATCAGACCACAGATGTCCCAGAGTGGATATAGTCCAATTTCCTTAGACGTGCAGTCTGTTCAATATTCTGATTTTCAAACAAGATCCCAAATAATTCAAAACCGAGGTAATTCACTAATAATAATGTTGCTAAGGCTTTTATAATAGTGTAGAACGTATTGGAAATGATGATGATTTAGAGCGAGAATTAAGTTCTCTGGCATATATAGGAGGGGTCTTTCGCGAGCTGTTGCCTGAAGAGGGAGATTTCTATCATGCCTTGTACACCTTTGACATTGGCCAGAATGATCTCACTGCTGGTTACAAACTCAACATGTCAACAAAACAAGTTAAGGCCTATGTTCCTGATGTAATGGGTCAATTCTCGAATATCGTTAAGGTGAGAAACATGTCCATGCACTGGCTCAGTTTTCTTGTGCTGACAGACATTTTAGTCTATTTGCTGGTCATGTTTGCATACAGAATGTGTATGCACGAGGAGGAAGAACATTCTGGATACACAACACTGGCCCTGTTGGCTGCCTACCATATGTTCTAGATCGATTCCTAATCACAGCAGCACAGATAGACAAGTTCGGGTGCGCCAGTCCATTCAACGAGGTGGCTCAGAATTTCAACCTTATGTTAAAAGAAGCCATTTTTCAACTCAGGAAGGATCTTCCTTTAGCTGCAATCACCTATGTTGATGTCTACTCTGTCAAGTATTCCCTCATCAGTCAGGCCAAGAAGCTCGGTAATTCCTTGAATTTCTTTTGTGCCAGGGAATCTAGTAAGCACTTGTAAAGGCTTGAATCTGGGGTATGATCCCTAAAAGAATTAAGATCATTATATGGTTTCTTTTTTTCTGTGGTGACAAGGCTTTACTCATAGAACATCAGTGCAGCCCCATCTTTGTCGTACTTTTGTTCAGGCATCATACTCACAATCTTTAAGGTGCAATGGCCAGGATTCGACAACCCTTTCATGGCTTGCTGCGGTCATGGTGGCAAATACAACTACAACAGATCCATGAAATGTGGGAGCAAGAAAATTGTGAATGGAAAAGAGATCTTACTTGCAAAATCGTGCAAAGATCCATCAGTTACGATCAACTGGGATGGAACTCACTTCACCGAGGCAGCTAACAGGTGGATCTTTCATCAAATCATCAATAGCGCATTTTCAGACCCACCAGTTCCATTGAAATTTGCTTGTCATAGGATGGACCACTGAATCATCTGTGTTTTTTCTGCTATATGATATATATATATATATATATATGACTTTTTATCTTTTAAGAGAACTTTCTGAAAGTGAAACTGCACTCTATTTTACATAGCACACTCTAGGACATGCCTAAATAAGAGAGTGACATTTATCCAGGATTGTGTGTGGATTTCTAGACTTCAAAAATATAGATTGGTCTCTGCGACTGTGATCTTTCAGATATGTACAGGAGGAATGCACACTTGAGAATGAACACATTTTCATTTGAAATGATTCAGATCAATTATCATCACAGTAATGTCATCCAAGCTACCCCTAGTCACCGCAAGGTTCACAAGCTCATTACAAGCTGCCACAAGTCCACTAGAAGCTGTGTTTTTCTTATAGCTGATGTACTCTTGATTTGGAGACGGAATCTTCATGTTCAACTGGAATGAAATCCTTCGAGTCTTTGATGGAGGACTTTCATTTTCACAAGCGAAGCTATTTTCACCTTCTTTTCTGCTAATTGTCTTTTTTTGGCTTAGGCAGCGACTCACCTTTTTCTTTTGCTTGACCAACGAAACCCTCCGTAACATTGATGGAGGACCTGTACTAAAGGAGCCAAATCCATCATCATTTTCATCCCGATCATGATCTATGAGTCCCAGTTTCTTTTCAACCAGACATAAGCGCATCACAATATCAACAGCTTCTTGATTGTCAACCTAGGCACATAGTCGAATTTGAAGTTAACAAGCAAACACATTTGAAGGCATTCTTATTTAACATATTAACTAGTATATATATTATGGAGCAACACCCCAACATTGGAGCCTCAAGCAAGGATCTTGATGCCAACAAATCAGCCAATAGTTTAAATAACACAAAAAAGATACAAGAGCTGCATGCACAACAGACATAGGCCTTGCAGTTTTATCTGCAGTAACTGACTCAGAAAACAAACAAGCAGAAATGACCTGGTTTTATATAGACAACCTAACAACAGAAAATCAGCAAGAAAAGGAAAGCACATTGATAGAGAAAAAAACAAGGCTTATCAGTATGGAATGCATCCAACTTCAGAACAAAATTCATCTGAGCATTAGCAAGTATACGAAGAATATTAACATGTAAAGGGATCCTTAGGGAAGGAGAGTCCCAATCACCAAACAGGATGAATATTTAGAAATCAGGAACTAGGCATCTAGCAAGTTTATCATAAATAACATTTGCTTGCCATAGAAGTAAACGATCTTCTTTCTCACCTTTTCCCACAGTCCATCAGATGCTAAGACAAGATATTCCATGTCTGGAGTCAAACATAAAGTCTTTGTCTCAGGCTCAGCTAGTACCCAGTCCTTCAGGTGAGCATCTCCAATGCTTCTAGAGATGGAGAGCACCCCATGAATTCTCCAAGCTCCTCTGTGCATCTCCACATATCCTCCCTACATCACAATAACAAAGTACACATCAAAATAAATTATGTGCTCTATGTATGATACCAATAAGGTGGATTATACTACTTCTAAGTACCTTACGCTCTATTCTTTTCCTCTCATCCTCCTGTCCTGCTCTATGATCTTTTGTAAGGGCTTCAGCCACCCCACCTCTGCAAAGAACTGCCCTGCAATCTCCTAAGTTTGAAATCACAATCTCATTCCCTTCAATCAAAGCCGTTACACAGCAGGCACCACTACCTAAACCCTGCAATTATTCCCACTGATTAGAACAAGACGCAAGGTGTGCAGCCTTTTAACATCTCATTGGATTAACATTACTTATTAACCCCATTATTATCTCCACAAATGGAAGGGTCTAACAAGAACAATGTCAATAACTTCAATAAACACAGTTTATCATCACCCACTGTTTCTTTCTCCAGCTTGGGGATTAGTTTCATGAGAGTTGTTTCAAGTTCCAGCCATCAAGACCCAAAATTTGGAGATTAAAATAATCAAAAACAAAGTATATGAACATTCTAAATCACAGTAACAATTGATTCTACTTAAACCATCAAAAAATTATGAGGATAGCAAATCATAGGTTACTAAAAAATGATAAATCATTCAGTAAACTATCTTACTGTATAGCTAAACCTACCACAGGTTTTTGTAGAGCAAATACAGTTTGAGATCAGTATATTGCAGAAAGAAGAGGAAATGAACCGTGATAATAAAATTTTCAAAATTTCTAAACAAAGGAAGGACTGTTAAATGGACTGGATGGACTGGTTTCCGTAGGATACGTTATGAACAGCTCAAGAAACATATTTTGCTAGAAACTTCCACCTTTTTCTCTATGTGAACGACTTATTCATCTAAGTTTACCAAATTGATCCACGACATCTTCATGCCAAAAAATGTTCTGGTGACCCACTGAACACATTCAAATGTAAGACTTTATTATGTATTTGTTCTAAGACTAGATTCAATACTCAATTCATTTCACAACTTTTAGTACACCCCTTGCTGAGGTTCACCATCAATCAAACACGTATGATATTCAAAGTACTACCTTGAGGAAATCACTGAACTTTGAAATAATATTTCATTCTGAACTTAGAACATGTGGTTGGGATTGTTGATTTGGTCTGAGATACAGACAGTAATGCCTCATATTTTGTGTTTATATGTATGATTATGTTAACTACTAGCCAAAATCTTCTTTGAGGCATGTCGTGGACAAGGTCCAACCTCAGTAAATGTATAGGTGCTGTGGTAGACAGCCAGGACAATCCGGCACCTGCAACCAGCTAGACGATACACTCGACACCACGATGTTTGTTCAGTTCAAAACTGTTGTGGCTGGAAATATTCAGTTTCTCAGCATGCTCATATTTTAAACATCTCAAACTTAGACCCCCTCAAAATTCTCGAGGTACTTACATAAAAAAAATATTAAAACAAATCTCTTGAAGCAGCTTGTTTGACATGGTAGAAGTATTTGTCTAGAATAGACAACTTAATGGCTTCTGATACTAACCATGTTTGACTGCTTCACAACGTAATGTTATTAAAGTTTCTGGCCCTACATGAAGTGAATTGACAAGACAATTTTTTTTCCTATATTGAACTCTCAAGGGTTGTTAGAAGTGGGCCCCTAATGCTGTCATGCAACTGAATAGTTTGCATTATAAGGCAGACAAATTGCGCCCAACCAGTTTAATTTTCAGCAATAAGATTTCCAAATAGGGTTGACAAAGCCAATGGGCATCTTACTGCTTACACACATTATTTGTTGATTGTTACAGCTACATATTCCAGATTTTTCTCAAGTTATAACTCATGCAGTTTTTGTGGACCTAGAATCAGAACGACCCAAGAAGAACAATATGTTATTGTTATGAAAAATTCCTTCTCAAGAAAACTTGGTCATATAAATCCATTTTCAAAATTTACTGCAAAATTTATTATCCAATTATCCTTGGTATCGACCAACTCCCCAGAAGGTTTGCTAACTGCCATTGACATAAACACAACAGAGTACAATAGTTTATTGTGTTATCACTTAGTCAAAATCACACAATTAACTTCAAGAACTAGAAATGCCAGAATTGCCATTACCTGTTTTAAGAAATCCTTGTCTGTTTTAAGATATCCAGCCTTAACAGCTTCCTCCTTGGCCGCTTTCCCTGTACAATTCTCCAGCATCTTTAAAATATTGGCATGCAAATTCTTGGCTACAAAGTCCGAGGCTTTCCTACCTCCATGTCCATCATAAACCCCAAAAAAGGCCTATATTTCACAACAACACGAGAATTAGATATCCATTTTGCTTACTCTGCTATGTAGGAAATGAAGCAGCCATGTAAACCCATATTTTCTTATCGCCTAACAGACTACTCACAGCCAAAAAAATGAAATCCGACTGCGCATTACTTAATAAACATGCCAATTTATATATATATATATATATATATGTACATACCTTAATGCCATGGGAGCAAGAAACAATCTTGTGGGTGTCTTCCATGAACTTTTTATTGCCTTTTACAGAGGAAACCCCAACTCCAGACCCACTGAAGTTTACGGAGTCGTCCTGGCGGGGCAAGTCACTGAATGCGAGCTTGGTGTCCGGACGAATTTCACGCAAGACGTTTGGGATCTCAAGGCTGGGAGGTCTCTTTCTCTTCAGAGAACAGGAAACAGTGTTGGGTGCGAATTCATGACCCGTTTGGTTCCCCGGTAAATGCGAAGAAGACAAGGTCGAGAGTTGCTCTGCCTCTGCGATGTCATTCATGTCTGTCAATGTCGAAGTGCTTGGTGGTGGCATTGGAATTGTGTGAGTGCGCATTTTTGTTGGTTCTATACAATACAATGCCTATACGTAGTTAAGAGAGAGAAACTGAGATGTACATTTTAAAGAGAGAAAGAGTCGTTGAGAGAAAGCTCTTAACGGCTAGAAAGCTAGCCCAGAGAGAGAGAGAGAGAGAGAGAGAGAGAGACTGGAGCTATAGACTGCGAGAGAGAGAGAGACAGAGAGAGAGAGTCAAAAGTAGAAATGCAAGGTAGGATTGAGACTGGGCAAATTATTTTTTCTTCTGTTGGTTCCGAACCGTTAGCTAAACGGTCAAATGTTTGAAAAAGTTTCTTGACAGATTACGGGACGGGACGGAAAATTTTCAGAACTAACAAAATAGTGGTGCAACAAGACGTAAAATATTGCAGTCCTCCTCGCTTTCTGGTCTCCCCTCTTCCAAAATTTGTAATGACCGGTGTCATGGTGGAGCGTTTGTGATTCAAGTTAAAAGTTCAAGTTAGGAGAGTACGTAGCTGTCTTTAACAAAATATCGGTCTACTCTTGTTTCAAAAGAATTTTATTATTTCTGTAGTTAACTAGTATACTTGGATTACTTATGTAGAGAATTATTACTCTCTTTTCGTAAGCTTAAATTATTAGATGGTGCTACTTATCTCTTTTATATAGTTCAACACCTCTCCCTTTTTATTTTTTATTTGATATGAGATAGTGACATAGGGCATTTAATATGATTATCACGGACACCCATTGTCATGTATTTTGCATTGCAGTAATAATAATTTTTTTTATCAGAAATTAAATGGTTGACCCGTATGAGCTTAAAAGAATAATAGCATAAGGTTGTCAAAAAAAAAATCAATATTTTTGTTTTAAGTAAAAAGTGTTGATAACTGCCTTTAATTGCCACGGGTGGGCTCGTGAGTAATCAGCATTCTTTACTAACATTGAAGTGAAATAGTTATTGATGGAGGGTGGAACTAGGTCGTCCCAGTTGTAATAATTTTTTTTACCGAAAATAAAATAGAGTCGTTTCCCCCAACCAGCTTAAAACTCTTGAGTCATTCAAGTATACCCATAAGGATTTTTGATGAAAGAAAAAAATCGAATATTTTTGCCATTTACCTCATAAAAAGTGTTGATAACTGCCTGGTTGATTGACCCACAGATGTGGGCTCGAGGTAAATGATCAACATTCTTTCGCGACCAGAGGGGTGGGCTACAACTGGGACGACCCAATTCCACCCTCCATCAATTATATTTCTTGTGAAATTTCGTTTGGTATAATTTTTATTTTTTTAGTTTATAAATAAAAAAATTAAAATTTTTTTAATTTTTTTTTTTTATAATCTAAGACTAAAGAAAAGTAAAAAAAATTATTTTTTTTATTTATAAATTAAAAATATTTAAAATAAATCCTACCGACCTTACACACTTAGAGTGGCACCACTCGTGTAGAACCGTAGTCAACAGTTGAAAACTCGATAGCGGACAAGGCATGGTTTCATTTTCTATGTTTAATTTGGGTTCCGTTCATACGCTCTATTGCTACCACTCACGGTGCAAAAAGTACTTCACCCGTTTCTCCTTCTTGTTTCCGTCCGACCCTTTTTTTTTTTTTCGTTTTTTTTTTTTTTTTAAGTCCGATCGGATACAATGCTGCTTTCGGCAGTGACTCTTCCTCCTCTTCTCTCTAACCCCAACAACTGTAAAAACTGTAACGTCTATTTCTGCTCCATCAACGGTCACAAACTCACACACCCCACCGCCACCTTCTGCAGAGCCACCGCCACTCCCACTTCCACTTCCAATCACAGACACCCCCCACTTTCGCTCCTCACCACCAACGCCTCCTCGTCTTCCCTCGCAAACGGCACCTCCGAGCAGCACTCCCTCCAAAACCCTAACCCTAGCCCTCGTCCGCTCCGTCACGTGTGTCTCGATGAATCGGAAGGAGGAGGAGGAGGAGGAGGAGGAGGAGGAGATGGAGCCGTGGTGTCTTCAGCCTCTGCTGTCGCGTCGACCATTCGCAGGGCCTCGACCTCCCCAGTCGAGTTCGTGCAGAGGATCGAGAATGACGGGAAGAACAAAGGCCTGGTCTTGCCCAGTCCCGACTTTCAGAGACTCTGCCTCGAACAGTTGGACCTATTTCGCCGAATCGTCCATCCCGATGCTCTTCTCTCGGTCAGTTTGCACTTCTAACAATCGTCACCGAATGCCAATTTTGCTAATTGAATTATCACACATTCAGTGATTCTAAGTTTCACTAGTTTGCGTTGGAAATTAAGTTACGCATGCTATAACCGTTCGTTTTTCTTTTTTATTTTTTGATCAAACTAAGTATAAAGCGAGTTGTATTTGTTG
This sequence comes from Euryodendron excelsum, assembly GCA_033060915.1. Taxonomy (NCBI): domain Eukaryota; kingdom Viridiplantae; phylum Streptophyta; class Magnoliopsida; order Ericales; family Pentaphylacaceae; genus Euryodendron; species Euryodendron excelsum. The sequence continues at coordinate 2,502,570 of CM065388.1, forward strand.
GAGTCAACTTGATTAGGAATTGAACAATTAAATGAGAATGTCACATGCTCAGAGTAGCTTGTGTGTTTTGCTTATATTGCAACAATATAGTGCCTAGAGACGGAACTTGAAATTTTGTTGAGGGGAAGAAATTTTTTTTTGAATTTTGGGAGGCCAATAGACACTTTTTTTCTCATAAATACGCAAAATTTAAAAGGGTCCCAATAGAATTTTCAAAGTAGGGAGGTCAATACACACCATTTTTCTCATAAATATCCAAAATCTATAGGATCCTAATGGAATTCCATCAGCAGGGCGCCATGACCCTCCGCTGTCTACACTTGGGTGTCCTTGATAGTGCCCGAGGCAGCAGTAGTGTCACCCCTACTTCAATGGGACAGCCAGCTCACCTCATGGAATTTTGTTGCTTCATGCTGTGTTTGCTTCACATAATTTACTTCTTGCACTAGCATATGTGAAACTTTTAGGAAAATAGAGAATGTTAAAGCATAGAGACTAGATGATTGGTTACGAACTCATGTAAAAAACTATGAGAGATTTTACTATAATTTCCACAATCAATACTTCTACCGAAAGGTTTGCCCTGTTCATTGTATTTTTTTTCCCCTATTGTTGGATAATTTTTTTTTTTTTTTGAAGCTTTGATTAAGGAATTTAAAATATGTATGTGTAGGTCTTTGTAAGACCAGCTGGAAGTTATGTTATGGACCGGTTGGAGCTGCGTCGAGTTACAGTCTATCCAGGAGTTAGTGCAGCTGATATTGTGATATTACTCAGCAATTTTAGTATTCCAACTGGGTTAAGAGCAGCAGAAGCTGCCATTTCAAATCAACAAGTATGATACTTTTCTACTCCTAGACCATATGAGTTGAACCTCTACTCTTTGTTGCTTATGATAATTTGTCATTAAATTTAGTGTATATGTTGATTTGAATTGTAGGCAGAATTTATTCCCGAGAGCAGAGCTGTTGTTTTCCCTATGGTGAAACATCCATTTGTGGTGGGTTTTTTGGTTGCTGAACTTCCACATTTGGAACTGGAAAGGGAAGAGCATGATATAAAACCCTGTCCATTGCCTGAGGATTCTTTTGCTTTTTCTCCACGTAAAGCTATTAAATCATGGGAAATTCAAGCTCCTAAGGACAACCCATTTGAAATATACAAGTTCACTGCCGAGCAGAGATTAAATGCTATTAACATTTCTTGCTCTCTTGCAATGGCATATGTTATGGATCAGGTAGATTACAGATGCTTTTTCAGCATTTATTTCTTTCTCATTTATTTATTTATCCCTGCCACAAGATTGTGTACCGTTTCTTAAACATAAATGGTTGCTACTCTGTTACATAAGTTTTTGCTTGCAACTTGGTAAGGTTATCTATATTAGTCAACACAGTATTGGTGCCTTGGTGGTAGTTATGCTAGAATCACTTCCCTATAGGAGTATACCTTGACAGTAATGGCAGTTAAGAGATAATAGGCATGACATTTGAAATTCACATTTTCTATCAATAGTTACCAGCTTTTATCACTTGTACTATACTTATGTTAAATATCATATTCAGTTTTTTAAAACCAGGTTCTTGCAATTGATGAACATAATAATACAAAATGGTATTATAATGGATCAGATGTGCCTTTTGTTTGTGTTGATTTTATACTGATGCGAATTCAGGAATGTCAATGGAGGATAATGAGAACTGATCTCTAAATGGTGTGTCTGTGTTAGTGACGACTGCCAATGTCCATTCGTCAGATAGTATTCTACTCTAGATTTTAGTTGTCAATCAGTATTGCATATCGGAGAGTTAGATCTCTCTGTACAGTGTGCAAGTTATGACGTTTTATCATTTGTAATCATGGCTAACTTTTTTATATTTCTATACAGAAAGCGTTGTTGCTTCAGCAATCATCATGGCAGAATAACATTAGGATGAGTAGTTTGGTTGAGCAAGTAAGATATTCTGTGGCGTTTTACTTTTTAAAATGGTGCTTTTAGATGATTTATCATGATATCTTATCAATTTAATTTTGCAGATTCGCGGTCCTCTATCTAGCATTCGAACACTAAGTAAAATGTTATCCCTTCACATGAAGAGAAGTGAGGTATGTGCGTCCATGACATGGGATTTATTTACTGAACCTCACTTTATGTATTTTTTTTCCAACTTTCTATTTATGTCGTGGATATTAAGTATGAATATGTTCATTCAGATCTCTTATGATATTGTTGAAGACATTTTAGTGCAAGGTGATCATATGAGAGATACCCTTCAACAGCTCCAGGATGCTGTTTACCTGACTAAGGTTCTCTCTCTCTCTCTCTCTCTCGCTCTCTCTCTCTCTCTCATAGTCTTCTACTTCTCTGAGAAAGTTTTACTAGGCTTGTATTCATTTTTTTTTTCTTCTGGGAGTAGAGGTATGTAAACTTTTTTTTTATTTTTTATATTTCCCTTTTGAGATTTCCCATGAAAAATTGATTCCTGAAGCTTTCTTGGACTTATTCCTCCCTACCACTTTTGCTGTTTGTTGATTTATATTCTATCATTGTAAACCCAATGTCAAGGGTTCAAGGCATGGTAGAAGAGAAGAAAGGATTTTAATCCTCCCTACACTTACAATCATCTTTTAAAAGGTAAACAGATACTGTAATATCTAAATATTTAACTTGTGATATTTCCAGGCTAATATAGTGCAGTATAATGAAGAAACATTGAAGAAAATGCATCACTCTTCTTACGTCCATCCCGAGTCAACTAGGTCTCAATTGTCCACCAACATATCGAAGGAAACTGATGGACCATTTTCTCGCACTTCTACATCCAAGGATTTAGAAATACCCATGCCACCTCTTGCTCTGGCAGCACTGCAACAACAGGGCATCAGGTAGGGTTTTGCTCTGCATATTCTCCTTAATTTTCATTAAATGGGGAAAATAATTATTGTTTATCAATCATGCTTATGTTAATGCAAGAAGCTTCTTTAATTTTCTTAAAGTAGCCTAAATCATGATTCCAGTGGTCAAATGTCTGCTAGCATTAATATAGTTGATTTGTTGTCATTTGCATATTAATTTGTTTTGATACATTGTTATGGAAGGACCGGAGTTACAATTTTGGAAAAGGGAAATGTAATAGGTGGCAAGGGAAAATGAAGCCCAATTTTATATATTTATTTATTTTTTATAACAAAAGTATATTGAAAGGTCCCAACTAAGTGGGGGGCGCAACCCCTGGAAATTGAGATCAAATATTTTATGGATGTTTTTGCATACAAATGCTTTGGAATCTAATAGGAAACCCCTAGAAATGTTTAATGAGAATCTAAGTAGAGTATCTAGTAGCTAGTTAGTGTTAGGAAATGGTAAAGCATATAACCTATTTCTCAAGCATTTTCGAAATTTTGTCAATATGACATATGAGGGTTCTAAAGCATTTGTCATGGATGCTCTCTGAGGATGAAATTGTAGTAACCTATCCAAAATGATTTGTTTGGTAAGAGATAAAAGAAAAGAAAGTGAAAATTTAAAAAAAATTTCCATTCTTCTTTCATTAGTTTGTGAGGTGACAAAGCACAAGAAATAGGGAGGAAAATCTTTGAGAATTATTAAAAAAACTCTCTCAAATAAGGAGATTTTTGGTGGGAAATTTAGGTGGGGGAAGTTTAGGCACAACAAAATAAACCACAAAGTGCAAGCCCTTAAAAGATTCTGATAGTTTCTCCTCTTACCTTGCCCTCCACTCTTTCTCATCCAAACAAGAGAAAATTATTAGGTTTTCTCCCTTCTTTTCTTCATTTCTCCTGCCACTCTGTGTACTTCTCTTTTTACCTTTATCCCAGCCATGCAGGGTGTGGGGCATGGAGGTAGGGTAGAAGTAGTTGTCAAATGGATTCGCTTTCACATAGACAAGGCTTGTCAAGTGTTATTCACAACATCAATGACCAGTGTTATGCTTGGTTGATTGCCTCCTTATTGGGTAGTTTCTGGTAGTTTCTTGCACCCTTCCTTTCTTGTTGGTGGTTCCACCCGATGCAAAACCTTCAGATTTTATCGACCGGTGGAGTGTCATCTTTTTTGTTTCTGGACCTAAACTGCCACTTGAAGTCTATGTGGGTTTGTGTATATATATGCTTTATTCAGCCTTGCCTCAGAAAACTATGGCGATGGCCTTATTGTGTCATGAAGAATCCTAGTGGAGTAATTTTTTCAAGCATTGTGATTCTTAATTTTTTTTTGGTCTGTTTAAAAAACTAGTCACTGACTTGCAGGTTCCAAGAAAGCACCCCCAAACATGCACACAAAGGCATAGACACAATTATTAAATAAATAAACAAATAATTGGATTGACTTAATGTGAAGTAACCACTTCGTCTGGGCTTTGGGCTCTTGATATTCTTCCAGGCTGTTACTAATCCCTGCTAATATCTTTGGTTCACTATCCTCAGGATAGTATTGGCTACATCTGAATCTTAATGATCTCGTGGTTTGACATCATCTACTCCATCAAGCATTTCATTATATTTCGTATATTTGCATGCTTGCAAAAGAGTTATTATAGTTTCATTTGTCTGTGTGTCAATCTGAAATTTTGTTTTGCTTATGCTCTGTTTGTGTCAGAAGACCTTGCAATGTGTCTGATATACTGGCAGATTTGGTTGGGGCTTTAGAACCTCTGGCTTGTAAGCAGCAACGCGTAGTGGAACTATGTGAACTTTCACAATCTTTGCCAGTTGCTGTAGAAGAGCCTGCTTTGCGCCAGGCTTTGAGCAATCTAATTGAGGGGGCTTTATTGCGCACACACATTGGGGGAAAGGTTGAAATTGTGACTACTGGAGCGCCGGCAGGTGGTGCTCTTGTCATAATTGATGATGATGGGCCAGATATGCACTACATGGTAAAAATTGCCAACTGTCCATTGTTCGCTCTTACTCCCTTAGAGATTGTAAATCCCCTGCTAGCCTCCATGTGTCACGTGAATGTTTGCATGAACCACTAGTGTTACATCACTAGTGTCTACAAGAGTTTGCTCTACCCTAGTTATAGAGATCCAAACAATGACTGAACACAATTTCATTCTTTGAGAAAGTAGGTCCTAAAATTTTGAAGTATATCTTTGCTAGGATGGGCGGACCGCTGCTGACTATGTCAGACAGTACATGCTTCCACTTTAGCCTTGCAACTCAATTGTTTCTAGCAGTTTTGAGTGGCACATGTCATAAAAAGGAAAAGAGGAAACAAAAAGAGAGAAAGTGTTGTCTTTATTGAATTACCAAAAAAGTGTTGTCTTGATTGTACTTTTGCTTCATTATGGAACTCTAATTGGTTAGATATTGACTGTCTTGTTGGATCATTCACTTGCAGACACAGTTGCATTCGCTCACACCATTTGGAGCAGATCTCTTCTCCGAAGAAATGGTTGAAGACAACATGACATGGAACTTTGTTGCGGGGCTGACTGTTGCTCGAGAGATACTAGAAAGTTATGGATGCGTTCTCCGTGTCATATCACCGAGGAGAACAGATGCTGCCCTTGGAAATGGTGGAACCCGTGTTGAACTTTGGCTTCCCTCTTCTTCTGCTGCATCTGATCTAGATGGCCCTGCTCAGGTGGTGTAGTAAGCAAGTTAATACTCCCATAGTATTGAACAGTTCAATGGATTTGTGGCCAAGTTCAGATTTTACATGAACAAGCTGCCAGAGTTTGGAAATACTCTGCCTCTTCAGTTGCCAGATATTTGAAATTTGGCGTGGTTATGTATCAAATATTTGTAAATATCAACATAGTGGTGTCTTTTGGGGGCAAATACTAAATTTGTAATTATATCAATCTTATGTGGAGAGAATTCACAGGTGAAATGATACTTAGAGATTTTAGTGGCTGTTGTTTATTGAAGACAGCATATCTGTGATCTCTGCAAGTTATTTGACCAATTTTAAGAAAGAATTCAAGGTGTAGAAGGAAGTTTACTTGTATCTACTTTGATGACAATGTTCCAATGAAAGAAATGCCAAAGTTCACAATTTTAATGGTTATATTAACAGCTTTCGCTGTTGAGAGCACGGGTATTTATAGAGGTCTTGATCACTAATAACCAAAGGGCGGCCTCCAACCTCAATAAAGGCTTACTTGCATTTAATTCAGAAGAATGCTGATGGCCGCCTTTATTGAGACGACGGCCGATTTGGTCTAGTACCTCCGTTAGCTCAGCTAGAAGGACCAGTCTAACATTCCTCTAGGGGCGGGGAGCTGCGCCTTTGGTCATTTGTCCGGATACTGGGCAAAGTGGCATGCTTGGCCGATTGGCACCAAACTGCTTTGGGTTCCGTAGGCCTTTGGCCCTGACCAAAGTGGGCGCTACAAGTAGGCATGACAATTGGATTTGAAAATTCAAAATTCCGTATAGCTCCGTCCTTAATTGAAAGAATTTTGAATATAAAAAAACGAGTTAGATGTAGGGTATGAAAAAAAGCAAAACTCAATACGAGCTTAAGAGGGGATATGATTTTAGTCACTCTATTCCAAATCCACCTCTATTAAATTATAAAATTTTTAAATACTTGTAATATATTTAATTGTACAAAATATCAAGTATACAAATAAATATTAGGATTTTAATATTACTTTTTATTTTGTAGTTTTAGGCTTTTATTTTATATTGTACTAGTGTTTTATTTTCAAAGAATAATTTTTATTCTAAAATTTTAAATGCTTGACCTGTTCCAACCTGAACACCGACGAACTTAAATGGAATGGAACAAGGTGTGAAGTTTTTCTATTAGGGATGAAATAAGGTTTAGCCGTATTCAACTAACCTGTTGCCATTCCTTAACATAGTGTTTTTCTCAAAAAGGATAGCTCTGGGGGTAGGCTTGTGATCTAGGCATCACGATTAGAAATATAGAATTCCTGACATGTAAGACTATGTGCATCTAACTCTTTTTAATAAAATCGCACTGTGTTATGGTTATTGACCATTCATGAATGGTTCACCAACTGCTTGAGTTTATGCCCATCGGCCAAACAGCCTAATATGTCAAAACCATCAGCATTGCTTAAAGTTTTCACATTGCTCAGTTGATTCATACCCGATTCGTCTGGCTGGCTTCTTTCTCCTCCAATTGCTATGGTCAACCTGTACCTAACCAACCAAACTCCAACTTTGAGATTCATCACAATGAATATTGTAAATAGCCTGACCTTTGCCATAGACATAACCCCCAATCAGGCACTTCTACACCACAACGATGGGCCTTGTTGCTGGCTATAGCTTTGCCCACTTGTGGTAATTTTTTGGCTCTTTTACACCACAAAGATCAAGCTAGTCTATTTGCAATGGAGTTCATAAATACCATCACTAGTTTATCTCATCATTGATTACTTTAAGTCAGCGTCCTCATGGCCGCAATTGTCTCGCGGGATAAGACTGTAGAAATGGACTAATGGTTTTTATTTTATTTTATTTTATTTTATTTTATCCTGCCTTATTTTGCGTTTAGTTAGGCAAAATAGAGTTGAGATAAGTAATTTGGACACATCATTTTATCCCACGTACACCTTAGATTAAATAAATTTAGAGAGCTAAGACAACCAATCCTAGGATTCAAGATTAAACGTTAAATTACAAATTTATCCTCTGTTACCGGATTCCTCTAGCCTGTGAACCTTTTTCTTGATTGGGTTCAGTGGTCAAGAGTGTCTGGATTAACTTGCGTGTACCTCAACTAATTCTCTTCTTTATAAATTTAGAGTATCTTTAATAAACCCTCTAAAATGGTTCTTTTAACTATTTTAAATAGTCAAATATAAAAAATGATCGTCTAACAAGCTTACTATATAACTCTATTTTAGAGAGCCTCAGTTTACCTCTCTAAATAAATATAGTCAAAACTGATTTTCTAAACTTTAAAAGGCATTATTGTACAAATCTCTCATTCTCTCCTTTTTTGGTTCTCTTTTCTTGTGGAAGCAAATTAATAATAATTTATGAGATAATTAATTAAAATAATGAGTATTGTTGAAAAATTTTTAAAAAGTGATAAAGAAAAATAAAAACTAAAATTTTTAAATATATTTTAACTAAAAGAATGTGGGAGATGCTCTTCAATTTTTGGTATCATAATTGTTGGTTATGGGGTTCTAACTTGTAACGAGGGCTTAGCCGTTGGATCCCTTTAGTACCAAATTCATTTGCCGCGTGTTTGACTGAGGGCAACTTCTCACCGTCCTCCCCGGTGGCCAAACTCGGTTACAAATTACAAATCAACTCTCCAATTCCTTCGCGGACGAGACGGGTCAAAGTCCAAGCGCTTGGCCAAGCGAAGATGACTTTTGAATGTTCCAAAACGCCTCTCTCTCTCTCTCTCTCTCTCTCCAAATTCCCATCGTAGGGACTAAAACTAGGGAATTCAATTGCTTCCTCTCGCCGTTTCCTTCAAGGCTTAGAACGAGTTTTCTTCTTCCATAATTGTGATCTTCATGGCCATGCATTTATTCAACGATTTAATATCATAGACCTTGTGGTAGAATTGAATCACGATCGTCAAAGTCGGATGGGCCCACGGGAATGTAAACTGACCAGTCTTCTAAGTCTTGCTTTGGTATTTTATTTTATTAGTATTTCTTTTTTTTTTTTTTTGGTTGCAAGTCCAAAGAACTCCTCATCTTGCCTTGGTGACTTACTAAAAAATACTAATTTTTACAAAAATTCCCATGGTAGGGACCTATAGTTTACTCGGCAAGATTTGGGTGAGTTTCTTTTTTTCTTCTTTTTTGGAATAAATATTCAACCTGTTAGGTGGCATTTATATTGGTGGAACTCCACTCCACAGAGAGAGAGAGAGAGATTTTGGGTCTAGGCCACGAATTGGTAGTAATTGGACCAGAGACTTGATGCCAAGGACCCAAACGCAGGATCGCCTTCTTCCAAATTTTAATATTCAAAATTCGTGAGATTACCTATTTCATTACGTCACGTATTAATCATTCAAATCTAATGAATGATATTTTTTTTTTGAACCCATGATTTTACTTAAATTTTAAAAAAACTAACAAAATAAAAAGGTAAGTTTAAATCAGATAATAACATTATTCGTTGAATTTGAGTAATTAACACGTGACGTAGTGAAATAAAAAACTTGTAAGATTCTGGATATTAAGGTTTAGAGGGGAGCCGAACCCTCCAAACGCGCCTGTCAAGAAAGTGAAGCAACATTGTCGCTTAATATTTTTTTTTTTTATTTTTTTATTTTTTATTCTGTTTCTTTTGAATTTTGTTTGGGTCCAAGAAATAATTGATTTCTCGATATAATTTTAACTTGGGGTTGTTATGAACCTAGTAATATAATCTAAATCACATTATTTGTTATATATAAATTACTATCGCTTTGATTAAGTATTGATCATAACAAAAGTAATACTTAAAATCACGGATATTACCTTCTTAGTGAGTCTTTTGCTGTCATCTTTTACTTTTTATTTTAATTTTTGATAAAAGTAAACGAATTATCCCTTGGCTAATAGAGTTAGTGATGATGAAAAGGTGTCCTCAACATGTAAAGAGGCACGACGATCAAATTTAATAGGTTGTCCCCGAAAATAGAAAATTAAGAAGTGTAAGCAAGATGACAATTTTGCCTTAAAATGGGAAATGAGTACTTTAATCTGCAATGGCAATAAAGGCGTATCTACCTTGGATGGCTGGGTAAATAGTGAAGTTTTGAGGGGGGAAAATGGGTTTCTGCTCTTTTTGTGTAGTGGTAATCCACCTGGTCCTCAATTGGCCTTAGAACCAAGCAATGGTGATAAGGTATGCTGTGGCAAAAAAGTAGGTAAGGCATATGTTAGAAGTTCGAATTTTTTTTTTGCTTTTAGGTACATTAAATGGCCGAAGTCTGGAATGGACAGAGTGAGTCGAACTATTAAATATACCATGGTTGGAGGTGTTATTACCTCTTGACTAACTCTTATTCTCGTAGCTTAAACCTTTGCAAAATGAAAATGAGAAATAATTCCCACGGCAACATATGGAAATTTACCATATACCAGGTCTAACTTAGTACCCGTTTGGTACAGTTTTTTTGTCAAATTTTTTTAAGTTTAAAAGCAAAAAAATTAAGTTTTTTTTTTTTTTACTTTTTTATTTTTCCGACTTTGCTTTAGACTAAAGATAAGAAAAAAAACAAAAATAGAAAAATAAAGAAGCCCAAAAAAACCCAATTTTTTTATTTATAAACTTAAAAACATTAGGCGAAAAAGCTGTATTAAACAGGCCTTCAATACCCTCAAGATACTATTTTATTGTTTGTGAACTATTTATTACAAAAATCTTTTGAGTACCAATTAGGCCTATTCACTCTCCTGTAAATAGTCTCCTTTTTTTTTTCATATTATTTGAGTAGTAGTAAAATGAAACCAATGTTTGTTTGGTAATATTTTTGTTTTAAAGAATCCTACAAAAAAAATCTTTGGTATTGTTTTTGTTTTTGTTCTTTTTTTAATTGTCAAATCCAAAAACCAAATAGAAAACCAAACCAAAAAGGGATTGGGTCTCGGCTGAAGGAAAAGAGAGGGGATAAAATATCTACCCCTGAGGAAGCTTCCTTGAAGCTACTTGGTTACACAAATGTAATTTTTTGTAATTATCTATATTATTACTTTGTATTTTACTTTAATGTAAAATTAAGCAAGCTAAAATAGCTTGTCTCACTTCCATGCATGGGATAGCTTGTCCCAATCAAAACTTGCCACTTTCAAAAAAAATTTTCTTTTTTTATTCGAGTTACCAAACAAAAATTTCCGGAACTCACAAAGAAAAAACATAACACAAAAAGTTAAAAATAAAAATAGAAATAAAAAAAATTAACAGCGTTACCAACGATATGCCATAACGATTTTTTGCCTATATATGCTTAAAATATAGATGATGAATCTTTTGGTCTCCATTGCCACTGTTCAAAGCACAACTTCGAGTTCATATCTTGGCTGCTATTTGCAGTTTCAATAGACAATTAGCTACTTAGTTAGTTCAAAGTGCATACTTAATTATCTAATGGACATGAAAAAAATTATTGTAACTTAATTATCTAATGGACATGAAAAATTGTAATATCACCGAAAAATTATACAAAAAATTCTTTTAAAATGATACGGTGATGACAGTTTTACAGTTAAAAACCATCTTTATGAGTATTTTATATTAAAATAATAAACCCTTATTCAATTACAATATCAACCTTCTCAAAATTATGAGCTGAAAATTATGATTGTCACAAACAAACATTGGTTTCTATATAATTCAAAGGATGCCATCCTCAATCAATGGTGAAAACACAATATGTAAATAAGAAGCTTAAATAAATACGGAGAAGTACCACTTTAATAAGATGGTTTAGGCTTTTGCCTGTCGAAGTTGGGTAGTAAAGTTTGTATAATAGGACTCTGTCAAAGTTGGGTAGTAAAGTTTGTACAATAGGACTCTTTTCAAACCATTTAACAGTAATCTATTGTCTTTAATTAATTTCAATATTTTCAAAGACTGTTGCAAATCAAACTCCACAAGTTCTATTTCCAATCAAACTCTCTCTCTCTCTCTCTCTCTCTCTCTCTCTCTCTCAATATCTATGTGTAAAACCTCATACACATCTTTTATTGCCCCATAGTTCACGAGAAAAATCAGACGTTCCTTCTCATTCGGGGAAAATTGTCTCTCTCAGAGTTTCAGTTCTCTTTTTCTATATTACATACGTATACATACGTATATATGCACACTCGGAATAGTCGATCACGAAGCTTGTGAAGGGTTGGAGCGGTTGTTCTCGTTTCTTTGCTCGGATTTTCAGCTCACCTGGAAAGTAGTTTTCTCGTGATTCTCAGTTTTCTATCCCTGCCCATCACCAGATCTTTTGCTCTCGGTGTTTTCCCCAACAGTGCTCTCTCCCTCCCTGCTTCAGGTGCTCTCTCTCTCTCTCTCTCTCTCTCTCTCTACGCATGTCTACGTATATATGTGTATATTTTAATATCTGGGTATTAATATTCTGTGTTAGTTTTTATGAATTGCAACGAATGCTACGCTAAATTTAGGTATGGGTATGCCTATTTGTCATTTTGTGCTAGCTTCGTGTTTGGATAAATGTTTTTCCAAGTTATATACATTATCTTTGGATGTAAGTGATACAATTGGTAGTATTAACTTGAATACTGGGTTTTTGGATGTATTTGTTCTATAAAGTTAGTTTAATTTGTGAAGGGTCAAAAAGTATACGCGGGTGGCTTACTTTTGGAGGTTCCAGTTGGGGAATTGAAATGGGGGGTGCTTGGGTTTGTACTTCGTATACACGATAGAGGAGTGCAATTGTCAAAAGCGAGCACATGGTTGGCTTCTTGCTTGATTATGGAGTTTCTTGTGACTTGTTGGCCGTTGAATTAATCTATTGTAATTGGAAGGGTTGCTATTTTCTGGGTTTGAGTATAATAGTTGATAAAGGCTTTTGGGGTTTGATTTTTACACGGCTGATCTGGTTTTTAAGATGAATTGAGAAGACGAGAGGGGTTGGGATAATGTTGGGTTGACAGAGTCTAATACCCAGACACTGGATGTTTTTTATGTGAAGGAAAGGAAAGGAAGAAGGGAACCAATTAGCAGAGTCTACAGGTGCATTTCATAATCTTGGCTCTATGCACAATCTTGCATTTTGTTTGATGATATTAGCTTTCTGATGCAGTTGCACAGGGTAGCAACTTTGGGATGTGACTTGTGATGTTTGAAGCATCATAAACATGATTGACTCCAAAAGATTTATCCACTTAATTGAATATTTTACATGTCGTGGTTGAGATTCCACTACAAATTTGTTCTAATTTTCAGTATTTTTTATTGGTTGTTTCGTTATAGACATTTCTCTATTGTATCTTTACTTGAAATTTTCAAATGGTCTAAATAATTATTATTCACTATGTTGCGACTCTTCTAAATTGGTGAAATACCAATTTAGACACTAGATACTCGGATAAGGGTATATGAGATATGTGTTCGATATGGTTTGAGGGGCATGCATCTATCAAGTAGGTATAAGTAATTGAATTTACCATAAAACTATACATACGACTTGCATTTTATCTAATGTCTTCAGACATTCTGACAATTAACGCCTACCCGAACCCGACACCTGTACTAGAGTCTATGCAACATAGATAATTCATATAACAACATCCTTGTTTACACCACATCCTGCTTATTTCAGGTCTTATCTTCCTTCTGTGAGGGTTTTCCTTCTTTTCTGAAGGAGTGGTCCCTCTCTGTCTGCTGAGCAATGCAAAGCAACTCCTCGAGCTTCTTGTCATTGTGTATATAGAATCAGAAGATGACAAACAAAATGGGAAACCTTGGACGCAGGTTTGGAACTTTGGATGATTTTTATTTTTGGATTGAGCTAAGGTTATTTACGTGATATGCAGTACCAACTTTAGTTTATGTGACGTAATCTCTTGTTGACTGCAGTGCAACTGTTAGAAAACCAAATGAGACCGCAAGGCTTATACTAACAACTTTTTTTGGAGTTGTTTTTGGCTTTTTGATAGGAGTATCATTTCCGACTCTTGCATTAACAAAGGTGCGAATATATTCTCTTTTCTTTTCTTATTATTACTCTTTTTTCCTTGTTCTCCCCATGTATGTCGATAAGTATGCTCTTGTTAATTTCCTTCTCTTATTCAGATTGTGTGATGACACCTTTTCTGTTTATTTACTTTTTTAATTTTGTCCAAATTGGCAGCTGAATATCCCATCCAGCCTTCTTCCATCTGTTGATCTTTCTTACATTGAGGATAGAAATTCAGGCCTCTCGACCCAAACATATTTGCATGCTTTGTCTGCTTTGAAAGTCAACAGAAACACCTCGACTGAAGATCAAAAATTGAACAATACATCAAAGGTATATTTTGGCTTCTTATTCTTAGTAGTTAGTATGAGCAGAAAGCTGTAAGTTGTCTTTTCATACATGGAAGAAAAACAACTGGAGCAAAAGAATTTCAAGTTGAAATAAATGAAAATTTCTTGCATTATTTATCTTTTGGCTAACTGTTTTCTGGAGAAAGAACTAGAAACGACTCTTATTGTAGACCTGTGGTTAATTACTCAAATATTGTCTGCTTAAGTAGGCTGTATTGCTTTTGTATGAGGAAAATCCTCAGTTTTCCTTTCTATAGGTGGCCAGGAAAATGTAGCGATACAAATGGCAATGATAGGGTAGAAGAGAGAGTTAGTGAGAAGTGTTATTCAGTAAAATACTAATGTTCTTAGTTCTGTTGTGGATTGTTCCTTGCATATACCCCAATCTACAAACCGTCGTAGAAAGTACATGGCCACATATTAGGCAAACATTGAAATATTGGGAAACAAAATTATATTTAGAAACAATTCAATTGTGGACATAAAATATTTGAATCCTCAGCTAGTTTTCTGGTTTAGAATTCACCATTTTTTAACTGCATTCGAGACCTTGGACTCATAGGATTCTTTCAATCTGTCCATGTTTTGACTTTGGAGAGATTGTATTAGTTCAATTCCTTAGTCTTTCTTATCAGCCAAGTGCTTCTTACTAAAATGTGATCATTTAATCCAACTTACTTGAAACATTACTGTACTTGTATGTGTCAAAAAATGAGAATGCAGTATGCTATCCACTTCCTCACATTAAACGTATAAAGATGGATATTTTTTAATGTTAGTTAATTTCTATGCAACTTGAGTATAACATTTCCTGTGGGTGCTGTCAATATCTTGGAGAGATGTTCTTGAGAGGACATCCCTATGGCCTTGAACCATTTCCCCAATAATCTGACTTGCGCTTGAGCCTTGTAAAAATGACTTCACTACCATTACTGAAGAGATAAAGAGTTATATCCATCTTTGACATTGCCTGTGTCCCTATGGTTCCAATGCAGATTTGGGTCCCATCTAATCCACGAGGTGCAGAAATGTTACCCCCAGCCATTGTTGCAGCTGAGTCAGACTTCTATCTCCGCAGATTGTGGGGTAAGCCCAGTGAGGTGAGTGTCTTCTGTCAGCCTTTACCTTCATTCATTTGATGTTTCTCGTCGCATGATGGAAGTATAAACAAATATGGGTCTTTTCATTGGAGCAACAAATTCTTGAGATGAACTTTAATTGTGATACAGAATTTGTTTGAACAGTTGTTGCAGTTGAGTATTCTGGTTGTTTATTACAAGATAGGTGCTAAAAATAAGACTAGGACTAAGGAATGAGAAAGGAAATATCCTATTTTGTTAAATAATGATACTAGAGTTGTCTTGAAATCAGCAAGCAACAGTGAGGGTAATCACATGCATTTTGATCAATCGCAAGGAAAATCATGAATTTTTAATATTTGTAGGAAACAATGGCCATGGCAATCTAGTGACCTCTCTACAGGACGTTTTCTTAATAAACTTTTAAAGGGTGAACACTTGAAACAGCTTCAGGCCAGTAAATACGGAGAATAATAATGTTTAAACATAATACCCTATTGCAAGCAGAAACCAATCATCAGATACAATTTGGGGTGGGTGGGGGGAAGGGGTATCATGGCCTCCCCAAAATTTTCAAAATTCCCTAAATCCTGTATAGATTTATGGATATTTGGGATAAAATAGTGTACTGGCTCCTCAACAATTCAAAAAATTTTACATTACCTTCCTTCAACAAAGAAGTTTTACGTTGTTCCCCCCTCAACAAAAACCGTGGGTTTGCTGCTGATTAGATATATATCAGGGAACACAAAGGAATAGGGTCATGAAAGAAATGTTTCATTCTGTAGTTTAGTAGCAGGCACTAATCTGTTGTTATATTGCCTAATTGTTTCTCTTATATTTAACTCCTCATGATTAAATATTAGGACATGATAATTTTTCAGTTAAATTTCGGGGTGTTTGATCATGTTGGCTTTTGCAGGACATAACTACCAAACAGAAATATCTTGTAACATTCACTGTTGGTTATGATCAGAAAAATAATATTGATGCAGCAGTGAAAAAGGTCACCCCCCCCCCCCCCCCCCCCCCCCCCCCCCCCCCACCCCCCCCCCCCCCCCCCCCCCCCCCCCCCCCCCCCCCCCCCCCCCCCCCTCCCCCCCCCCCCCCCCCCCCCCCCCCCCCCCCCCCCCCCCCCCCCCCCCACCCCCCCCCACCCCCCCCCCCCCCCCCCCCCCCCCCCCCCCCCCCCCCCCCCCACCCCCCCCCCCTCCCCCCCCCCCCCCCCCCCCCCCCCCCTCTCTCTCTCTCTCTCTCTCTGCACAACTGAGTGTGTGTTTTCCTACAGTTCTCGGAGAACTTTACAATACTTCTGTTTCATTATGATGGCCGAACAACTGAATGGGATGAGTTTGAATGGTCAAAGCGAGCTATCCACGTGAGTGTTCGAAAGCAAACAAAATGGTATGGAATTACTGTAATCTAAGTATAAGCACTCACGTAGATATGATAATGCATATAGGTGGTCTCTCTGTATCATGCTCATACATTGTGCTACTTGAAATTTTGAAGGTGGTATGCCAAACGATTTCTGCATCCTGATATTGTGGCTTCATATGATTACATATTTATCTGGGATGAAGACCTTGGGGTTGAGCATTTTAATGCCGAAGAGTGAGTGTCAAATACAAAATGCCACCTTTATGACAGTTTCAACTCAGCTGACTCAAAAACTTCCTTATATCCTTTATTTATTTAATTCCAGATACATAAAACTTGTGCGGAAGCATGGGTTGGAGATTTCCCAGCCTGGTTTAGAGCCTAACAGAGGGCTAACATGGCAGATGACAAAGAGAAGAGGTGATCGTGAAGTTCACAAGTAAGAATGATGGAATGTTATGCACTGCTAACCTTGTGTTCCTTCAGATAAATTTGTCAACTGATGAAACGACCTTTTTCTCCTTTGTCTTCATTTTCTAACCAGAGAAACAGTGGAGAAACCAGGCTGGTGCAGTGACCCACATTTGCCTCCTTGTGCAGCGTATGAATAGTTATTCTTTATCATCATTTGTTCACCTCTTCCTTTTATTCCAGAAGGATCAGATGATGGAGCCTGATAATTCTTTTCATGTCTTTGTGATTGCAGATTTGTTGAGATCATGGCTCCAGTGTTTTCTCGAGATGCTTGGCGCTGTGTGTGGCATTTGCTTCAGGTATGGGATTATATTAAAATTTTCTTCATTCTTAGGAGATGTTATGTCCTCAGATGATTCTCCCCTTGGTATCTCTCTATATAAAATGTCTTCTTGTCGGCATTGTAGAATGACTTGGTCCATGGATGGGGTCTGGACTTTGCCCTCCGAAGATGCGTTGAGGTCAGTAACCCTCGTCCATCCTCGTTGAGTTCTAACTTTTTTGATTATTCACCTGTTAGTCTGGTGAAGCAATAACATCTGAGGCATGATGAGTATGTTTCTCTTTTCTCTTCAAACCAGCCTGCTCATGAGAAAATTGGAGTTGTAGATGCTCAGTGGATAGTTCATCAAAGTGTTCCATCACTTGGGAAACAGGTAAAGAGAAAGCATTGGTCAACACTATGCAAGCACACTAGTGCATATGCGTGCCCGCACACGAACACCTGTATATATGCATAAGTAAAATGATGAGGACATAACATTGAGTAACCTTCTCTCGTTTGGCAGGGTGAATCTGACAATGGGAAAGCACCATGGCAGGGGGTATGCAATGCTGTCAAAATTTCTTGTCGTTTTTTTTTTTTTTTTTTGAAATAATATTGTTCCTTCCATTGCACTAGTTTCTCTCTCTCTCCCCTAATGTTCCTTCTTTCTCTATGCATGATTTGTCATCCCTTGTGCATGTCGTTCTTTATGCATGATTTTTCATGCTGACTTTACTCATACAGGTTTATCTCAGATGTGGTCTTTTCACCATACCTGCAGTTGATTATGATCTCAATGTATTGTCCCTCTGTTTTCAGGTGAGGGAGAGGTGTAGAAGAGAGTGGACGATGTTTCAGGCTCGGGTAACAAATGCGGAAAAAGCTTACTACAAATCAATGGGAATTGATCCGCCAACTACCGTTCGTTAGGGGACAATGTCACAGAAGACTGGATACAATCACCATCAACACAATTCTTGGGGCTTTAGTGCTAGATTTGTATAATTGTAGAGATGATTATCGATAATAACCGTTTTACGGCCGTATTGGAAAGCACCTCTTGAATTCTTTTGAAGGATCACAGGCACAACGCAGTTCCTAGATTGAAGGATGCACAAGCAAGGCAACAACTTTGATCGGTTTGTTGCAGATTGGATGCGCAAAGGTGTTACATTTTGAATTTCACGTATGATTAGCTACATAATCTTTCCATATAGTTTGAATTAAAACTTCTTGTTGAATTGAGTTCAAGAATTAATGGTCAAATATAATGATCAGTGGCTGAGAAACAGAGTTGGCAATTCTGTACCCACTTTTATTGGAATTTCCAAACTTGACTTTGGGGTTATTAGATGGACAGCAATCTTAAATACAGTTTTATGTACGCAGGTGGTGCATGTTGTCAATAGAAATACAGTGTGTGGCTATTTTGCTACATCATGCAGTATTGACTTTAATTTTAGATATGACTGTCCATACCTTGATGTAACTACACCTTTCGTTTTTCCTTTTGTAGTGATCTTCTTGAATTGGGGTGCACATAGTAGCAGAGATCCAAAAACTGAGAGATCTGTCTTATACTTAGTAGTGTTGTTGAACTCACTAAGATATACTTTGCACTTGATACCATCCTTTTATTGCAAATTAAAACAGAGTCATTAAGGTAATTTTTTTTTAAGGTACCAATTTTTGAAAGAAGGACTTCCCATTATGCACGTGTTATTCTACCTTTACCTTCTTCCTTTGCAGTGAAGGTATCTTTTAACTTTGGAACCTTCTAGATTTTTCTGCCCCCTAGGCGAGTCATGAATCAGGAGTGGCCAAAGCTAATCCCACTTGAGCATGCTTCAAGCCATTTTTGTTTGGGGGATATGGGGTGGGAGATTGAAGGTGTTATCCATAGAGTTCATGTAATCTCATGTTTGGAAAAAAAAAGTGAAGAAAGATTACATCTCTCATAGGAGATGTAATCTCCAAAATAGAGGATAAGCCATCTCTCGAGAGATGTAATTCCAAAATAAAGGATAAGCTATTCCGCACAGGAGATGAGATGCTATATCCATATGTGAGAGATAAGGCATCAAAAGGTCATTTTGTCTACTCCTTACATTTTTATATATTATTACATGTAGTGTGATATTATATTAATGTTATATAACTATTATATTAATATTTATTTTATAGTTATAAATTATTATATTAAAATTATTTATCCTATTCTTTATCCTACCTTAACTAAACATAGTATAAATAATTTTAAATCACATTATGGTATTGCTTATAATCTATTATCATTTTCTTAATATTACAATATTAAGTATCTCTTATTTTCTTATCCCACAAACAAACGTGACCTTAGTGACTAGTTTGAAATTGGAAACTTCTTTTTGAATCCATAAATGACACAAAATCAACTGATCATTTCAACCTCTCTTATGTTGCAGTGTAATCATGATCAAGAAGACACCCATCATTTTGCAAACACAGCTTGATTCATTTGACAGATTATATATAGTTCTGTCTGGGCCATGTATGACATCAACTTAGTTAGCAGTATGAATGGGGGAATAAGTAGAGAAATGTAAAGGTTTCTACTCTACTTGATGAAGTACAAAGGATTGAACTTTAGGTAAAGACCAGCTTGTACAACTGCATCTCACAGAGACTCAAGAAATGCTCTTGTTATTAAAATGCATGTGATTCAAGCTTTCATTCTTTGAATTATCTTGTAAACCACACATCAACCCACACCAAGCAAAGCAAGATTGTGACACTAACTCACCTAATTTTACCCAAAAAACAGAAGTAAAAGTGAAAGTTCATCACTCAGAGGATTGAACGACAAAGAGGACAGGTGCTGTGCTGGTTTTCAAACCACTTTTCGAGACAACCCTTGTGGAAGAAATGCTTGCAAGAGTCCAACTCACTCACCTCCTCATCAGCTTCAAACCTACACAGGCAAACACAGCAATCATTTGAAGGCCAATTGCTGTTTCTGCATAAAGATTTGAACTTTGTAATGGAGACTCCTCTTCTTGTTCTTCCAGCCTCAGGCATTGCTGGGCAGCCTTCATGACTTGATTGGTGACCTTCCTCTGTATTGGGAGAAGCCCCATTAGCATCCATGACTTGAAGCAGAGACCTCACCATGTTCTTCAACAGAGCCACTGACAGACCTGTATTCATCACCAGCACTAAAAGCACACCATCAGCTGGGCTATGGAAGTTAGACAGCCCCATCAATCTTCTCTCTCTCCTCAAAACAAAGCAAATGGCTCTCTTCGCTGAATTTAGCAGAAGGGTCAAGAGAGAGAGAGTGAGAGAAGGAGCCAAAGCCTATTTGCTTCCACAGGTTTGAAACATGACACCAACCTGTGGTTGCTGATAAATACAGTGGGGTGGGGTTAAGGGTACCCATCTTACCCGCGAATCAGTTAACCATGGTTAGGGAGCTCTTAACCATGCTGGGGACAGTAGGTGTACGTGGCAACACGTGTAAGGTTTCTGTGAGAGATAGTCACTGAGAAGGGTAAAATTTTCTGTTGCCACGTGCCCAACAAGGTTATGAGGAGAAGCAATCAGATTAGTGACGCGTGGCCGTGGCTGTGACCTTTCCGTTGAGCCGGGAGTTTCCTGATTTACGGAGCCGCGTTCTAATGTGATTTTGTTGTTTGTCTGCTCTTAATTGCCGAGTTTTTTGGTTTGATTCGTGTTTACCAAAAATAAGGTTTCTTTTATGGAAGAAAATGCGATTCATCTAAATAATTTGTTAAAAAGATGGTCTTTTATTTTGTAGGTACACCGGATTATATATTTTGAGGATAGAATAAACAATTTAGGAATTTTCCATTAGAGGCTAAATTACAAAATTACCTTGTGTGGGATTTATAATTCGGAGATTTAGGGTCCGTTTAGTAACGCTGTCAGTTTTTATTTTTTATTGTGTGTTTTTATGATTTGGTGATGAGAATTTATAGGTTATCATTGTGCCAATGGTCCAACGCCAATATTTTGGTAAGAAAGAAAACACCCATTTTAGTGTTTTTAGTTTCCTTTTCGTAAATTTTGTAAAAAACTAAAAAAAAAAATTTAAATAAACACTGTTTTTTTTTTTTGTTTCTTGTTTAAAAAAACAACAAAAATAAAAAAATTACCAAACGAGGCCTCAATGTCCGGGAACTCTTTATTATCCTTCTCATTTTGCGAGACATATGTGACCTTTAAGGTCTGTTTGGCCTTTATGGCAGTGCCTATTTCGTAGCATATTTACTATGTTTGAAATTTTGTTGCACATTTACGACATTCAACTTGAGAAGAATGGATCACTTGGCAAAAATAATTTCTAAAGCAAGCATGGAACTTTTGTCAGTGTAATGTATGGAGACCGAGACCATGCACCCTGCCCCTACCACATTGTCACTCCATTTCCATCCTTCCCTGAGAATTCCTTCCATCTTTCTGCTAAACTCAACAAAGAAAGCACAAACAAATGCACACACACACACACACACACATATATATATATATGTATTTCAACAATCTTACTATGGCCTCACTTATAGCAATCAT
Source organism: Euryodendron excelsum (assembly GCA_033060915.1). Taxonomy (NCBI): domain Eukaryota; kingdom Viridiplantae; phylum Streptophyta; class Magnoliopsida; order Ericales; family Pentaphylacaceae; genus Euryodendron; species Euryodendron excelsum. The sequence continues at coordinate 2,524,284 of CM065388.1, forward strand.
AATTTTTTAGTTTTACTCAGTACAACAGCGAAAGCCTGGTGCATCAAAACATTTTAGAGTGTCAAGAGTCTCGTGTACTAGACTTTCCCTTATGATAGTACAAAATAACATAGAATGGAGAATAGAAAAAAAGAATGAATACAAAATACAGGCCAACATTAAAAAAACATGACAAAACAAGCAAGCAAAGGAATTATTTGTAAAAGCATTGAGACATTATTTAGTTTTATTCCGCCATCGATTACTTAGTTCAGCATCGATCAGCCACCATTCATGGACAGCCATTTGCTCAGTTGAAACTTCTTATGCTCATGTTTGATAAACTCATCAGCTTCAGCATCAACATCTTCTTCATAAACTTTGTCATAACCATCTTTACGATACTCATCTGTAGAGCGCCCATAATTCACCACTCCAACCTTCCTCTGAGCCGCCTCTGGCCTAATCGCCTCAAAGCCATGGGATGTCACATAAATATTTGAATAGGGAGGAGTATCAATGAGCCTATGGGGCATCAGCTCAAACTTTGACACAGCCACCTGCTTACTTTCTGCAGCATCCACACGACGTTGATGCTTGCCAAAATGATAATGGTGATGCTCTGAGCTTCTATGCTGCATTTTTTTTCTGCTTTCGCTCTTTGTCTGCGTGATGGGGACACAGTCGAGGAATGGGTTAAAGGTTCTAGGATTGATTGTTGATGAATGATGGGTATTACATTTGCTCTTCGAAAGTATTTATAGACTAATGCTTACGTAAAACAATAGGATAGAATCTGATTCCCTCTCTTGCTGCTACAATAAGTCTCGTGTTCGGCCTGTTTTTTGCGGGTCAAGACCTCAAAAAGATAATAGTTAGGACCCAAGTTTCTTTGAATATGTATGCCATGTTGAAATGGTGAATCTTTAAAGCACTTGTAACTTTATTCTCTGCCGGAATTTTCAAAAACTAGTGTAGCATCTTCTCCAGTTTGGAAACTGAACAAATTTCAAGAGCCAGGCCGACTTTCTAGAATTCAAAATCCAGTTAAGTTAAATCCAAATTTGATACGATTCGATAAACGAGGTTTAGGACTTTACGAAAAGTCTAAGACTACCAAGCTTTCTCGCCTTTAAGTTGATTCTTTCGTTTGGTAAGAGATGTATGAACTGATTATTGTATAGCTTTGCCAATTCCGACCCACAAGTGGATTTTTCTCTCTTCTTTCTTTTCTTTTTAAATTATAATATTTGAGTATCGGTTGATGAAAACATGCGGAAAATGCAGCATCAAATTGTAAAATATTTACTTAAATTACATCTAAAAGCAAGAAGTAGCTAGGCTTTGGGTATTCCATTCCTGATGTTTTGTTCTTGTCTCATGCAATGATCTGTTATGAATTAGACTGTCATGTTCAGGAAAAAGGGTTCTATTTATTAAGGGGAGAGTTCAAAGAGAAAAATTAGCCTCTGTTACAAAATAATAACAAACTCTCTAAAACATATTCTATGTAGAGCAGCATATGAATGAATTCTGTAAACTCAATTCAGGTGAAGAGTATGTATGGAGGGGAGTTGAGCAGTGGCATGTCACTGGCCATGTCCAATACTAAAAAAACAAGAAGACAATATATTTTAAAGGACTAAAGACAATTATGTATATCAATACCAAAATATCATAGTCCCCCCAAAACCAGGGATGAAACCAGAAATCTTGTGGGGAGGGGGCCAAGGTAAATTTTTTTTAAAATTTTGATAGGTAAAGGTAGAATATTTTGAATTTTGTGGGGGACCGAAGTAACCAAAATTTGGTATTTTAAAGTGCAAGAATAAAATTTTCCGAATTTTGGGAGGCCAATACATCATTTTTTATTATAAATACTCAAAATTCATAAGATCTATATAGAATTTTGTCAAATAGGAAACGATGCGCCATGATCATAAGGTAGTTCCATCCTTGCTCAAAACCAAGCCTTGGTTAAACACACAAAACCCTTACGATGCTTCAATGATAGATAACTGTCAATGATCCTCATTTAATCAACAAGATCTTTTATTTCATTTCATCATTATCCTGTATTTCTTCAATAAAACAAGAATTGCAAGTGAGGAAGCAAGAAAAGATAGAAAAAAGCGCAGGTCTTATCTACCAATCAGATGCTCATGCCAAACAAAAGCTATAATTACTGTTTATTTTTGTCATGCCAAACAATGTCACAGAAGACTGGATACAATCACCATCAACACAATTCTTGGGGCTTTAGTGCTAGATTTGTATAATTGTAGAGATGATTATAGATAATAACCCGTTTTACGGCCGTATTCAAAAGCACCTCTTGAATTCTTTTGAAGGATCACAGGCACAACGCAGTTCCTAGATCGAAGGATGCACAAGCAAGGCAATAACTTTGATCGGTTTGTTGCAGATTGGATGCGCAAAGGTGTTACATTTTGAATTTCACGTATGATTAGCTACATAATCTTTCCGTATAGTTTGAATTAAAACTTCTTGTTGGATTGAGTTCAAGAATTAATGGTCAAATATAATGATCAGTGGCTGAGAAACAGAGTTGGCAATTCTGTACCCACTTCTCTTGGAATTTCCAAACTTGACTTTGGGGTTATTAGATGGACAGCAATCTTAAATACAGTTTTATGTATGCAGGTGGTGCATGTTGTCAATGGAAATACAGAGTGTGGCTATTTTGCTACATCATGCGGTATTGACTTTAATTTTAGATATGACTGTTCATTCCTTGATGTAACTACACCTTTTGTTTTTCCTTTTTAATGATCTTCTTGAATTGGGGTGCACATAGTAGCAGAGACCCAAAAAACTGAGAGATCTGTCTTACACTTAGTAGTGTTGTTGAGCTCACTAAGATATACTTTGCACTTGATAACATCCTTTTATTGCAAATTAAAACAGAGTTGTTAAGGTAATTTTTTTTTTTTAAGGTACAAAATTTTGAAACAAGAAGGATTTTCCATTATGCACGTGTTATTCCACCTTTACCTTCTTCCTTTGCAGTGAAGGTATCTTTTAACTTTGGAACCTTCTAGATTTTTCTGCCCCTAGGTGAGTGATGAATCAGGAGTGGCCTTGGCTAACCCCACTTGAGCATACTTCAAGCCATATTTGTTGGGGGATATGGGGTGGGGGATTGGAGATGTTATCCATAGAATTCATGTAATTTCATGTTTGAAAAAAAAAAAGTGAAAGATTACATCTCTCATAGAAAATGTAATTTCCAAAATAGAGGATAAACCATCTCCTGAGAGATGTAATTTTCAAAATAAAGGATAAGCTATTCCATATAGAGAATGAGATGCTATATCTATATGTGAGAGATAAGGCACCAAAAGGTTATTTTGCCCACTCCTCACATTCTTATATATTATTACATGTAGTGTGATATTATATTAATGTTATATAATTATTATATTAATATTTATTTTGTAATTATAAATTATTATATTAAAATTATTTTATCCTATTCTTTATCTTACCGTAACTAAACATAGTATAAATAATCTTACATCACATTATGGTATTACTTATTATTTATTATTATTTTCTTAATATTACAATATTACGTATCTCTTATTCTTTTATCCCACAAACAATCGCAAACAAACGTGGCCTTAGTGACTATTTTGAAATTGGAAACTTCTTTTTGAATCCATAAATGACACAAAATCAACTGATCATTTCAACCTCTCTTATGTTGCTGTATAATCATGATCAAGAAGACACCCATCATTTTACAAACACAGCTTGATTCATTTGACAGATTATATATAGTTCTGTCTGGGCCATGTATGACATCAACTTAGTTAGCAGTATGAATGGGGGAATAAGTAGAGAAATGTAAGTGTTGTCAGTTTTTGTTTTTTGTTATTTTTTATTTATTTTTTGTTTTTTATAGTCTAACGATGAAATTTATAAGTTACCGTTCTACTAAAAGTACTATATCAATGTTATAGAATCAGAAAATACATTTATTTTAATATTTTTTTTATATTTTTATTTTTAAAAAAATAAAAAACAAAAAAAAAAAACAAAACCAAACGCATCCAAAGGTTTCTACTCTACTTGATAAAGTACAAACTACAAAGGATTGAACTTTAGGTAAAGACCAGCTTGTACAACTGCATCTCACAGAGACTCAAGAAATGCCCTTGTTATTAAAATGCATGTGATCCAAGCTTTCATTCTTTGAATTATCTTGTAAACCACACATCAACGCACACCAAGCAAAGCAAGATTGTGACACTACCTCACCTAATTTTGCCCAAAAAAACAGAAGTAAAAGTGAGAGTTCGTCACTCAGAGGATTGAACGACAAAGAGGACAGGTGCTGTGCTGGTTTTCAAACCACTTTTCGAGACAACCCTTGTGGAAGAAATGCTTGCAAGAGTCCAACTCAGTCACCTCCTCATCAGCTTCAAACCTACACAGGCAAACACAGCAATCGTTTGAAGGCCAATTGCCGTTTCTGCATAAAGATTTGAACTTTGTAATGGAGACTCCTCTTCTTGTTCTTCCAGCCTCAGGCATTGCTGGGCAGCCTTCATGACTTGATTGGTGACCTTCCTCTGTATTGGGAGAAGCCCCATTAGCACCCATAACTTGAAGCAGAGACCTCACCATGTTCTTCAACAGAGCCACTGACAGAACTGTATTCATCACCAGCACTAAAAGCACACCATCAGCTGGGCTATGGAAGTTAGACAGCCCCATCAATCTTCTCTCTCTCCTCAAAACAAAGCAAATGGCTCTCTTCGCTGAATTTAGCAGAAGGGTCTACAGAGAGAGGGAGTGAGAGAAGGAGCCAAAGCCTATTTGCTTCCACAGGTTTGAAACATGACACCAACCTGTGGTTGCTGATAAACACTGTGGCGTGGGGTTAAGTGTACCCATCTTACCCGCGAATCAGTTAACCATGGTTAGGGAGCTCTTAACCATGATGGGGACAGTGGGTGTACGTGGCAACACGTGTAAGGTTTCTGTGTTTGATAGTCGCTGAGAAGGGTAAAAGTTTCTGTTGCCACGTGCCCAACAGGGTTGTGAGGAGAAGCAATCAGATTAGTGACGCGTGGCCGTGGCTCTGACCTTTCCGTTGAGCCGGAAGTTTCCTGATTTACGGAGCCGCGTTCTAATGTGATTTTGTTGTTTGTCTGCTCTTAATTCCCGAGCTTTTTGGTTTGATTCGTGTTTACCAAAAATAAGGTTTCTTTTATGGAAGAAGAAAATGCGATTCATCTAAATAATTTATTAAAAAGGTGGTCTTTTATTTTGTAGGTACACCGGATTCTATATTTTGAGGATAGAATACACAATTTAGAAAATTTTCATTAGAGACTAAATTACAAAATTACCTTATGTGGGATTTATGATTTGGAGATTCAATGTCGAGGAACTCTTTGTTATCCTTCTCATTTTGCGAGACATTTGTGACCTTTAAGGTCTGTTTGGCCTTTAATGGCAGTGCCTATTTCGTTGCACATTTACTACATTCAACTTAAGAAGAATGGATCACTTGGCAAAAAAAATTTCTAGAGCAAGCATGGAACTTTTGTCATTGTAATGTATGGAGACCGAGACCATGCACCCTGCCCCTACCATATTGTCACTCCATTTCCATTCTGTCCTAAGAATTCCTTCCTTCTCTTTGCTAAACTCAACAAAGAAAGCACGAACAAATGCATAGACATATATATATACATATATATTTCAACAATCTATCATAATTTTTAAGTTTTACCCAATACAACAACAAAAGCTTGGTGTATCAAAACACTTTGTAATGTTAGGAGTATCGTGCATTGAACTTTCCTTTATAATAGTACAAAATAACATAGAATGGAAAGCAAGAAAAGGAATGAACACAAAATACAGGCCAACATCAAACAAACATGACAAATCAAGCTAGTAAAGGAATTATTTGTAAAAGCATTGAGACATTATTTAGTTTTATTCCGCCATCGATTACTTGGTTCATCATTGATCAGCCACCATTCATGGACAGCCATTTGCTCAGTTGAAACTTCTTATGCTCATGTTTGATAAACTCATCAGCTTCAGCATCAACATCTTCTTCATAAACTTTGTCATAACCATCTTTACGATACTCATCTGTAGAGCGCCCATAATTCACCACTCCAACCTTCCTCTGAGCCGCCTCTGGCCTAATCGCCTCAAAGCCACGGGATGTCACATAAATATTTGAATAGGGAGGAGTATCAATGAGCCTATGGGGCATCAGCTCAAACTTTGACACAGCCACCTGCTTACTTTCTGCAGTATCCACACGACGTTGATGCTTGCCATAATGATAATGGCGATGCTCTGAGCTTCTGTGCTGCATTTTGTTTCTGCTTTCGCTCTTTGTCTGCGTGATGGGGACACAGTCGAGGAATGGGTTAAAGGTACTAGGATTGATTGTTGATGGGTATTACATCTGTTCTTCGAAGGTATTTATAGACAAATGCTTACGTAAAACAATAGGATAGAATCTGATTCCCTCTCTTTCTGCTACAATAAGTCTCGTGTTCGGCCTGTTTTTTGCTAGTCAAGACCTCCAAAAGATAATAGTTAGGACCCAAGTTTCTTTGAATATGTATGCCATATTGAAATGGTGAATCTTTAAAGCACTTGTAACTTTATTCTCTGCCGGAATTTTCAAAAACTAGTGTAGCATCTTCTCTAGTTTGGAAACTGACCAACTTTCAGGAGCCAGGCCGACTTTCTGGAATTCAAAATCCAGTTAAGTTAAATCCAAATTTGATACGATTCGATAAACGAGGTTTAGGACTTTAAGAAAAGTCTAAGACTACCAAGCTTTCTCGCCTTTAAGTTGATTCTTTCGTTTGGTAAGAGATGTATGAACTGATTATTGTATAGCTTTTCCAATTCCGACCCACAAGTGGATTTTTCTCTCTTCTTTCTTTTCTTTTTAAATTATAATATTTGAGTATCATTTGATGAAAACATGCGGAAAATGTAGCATCAAATTGTAAAATATGTACTTAAATGACATCCAAAAGCAAGAAGTAGCTAGGCTTTGGGTATTCCATTCCTAATGTTTTGTTCTTGTCTCATGCAATGCTCTGTTTTGAATTAGACTGTCATTTTCAGGAAAAAGGGTTCTATTTATTAAGGGGAGAGCTCAAAATAATAACAAAGTCTCTAAAATATATTCTACGTAGAGCAGCATATGAATGAATTCTGTAAACTCAATTCAGGTGAAGAGTATGTATGGAGGGGAGTTGAGCAGTGGCATGTCACTGGCCTTGTCTAACACTTAAAATAACAAGAAGACAGTATATTTGAAAGGACTAAAGACGATCATGTATATTAATCCCAAAATATCATAGTACCCATAACCAGGGATGGAACAGGAATCTTGTTAGGAGTGGGCCAAAGTATATTATTTTTTGAATTTTGATAGGTAAAGGTAAAATTTTTTGAATTTTGTGGAGGATCAAAGTAACAAAAAATTTGTATTTTCAAGGGCTAGAATAAAATTTTCTAAATTTTGAGGGACCAATATTCTATGTCTTATTATAAATACTCAAAATTTATAGAACCTACACAAAATTTTGTCAAAATAGAAGGGACCATGACCCTCATGGTCATAAGGTGGTTTCATCCCTGCTCAAAACCAAGCCTTGGTTAAACACACAAAACCCTTAGGATAGATAACTGTCAATGATCCTCATTTAATCAACAAGATCTTTTATTTCATTTCATCATTATCCTGTGTTTCTTCAATAAAACAAAAGAATTGCAAGTGACGGGACAAGAAAAGATAGAAAAAAGTACAGATCTTATTTACCAATCAGATGGTCATGCCAGACAACGGCTATAATTACTGTTTATTTTGGTCTTTGCTTGAGCAGCAAATACATTGTCTAAGTAGCTGGACAAGCACTCTGATACATTAAATAAGACCTGTAAATCCCATGTTCACTGTGCAAATTATGGCCATTGCTATAATGGTCACTTGAACCATGACAGCCAATTTGGTGCTTATTATTGCCATTCCACTCCTCCTGTGCCTGAGCATAGCCTCCATTAACCATCATATGAGGGTTTGAGTGCTGAGGAGCGGGGATGATAGGCGACTAGTTAACTGAACTCTTTTAAATTTATTAAATACTCGTATTGGACACTCAATACTTAAATAAGAGTATGAGATATGTGTCCGATATGACTAGTTAGATATGAATATAATAAGTATATATAAGTAATTGAGTTTATTATGAAATTAAGCATATGAGTTTCATTTTATGTATAAAATGCTATATTTTAGCTTGTAAATACCATTTTATCTTAAAAAAGCAAAAATATTGTTTAAAAAATACAAAATTCAACAGTGTCGGAGCATCATTGGATGTGATAATTACATGAATCCGACCTGACACCCGTATTCAAGTCCATTTAACATAGGTAGGCGTCATCTGCCTCCCCGGGACATTGCTCGGGTACGCCCATTTGGCAAGTACCAACCTACCAACACCAGAGTAGGAATCAGTTTGGATAACCATTTTTTTCGCAATTTCTGAAGTATGCATTTGTCTTTGTTTCTACGTGCTATTTATAAGGTACCTTTTTTTTTTTTTTTTTGTGATTATAAGTAGTGAGAAATATCCCCAATTGCACATTTTCTACGGTATTGGATTGAGTTGGCCTTCAATGGGGGGAAAAGTTCACAACTTTATTCACAATTTGTGAGGAATCTGCCTTGTAAAGATGGTGAATCAAACCATATAAGGAGCCTTCCAGAGTCGCCCCTAAGTTCTTCAGCTCCCAACGTGTCTTTCAGTTAATACTGTCTTTATCAACCCCAAGGAATTTGAGAATTCGTTTTCGCAGGGAATATTTCTCTGTTTTTCTGTGGTTTAAGGCAGCTATTTAGGTCAGTTATAAGGTTAATCTTGATGAGACTTGCGATCTTTTCTCAACCTTTATTGGAAAATACATGATAAGGAAAAACCCACATGAGAAACAGAATTTCACATATCATCAAGCAAAATTGGCTCTTCAGAAACAGCATCTCTCATATCATCTAGCAATAATTCATTTTGATCCTTAGCATCACTAAGTTCCTAATAGCTTGTTTGGTCTCTTAGAACCTAATATACTTCAACCAATTATGACAATATTAAAACTATTTTAACCTCATCATCTTCCAAGCAATACCAGGCAAGTAGGCATAAGGTGATGAAGTGGAGTTCAGACTCTTCAGAGCCTTGATTCGATAACAACTCTGGGGAAAAGAAGCCGCAAGAAAGGAGATTCGAAATATAGGGCCTTTGTGCTATTAAAAACTTTAATGATTCTGGGAAATGCTAACTGATTTAATGCCAGCTCAGGTCAGTCATCCCCTTTTTATTTCAATGGTTCACGAAATAATCACCTTCCGTGCAAAGTCAATCAGAACAACATTGTAGACTAGTAACACCTGCTCAGGCTAGAAATTTGGTGTTTGCTCAGAAGTTTCAACTGGCAAGGAAAAATCCACGGCAGCTGAGCTCAGAAACAATCTAGAGGCCCGACAGAGAAACTTCAAACTTCGCTTATTGATATCCACATGCAATTGAAGCTAAAATCATTCACTTTCTTTCAAATTTTTAACCTTTCAAAGCTCAAATCATTCACGAGTTAAATACGCACATATGTTTATATGATTTACATGGTAACACAATTAACACAAGTAGGGAAACAGACAAGATTATGATCAGTAAAACGCCAAAGAACATATCAACCAGTGAAAAAACCAAATAATTTGCAAAAATATATGAATAAATTAGTCTCAAATCAAAATTTCCTAACATGAGGCAAGCCCAGGAACAGTCACATATCTTCTTCAGAGGGGAACACTGGGGTCATGCCACAACGATGCAAACAATGCCACAACGATAGCTGTTTCCACAAGCAGCTAAGCTCACCATTCAGCAACTAGATAAGCTCCATCTTGAATGAAAACTAACTCTACGACGAAGTTATATACAAATTTCACCCAAGAAATCCAAGAATTCATCCATTTTTCAGTTCTGAAGCAATGATATAAATATTGCCGGACATATAGCAGAGCTGTAACGGTGATAAGCTGCAGTCATCAATTTTTTGGTAAAACTCTTCACGAGAAGTCAGTCCAGCTGCACCTTCAACCTTTACAAAGGAAAACTTGAAACTCACTACAATGGATCAGCCTCTTTCTCTTAAACAATTCCCAGGCAAGAGAAATTTATAATTATCAGCATTTTCCAAAAGATATACGGGTAGATGAACAGCCGAATAGGAGTGGGGAATGGGTCCCAGTTTCCCAATGATTTCCTTGAATGTGTACTCCTCAGGCAGCATATCAAATAAGTCAGACCCTTTGCAGATCACTTTTTGAACTCTTTTAGGATTCAAATAATGAGAGAACCTCACTCTGTCAAAATGGCTGTAAGCTTTCATTTTGAATATGAACTCATCAATATGCCGGAAGCAAAAGCTACAATGCCACCCTGCATCAGCCAAGATGACATCAGACTGTCGATAATGTGCATACCTCGTCTTACCAGACTGATACCTGTGGACTGAAGCTCTCCAGCTATTATTGTCCACAAGAAACTCAAAAGAGTACAGATAGTTCTTCAGCCGAAGATGGAGGATTGGAGGTACGTCATCACACCACCTCAAGAGATCAATAGTGTGTCTACTTGGAATCTCATCAACATCTGACATTATCAACAAATCATCGTCTGAAATACCGGCTAGTTTGAGAAGATGATCCAATGCTAGTCGCTGATATGCCTCTTCAATAAATGGGTTTTCCCCTTTCCTAAATCTTCCCGGAATTTTCCCATACGTCAATCGCGGCTCAACAAATTTGAACTGATCTCGATTGTTTTCAAAAGCCAAAGGCTTTGGCAATCCCGTGAAGGTAGAGTTTGACTCGAGGAGAACAAACCCTGTTACAAAAGGGTACAATTCCTTCCATCTTATGGTAAGAAGCTCCAGCTCATTACTAAACAACACTGCATCAAAAACACGCCTTGGGTACTCACGAATTCCCCACCCATGAAGTTTACAGAGGTTCTCCATTTGTACATTCTCGTGATAATAGTGAGGGATTTCAATGAAGGGCTTGGGTGGCGATTCCCACAATGGCCGCAAAAAGTATGATATCTTCTGCCCATGCAAATATATAACGCAGATGCATGTTGGGACCATAACAAGTAGAACGATATAAGTTTTCAAATCCAGTCCTCGCAGAATACATCGCAGTCTCGACATGCTCAACATTCTGCCTGACTCCTGCAGATTGAAAAAAAAAAAAACTTATTCTTGTACGACTCACCACAGAGATACAAACATAAGCATAAAATTTATACATTGGCTACATATGTAAACAATTATAACCCACTTTTTTTTCCCATTAGCAGCGAGTGGATAATTATAAAGCACTGTCCAAGCTGCCAATACAATACACAGTGCTTTGAATTTCATAATGAACCTTTTCTCCATAATCAATGTGAATATGAAGAGAAGGGTCTAACTAAGAAATACAAATAAAAAAATAAAAGTAACAAATCAAACCTAGGGGCATTTTGTAATCAGAGTATGCAAACAACATAATGCATAGTGCATGCAAAGGGGTATGGTGATCACCCCTAGCCTGCATATCTTAATGGACTTCTTGGAGATGTAAAAGGGTTCTTGTTCTCCATATAATCAGAGGCAACAATGTGTGTAATATAATCCTACGGATCTCCTAATTAAAACTGCAAGGGACATCATCCAAGCTGATTTTTAGCTTTTCCATGCAACATAAATTGGAGGAAAAACATTATTTACACATCGCTGTATGTAAGTAGGTATACGTAAATATACATTTATGTGCATGTATGTATGTGTGTCTCTCTGTTAGAATGTAAGAGCGTTTCAAATGGAAGTTCAAGGGGTCCAATAAACACGATCTCAGAATGAACAGAAGGAAACGCAGGTATCATAAAAGCTACGTTTTCCACGCAGCCTAACTCGGAAAGAAAGAGGAAGAAAACAATAGAATCTTGAACTCTCTGTTTTACGAGTTTTTTTTTAATTTTTTAAAAAATAATAATTAGGGGATTTTCTCTTTTCTCTTTCTGAGTTTCTTAGGGCACCAGATAACGAAAAAGTTGAAACCCTCAAAATATCTAGTCCTCTATTTTCCACACGCTTTCTCAGCAACCAAACGAAGCATGAACCAGCCCAAAAGTAAAAATCACCCAAATCGGAACATTGGAAGAAACAAATCCCAACAATGTTGTGAAAAAGAACAAGAAAAATATAAAATTGCAGAATCGGAGACTTAGATCAATAACAAGTTAAAAACAATTATTGCGAAATAAATTTGTCATTATAGAGAGGGGAAAAAAAATCACCTCATCGCAGCCATCACCGCATATATCGTCCGTCTTCTTAGAGCAGTAATGAGATCCTCCTTCCGCCATCGCATATATTTTCTCAAAAAATCTCGATATGCTCCACATATCTCTTCTTTCTCACTACAATCACTCGCACACGCTTTTCTCTCTCTCTCTAAATCTGTCTCTGGCAATCTCAGCCGTGGAAACCCAGATCAAATTTAAAATCGCCGAAAATGGTGGACACTTCAGTCCATAAACCTACCAGAAATCGATCGGAAAAATCGGAGATCCTCCACCCGCTTGATAGGTTGTCTTCTCTCTCTCCCCTCTTTCTCTCTGTACAAATATAAATCTCGTTCACACAAATCACTTTCACAATTTGGTCCAAGAAACAGAGAGCCCTATGATGTTCCCCAAAATATAAAGAATAAAAATATGAAAGAATTTAAATAATATCGCAAGAGACAGAGGAGCCTCTCTGGTTCGTAGGTGGCAGTTGTAAACACTACAAGGAAGCCGTTTCTCTTGTCTTCTACCCCACTTCTCTCTCTCTCTCTCTCTCTCTCTCTCTCTCTCTCTCTCCTCTTTGGTTCACCTATATAAACCTATACATATAGATATATATATCCCCAACAATATATATATATATATATATCCACAAAATACAATGCTGACTTTACCAAACTAACCCTGCTTTGAAAATTGATTTAATGAGGGAATGGTTGTTTTGGACTTTAAGCGATACGGCTTTGTCTAAGTCCCCACGCGCTTATCGGAATGGCTCAAGAAAACCTGTCTTGTGTTTCTTGTTCGAGGCCTACTACGGCCGGCCGGCGGTCAAACACCGTCTGATTATCCTCGTATCAACTTGATTTCAATTTCATTAAATGTAAATGTAGAGGGTTCAGACAAACGTAACGATAATCAAGTGACGCTTAACCTCAATTGCTATTGTTCTTAACTTTTGGATTCTTTGTTTTGCTCACAGTATATGCTTATAATAATCATTCTATTTTACTTTTGATTAGGTCTTTTTGATTAATGGTTTAATTTAATTGAAAGTAGGAATTTGATTGTTGTAGAACACGTGTCAACCATGTGCTCCGTTTGAAATTGAAACCGTTAGAGGAAGTCCCATGCTAAGCTAGGTTTGGACCAAATTATACCTAGGTGGTATTAATGTTTAGTCATCAAAAATTTTAAAATAAAAAATGTGGCATTGTATTTTTTGGATAATGGTACATAAACAGAAAAATTCACACAAAATTTATTACTTGAATGTTATGATTAAATAAGAGACATTCACTTAAATATAAAACACTCACCATGATAATTTTTATTTACAAAAATGTCACTGCAACATCATTCTGGTGGGTTTGCGTACAAATTTTTCTTATTCTAATTGGGAAAAAAAAAAACCAATAGATAGATAACACCTATGTTTTTAAGGGTATTATTGCCGTTAGAATTTTTATCCCTTTATATTTAGTGGGTCCTCAATGCACAGTTTAAATCTCAAGGCAGTAGTTAGTACTAACTTACAACTAAAAATTTGTCTCTTGATTGTAAGTCAAATTTAATTGTAATTAGCCAACATTATCTTGGAGAAAAAAGAAAAAAAGACAATATTCATGAATGTGGAGGCTACTTATTGTAAATGTATTATCTGTTTATATAAAATATACTACTTATAGTACTTGATAGTTTTGGACTTTGAAGACTTTACAAATGCATATATATATATTACATGGGCAATACCGTATGTAATACTATACTTAATACATTTTTATTATGTGACCAGCACATTTAGAGATGCGATTATTTTTATTTATTTATTTATTTTAAAAGTGAGTCTAATTTTATTTTTGAAATTTCAAAATAACTCGACATTAAGTCTCTCAATTATTTATTATGTCTCCCATAAATTCCAATTAACAATTCAAAAGAATTTTTTTTTTTTTTGGGTAAGAGATGGGTTGATGGGATCTAATCTCAAATTTGGCGAGCGAAATAAAACAATCCTAACTCCTAACTACTCGATCAAATTTATGTCTCAAGAATACTGTGGTTTACAGAAAGGCATGTGTAATTTGGGAGATGTACTTGTCAAGTGGAATGGGCGTCCCCATTCTTGATAAGGGTCCCATTTGGGAAGGCCAATGAAAAGCCAAGATTAGCACCCTTAATACAAGGCCAGCACATGGTTTAATCATTGCCAATGCATGGAGTTTCTCAATCATGCAAAAAAATTTATTCAAACCCCGTAATTTAAGACTTCAACTCTATTTTAGTCGGTATTATCGTAATTTTAGTATTATTTTATTTCAAAGTACCAAAAAAAAAAAAATCTTGATTTACTTTGACTTAAAAAAGAATCTCATAACTTAATCAATATATCTCATTATTATGCAAATTAGTATGATTTATTGCTAGAGTTATTGGATTGTTATATTTATTTTCAAATAGAACATTCAATGCTATTAGTGGTTTTGGAAATTTCTGAAAGACCACTAGCTTGTATTGATGGTTCATTGGCATATTTTTGCCCAGCAATGGGTTTTTCTTGAGGCTCTTTAGATGACAGAAATCAAAAGAGAGAGAATGAGAATCTCATTAGCAGGATAGCAATGAGAAATGTGACACTTGTTTCAATGCAATTCAAGTGTTTGGATTAGTTAGAAACTTAGATATTTGAAATTATTCCAGGAGTGTGAGATTTTCATTACCTTGAAAGTGTTCCTGGAATCACACCAAACGATGGAATGAAGAATATCCAGAATTAAATTTTATTCCACTTTTCCATTCCTACTTTACAAACATAGCTCGAAAGAAATAAGATTAAGAAAAAAAAAAAAGGAAATGCAAGGTTTGTTACTTTTCAAAAAGAATGGAAACTTAATGTCCTAAGCCAAATTTAGTACTGTGTTATGATAATGGTTGTATTGAAAGAATTAAACTTTCCAAATGCAAAGTTTGCAATCCTGCATCCTCTTTTCTCTTTTGAGTTCTTGCCCTTCCATTCTATTCCACAATGTCAAGAAATAATCATTCCTAGACGAACATTGGAGTTTAAATAATGAAACCTACCATGTGAAAAGCCTCAGCTACTGTCTCCTTCAAGTAGTGATGGTTTAGTACTCTTTGAGCACCATATGACCTTATTCCGCCAGATATTGCCATTGAATAATTTTTGTGGTTGGACAGATTTCAAGTATAAAGGTCGAAGATGGAACTTAAACCATGTTACCTCTTAATCATTGAGGGATAAGAACAGATAGCCCTTCATACATGCATGGATGAGACTGTGGCTGTGATAATTTCTTTTCTTTTTTGTTGCTATAGAATGCCCAGACACTATTCCCTCTCTAGACCAACCATGTGGTGAGTTTCTTAAATGTGATTTCAGGTACCCTTAGTGGGTGTTCAACCTTTTTGACAAGATCACTTCTGCAAAAACCATGCACAATGCTTTTGAAACCGTCAAACATTTGTAATTTTCAAATCAACACAACCAAGCTAGACACGACCAGCCGGAATCAACCCCATTCACTCCTCCAAGAGCTATCCATTTCTGCATCATCCAATGCAAGCTCATTCAGACATGTGCATGTGGTGGGGAGAAAATTCAATTATACCAAGGGCCAGTAGCCGTGAGAATTAATGCAATCCACAATAGTGGTCCTTGGTATATGGGTTGATGATCTTAGAAAGTTCAATAGCTTCCAATCCATCCTAAGTTCCTAGTTCCCTCCAAGAACACATATCCATTTTTGTTTATATATATAGTCTTTCCTAAGCAAAAAAAATAAAAAATAATATATATATTTATATATATAGAAGATATTATGTAAGCATTTCAAAGGATTCATATTCGAAAGTTCTTACAAGATTATGGATTTGTTGTCTTTTGAAAATGGGTCATGCTGAGCCTACCTGACATGAATGCTTGCCATTCCAATTAAATGATCTGAGGGATAGAGAGAGAGGGGGTCACCCATCCCAACTGGCAACTTCCTCCTCATTTCCTCTGTTATCTTTTCCTTCCTTCCTTCCTTTAATAATTGGGTCAACCTTCATGTTTTCTTTCTCATTTACAGTAAAATTTTGAACGTGCTTTGGCCACCACAAAGCCATATTTGCCCACACGACAAGTCGGCATTAAGTAATCCAAAATGTTGCCCTTTTCTGGATTAGTTCATTGTTCAAGTTAGAACTTAAAAGGCTATTTGGTAAAGTTTAAATTTAGTTTTTTTTTTCTTATAAATTAAATGTTTAAAATTTTTTAAACTACGATAAGTAAAAAAAACTAAATAAAATGAAAAAAAATCAGTATTTTTGCTTATAATCTAAAAAAATTGAGCTAAAAAAACTTAAAAAAAACTGCACCAAAACTAGTCATAAATTTAACGGGCCTACTCTATCATCAGATTCATCACCCTATATCATCATCGGCAGCACATTGGAACGTTGTTCTAAAAGGGGTGGTGCCGCGGCGATGCGCGTAGACCAAGACCGTCATATGGGTTGGGGTTGCAGACGACTTTTACTTCTCCAATTTCGGCATTCGAGCTATGGGTCCGCATGGACTTAACATCAACACGCTTCAAGACTAATCTTTTTGGGCTTTGCTTTAATGTAAAATAACAGCAGCACAAAGTTTCCAAAGTGGTTCCATGGACAAATTAAACATTTGCCAACCTGTCCCAGTTCATTATTCTCATGTATTCTTCTTCTTAATTGAAATATTCCAACCCTGCATAGACCTAAATTAAATATGATAGCCGGCGAAAACTCGGGCCGTCCATTGGTCATTAACTAGAAATCTTCCATGGAGCAATAATATTAACTTGACAAAATCAAACAAGCAGAAAAAAAATAAGAGAGAGAGAGAGGACAAAAGAAGAACCACGGATTTAACAAGACTCAACAATTCCATGGAAACAAAAGTTGGAGACAACCGTTACCTAGTTTGTGTTAAAAGGAATTGGAAACTTGGAATAATATTCTCTACACTAAGCGTTCCTACAATTGCTTTCCAAAAACACATCATGTGCTTTGCTTTCTGGTTCTTACTGCGTGCTTCTTTTGCATCTTCTCCATGGCAGAGAATGACTTTGGTGGCAATAAAAAGATGTGACTTTTAGCATAGCTTTCCCGAAAGAATGGGAATCCTTTGAGTAACAAGGCATTATATATATATAGAAAGGAAAAGAGAAACACAAAATGCCTTTTGCACCTGCTGGGAGGGAAAAAAAAGTTGATCTACAGATGCCAAAACAGGAACCATCTACAGATCAAGATGGAATCATTTGCTGAAGCCTTCAATCATTCTTGCTGGAGAGATGCTATACAGGAAGAAATCAATGCCCCGGAAAAAAAAAAAAGAATAATACACTCTTTGTCCGGAGTCTGACTCCGTCTAACCTGAGCTTGGGTTTAGCCCACTCTAACCCAAGTTAGGATTGAGTTGGAAAGGGAAGTGATTTCGCCCGAGGCCTGATAAAAATGCCTGTAGAAGTTAAAAAATCAAAAGAAATTCGAAAAATAATAAAGAATACAAACCTACTAAAAAAGCCCGAAACCATGTACGCTTAGGACCACAACCAGGGTTTGGACTCAAGGGCTCGAAAATAGGCCTGGTCCGGCCTGAATTCTGGCAGGAGCCCAAGCCATCAGGCCTACCCTGCCCCGGTGGGCCGAATTTACATGCGTAAAGTTGCACAAGGAGTAATTTGGGTTCAATCTGCAGCCTTAAGCCATCACAAAATGAAAAAGTGACCGATTGTAGCCCTAAACTACGAACAGAAACGCTTCCCCTGTAGTCTATCTATTATCCTCTAGTGCAATTTTAAGTAAAAAACTCATAAACAGACGAAAACACCTCAATTAAAAATGGACCCTTCAAATGGAATCGCTACCATAATCTAAGTAAGTAGTCTATAGAAAGCCCAAAGTAAATATAGCTGGCTGTGAACAGTCTGGTTTGTTGGGTCGGACTTTATGCTCCTGTGACTGTTTGAGAACACCTGGATTTGAGGTCTTCAGTTGCAAACCTTTTTGTGGGTTCATAAATCCAACTTTGACCAAGAACCCATAATGAAAATGAATCCCGCATTTGCCTAGTTCGGGAGTTAGAGCAAACCCAATACAAATCCAGCTCAATTACAAGGCTAAAACATCTCATTTTGGATCAGTGAGAACTGAGAACTATGACTTTGGACTTGCTTGTTATTGGAAATGAACCTGAAGAAGCCCTACCATAGTCCAAATTAGACAATGGGTGTTTGGATCACGACCTCTTCAACAATTTCCCATGTTTTGGAGTTTGTATGTGAAAGGTGCAAGGTCTAGCAAGCATGGACTTCATGAGGCTTGTTAGTTGCATGTGTCAACTTCAGTTAGTCCTCTCACTCCGAGCTTGTGTTTGAAATTCGAATTTAATAAGAGAAAATAAAAAGGTAACAGGAAAAAGAACAAAATAAGAGATTTTAAATCGTTACTTCTTTCTTTTTTATGTTCTTTTATCCTCCACTTTCTCTAACAATTAAATATATGATATAATTTCATATCATCATTTTTTTTTTAAAAGCAAATTCTTGATCCAAATATAAGATAAATGAGAGCCCACATTTTCCCTATTTTGGAGTTCATACCAAACCAATGACAAATTCAGCTCAATCACTGGAGGTTCCACTGTCATGAACCCATGGTCCAGGCTTCCATTACCCATGACATGCTGAAATGATTGCACGTGACAGTCAAAGGTTGATTTGTACCCACACACGTGTGGATCATCTCCCTACCGCCCCTCTGGTGGATTGGTTTTGTCAGTGTTCCCTTACCAACTGGCCATCTGGCTCACTCTTTGGTTTTAATAATACTAACAAAAGCTGAAGAGAGGGAATAAGAGACCATTTCTTGTGTGGACAGAATTAGAGAGCCACTGCATAGAAACTTTAGTTGGACATGCCTGCATTTCCTAGTCTTGTCCATATAGAGCCATAATGCAACAAATATGTCTCAGTAGGGCTAGCTCTGTCGCCACCTTTTCTGGACACAAAGAGCTTGAGTTCCCCGTCAAATGGAGCCCAGGTCTGGCTGATCCGAGCTGCAGCTACAGAAATGGAGAATGATTAATTCGAGAATTTTGTTATGTGTTCGAGACAAATACATAGATGTATGCATTAGAAAATGACTCGACTATTATACACGCCAGGCCTGTGAAGCGTGGTCCAGCAAGATAAATCACATCTACTTTTCTTGGAATATCACCTTTTCATTGTGTATATGTTGTTTTTGGAATTGTCAATCCAACGAGGAAAGCTACCATAATTCCCCATTTGACTGGCTGTAGCTTACCTATTGCTACAGCTTAAAAAAATAAGGTTGTTCCTTTGATCATATAGATTGCAATGATTTGGAAACTGAAGTTGTTAAGAGGTTTGGACCATAGGTATCTGTTGCATGAACAAAAACTACCCATATGCTTTATATATGTATATTCCTTATGCTTTACAGAACCATGGGAATTGGATGGAGAATCTATTCATTGCACTGCCAATGATACCTTCTGGCTTCAAATTTTTTGAATTTTTTTTTTTAATAATTTAGAAATCCAGACCCTAGCTAGCTTTTGACTGAGAATTGCTCTCTGTAGCCTGAATTAGTTGCAGTCTCTAGATCCTCTGCCTACTTCTGTTACTCCATTCGCTTTACAAATTAAACAACAATTTTCAGAAATCAAAAATGTAATGATTAGGAATGGAGCTTCCAACTCAAAAAGCAGAGGAGGACTCGGATGATAATTATCGTCAAGATCTTGTCATCAAGGTTGAGATTATCTCAAACCCTTGAGTGCACAACTTTGTGTATAGCTTTAAAATTGATCTTCCAACTTTAATAAAGATGATATGATCTTTCACCAATAATTAAAAGATTGGTCAAGATCAGAAAACACTGTTTTCTTTGTTAGTGGGGACATACTACACACATCAGGGGTGAAATAACAGGCACTAGGAATGTCTACTTGCTTCACATCATCCTTTTTCCTTAATTACTTAGATAAACTTTCCCCAACAAATACTAGCTTTTATACATGTCTCGAGCATGTTTAGCACCAAATCCAAAATAAATACGAGCCCTGAGTTGGAATTAACATAAACCCATCCTCGGGTCCCTAAATCATTATGGACTAATCGAAAACGAATATATAGTACACACACACATATATATATATTCGTTGACAGCATAAAAAGCTACGATCTTTAGCTTAATTCTAATTTTTCGGCTGTAATATGAACTTTCCGCCACCAAAACAGAGAAAAGGAGAAAGAATGACATAAACCGATTCACGTCAAGGGGGACATTAAGTAAATGCCAGCCCATAATGATTTGGATTTGGATCGGATTAGTGCTAATCAAAGCAGCTAAACATGTATCCTTGTCTCTTACCCACTGATCCATTTCTCAAAGAAACTTTATTCAGAGTCAAGAACAAAGCTAAAAGCTGAAAGGAAATTTGGTCCAGTCACACTCATCGTGCCTATCCTTGCGCTGCCACGCGAATCTTTGACAAAACGTATGAGGGTGGGTAACATGGGAAAATCGAGTTCTTCTTCTTCTACTTCTTCTACTTCTTGATCATCATTTACCGACTTCAAAACAACTGTAATATTCAAGTTTTGTCTGCTTCTGATTGACCTGTTTGCTCCCTGTTTGAGACCCCACTCTCACTTCATGTCCCTGGTGCTCTCATTTACATGCTAATTCAGCAATGGTTGCTGCATATATGTAGTTGGATTTTTTAGAAAGACACCCATAAATGCTGCTCAAATTCAAGTATACTAATGGACACTACACAGTAAAAATCACCAGCGTCAATCTGAAAATCGTCTGAAATTTGGTGGCCTAATTGAAAACATGATTAAAATTACAATTCATAGTAACTATGGATCTTGCCCTATTTTACCCAATCCATTATTTAGAGCTTCAATTTTGCATTTTTTTTTCTATTTTGGAAAACTTTTGTTTTGATTATAACTTTGTCTAGAAAATTCTGATTTATCTAAGTTTGTTTTAGAATATTTCTTTAGAATAAGTTTGTTATTTTTGATAATTTTCTATATTCTCTTAATTTTAAACTTAATTAGAGTCAATTAGGGTTTGTAGTATTTTTTCTATATATTTAGATATAAGAGTTTTGCCCCAAATCAGTTTATGAATAAATTATTATAAAAGAGTTCTCTTGTTTTCTCTAACTTCAGATATTATGTGTGGATCAACTATTGTTAATGCCTTTTTTTATTTTTTGATATTATGTATGAATCAACATATTGAAGAAGAGTTGTATTTTGAATATTCGTGCGCGCGAATCAACTATCTCCAAGTAGTTTTCCCTATTCATAGTTTCCTTATGTGCTTCTCTGCATCAAATTTTATACCAGAGTTTGATATATATATATACACACATGCAGAGGCCCCCACAAGCTGAATGAATAGAGATCTTATTACCAAAGTGGGGTTAAATGAGTTGGGTCCATCTGTGGAAAAGATGAGAGGGACCCTTCGAATGATCAATTGCCAGTTCAGTGGGAGGTAAAGGCCTATCTGAACATGGGCGTGAGTGTGAATGATACAACTCGAACGTCTGGAAACAAAAACAAAATACATATATAGCAGTATCGCAACTGTTTTGAGTTGTGGGGTTGGGGGGGTTGGGTGTGCATGAATGAGCTAATACGTACAAAAATTTTATGCCCTGAAGAAGGTTACAAACAGGGGAGAGACAGACAGGGATCATATACAAACAAGGCCATGACATTTGCCTGTAACCTAACAAGATTCTGTGCGTTATGTAGGACTGTCATGAACATCTTTATTGATCCAGTCTTCATCTAGGATTAGTGCCACTTCTGGATGGAATCAGCAGTTGTCTTGAACCAGACCCTGCCAGTCTGTGATTTCAGTTTTCAGGTCCTGAGTTTGGCTCCAGAATGAAATTTATGAAGGTATGGGATCTTTTCACTCGACATATGTGGGACTGAGCTGCTCAGATATCTGAAATTTCTAGCCATTAGCTGTCTACCAATGGCCCTACAACTTCAATGCATTTTTGGGTTAAATTCCGATATAGAACAGCTATCCCACATGAAGCAGGCTCCAACTGGATTCTCACTGAAACAGGCTTGTCATGAAGCTAATGACTTTCTTTTAGTTTTCTTCTTTTCCTGTGCTTCCTCTGGCATTTTGGTTTTGACCCAATATTTGAACAGAAAGAAAAAAAGAAAAAGCAATTGAAATCTTAAGACATCAAGTTAAGTAATCACATTGTTAAAATTTGTATATAGTAAAAATTTCAAGTTTTCATGTGTCATTGTAACTTCCTAACACAGAACAGGAATAAATTAGGGGGTATTTCTGTATTGACCCTGTTGAGACTTGAAAGGTCAGGTCAAGTTTGGCTGGTGACTCCACCATAATTGTGAAACCGTAAACTCAGTCCCAGTCCCATTCCACACTCCACGGCATGGACAGTGAGTTGTGTGTGCAGGGGTGGATATTGGGTAGATCGGATTGAGCCTGAACAAAAATTTTTTTATTGGATTCAAAAATAAATCTCAAGCCCGTCTAATTAAAAAAATTGGATTCTCAAGTCTGTTAATTTAATATAAATTTTGTTTAATACATAATAACATAAAATTTAATTACGTATACATATATAATATTAAAATATAAAAAATATATTATTTTATATATATTTCGGACTAAATCAAATTTTAAAAATAATTCTCAAACCCGTTCATTAAACTAATCAAACCTAAAAAATTTTGTTGAATTTTTTATAATTTATGAACAAATATATCGGGCGAGCGGATATATCGTGCTATCAAGCCATGGCCACTTCTGAGTGAGAGAGGGAAAGAGAGAGAAGAGTGGGTCACACCTGGAAAGAAAAAAAAAGGAGAATTATGGGTCCACATGTCGATTGGCCACCTGCTTGGGTAGCAAAGAGAGCGACCTGCCCTCTCGCCGGTGGTGGAAAGCAATCCGATGCCCACAGAGAATGGACCTTTTTGCCTTGTGTCCAACACTACTTCATTGACAACTTACCCTTGGTTTACACCTAAAATCTCTCAGATTTTTTCCAGTTTCCCAGGTCCATGTTCGAGTTGGACAGTGGTCCAACCAAGACAAGCTCAGATCTTAGACTCTTCTTACCCCTTGGTCGACATTGATTGAGCCAATACAGAAACTGGGGTCATATTCCCTGTGTGGTCATGCCCAATTTGCTGCAACAATGCAGGTCCACAGCCTTGAGACATCACTATATTTCTCATAACCCAACCTCCATCTTCACCTCAAAAAAGCAGAGTCATGAACTGTTATTAACAGAAGTCCAGAATTCCCCAAACTAGAAGAAATTCGTACTTACTGAGTTTAGATTGCAGCTTTTTAGAAGTTGGGTATCATTGTACATGTCAATCATCTCTAGAAATAATGGGGTTCTCTCGCAGGGCGGCTCAAGTCAATTGGAGATTTAAGGTAAGCAACTTTAAATAAAGTTTTTTTTTATATTATTTTTAGTTTATAATAATTTTTTTTAATAAAATCAGTGTTTTTTTTTTAAATTTACAAGTATGTTAATTTTGGACCTTCTTTTACTTAGACCTTTTTTTATTTGGAAGATACATTTTATTTTAAAAAAGATGTAAAAACTGTATAGAAGCTTAATTATAACAGATAAGATTTAAAAACTTTAAGCCTTCACAATTTTTTTTTGTATATTTCATTTTCTTGGGTTGAACCGGTTTTGTATATAAGTGAATTAGTATAGTTGATTTAGGGATTACTTTTTATAAGGTCTTTTTTCTCATCTAGATTGGGATGTTTTTTTAAATTTTTTTTTTATAGAAACTATCTATAGACTTAATTATACCCTGTAAGGTTTGCAAAAAAATTTAGACTTTCAATTTATTTATTGGCTAAATTGGCATTGTTTCTCTTTAGATTTACTAGTGTAGTTGATTTTGGATCTTCTTTTTCTAATAAGTATTTTTTCTCATCCAAAATAGGCCTTTTTGTAAATAAAAAAAATGAAAATATTACATGAACCTATACTATAACATATAAAATTTTTAAAAATTAGAGGCCTTTAAAAATTGAAGACCTAAGGTAAGCGCCTTGCTTGCCTAGGCTAGAGCCGGCCCTGTTCTCTCAAATTCAATCCTTCGGCCTCAAAAAGTATAAATTCTTCTTGATATTTCTTTGGACATGCAATGTGATGGACACAGACAATCCTAATCTAATTATTGTGTTTACATGAATCCATTTTCCAAAGAACTTAATCAAACTTTCATATTATATTTGCAGTTTCAAACTTCCAGTCATTGTAGCCCCCCAAGCAGCAAGAAAATTCACTTTATACTAGAGATATTGCATGTAAATTAATAGGGAGATTAATGTCCAATGGCCGCATACTTAACATCATGTGTTAATCACTCCTAGGTTTATAGATCAAAATATCAACCAGCCTGGCCCGCTCTAAATCGCCATCGATCCACCCTCATTTGTACCATTAATGCCATCATCATACACTTAATCAAAAGATTATATATATATATATATATATGTATGTATATGTACATGTACTCGTCAATAAAAGAATCCAAAGCAAAAAAACTAAGTGACAAAGACCCTCAACTGCCAAGTTAATGCATTTTTTAAGCATTTTATTAGACAAAGCTGTTCGAACCGCGACGTCATACTAACATCATTAATTTGCACTTAAAAATCAAAGCATAGCTTCTTTCTTCCGCACAAGCAATGGACCCTCTTCATGACTAGCAATGGTCCTCAAGCCATAAATGCATCAACAAAGCTTTCCTGTTATTAATGGTGAAACGCAAGGGCAAATTCATTTAGGCCATTCATTTACTACAGGGATTGGAGGCTGCAGGTGAGAATAGTTAAAGGTCATCTTTGATGGAAATATCCACATCCTATTCCTCTTTTTAGCATCTCTTTTATCTCCAACTACCCACAACTTTTTATATTCTTTTGCGCGCACAGACACACACATATATATATATATAGAGAGAGAGAGAGAGAGAGAGAGCCTTTTTTATATGAACTTTTGTAATTGGTTTTTTTAAGCAAATTCCCTTTTACATCCAGTGGGTTCTATTAATGGGAATAGAGCTGCGTACGATGTTGAGTATAAAATAGTGTTTGACTAAAATAATCCGGGGGTGAACAGTTTAGAGAGAGAAAATAAAATGGCAATGGCAATAGCATAGCAATGATGGAGAGAAGGACACAAGTGGGCGCAGGATAAGCACGTGGGCGTCGCCTTTCTCTCATTGCTTGCACGCTGGCATGGAGGCTAATAAGCTAAGGAAGCTTAAACCAGTTCCTATCTTTTGAACTTGCATAACCAAAACGTCACAGTTTTGGTTCATTAGTTCGGATTTTCCGGCGAATGATTGGCAGTTTTTTTTACAGTGTCAAATGATCCTAGGACTTCAGGTTGTTGAATTCTTAATTGTTTCTTTATATTACTCTCTCTCTCTCTCTCTCTCTCTCTCTCTCTCTCTCTCTCTCTCTCTCTCTCTCTCTCTCTCTAATTTTGAGTGATGTTTGGTTCGGTTTCTTTTGAATACATGTTTTAGAGGTCAAGTGTTTTTTTTTTTTTTTTTTTCTGTTTTGTTTTAACGTTTTGTTTGATTGACTTAAATGGGTATATTGATGATCTTGATAGGATTGGTGGCCCTTTGATTCTTTGTTTGCATGTCTAGATCAAATGGGGTCAGGAATTGACTGAGATGATAGAGGTTGGAGTGTTTGATCTTCTGGGTATCTGTCATACTGACTTTACTGATATATATAAATTTTATATATCACACACACCAGTAAAACAGACACACGAGAACAACTCTTAGACCCTTGTATTCATTGGTTCTTGGATTTTCTCTCTCCTCCATCAAAATTCTGCCTCTCTCTTCAACTGCCGAGGTCCTCCTCTCTTTGCTGGGTGATACCCGCTTGGGTTGGTTTTCTTTCCTGTTGGGTGGTTACTTAGTCAAGGAAATTAAATACAGGAAATTAAGTGTTCTTAATTGGAGGATGAACTTTTTATGGCTCATGGTGTCCTGAAAAGTGAAGCTTTTATCAGTCATGAAGTTGGATTTGTCCGACACAACTATGGTATAAGGCATATCTGGTAATCAGAAAAATTTCAGAAGGAGAAAAAGAAAAGGTTCAAAAATGAAGTTTATGAAACTTGGATCCAGGCCGGATACTTTCTACACTACTGAAGCAGTAAGGTAAGAAGTTTTCAGAAAAGATGGAATTTGTTTGATTTGCACATAACATATAGATGTAAGCATATATATGATAGAAAGTATAACGAGGTTTCCTTCTGCTAATGCAGGTCAGTCTCCTCAGAAGTTTCGAGTGATCTAATAGTTCAGGTTAAGGGAAGTAGATATTTGCTTCACAAGGTAAAATTTTAGTAATCGATTCATTTGGGCGAAAGTCTCTGGAGCTGTTTTAAGTTTGACAAGTTTTGAGTTTTTTGGTATGCAGTTTCCCCTGCTCTCCAAGTGCTTGCGCCTCCAGAGGCTGTGCTCAAGCCCGGATTCCCAGCAACACAAAATGGTCCAACTCCCTGATTTTCCTGGTGGGGTTGAGGAATTTGAACTATGTGCAAAATTCTGCTATGGTATCACAATCACCCTCAGTGCCTACAACATTGTATCAGCTAGATGCGCAGCCGAGTACCTCCAGATGACAGAAGATGTTGAGAAGGGGAACCTAATATACAAGCTTGAAGTTTTCTTCAATTCTTGCATACTTAGTGGGTGGAAGGACTCAATTGTGACCCTACAAAGCACCAAAGCCTTCCCTTCCTGGTCAGAGGACCTTGGCATCACAAGCAGATGCATTGAAGCGATTGCTTCAAAAGTTCTAGCCCACCCCTCAAAGGTGAACTTGTCACAGTGCTATTCGCGCAGGGGTGGGGATGATGCATCTTGTAATGGAGCAGAGAGCCAGAGGCATAATAAGCTTCTAAGCAGAGGATGGTGGGCTGAAGATGTAGCTGAATTGGGCATAGACCTTTATTGGAGAACCATGATAGCAATCAAATCTGGTGTGAAGATACCCTCAAGCCTCATAGGAGACGCATTGCGGATTTATGCATCTCGATGGCTACCCAACATTTCGAAAGACTCAAATGTCAAGAAGCAAGTAGAATCAGAATCAGAATCAGAACCCGTCACGGATTCGGTTGAGGACATGATTTCACAGCACAGGCTTCTCTTGGAATCAATTATAAGCTTAGTCCCAATTGAGAGAGGCGCTGTTTCTTGTAGGTTTCTTCTTAAACTCTTGAAGGCAGCCAATATAGTTAATGCTTCATCTTCTTCAAAGATGGAATTGGCTAGGAGAGTAGGAATTCAGCTAGAGGAAGCGAAAGTCAGCGATTTGTTGATACCCTCTCCATCGCACGCAAATGATACAATCTATGATGTTGACATAGTCATAGCCATATTGGAGCAGTTCATGTTGCAGGGGCAGAGCCCCCCAACTAGCCCCCCGAGGGACAATGGTGGTTTCGAGAGGAGGCGGAGGTCGCGCTCTGCAGAGAATGTCGATTTTGAGTTTCAGGAGAGTAGGAGGTCTTCCTCAGCATCTCATAGCTCAAAACTCAAAGTTGCAAAACTTGTGGATGGATATCTTCAAGAGATAGCAGGAGATGTAAATTTGCCACTGCCAAAGTTCATTGCAATAGCAGAATCCGTACCGGAATTTGCAAGGCTTGATCATGATGATCTATACAGAGCAATTGATATCTATCTCAAGGTAAAATAACAGATATGAGGATTTTTTCATGTCCTTTTAGTTTTTCTTTCTTAATTTGAAATCCTTGCTTTCAGAATCTCCAGAATTAGTAATGAAATTGAAAGAAAAAAATATCCTTAGCTATATTTCAGTGGTTGGAAATTAGATTATGGGTCACCATCATTTTAGTGGATGACCAACTCCCCCAACTCCCCCAACTCCCTTGACCTTCAGATCTCAGTCATATTCAACTTTCGGTAGTAATTAGGATTTAGAATGATCTCTGCATTTTGTTGGCATAATTAAGTTCACAAGATTGAGGATCATAACCAAATTTTCATTCAAGTAGTTGATGTGGGGTAATGTAATCGGTGCATAATTAAATTTAACATCTTCCATTATTGTTCTGAAACATTTCAGGCACACCCAGATCTTAACAAAAGTCAAAGAAAGCATTTGTGCCGAATTCTAGACTGCAAGAAGTTATCAATGGAAGCCAGCATGCACGCAGCTCAAAACGAGTTACTCCCCCTGAGGGTGGTGGTGCAAGTCCTCTTCTTTGAGCAAGCTAGAGTTGCCATGGCTGGTGGCCAGGTGACTGAGCTGCCTAGCAACATTAAGGCACTTCTCACTGCAAATGATGACCCGAGAAGACCGAAAGCGTCATTAAGCACCAATGCAACTGTCCCAGCAGAGGACCAGTGGAGCATCTCGGGTCTCAAATCACCAAAGTCGAAGCCCTCAACCTTAAGGATGAAGCTGGCTGAAGATGATGATTTGAATGAGAATTACACGGATAAAATTGGGAAACCCTCTAAAGTTAAGGCTCTTTGCTCTCTTCCCACTAGACCAAAAAGGATGTTCAGTAAGTTGTGGTCCATCAATAGAAGTGCAAGCGAAAGGAATTGACAGAATTTGTTTAATTTCTGGTTTGGGGATGGTAATATGAAGGGTAACTTTTTGTATTTGTTCTTGCAAAATGACTTGTATTTTTAGGGAAAAGGAAAATCACTCTGCATTGTTGGTTTAGGCTATGTTAATAAGAAACAAGTTTTTTTCGGAAAATCTCTCAAGGAACCTCAATTTGTGGAAACTGTGAATGGGACCTTTCGTTGTAATTGTCTTAGTCCAGGGCCAAAATTCTTGTGTTTGTCTGTAGATCTGTTAGTACCCGTCTTTTTTGCTTTCATTACTTCATCTATAAGATGAGTTAGTCAGATCCTGAAACTACCAGAAAATGCCCTGTGACAGACACTGACAAAACCACGAAACAAGCTAAATTGGCATATTCATCAAATGTATAGTTGGTTCTGTATTATAGTTTTTCAAAGAATACACATATAACTGCTCTTATGTTTGTCATTTCTATCTTTTTCTTTTGTTATAGTTATATTTTGGTATAGAGTGAACTCTACAACTGAAAGAGTCAGCTATCACCATCCCGAATGCCTGCCCCATATTCTACTAACATTTAAACAACAAAAGGAGATTAAACTAACAATGATTTGATGTGTCTGAATTATTGAGAGCTTGTCTGAAGAAGCACGAAAGAATCAAATGTGCAGAAACCCTGTTGCTAATTTCATGTCAATCATATATAAAACAAGTGGCCGCATACAAAGAATTGTTATGCTTGCCCTCAAAATACTGAGTAGGCAATTGATCGGAGCCCACAAGTGATAGGGAAGCTATGCAAAAGCTATAAATACCATTCGAAAAGAAAGAGATGGATGCTGAAATGTAGGAGCAATTACAGTTCAAGTAGAGAGGCCACAACAAACACTTCACTCTCAGAATTACTGAGCCTTTACAGTGCATGTATTATAGCCTTGGGAGTGAGTCCTTGAGGGATGCTGCTGAGCCGATGCTCTTGGTCCATTGGAGGGTTGGGATCCGGTGAAGCCTGCACCGGAATGAGCCTGCATGAGTTGTTGGAGAGCAGAGGCAGGTGTTCTTCGCAATACTTCCCTGTCTAGTGAGCCCTGCAGGTGCCGATGTCAGTGATGTCATTTCAACCCCTTTCATATGCTTGTTCGTTCTCTCTTCATTCTCCATTATTCTGTCTCTAGCTTCGTTATTTCTCCTGCAATCATCCAATGCTTCCACAATTTCAGTGCAGCACCATATGCCTCAGAAACACCCACAAAAACGAAAGCCAAGAAGAGTGAAGGCTTAGTATCTGGTAGTCACACACACACACACACACACACACATACACATATATATAAAGTTTGTGATGAAAGGTTCCAAAAATTAACACATTACCTCTGAGAGGATCAGGAACCTGTGACTCTTCCGAGAATTGCCCCAGAGAGTCTACTCTTGCTTTCAAATAAAAGACAGGAGAGAGAGAGAGAGAAATAGTCTAAAGACATTGCAATATTGCATGGCCATGTTGAATTAATAAGAGTGCATGCCCATCACCTTTCCTTTCTTTACCCACATCCACTTTCATCTCTCTCTCTCTCTCCCTCTCTCTCACGGGTGTGATAATCAACTCCATTAACGTCCCACCTACATATCCATCACTTTTGGTAATGCTTCAACCACTCCAAAACGTAATCTACCGTCAACAGAAGTCCCATTTGGAATTTTCTTTATCACTTGATCTTTACGTGCTGTTGAGTCATGAGAGAGAACATGCCAATGAGACCACTTTTATCATGGCAGACATTCTCATGGGTGTCAAATTAGCTTATCACTTCCTTCACTGTGCATTCACGTTGATGTTACACCCACCTGTGGGTCATATTCATCGCCAAACAAAGGGTGTGATGTGAATTTGTATTTCCCCTCATTGAAATGCCATCAGATTGGCTCTCTGCCTTTCTTTTTGCCTTAGAACCTCATATTTGTTTCTCGGGGTCCAATTCATGCACTAATCCGTTTATGCACGCTGCTAGCATCTAAAATACCATCAACTACCTTCACCAACCCCCCAATCCGGGTCATGCTCCTCTCCAGACTTTACTGTTCAGAATTCTAGAGATAAATTACATCAAACAGATTACGAGAATCCGGAACGAGGCTAAACCCCCCCGCCGCCGCCTCCAAAAGGTGTCCCTGGTTTAGTCAATGGACACTGTTGATTTTGCATAGTCCTTTCCAAATTAATGAATGATTACTAGGGAGTGGAAATATAGAACTTGGGGGTCCTTGTTAAGCCCCACCTCCGATTTTAAAAATCTTTGAAATAATTCTTGACAATGAGATCAATTATAATCAATTGACCACCCTTATCTTGAATCATTACACTTTTGCTAACCCTTCACCAGTTTTCATGACCAACATATGAACAACACATCAACAGATCATGTAGTAAAGAAGACAAAAATGCAAGAAAGCAAAGTTGCCATAAGGGGTAGATCAGCATTTGGAGGCGGCCCACCTTAAGATTGGGTCGGGCCCAGAAAGGACCAATTTGAGGAGTTCACCAATCTTACAGGAGGACCGTCAGAATCGTGTTATCACCCTAAGAGTCTCGAGAACAATTGGTTGGTGCCAAACCTATGCTTTGGTTATAAGAAAGGTCCAAATCTATGCTTTCTGAGTCTAGTTACTTAATCAGTTGACTGCATAGCGACAATTCAGGATTCAGAAATTACTAAGGATCAAAATAATTCGTAATTCGGGAGTTATTGGGAAAAACCTCACTGTGAAGTTTAGAATATAAGAAAACTTCAAAATATGAGTCCTGGCTATATAATTTTCTTGAATAATTCTGGAAATTTAGAAGAAAAAAATGAGGGAATTATTTCTAATATACAGTAGATTTAGCAGAATTTGAGAATTATTGAAACATGTGGGATGGAGAATTGCTAGCTCACGGCTGGATTATTCCATCTTAAGCTTTTTTGCTTAAAAAAAAACTAAAAAACAGAAAAAATCCTACCAAACGGGCCACTTCATATAGTACAATTTAGCTAGAGAAACTGGTGTCAAATGGAATTATGAAGGAGAGTATCTGAAAGGCATATCAGTAAACCATGGGTAGGACAAATATAATACACGAAGAAGATGTATGTAAGTTCAATATTGACAAGAGAATTAGGCTTGCCTATAATGCAAGGAAGCCTTTGTTTAGTCCATTGCTGGGTTCAGCTACAACCTGAAGAACCATTCGAGCATCCAACTGCCCGCTACAATAACTCGAAGAGACAGCAGAAAGCTCTTGACGGCCTTTCCACTCTTCCATGGGTTTCAGCACGATTGGGTATTCAATTGCAGCTGAGCATACATACAACATAGTCTTGTAATCCTGGTTCCCAAAATCTGGGAGTGCCTTTGCCATTTTGTCCCATGGATTCCAAACAACTGCAGGCAATGTGATCACTCTTTAATGTCTTGTCAAGTGAAATAAACAAAGTATTGCAGAATTTGGAAGGAATCAAAGCATAAATTAAGGTAACTAGGTGATTGAAAAGCCATACAGACCTGCATCTGGCAGGCCTTCCTTGCGCAGCACAAAGGTTCTTTTCTTCTCGTGGTCTATGACAGCAATGTTTGCAGGTGTACTCAAATAAATCCTGTCAACCTATCAACAAACAAGAACAGAAGAGCACACTTAGATAAGCATATGTACATGGAATAAGGCATGTGCACACAATTCCACCCACAGAGAGAGAGAGAGAGAGAGAGAGAGAGAGAGACCTCCCCATCAAAAGTAATTGCATCTGCTTGCTCCGTTAGTCTCTTTCTATGCAACAAATTATCTAAGTAATCAAGTGTCTCCAAGCCTTCAACACACACTTCACTGCAAATCAAACTGCATCATGGAATCCTCCGGAAAAATCGTATAAAATATCTTCCAAATAGGTCTAAATAAGAGAAAATCCATTCACATAAATGGAACACTAAACGAAAGAACGTATAAATCCCAGAAGAATCCAAATCATAGTGATATAATATGCCAGGTTTGAAACCTCTTTGCATAAAAAGAGTGACATCCGAATGAAACCAGTTTCTATCTTCAGCATACCCAATGTAAGTATCAACTAAAGGTCAGTTAGCAAACCTGATGTCAGACACCGATAAGTAGTTGCAGAGAGAAAACGTGAATGTGAAAGACTTGTTATCAGTGTTCCTCACACGGGGGATCAAAGTTAGCTTGCCTGGTCCCAAAGAAATGTGAAGTCGCAATTCAAAGCTGCACAAAACCATCAATAAACGGTCTCAGACTGAGGACTCCACAAGTTTGGTCACCCTTGACATACTCGCCTCCAAATGGCGAGCTGAGCATACCTACATGGCCACATTTTCATATCTTCTTTTGTGGGCTTGAAGATGAGATCAACTGACGCCTGGTTGCTAGGTGAATCTAGAGGCAAAGGACAGTTATCTAATGACCATAATCTGTTCCTTGGAGATCGATGGAATACTGAGCCCACATTTCCAAACTGCAAAGGTAAAACAGAAAGTAAACCTACCCTCAACCTATGTATGAACTGAAGGAAAGTTAGTTTTTAAGAGAATTCTTCAAAGCCAACCTGTGGAAAGCAAATAGATATTCCTCCCCTGATTGCTTTAGAAGATTTCCAAATCGCCTGCTGAGTGGAACAGAAGAAGACATTGCTGTTAACATTAATCAAACAGGTAATTGTTCGGGTTAAAGATGCAATGGATGTTGAATTTGAATATAAAATAGTCGCTCATACAAGAGCAATCCACGGGCAATAACGAGGTGCTAGAAACACCTTCTGAGACAGAGTTGCCCACACATCAGAAAACAAATCTTGACGTACAGTGTTGTTTTTAGTACACCAAAGAACAAAATAAATATCACAGTACTGAAAGACAACAAGGTACTGATTATGATAGAATATAGAATTCATATCCACCCCTATACCAAAGCTCCTCACCTCCGGTCGATGCAATTTATGGTTAAGCATACAGCAAAAGCCATTGACAAGCAATAAGATAACTAAACTGTCTTTCAAAGCCAATGTAAGTAAGGTAAATATGAGACCCAAAGGAGAACACCGAACAATAAAAAACACTATGGAACCATTGTTTCTGTTGAAACTCCCACAACACTTTCAGGCTTTAACGATCCCATCAACAGTCCATATACCTTGTGCTAAAACCATTAAGAAATGTTGAGAGCTGATAATTGTTTGACTAAGCGACTGATCTGTATAGCTGATCTTAAACAAATAGCAAACCACCCAGCCACACCTACCACACCCCCCCCCCCCCCCCCCCCCCCCCCCCCCCCGCGGGCGCACTTAGTCCAAGGGCGCATGGAATTCTTGTCTACTACGCATTATTTCGTGCTTGCCGTACATACTTTTCAGAAATTGTGAAATTTGATATGCATGAGGGAAGGATAACTTTCCACAAAATGGCTTATCTCATAAACTTAGTCGAGGATATTGTGGAGGTAATATCAGAGGGATGTCTTACATATTGAGCCTTACCAAAGGTTCTAGCATATAGAATCAATCTATAGCACCCATACACTAGCGGAGTAATTATCAATTAAAGTTACATAAACTAAAAGCTAATTAATGCTCACAGGTTGCACGTTAAATGCTTACCTTGCTGCTCATAAAAAGGAGTTCTTCTCCCTGCGCATTCTTCCAAGAAACAACTTGCCCACCATGGAGAAGAACCTATAAGATATGGTTGTCTCATCAATTCAGGCTAGCGAGCACATAAAACATGTATCGATCACCACTAATAGGATATAATTGTCTCACCCATTCAGGATGTAGAGCAGGTGAAAGGAATAAATCCAACATTTAAAATAGGGCCTCCAAAGTCCAAATTATGTAGAATGATGGTGTAGATTTAGGGATTTCATGATGTAACACTGCTTTAAATTCACTAACATTCGTGATGATGGCCCCATTCATAAGAATTGATTTGCTATATGACCCTGAAGTGAACGAAATCCAACGATTCAACTTCCATGAGACATCCAAATAGGCTTTTCATGATTTACATGTTACACCATTATAAAACACAAATTTTGTTTGCATGCCATTGAGTACATAAACATTTAATCAAACTTTTAGCTGATAATGACTGCAACCACCAGTATAGCCTTGAATTAAGTTTTCCAAAACAAACAATGATCCATTTAAACATGAAGGACACCCCAAGACTCTATAATAACTAAAAAAACAATTTTCCTCACAATTTGTAGAAGACCCAACAGGTATTTCCGTTGTTAATCCATCTACCTAGAGTTAGTCTCTTCTAGTTACTATAACTTATAAAAGAAAACAACAACAAAATCAATTATTGTGTGTATATATATGTAGAGAGAGAAGAACCTCGGCGGATGAACCACCAGGCTCGGACAATAAAACGCGGGGCAAACCGTCGGAGTAGTTAAGGACGTCGAGCGGCATCTGCTTTATGGAACGCAGCCACCTCCACCTTGCTATGTTCACTATTGGGTTCCGTTCACTTCCTTTCGTCCACTCCAGCTACACAATATATACATGAGATCATTTTACACAACAAAAAAACCCACAACCACAAGAGGTTAAGCAGAGAATTCCAAGATTACAAAGCAAAATCAGTCTCTCGCATAGCTTAATAGGAACAAACCCGAACTCGAAAAGAAACGAAAAAGTGTCGGGGGTGATTGGATGGAAAGATAAAAAGATACCTTTGCCTTTTCTATAAGGTAATCGATTTCGAGTCTGACGGGCAGCGTACCCACCAGTTCGACTTTCCTGAGATACCCATCTCCCCGAAAGAGTACAAAGTCATATATATATACATAGATATAGACAGTGTATTAGAGAGGAGGAAGAGCTGACGGTTAACAGAAATGCGAAGGAAAGGAGACCCATTTGGGTTCTCTTTGATTGGATGCTTACTCTGTTCGTTGCGTCTCTTTCAGACAACGATGGGAATCTCTTTCTGAGTCATCCATTTCCTACACCTCGTTTGGACGGTTGGTTGGTATTGGTGAGGAAAACTTTGATGAACTAAAAAGAAAATAAAATCAAGATTTTACACGCCAAATGTAGATCGATCGTGGAGCCTTTTTGAAACTGTGGAAGGAAAGAAAGTGATAACAGAAATTGTTAAAAAGTCCTACAAAGAACATAAAATGAGGGAACAAAATAAAATAAGAACGTGAAAGAAAATCACCTGCCCTAGTTTGGGAGGAAAGGGAAAAACTAGGAATCAAACAAAATAATTCCTTTCCCTTTCTTTTCTAAATTTCCAAAAAGGCCGTTAGATGTATGGAGGGGAAAGAAATGAACGAATAAAACCTACGAGAACAATGAACTAAAAGAAGTTAAAATTTTTTTTATTTGGTTGGGTTATGAAAATCGGAAGAAAATAAACAAATAATTCATCAAAAAATTTTATTTTTTTATTTAGTTACCCATGTAAAAATAAAAAGTTATAAGTAATTTAACTTTTCTTTTAATTGAAAATTTTGAACAAAAAATAACCTTAATATTCATTTTTATTATTTTTTTGTTTGTCTTTGTAAAGAAAATTAAAAACTAAAAACAGAGGGCTTCAAAATTACAGCTTTTCATATGTATTTTTCTTTTTGTAAGAAGGAAATAGAACTTAAATATTTATAAATAAAAAAAATTACATAGTGGTCTGCATGGGGGAATGAGATTCTCCTAGGATCAAAAGAGAAATAAAATATTATTAGCACATGCTGTGCTGTGGGATGGCGTATAAGCTAAATTCTCAAGCTGAGAGATACCCACTCTCAAGCTGCTCTGCACACACTGCCGTAAGGTCCACAACCACCAGGACCTAGGCCATCTCGAAGGGCCCAAAGTTCTCACACAATAATGAGGAGTTTGCCACACCAGTTTATAAATTATAAGTTATTAGTTATTTTTAAAAAGTTACTTTTAAAAATAATTTTTTTAGAGAAATATGATTAGAGATAAACAGATTTTTTTAACCATTCATTCAAACACAATTTACAAAAGTCATAAGTATAAGCTAGAAGCTAGTAAATAAGTTATGTCCAAACACCTACAATATTGTTAGAAGGAGTTGGCCCAATAGTCGTAGTAGTTGGTCCAGTGGTTAGGCATCTAGTCTCCTACTTAGCCATTCAGAGTTCGAGTCCAGTAGGTGAGAGGTACCCATTCTACTCAAATATTCCACCGACTCGGCCAATCCGACCGACCTGACATCAAACTGATCCAAACTGATCACTCTACGGGTAGATAACGGGTGAATTTCAACTAACCCAACTATATTCGATTCGAGTGTTGGGCCTTTATTTCCCTCACCCTACCCGTTCAACCCGACCCAACCTAATCATTTTAAACTAAAAAATAATTTTTTAACTCAACTCAGCCCAACCCGAACCAATCCAACTTGACCATCCATTGGGTCGGAATCAATTTTATTTTTTTCAACCCAAATAATTTAGGGTTGGGTGGCCGCAAAAATTGCCCGACCCGACCTTGAACAACCCTAACCCATTCTCAAGCTGCTTTGCACACACTTTTGTAAGGTCCACAACCACCAGAACTTGCAAGACCAAGGCCATTTCGAAGCGCCCAAAGCTCTCTCAATAATATTGATAGTAGTAGTTGGCCCAGTGGTCATAGGAGTTGGTCCAGTAGTCGGGCATCGAGTTTCCTGCTCATTCATTCGGGGCTTATTTGGTTGCGCAAATTGCCTCATTTTATAAGTTGCTTCCTTTTAAATTAACAAATTTAAAATTTATGAATGAGTCAATTAAAAATTGAGTAGTGTTTGCGAGATCCAATAAAAAAATACATTCATTTCAAATTTACTAGTTTTAAAGTGTTTGGTAGTAAAATTTTGAATTGAAAAAATATTGAATTTTTTCTTTTTGCTACTGGATGTCCACGCCTTCGGTCAACTAGCATTGCCCTTTGTGAAGGGAGTGCAATTTGTCCATTCTTAAGTTGTTTCAATTTAACAAACAAACACACCTAATTCCCCAATTTGTCAATAAGCCAATTTTAGAATAGGCCAATTCCTAATTTTGGGACAACCAAACAGGCCCGGATTATGAGTCCGGCCCCTCACCCAAGCTTGGGCCTTGCATGTACCGAAAGGAAAAATCGACTTACATTCAGTATAGGAGGGGCACTCAACAAGCATGAGAGGGGCCACTGCAAAAGATCCTTTTGGAGAAGGTCTTTTGGAAAATATCAACATGCTCTTTCTTTTTTTTTTTTTGGGTAAATCATTGGCTTTTTGTTTTGGAAATCATACCCAAACTGTCTGCTTACAGAATCGGAAGTAGTGACTAACCAGTGGAGTGGTATGTCTTGAGTTGTGAACATTTTAATTGAATTTATCGAGAAAATATGCTACTTCAAGTTATAACGGATGTTGAAAATTCCTTTCTGCATATTAGAGCAATTGTGTCTCTGTCTATACACATTTCATTCCATATTTTTACATGTGGAGTTATTACAAAACATTAAGTAATACTTGAGGCCACATAACTCATCACAAAATATTATATCAAGTTTTGTACAGGAGCTCCAATAAACATACCATTGTTTTCCAACAAAACACATCCTCTATCTTCATCCATATAGGACATAACACAAAACTTCAGTCACATCTACAAGGGCAGAGCCACAATCTTAGCCCAATAAAGTAGGTGAATACGAGAAGCATATATATATATATATATATATGTATGCGCGTGCATATTTGTTACTATTCTTTTTATTTTTATTAGAGTCTCTATGTGCCTGCATAGAGACACTATAACAAAATGATTTATGAGGAGACTTTTTTTTTTTTTTTGGTGCAGCTTTTATCATATAAACCACGCTTATTCTGAGGCATGGTTTTCAACTTATAACTGGGACAATATTTATGGTTGGTTTGGTATAGCTTAAATATAATTTTTTTTCATTTTGTTTTTTTGACTTATAAACAAAAAGTTAAATTTTTTAAACTTTTTTGATTTTGTAAGATAAGATAAGTGACAGAGCAAAAAAAAAAAAAAAAGACTTTTTTGGTTATAAACCAGAAAAGTCAAAACAAAAAAAATTAAAAAAAAACTATACCAAACGGACCCTTAATTGCTTGACACATAATATAAAATATAATATTATATATATATATATATGTATGTATGAGGCATCAGACAATATTTATTTGTTGAATTGTTTGGACTTATGCATGTTATTTCCTTGGTACCCACTACACACACATATACATTAGGTTAAATCTCCCCATCCCAGAGCTCTTCAAGGGATTTGTAAGGCCCATTAACAGAAACAAACTCCATTTTAGGCATTCCTCGATGCTGCTGGATCTGATTGATCGTTTGGTAATCATCCTCCAACAGTTCCCAGTCAAAAATGCTAAGGTTCTCCTTCATCCTCTCCTTGTTGAAGCTCCTAACCAAAAGACTTGCCCCTTGCTCATATACCCATCTAAGAGAAACCTGCCATCATCATATGAATTCAAAGTTATTTCTCTATATCTAATTCATTAATACAAAAGCTATTGTCTTGTTGAAATGCTAAGCAAGCTGCTTCTAATTTGTCTTCTTGGATGTTGTTTTGATTGAAATAAAAAAAAAATCCAATATTACAAGAAATTCTCGAGCACTTCTAGGTTTTAGTGGGAAAAAGAATCCTTCTTCCGGCAATTTTTAAGAGCCGACAAAAATATATGTTTTATATGTCTGATTAGTGCTTTCATGCGTAGATTATCTGCTCTATTGAATACATAATGTTCAAGGTGCTTTCACCCAAAAAATTAACTAATTAATTAAAAAAGTGATTAAGACCTGGGCAATTGTCTTTCCTCTGTTCTTGGCAATCTCCTTCAGCTGTTCACATTCCATGACTTGATTGGTGCCCCAGCGAGCCCCCTTTGCTCCCAGAGGGGAGTAAACCATCAATGTAATACCATTGGCAGTGCAGAATTCCCTGAGCTTCTTCTGCTGCCAGACTGGGCTCATCTCTACCTAATTTCCAAACAAACATCTCAAGAATGACACAGACCTTAAATTAATTGGAACTTGTGGAAGGGAAAGCGAAAGGGAGGCAAAGAAAGGGGAAGAGAAATAGTAGAGAAAGTGGGTTTTTTCCTCCATTGGGATGAGATGAAATTCAAAGGAACAGAAAAAGGAAGTTCAACTAACTCCCCCCACCACACCCAATTTTCCCCCGCTTTCCTTTCTATTGTGAGTAGCACCAAACAGAGGAATGAAGGAAAAAGAATTACCTTTCTCTTCTTTCCCTTTCTTTCTTCAAGTTCCAAACTGGCTGTAAGAATAAGTAAATATAGTGATATGAGAGTAAAAATGGACTCGCCTGATTGACAGAAGGGGGAATTGTTGCGAATGAAAGTAAGTTTTCCAGCTTCTTGCAAGAGAAGTTGCAGACTCCAATGGACTTGGTGAGGCCAACCCTCTGACACTCTTCCATGGCTGCCCATACGGACTTGAAGTCCATGGGCAGAAGATCCTTGTGGTCTATGGGGAAGACATATTCACCTGGCTTAGCACTGATGGGCCAGTGAATGAGACATAGATCAAGGTACTCCAACTGAAGTTTCCTACACAAAATCCACTGGAATGAATCATGAACCGGAACAGATCTTCAAATCTATCATCAAGTATGACATAGAAATCATGAAAATTAACC
The DNA here is from genome assembly GCA_033060915.1 of Euryodendron excelsum. NCBI lineage: Eukaryota > Viridiplantae > Streptophyta > Magnoliopsida > Ericales > Pentaphylacaceae > Euryodendron > Euryodendron excelsum. The sequence continues at coordinate 2,565,109 of CM065388.1, forward strand.
AAATTTTGGATAAGGTGCCCGAGACTATAGAACCCTATCAATAGTTCTTGTGAAAAGACAAAAAAAAAAAAAAAAAAAAAGAAAAAAGAAAAGAAAAGAAAAAAGAGGATATGGGTTTTGATCAGAGGTTAAGTGAGCTAGTTATGAGTTCTTACTGAAGAGATTTCTGCAAAGCAGGGATGACAAGATCTTGATGAGCATCAGTGCACCATAGTTTGGAAGTAATGAAGAGCTCGTCCCTGGAACCTATGAGGCCAAATCGCAGGGCTTCAGCAATGGCTTCACCAAGAGGCTGCTCAGATCTGTACAAGGGAGCAGCATCAAAGTGCCTGTAACCAAGCTCAATTGCCTGGAGGATGGCCTGCTTCATGGCAGTGGCATCATATTGCCTACGGTCCACTGCTGTGCCCATGCCAATTACAGGCATGCTCCGGCAGCCAGAGGATGAATTCAGAACAAGGGTTGGAACCTTCCTGACACTGCACAAAGGCCCCTCTGTTGCATCACCCATCTTTCTCGTGTGATCTAAGGATGTGAATTATTGGTATTTGTCCTAGTCAATTTGTTTAGGGTTAATTACACTTTGTCCCTTATACTTTACACTAAATCTCACTTTAAAATTTTTATTTTCAATTGTAACAATTAAGTCCTTATAGTTCTAATTTGTTACAATGTCAACCTTCTACTAGCTTTTATTTAGAAAATAAATGAAAAAGTAGCATATGACAAACATATTGTCTTTTTCAAGAGGCAAAGATATAAAATCAAACTTCTCTCCAATATAATCTACCACAAATTTTTCTTAAATCGGTTTAAAATCATGAGTGTAATTAACTTGGTGACGTATATTATGTAATTAGGCTTCATATAAAAACTCTCAATTTAATTTACATGCAATATATGCAAGTCTTTTTGATGAAAAATGGTTGAATTTTATATATTTGTCCTTTGAAAAAAAAGCAACGTGCTAGTCATATGCTAATTTTTTATTTATTTTCTGAACAGAAGTTGGCAAAAGATTGACATTGTAACAAATTAGAAGTGTATGAGTTTAATTGTTATAATTAAAAGTGAAGGTCATAAAGTAAAATTTAGTGTAAAGTACAAATGTGTAAAGTATAATTAACCATTTATTTATGTATAGTAGCTAGGGATGTCAGCGAGCCTGGTCCAACCTGGACCAGGGCCCACCGGGCTTGGTACAACTTTGCGGGCTCTCACCAAATTTCGGGCAGGATCAAAATTGGAAATACCAGGCTTAAGCCCAGCTCACGGCCTTAAGGGCAGGCTTCAGGCTCTGGCCTTGGCTTTTGGGCTTGACGGGCTTTTGGGCAAGCTAGGTCAATTTTTTTTAAAATTTTAGTTCTTAAGTTTAATTTTAAAATAGTAATTAATGAGTAGTAATCAATAATGATTAAGACCAAATTATAGAATTAGTTAATTTATAAAAATCATACAAAAAAAAGATTAAACTTATTAACTATTGAATAATGTAAATTTATATAAACTATTAATTATATAAAAAATACAATTTTAATTAATAATTGATAATCAATAATGGTTAAAGTAAGTTAGAGACTGAGTCAAACTTACAGAAATTATACAAAAAATTATAATAATTAAATTTATAAAGTATTAATTAATATAAATCTATATAAACTATTAATTATATAGAAATATACTATTATTATAACTTTATAAGTTGGGCGAGCCTTGGGTTGGGCTTTTTGGGTGGGCCTCAGATCGAGGGTCGGGTTTGGGCTACCAAGGGTAAGGCTAGCCCAAGCTCCCCTGCAAAAGTTTGGTCTTGGGTCGGGCTAAGCCTAGGTCAAGCTCAGGCCAGGCTTAGGAACCACACAAGACTCGAGCCAAATTTACATCCCTGATAATAACAAGCTACACTAATTAAAGCAACATCTTTAAAACTGGGTTGGCTCTTCTCCAGACCTTAATATATAGATTTTTAAAGATTTCTTATCTTATTATGTCACGTGTTAATAAATTGAATCTGATGGATATTACCTCATTTAAAACTACATGAGATTTGACTTATCAACACATGCCATAATACGAAAAATTGTTTATTGGATTCTAGATATTGAAATCTAGAGTCTTTCCCCAATCCAACTCCCCAACATATGAAATCTAACTGATGTTATTTCACTTAAATTCACAATTTTACTTATGATGTGTTTGGAACACATTAAAGTTTGGTGGAGAGCTATAAATTTTTTGCTAAAGTTGAGCAGGGCAGTAGTACGAATGACCGTGGTTATATTGATTTGAATGCTTACTAGTAATTATGCAAGGAAAGTTAGGAAACCGATTGTAACCCTTTCAGGTAGTGGCAATGTGCGTATGAGAGAGCATGAAGGAGTAGCAGCTTCATTGAATAAAATAGAAGCCTCTGAAGTCCTAGCTAGGTGAGCGTATCTTCGTATGTTGATCAAATTGCCTTTCAAGAAGGGATGGTCCCTTTGTGGTTTTTGTAATACTACACATATATTACTAGAAGAAAAGCTTTGAAAACTTTATTGTTGGACAAGCCAAAGCAACGTATCACAAAAACCCTGATACAATTTAGTTAACATTACCAGCTACATGGTCCTTGACATATATATATATATATTAACTTTTGTATATCTTTATCAAATTGACCCTTTATTTTCTTGACATTAATTGTCAATAAGCACAAGCGAAGTATTCCATAATTAGGTGACAAACCATAAATTTAGGTGAGGCTTAGATGAAGGGGATACTTAGGGCTCTTAGGACCTTAGTCAATGATAGCGGTATGCATAAGATTTTCTCAGTGCTGCAACTCGAAAACTTCCTCCACCCTCCGCCTAGTCCCGTCTTGGTTGTGGAATTCCTGAAGAAACTCTGTATAACGATAGCTGCGATACAATGGAGGTTGTTCCTCATTAATCAAATCCTCAAGTGGACCAATCATAGTGTCCTTGTTTGGTGCAATAAACATTGCCAACGATACATGCTGCTGATCCTTGCTGGTCACAACCCCAGGATGCACTCTCTTATACCTTCCATTACTCAGTGTGGGTAGGATTGATCAAAGGGTGTAAGGTTGACTTACATGAGGCCTTTTCAGGTAATGAAGTATAGAGCGGGCCACGGCAAGCCCTTCTGGGAATTATAGTGGGCACTGCAATAATGGGAGCCATCGAAGGTAAAGGAGAGAAAGAGCTGAGGCGGTCCTAGTAGAGAGAGAGATTGGCAATGGAAAGTCCAGGATCTCGGAGATGGAGGATCCTCATGGCTGAGTCATCCTCTCTTGTGTATGGAGGTGGAGACCTATTTATAAGAGGGTCAGACCTTGGAGGAAGAGCCCACTCATGAGAGGGACGGGTGGTTCATTCTCCTTAGTCCACTAGCTTGATGTGACCTCTGTAGCGCCGAACCTGTCAGAGGTAGGTGGCTCAAGGCTGCAGAGGTGGGTGAGCATTATTAATGTTTTTTGTCTTCTAATAGAAGTCTCTCTTTCTTTAAGACCGGTCAAAGGGCAAGCCCCTCGAGGGAGTAAGGTGAGCCACTCTGACAAGCCTTCAACTCTAGACTCCGATCCACAAATCTCTTGATGGTCTCGTGCGAGGGTGACCCTGAGGGGGTCCCTAGGTCCTGCTCCCAACATAAGTTGTACGATGTTATCTTGAGTGTTCATGAGCGGAGCGCCTCTTGAAGCGTGAGTATGAAGGATGGAGTGTATGGAGGGAGAGCCTCTCTTAAGGAGAAGTCTGGCAAAGGGCGAGCCTGATAAGGGTGAGCTTCGTTCATGGAGTGAAGAGCTTAGTAAAGGGCGAGCCTCGTTAGGAGGTAAGCTTGGTGAGGGTGAATCTCGCTGGAGGAGGAGCCCCAAGTGCACCCTTGTGAGGCTCCATAAAGTGCCACGTGGAGGTGATATGACACGCGGACCCATGTGCCACGTAAGCGGTACATAGGCACGTGGACCCAAGTACCTAAACCTGCAATTGAAAGAAATATATATATATATATATATAAGAACAAAACCACTTTAACCATTTAGTAATTTATGAAAGGGACATGCTGTCAAATGGACATTATTATAGCTTCTATATATCATTATGATCAACATTGTTATTAGCTATTCAGTTGTGGAATTACTTGGATTTGATTAGCCAGATTGACAACAAATGCATTTGGGATAGGATTAACAACTACCCATTTCCCTTCTTTGACCACTTGGAGGCTAGTTACCCCTTCGCACTGCTGGAGGATGGTGAGTGCATTGAGGTCAGTATGAACAAGCAGCCCCAAGGTGAGTTCAAGGTCTGGACAAGGGGGATAATAATTTGCTTGGGCAACTCTGCTCGGGATATCACCTATCCTTTGTTGCAAATAATCCTTGTCCAGTCTAAGGCCTTCTGATATCAAGCTCAAGAGCCGACTCGTTAGTTTACCAATCTCCTTTGCATATTCAGCCACAGCCTCTCTAAATCGACCATTCAAACCATATAAAGAAAAAAAAATTAAGAAATCATTAGAGAAACATATATAATTGTGAGACATTAACTATTTTTGTCCCCTCTAAAATTTGCTGCCAAAAGAGTTAGAATGCTCATACATAACTTTATGAAGTAACTTCAAAACAAAACAAAACAATAGATATGATGAAGCAGGGAACAGTACCGATATTGAGGAGGATTTTTAGGGTAAGAGATGGGGGAATTCATTGGAAGGATACCAAGGTTGAGCAAAGGTTTCACTCCACATAGTGGCCTTATTCTCTTGGCCTTCAGCCTTTATGTAGAAGTTAAAAACCCTTATCGGCTTGGTTTTTTCATCTATGAAGAGAGGTGCTCTTTCTTCGGGTGGCAAACGAAAGAAATCAGAAATAATATTCATCATTCTTTGGCACAATTCCTCTGGAACTCCATGGTTAATGACTTGAAAGAACCCATATTCCTCACAAACCTGTGATACTTTCATGACTAGGGGTGAGAGTCCAAGCCAGTCATGACTAATGTCTTCATTCATGTCGATGATAGGAATTGAGGCCTGAAAAATTCTAATTTTACAGATTAAGACTTATGACTAAGAAATCTTATCTAGTTCTCTTTACCTAAGTGATTATTCACATGCATACATCACACAACAGTAATATCAAGCGATAAAGGAAAGAGACATAAGTTTTTCTTGTGAAAACCCAACTTGGAAAAAAATCACATCTAGTAGGCCAAGCACTATAATGAATAGGTTACACAAGTATGACTTATAACCATAATAATTGAATCTCCACAATTTCCATCTGAATCCCCACGAACTCCGGTTTAAGATCACTTACTCGACTTCTTGAATTTCTATTCTCCCTGACTTCAACCTCAACAACGAATCACCATGGTGTTTTTCCTTATCCTCAGAATCCACTAAGACGATCTCGCAACTGTGTTTTTTAGTTTAGTACTCCGGTGAAGAAACTCTGTATGCTTAACAATTCATTTATGATTACTTCACCAAGATCTAATTGTATTCCCCACATTCTGTATTCTTTCTTGTCAATTTTTTTAAAATTTTTGAGATATGGAATCTGTACAATTCTCTAGACTTATGTAGTATCTCTTAAACCCCACCAAAAATAGGCTGGAATTATCTTATGATTGGTTGAGAATGCCTGGCTTAAGAGTCCTCAATTCTGGACTGATTTAGATGCGATTAGAGTTTAATTCGGACCTGACTTCGACGTATTGCTCGAGCGGACTTCGAGCAAATTTCGAGCAATACTATCTGGATTTTTGCTTCTGTAGAATTTTTACATGTCGCTCGAGCGAACTTAATATAGCTCGAGTGAAGTATGTTTCTTTACATATTCAGATTGTTCTTGAAAAGTTACATGTAATCTATATATTATGGAGCTTGAACAGATATCTGAGTAAATAGATATGACATTTCAAAGTTTTAGCTCTACTTGCTTTAAAGGCTTGTACTGTAGTTTGGACAACTTGTACTTTGGCAGCTTGAACTTGAATCTTAGACTTTTTGACCCAAATGCAACTTGAAATAAGGTTACAAGCAAAGTTTTTTTTATTTACAGAATTTGTCAATGTTAAAAATCCTAACAATCACCCCATTTGATAATTTCGTGACAAAACTTAAACAAAATCATTACATACCCCAACCTAATAAACTTAATTAACTAAAACAACAAGTTGTACAATGTAATGAAGTCAGATGATTTTAAGATTTGTAGCTGCACATCCAAAAATAATACAACCTTGTGAAATGCATGTGTGAAAAACATATATAAAACTATACTAATTGCAAACACAGGCAATATCACAATTCTCCCCCTCAAGTTAATATACTCTCTCTCAACACAATATATCTTATTCTCTTTCCCCCTTATTGTCATGAATTGACAAAGACAAATTTGAACACAAAGTAATCATGGAAGAGAAGAATTAAAATACAAATGTAAATATGGGGTACTCGGGAGTAAAGAACTCTAAAAACCAAATACTCCCCTAATAGAGTTAACAAAAGCTTAAAAAGTTGAAAATACAAATTATCAAAACTTCAATGGTGTCCATGCACAAAGTCATTTGAATCAAATAATGCTTATAAATATTAAACAAGAACCAACTGCAAGAATTAAAGTAAATTCAAAACAATTCAGTCTGAGATGATGAAGTTCATGAAAAGTTTCAAGTGTGTATAAAGTGTTCTTAATGAATATCAACACTTATTCAAATCCTAGTTGTGATCTAAATGACTGCACCACATTTGATTTCTAAAAATGATCACATAACTAGAAGTCAAACCACATCAACTCTCATACATGTTTAATAGATATGAAAACGGATAGCAATGAAAACTCTCCCTCAATGTCATATTATTTTTTTCACCATATCTCTCTAAATTGCACTTTGAAAGACAATAATGGTGGCTTTTACACAAATGAGTAGGCAACCTTCTCTATTGATTCATAAAGACATTGCTCTAATTTCAGTTAATAGTTGTTTCGCACAAACTCAAAGGTAACCCTTACCAAGGTTTAAGGGCATTGAGATTATTTTTTTTTTTAAGAGAAAGTTTCAATGTTGGTAGAATCAATTGTAATGAAAGATGTAAAAAGTACCACCAACATTAAATATGGGAAGCTAACCATAGGTCAATCTAGCATATGCTAATTAATATAATCAAGAAAGACACATAGAAATATGCGATCACATATGCGGACAAACAATATCAATAACATCAAGTGTGCTCAAGTTATTCTAGATTCATAGTCATAAAAATCATTACTCAAACAAAGAGTAGAGAATTAGCCTAAGGATGCGCATTAGTTCAGTTTAACAAAATACTTTGCATAATTATCATCATATATTATTTAACATGAATGTCATGAAATCTTTAAATTTGCAAAGTCATAAAAATATTTTTGTATTTTTTTTAAAAAAACAAAAAAATAAAATAAAAGACATCATAGAACTAGGATTAAAAGATAAACAAGATACACATACTAGCTTATGACAAAAATTGCCTTCATTTAACAAGGCTTTTCCCTACAAATTTCTTAGGGAATCTCAAAGTCTCTAAATTAGATTTTCTAACCCAAATAGCCACAGTCTTAAGTTTATCAATGGTCCTATGTAGCTTGGGTTGTGTCCTAGGTAAAACCTTGGCACTATAGTTCCTTTTGATGCCATGTCTATTGGGAACCTACCTTGGCATTGACCGATGTCTAAGTCTACTTAATTTATTATTCAAGACTCTTAGACTTATTAACAAGAACACGAATATGATTTTTCAACCTCCCATTTAGTTTTTTAGATTGATCATACCCAAATGTCCTAGGGGTCTTCCACAATTTGTGGCAATATGGCCTAATGTGACCTTTGACACCACAATGGTGACATGTAAGAACAAATCTAGTAGGTTTGGCCTTAATATTATACTTCACAAGTGCATGTGTGGTGATGGGTTTATGAGATACGTATTTGGTCTTCAACCTCAGACAATGAGGCCTGACATGGCCCTTGATACCACAATGGTGGTATGTGGATACAAACTTTATAGTATGGCCTTTAGGAGGTATAAGGGACTTACCTTAAGCTGTAACCAAGTTTCACTTACTTACTGATTTAGAAGATGAAGAAGCCTTCTCTACATACCTTATTCTAGTCATATCAAAAATGTTTTTTTTAGCGTTCCAGATTTCATCGATCTTCTTAAAACCTGCAATCATCTTCTTAAAAGTATCATTAGATTTAGCAAGATCAGACTCAAGTGCAGATACCTTCCCCTCTAGACTCTTATTGGTTTCAATAGAAGTATGTAATTTCTTTTCTAACACAGAGACCTTGTCCAACAAAGTGATCTCGTTAGACTTTAATTTATTAATAAAAACAATAGAGTTATCGATTTGTTGTTTCAGTGTGTCTCTTTCTTCATGCAAGCTTTTATTATCTTTTTTTGCTTTAAGACACACTTTAAATAACTTATTAAACTTCTGATGAATGTTCTCATCATCACTATCAAAGTCATTTTGATTTGACTCATGAGAATCACTCAGGTCATCAATATTATCATAGGAAGATGTACTTATGTGCTCATATGCATATGATATGCATGATATGACGTTATAAGACTTTCCATATGTAATTTTAAGAGCATCCCAAGCTTTTTTAGTGGTTCCACACATAGACATATAATAAAATTCTTCAGCAATAACACCGTTAGAGATAGAATTTAGAGTCTTACTGTTCCACATGAATTTTTCTAATTCATGATTATCTCATTGTTTTGAGGTTTTGGGATAATCACAATGCTTACAGTAATCTTAGGGAGACTCCAACCATGCATAACAGATAGCTAAAGATGTTCATCAATAGATTTTAAAAAAGACTCTCATGCATGGCTTCCAATACTTATAATTTGAGCCTTCAAAAATTGAAATTTCAAGTGATGCATTCTCTCGTAATAAATCAATGAGTTCAGAATATTAGGATCACGCTCGAATAAAAACTTTATGAGTGACCTGCTCTGATACCAATTGAAAAATTCTAATTTCACAGATTAAGACTTATGACTACTATTTGCCTAAGAAATCTTATCTAGTTCTCGTTACCTAAGTGATCATTCACATGCATACATCACATAGCAGTAATATCAAGCGATAAAATAAAGAGACACAAGTTTTTTTGTGAAAACAAAACTTGGAAAAAAATCACGACCAATAAGCCAGGCATTATAATGAACAAGTTACACAAGTACGACTTACAACCATGACAATTGAATCTCCACAATTGCCGTCCGAATCCCTACGAATTCTGATTTAAGATTACTTGCTCGACTTCTCAAATTTCTATTTTTCCTGGTTTCGACCTCAACACTAAATCACCATGGTATTCTTCCTCGTCCTCGAAATTCACCAAGACGATCTTGTAACTGTATTCTTTAGTTTATTACTTCGATAAAAAAACTCTGTATGCTCAGCAACTCATCTATGATTACTTGATCAAAATCTGAATTGTATTCCCCACACTTTGTTTTTCTCTCTTTGTCAATCTTTTTTAAAATTTTGAGATATGGAATCCGTACAATTCTCTAGACTTATGTAACATATCTTAGACCTCACAAAAAATAGGTTGGAACTACATTTTGATTGGTTGAGAATGCATGACTTGAGAGTCCTTAGTTTTGGACTGATTTAGATGCGATTAAAGTTCAATTCAGACTTGACTTCGGCGTATCGCTCGAGCAGACTTCGAGCGAACTTCAAGAGTTGCTATCTGGATTTTTACTTCTGTAGAATTTTCACATATCGCTCAAGCGAACTTAATATCGCTCAAGCAACCTTCGCTTGAGCCATGTTTCTCTACATATTCAGATTGCTCTTGAAAAGTTGCACAAAATTCATATATTATGGAGTTTAAACGGACACCTAGCAAAGAGATATGACCTTTCAAAGTTTCAACTTTAAAGGCTTGTACTACAGCTTTGACAGCTTATACTATGTAGCTTAAACTTGAATGTTAAACTTTTTGACCCAAATACAACTTGAAACAAGATTACAAGTAAAGTTTTTTTTGTCTACGAAATTAGCCAATATTAAAAATTCTAACAAGGCCAAAGTTGGGCCCTGTGAGAGGAGTGGCCTTTTGTCCTCTGGGAGGATAGAATTAGGGGATAGAGACAAAGGAGTGTAGCCATCGGCCAACTTAAAAAATGCAGCCTCCATAACATAAGAGAGAGAATGACTAGATTAGGAAAGCTCTGCCCTGGGCTTAAGCTATTTGATGGGAACAAATGGTTTACGGTGCCTTGATGACTTGCACACACCTTTCAATTTATAAGCCATTTCATCTACCGAATTTTATTTGTTAATGAAATTTGTAAGCCATTTCAATTTACAAGCCATTCCATATATACTACTGCAAACTTGGATGGTTGACATCCACCATATTCATCCAAGCACCAAATAAACCACTGTTACTTTTGATAGTTTGACATTCGCTATATGAATTGATTTATACATTTAATCTGTAAACTTGTCATATGGAATTTGTGAGCAGGTGGATCTCAATAGTTGACTATTTAGATGATTTCATCATATGGAATTGTTTATACATTTAATCTTAAACTTGTCATATAAAACGTGACAAAAACGCACACAGAAACAATTTTACAATTTTTTGGATACGTAAGCTCACTGGGCTTGTAACTTTCAGAAAAAAAAAATATCAAATTTCATTAATTATCTTTTGGGTATGTATAGCCCTGGCTCATCCTTCTCATTTGATTCCTTTCAGATCCCTAAGTTCTACTTCATGATCCTCTTGGCTTATTAGGAGGGAGAATTCATTTGTTTTCGTCGAAAAGTTCGAAACAATTCCATCCTAATAGAGATCGAAACGAAACCGGAATAAAGGAACTCTATCACCACGTTATATACTGAAACAGTAAATTATGTCAACATGAATTTATAATTTTTCATAAACCTTGTACATTTTTTATTGAGAAAAATACACAAACAAATTTTTTCTTACTTCTGAAATATTTTTGACACATATCGATATATTTTCAAAAGGTTTCAATTTTCGTACTAATCGAAACACGACACCGAAAGTTTTTTTTAATCCTTGCTCAAAGGTGGAGTTAATAGCTAATGCCTAATAAAATGAGTCTTTGCTTGTTCTTGGGTATTCATGAGAAGTGTGGATAGAATTTTTGGGTATCTCTTGTTATGCTATTGCTTATTCCGAGATGAGCTATTTAAATAATCGTGGGCATTGTTTGATCGCTTTAAAAGTCATTAGTTTCAGGTAACGGATTGTATGCGCCTCAAATAACAGAGTCAAAATTTCAAAATTGTATGTATAAGTACAATCATTAACTACTTTAAGGAGCATTTACAAATTTTTAAAAGTTTCTAAATTATAAGTAAAAATATAATTTTGTAAAAGTTGTAGGGACACTTGTCCCCTCTGGACTAGGAGTGAACAATTGGTACGTCACGCCAACACAAAAAAGAATTTTCTTCGGACCTAAAACTAAATTTCAAACTCATCCAATTAAAAAAAATTGCATTCTCAAACTGGTTTAAACCTGTCCATTTAACATAAAAGACAATTTTTAAATCCATCCATTAAACTAATTAAATCAAAAAAAAATTTTCAAGACCTGTAATTTACGAACAAACTTAGATGGGTATATCGAGCTTGCAAGCCCATGACCACCTCTACTCTGGACCTGAATTGAATCCTCCCTTGTGCGTACCTTGACGGGATTTGAGATAGGGATATTTATAACCTTGACAAGTGTATGTACCCAACAAATTAATATGCACATAAGTCGTGAAGACTGGAAATTAACCAACATGGTCTTCAACTATGTCAGAGCCAGCAATTCAAATATTCTCCCTGAATGTATCTACTGCAGTACATATCATCAAATTTCGAGTTTATTTTGATTTTTGGTTCTTTTCTTTATTTTTTGTGTTTTTTGATCTTTAATCTGTTTGTTGCCATATATCATGATTTTTATGCTTGCATATTCAATTGAGGTAGATCTGAAGAATTACCAGCTACTTTTTTTCTTTTCCTTCTCTTTCTCCATTACAGAGGCTATTGGAGAATACTCCATTCTTAGCTGCTCTTCTCATGCTCTTCTTATTCAAGTCTTTTTCTTTATTATTTTGACATCAATTGTCAAGAAGCACAAGGAAAAGTAAAATAAGATTTCTCAGTGTTGCTGCAACTCGAAAACTTCCTTCACCCTCCGCCTAGTCCCTTCTTGCTTGTGGAATTCCTCAAGAAACTCTGCATATCGATAGCTGCGATACAATGGAGGGTGTTCTTCATCAACCAAATCCTCAACTGGACCAACGATAATATCCTTATTTGGACCATAAAACATTGCCAGCGACACCCGCGGCTGATCCTTGTTGGTCACAGCCCTGTGATGTACACTCTTGTACCGTCCATTACTCAGAACCTGCAACAAGATATATAATATAAGAAAATGATAAATTACAACACTATACATTGAATTTCACTTCAAAATTTTGCACTTTTTAATTGTAGTAATTAAGCTCTGACACTTTTAATCTGTTGCAATGTAACTCTCTTCTAAGATTTTATTTGTACAATTGAAGCTCAAAAACCTTGTGCGTCTCAAGTGATCATTTTTCAAGAATAATAATGTAATTTTTACACTATTTTGACTCTCAAACGGTCTCAGTCTTCTTTCACATGAAACAATTAAGGGGTGTTTTATAACTTTAATTTTATTTTATACATAGAATGACTTGATTTTAGAGGTTTTGAAAGAGATTAATTATAAATAAGAACATTTGGTCACCAAAATAGTGTAAACATATATTTTTACTCTTAAAAAGAGGCGATGTGAAATATACAAGACTTTTAACAGTCAACTGCACAAACGAAAGATTACAGAAAGGTGATATTGCAACAAATTAAAATTACATGAACTTAATTATTATAATTAAAAATGCAAACTCTGAAGTGGAATTCGGTGTATAGTTCGATGATAAACAGAAATTTATCCATAAGAAAACAAAACCACTTTAACCATTTGGTAATTTATGAAAGAGAGACAAGCTATATATCAAATGAAAATTATTTATTGCTTCTATCATCATCATCATTGTTGTTAGACATATAGGGAGTGTTTGAATAGTATTTTAAAAAAATTATAATTTATAAGTTTAAGTTAATTTTAAAAGACCACTTATTTAAAGAGCTTTTTTAGACTTTAAGTTATGTCTAAAAAGTCACCCTTTCCAGCTAATGCCAAACACCGTTTAAAGAACGTCACAAGCTTAGACCGTCCAAACACCCTCGTAGTTATCGAGTTACCTGGATCTGATCACCCAGATTGATGACAAATGCATTTGGGACTGGATCAACGGCTACCCATTTCCCTTGTTTGATCACTTGGAGGCCAGTCACCCCTTCGCACTGCCGGAGGATGGTGAGTGCATTGAAGTCAGTATGAACAGGCAGCCCCAAGGTGAGTTCTGGGTCTGGACATGGGGGGTAATAATTTGCTTGTGCAACTAGCCTCGGGTTCTCGCCTATCCTCTCCTGCAAACAATCTTTGTCCAGCCCAAGTCCTTCCGACATCAAGCTCAGGAGCCGACTCATTAGTTCACCAATCTCCTTTGCATACTCAGCAACAACCTCTCTAAATAAATCATTCAAAACATGACAATCCATTGGAGAACATAATTGTGAAAGCTCATATGTTAATTGTAAAGTAACTTCAAAAGAAATAGGAGATTAGTACCGATACTGAGGAGCATTTTGGGGTAAGAGATGGGTGAATTCATTGGAAGGATGCCAGGGGTGAGCAAAGGTTTCACTCCACATAGTGACCTTATTCTCTTGGCCTTCAGCCTTTAGGTAGTAGTTAGAGACCCTTACCGGCTTGGTTTTGTCATCTGTAAAGAGAGGAGCCCTTTCTTCAGGCGGCAAATGAAAGAAACCAGAAACAGCATCCATCATTTTTTGGCACAATTCCTCTGGAACTCCATGGTTTATGATCTGAAAGAACCCATATTCCTCACAAGCCTGAGATACTTTCTTGACTAGGCCGGTAATATTGTCGCCAGCACCCTCATTCATGTCGATGATAGGAATTGAGGCTGAAGCTGGTACCTGTGAGAGGTGTGGCCTTTTATCCTCTGGGAGTATAAAATTAGGGGATAGGGACAGAGGAATGTAGCCATTGGCCAACTTGAAAGATGAAGCCTCCATAAGATCTGAGAATTACAAGGAAAGCACTGGGATATTGATAGAAGAAACGGTTTAGTTGCTGAGCTTTGCCAAATACAGTGAGTAGTTTGAGTTGACTCGGATACAACTTTCAATTTAAAAGCCACAAGAAAAATCACATGCTTGTCACCCACACAGCATTTGGGGGCAGAACCTACCAGTCCACACCTACCCATAACTCATCTCTTTTTCATAACTTGAACTGAGTCCAAGTAGTTCACATCCACAAGCTACTACATGACGAAAACAAATAATAACAGTAACAATCATAAGATTTCAATAACTCAAGGTCTGAATAACGTGCACATTTTTGTCATAAATATTTTATCAAGAAAAGTACCCAACGTAGAAGACTTTGTACAACTAAACGCTTGGCCCTTATGTTTTCTTACTGTAACTATAAAATAGACTAAACAGAAGTTAAAAAAGAGAGAGATAAAACTATCATAACAGCAGCTGCAAGGCTTTATTAAGTTTCCGGCACTGCAGTAAGGTAAAAAAACAGCCTAATTCCCAGTTCATAATCGGCTGTGTTATTTTCATCTACTAATTTGATACGCACAAACCACCTAAATCTTCCGATTATGCAGAAGCTTATAAACAGCCTACAAATTTTGGTGCAGATGCAGAAGCTTATGCTCTCTCCTGCTAGATCAGATCCATAACTATATTCTTTATGCTTCCCGCGTTCTGAATCACCAATTTCTTGTTTGTCTCTTTATCACAGAATCCCTGCAAGAAAAGCATGAAGTTTGTCTTATCATTGGAAAGTTTTCCTCACTACAAAGCCACAAACAAAGAGAAGAAAATGACGAGAGTGCGTTTAATATGGATGAAACCGAAACAGAGATGTGCACACTCAAGTCAACTGATCAAAGGCACAATTACTAAAACCACAAATCAAGGTAAGTTTTTTAAATCACAAGAAAAATCAGAAGTTTCTTACGGTTTCAAGAGAATGACCATTCCCTTACTGCCACATTATTCTCAATTCAGAATCAAAAGTTATGTTGGATTTTGAGTTTCATTTATTTTTTACAAGACATGATGGGCGCCTTGGCATCATAGCGCATGCTCCAGTCATGTCTGCAAGCATTTGATGTGTTGAATTAATCTCAAATGACAAAAGTTTGTAAAGTGAATTGAAAATATGAAAGTAATTATGCTGAAATCTCTAAGAGCTGTTTATCATGCCTTCAGATAATATCTTACCATCTCCTCTAGCTCCTTAAGGATTTGATCCCATTCAGCAACACCACATAGATCAGCTATCGACTGTTCTAAGTCATATGCATTCATCCTTAATATCTCTTTGTTCAAGTCAATCCGCTTGAAACCCATTTGTTCAAGTTCTTCGAGGAGGAGCCGCTCAAGGACATCACTGAATACAACAGATGTATCTGTAACAGGAGAGCTATCAGATGGGATCCTGGAGGAGTCAATGCCTAGATTAGAAGTTGGTTTACACTGATTTGATTTAGAAGGATCCAAAACACCATTGCCAATGATGGAGTCGTCATTTGCGGGCAAGTCGATATTCTGATCATTGTTTTGCCCTTGTTCAACAACTGCCTTTGTGCTTACTTTAGAGTGACTAGTTCTAGGCAAGCTGCCATCCACATCAATGGTCTCCTTCCCTTCTGCCTCAAAGGTATTAGGGGGAAAATTCAAGTTGATTCCATTGAACCCATCAGCCAAGCCCTGGAGAGAAGCATCCACCTGCAGGAATATAAGGAGGCAATATCATTACAGATCGATGAAATACAGAAAGAATGTACCTTCCTTACTAGTTATAACAATGGTATAGGAACCTGCATGAAGACCCAAATTTGCTCTCCAAAAGCTTCCCCAGAAGGCAATGACATCCTCCAATAGGAGATGTACCGACCAGGTCGTGGAGCTGTAAACTTCACTGCAATATCCAGTTCCTTGTTCACAGGAAAGCCATCAACCGGAACCTTGCACACATTAAGAAAACCTCAGCAACAAGTTTACTAGGCCAAAGAAAAGTGTCTAAACATTATCCAACACTAAAATACTAACAAATCCAGGATTTAGGGAATTTTTTTCCCAAGGAACAATTTGGAATTTGAAGAAGTTATGCATAGTAAGGAGGACACTGTAAATAATAAGTTGTTCAAGGTTTAGTGTGGAAATGGAAATTGAAAAAATGAACTTCAACATAAAAGCAATGCAACTTAACAGCAAAGGTAAATTTGGAGGAGTATGCGCACAAGCACGAAAAGAGACTATTTTTTGACATTCATAAGAAATCATGAGCTGTTGAGTTATATGTCAATAAGTTATGTCGACACAATGACGAAGCTGCAAATATTTGGGACTCCCTGCAACCATGGTTGACTAATCACCAAAGACAACTTGTTGACGCGCGCATACGTATACTTGCATGCTATTTTTTTCTCTTCTACTTCCTGACCCACCATAACCACCAAAATCACCTCGAAACCCCAATTAGTACAAGTGCAGTGCTTAAGTTCCTACCTCTACTTCAACTGACACTTTATCAGTTAACCGGTCTCCCCCAATCCAATTGAGCTGCGTCCCAGAAGGCCAAGCAGCTGCACCATTGTTGCGCATCCGCCATTTCTTTGTGAACATAACATTTGGAGCAATCGAAGTGCGATCCACAACATTCACATCATAAACAAATAGGCTGTTGAACATTTTTCTACTATATCCCATTGAGGCCTGTCCAAAAATTGGATGCTGAGGCCAAGAGAAAAGGACGTCAGTCCAGAATAAATAATCAAATTACAAAATTAAAATAAAGGAGCACAAAGACTGATGGGTTTTTCTTTTGGCCCCTGTGGAATTTTTTGCACACTTGCATGAAGAAATATCTGGTATGAACTCCCTTCATACATAATCACAAAAATTCATGGACAACCAAGAAGGCAAGGAGATTTATATGAAACCTGGTGATTGAGTCTAACATATTCAGCCTCATTTCCTAAATCTGAGAAACAGGTGCTACAGAGGTCATAATCTTCTTTCCTACAAAACCAAATTCCAACAAAACAAATCAGGTAGTTGGAAGAAAAATGGTGATATTGTTTGATTAACAACCTAGAGAATAAAACAGCAACAATCAATCTTCTCACACTTTAGATTTAAACCGAGGGCCTATTATACGGTGAACCCCACAACCATCACATTGAATGCATTTATGAAATACTCTGCTACTGCTATCACTGCAACAGTAACCCTTATTAAAAGAACCGCCCTTATACAGAGAAGGGAATTCATTATAGCTATCTCGTGCAGTGAACCCATTGTATGGAGGGCTATTATCGCTCAAAACACCAATGACAGGAAAATTTTCATCAGGATTAATGTTAGCTTGTGATGCATAAAACTGCTGAATTCCTCCAGGATAGTTCTGGGTATTTTCACCAATTAAGGCAGAGGATCCTGGAAATCGTGGCAAAGGTATCTGCAAAAATTGAAATTTATTCCAATCATCAACAGTCGATGCAGAGGTCCCTGAAGCAATGGATTTTCCATGGAGATTAACGGCATTTTCTTGCTGAGCCTTATCGTTGTGGGAAAGAGCATCAGATGCAGAAGCTGGATCAGGGATGTTCAGTTTTGAGTATGCTGATGCAGTAGAATTGTTGCTGGGGTGATCCCCATTAAGATCCTCTGGACAAGCAGCTGAAGAAATTGAATTTCCTACAGGCTTATTATTCACGCTGCCAGATTCTGATGCTTTTAGAAAGTTTGCCAGGCAGGAGACTGCTTTTTCTTCATGTCTCTTTCGCAATTCTGTATCCTTAGTTGCTTTAGGACAAGTGGAGCTATCAGCAGTGGATTTCTCTCCGCACAAACTTGCACCACCCTGACACCCGGAAACTGGACTCCGGTCAGATAGTTTCAACTTTGATAAACTCTCTACTAGCTTGTTTAGAACCAGAGATGTGGCGTTTGTTGTTAAATCATGAGAAAGCTTCGAGAAAACACTAAAGATGGACTCTTCAGCAGATTTTGAGACTTCATGAACGCTAGATGATGAACGTTCTAGGGCCAATCCCTTGAAAGCAGGACTTTTGTTTAACTTTGAATCTGATCTTTCAAACCTGATACTCTTCAACAGTACATTTATCCGCAAAGGATTCAAGTGTTGTCTAGTGACATCTCGCAGATCATCATCGTCAACAAGTGTTACTTCATCCTTGTCTTTATCAACATATGTCAGGGTAAGGTCAGCATCAAAAGGAAATCTGAAGAGACTGCAGATCTTCATTCTCAGTCCATCCATGTCAAGATCCAGGACACCATTTTCATTAACGTAAGTAGTAAAACGTCTGAGCGTATCACCATATTTTGCCTGAGACAATAACCACATTTGCTATAAAGTAACAAAAAACAACTATGACAGATGTGGAAGCTCACATTCCACGCAAACACAAAAAATTAACTGAAAGGAAGAGATACAAGAAAAGAAAACAATCCGTGAATGCAGAGGGCATGCAAGGCAGTAACTGTTACATAACTTCAAATTATTCACCAAAATCGAAAAACAGCATCATTACATGACTTCAATTATTTAGTGTTGTGCAGAGAAAGGGTGTGGGACTGGAGCTGCATTGCTTCATTCAATTTCGTCATTGTAAGAGTGTGAATGGAAAACAACGCAGTTTAAAGTCACAAATTCAAGTCTTCAGGACCAAAACAGAGTTCTTTTGATTACTGTAATACGCGTTAATATCTCTGACTAATGTCGTATAACAAAGAACTGACACAATCATACAAGCAATCATCATAAGCCCATTAAGGTCTATACAAGGGTATTGTCAGAGAATCCACGATTGTTAAAGGGAAGAACAAAATGGAAACCAATCATACTGGACTACTGAAAGAGGAAAAAAAAAAGAGAAAAAGAAACCCACAAAAAAAGAAAGAACGAGTATATCACTACAAAGCAAGCAATGTATACATTCAGCAAAATAGGATCTTGAATGGAACAGAAAAAATAATTTTAATCAATAATGGTCTTCAAGGACTAATGGATTCCATAGACAAGCATCAACATCATAGCTAAGGCATGCCACGGAGAGAAATACACACAAAAATATAAAGAGCAGAGAAACAGACTCCATGTGAAGAAGAAAAAGAGAGAATACATTAAAATAACAAGAAAATAATCTAACTGCATAGGTGTGGAAGATCACCAACATGTAAATTCATATACAAACACCTATACATATTAACATGCACAGAAAAAGAGAGAGAAGGGGTACCTTGATGACTTGAGCAGAATCCATGTGGTGTGGGTCGATGGAAGTGGAGGAGGGTTTCAGTGAACTTGGAAGGAGCTCTGTTTTGGTTGAAAAATGGAAAAGAAAAGCTTGGAATCAGGAGAGGAAATAGTCAAATACTAGCCGTATTAGCAGTCGTGGAATAGGAGCCAGAGAGTAACGAAAAGATCGAAACTTCAGAAACGATAGCGATTGATTCTCTCCCTGACAGTTCCCAAGTCAGTAACGCATGATATCCAAAATGGCGATCTTCGCGCGTTCCCTCAACAAACCTTACCTGCTCTCTTTCTCTCTGAGGGTTTTTTTTGATATTTGTATTTTGCAGCATTCACGCTGCATATATAATAGAACTTCTAAATATGTAGTAGGAAAAATGTTAGTTCTTACAAAATATTCATATGAAATTTACATATAAAAATTAAAATAATACAATAGTAACAGTGATAATTTTGTAATTAAAAGTCATTATGGTAAATATTTATTTTGAAGTAAAAAAATTTTATTAAAACACATTATTTTGTATGAAAATTTTGTATAATTTTTTTATTTATATAACTTTACTCATGTAATAGGCTAGGCCATGGTGGAGAGGTTCGAAATATTGAAACAACCTTCTCACAGTCGACTTAAGGCTGCATTTATATCTGATTCAAGCTTACAAGAAAAAGGTCAGTCCACTAGAAATGGTGCTTCCATGACTGTAGTTATGGGTTCAACTCGAAGCTTTGACTCTCTAAATTATAATACCCAAAAGAAAAAAAATTCAATTTTACAGCTCTCCATCCTTACCAAACACAGCTCAACTCTTTTCCAATCTTCTTCAAGCTTCTTGCAATTACTTTGGCCCTAATTTCCTTGAGGTATGAACAAATAATATGAATCGCATAAATTCAAATTTTCAGGGCATTGGAATACTTGGAAAGACTGGAATGTCCAACTGTCAACTTAGGCTTTTGGCCATCACTTGTATTATAAGTCACCTATCAATTCTCTTGTTACAAACCATGGGTAAAAGGTCAGCATAGATTGCCGTTACCATGTAGAAGGCTAGAGTTATCTCATTGTCAACTACTCATTCTCCATTGCAAATTAAATTTACAGATGTCAAGAGATTTTAAAAAATCAAAACTGTTGATTGAATAACTCTCCACGCTACTTAAATAACTCTTTACGTAATTGCAACTGATGTAACAAAGTAAAATTTTCCAACATCAGTTTTGGTTTTCTCCTTAAGTCAACAAGTTGAACTGCGTTGACTTACGAAACTTCAAGAACTCAAACAAAAAATTTTAAAATTTGCTAATGAAATTGAAAACTAAAACAACTTTGAAGAGATAAAATGATAGTTTGCCCACTTAAATGAAACTTAAATATAAGGAAACAAATAGGAGGTTTCTAACCATAGATTGGAAAGAAAATGGAGAAATATTAAAGTACGAAAACAAGAAAAAACAAAAAAACTCCAGAACAGTTAGAATGTTATGGTAAAGTCCAACTGAACCATTCTGTAAAGAGCAAAAACAAATACAAAAAAAGCTCCAGCAAAAGAAAAAAAGGCCAAGCACTCTAGTCAAAGATCATACTTGAACCAACGTTCAAATGACTGCCACCACTACCAAAATGTCGCATCTCTTTGAGCAACCTTTCCCTCTTCAGTCTTCACCAAGTCGTCGTGAGGCAACTTAAATCCATAAAATTGAAAATAATTGCTGCTATCTGGTTTACAAATCAAAACATATGAAGAAAAGCACTACAAGGTCTCATTGGACTGCTGTCTGTCTTGCTTCAGTATCTTCATGCTCAACCTAAAAATAAATAAATTGTGCGGAAGTTAGCTCAGACATACTTCAGTAAGAGACTCAAACATCCTACAATCCTCTTAATTGAAGTTTCCACTTCCCTATAATTAACTACTCGCCCCAGGATATAAGTGTGTGATAGCATTTTACCGGTGGAAATAGTTTTATGCTGAAACCAAATAAAGATTTTCAATGTTTTCTTGTCTTTAGCAAAATAGGCTATAAATTATCCTCCAATTGGGCAATGTACCTACTACAATGAACATAATGGAGGACATAATCATTCGTGCAAAATAACAAATATGTTGTAAAATCTTAACCTCAACAAGTACTCTTGCTTTCTTCTTCAATTTGGCGCCAAGTTCATCTTTCTCAAGCTTTCTTCGAGAATCTCTTCTCGCTCTCTTTTGATTGACTGCTACTGTCTCTTCATCTTCACCATCCGTTCCAACAGCATCTGTACCGATAGTAGAATACAATTTTCTTGTACGTTAAGGTGCTTTCCACAACAAACAAAAAGAATATAACCAGGGGCAAGTAAGTGATTCACAACTGAACATAAAAGAGAACATTTAAAAATCTCCAAATGTTCGACTTCCACAATTATATCATCAATTTTGCTAAAGCCCAAAAACCTACAGGATCACTTTCAACAGGCAATAGACAAGCAGCTAGTAACCAGAAAGATTATGGAAGTCAAAATATGAAATACGCATGTGCATACAAATCAAGCATATGAATGAACATCTGAGAAAATACATCAACCAAAACGTTCAATGAAGCTACAGAAACTAATAATCTTATAAGAGCTTTACCATTATCAACATCTGTGTGAGAATTGTCAATTGCAAGACCACCAAAATCTTCCATATCATCTTCCTCTTCTAGTTCTTCGTAGCCTTCAACATATTCTATCTCAGGTTCCTGCATATGTCAATCAAATATTAAAATATCATTTTCGAATATATTTAGACCTCTACATTACTGTCATCAGGCTCATAACAATAAGTCACAATGCAATACCTCCTCATCTTCTTCTTCACTAGCAGCCTGGAGTCCTTCCATATCAAGAACTTTATTGTATTCCTTTACAGGATAATTGTATATGTCACCATAAACTCCTTTCTTAAGGCGTTCAAGCAATTCTTTTTCAATACTCTGCAGAATTGTTAACAGCATTAGCCAGAGCTGTAGAGACAGCATATTCAATTTGCATCAACTGCATAATACAAGAATGGTTCTATAACCTTATCCAAAACTGCTGCTTTTTCAGCCTTCTCCTCTCTCCTAGCCTCTCTCTTTTTCTCTTTCCTAGGCGTTGTCATTATCTTTTCCCTGGGAGACAACACAAACAATGGAACATGAATCACGCTAAAGCTGGAAAAGAACCCAACTGTTAGCAAATAAAAGATTACAACTCACTAATGCATGTCTCAGCAGCATAAACAACATAATGAAATGTAAGAGTACTACTCTATCAAGTACGGACTATATCATCTAAATGCTTGGTGGACACAAACCATCTAGGCTAATACACTATAGCGCAGCACAATGCAAAGTTCTCAATTTTCTGCATGCATACTCAAGTGTGAAACCGCAAGTTCCCAAACACCAGTTATGAAAGAACTTTCCAAGTGAAAGGCCATATCAATGTTACTTCGAACGTGGATCGTTCTGGTATGAGAAACAGGAATGGGAAAGTGGTACACCGCATGCTATAAAATGTGTTACGATAAAAGTAGGCTTGTATAGATCACGCCGTTAGATTTATTAAGGCATTCCCGAATCTGAGTATAATTTTGTTTACAATTGAACATTCAACAAAACATATATAATATTTTTCAAACTAGCCAAAACATATTTATAGGAGCATTTGGCCAATTTTTTTCCATTTTATCTTGCTGTAACTCCACTCTCTCTAGATTTTAATTCATCGTATTTGATATCCTTTTTTTTCTTCTAAGGAAAACATTGAGGAAAGGAATAGGAAAAGAATTTTGGATTGCTTTGGATAACTTAATTCACTAATTTGGAACAAAAGTGTACCATATTTCGAACCGTGCATTCTAAACTGTAAATCGCCAGGGCATTAGCATTTTCTAGTAACATTGGATCAGTTACACAAAATTATTACCAAGGCATCTAATAAATCTGTCAAGTTAGGGACTATAATAGCCATATATTGATATGAAACCAACCATCTTCCCCTGCAGACAAGGATTCATATACAAGGAAAAGCATAATATACTAGTTTACATCATGCCGCACCCACTAATGATGTCTCCAAAATGTAAATATTTATATTCTATTTATGTTTCATCTAGCAAATACAGCATTCGTCATGCCAAATGGAAGGAATTTCAGAACCTGCAAATAAACATTTTGCTTATTGCATGTATGTCACTACAAGACAGGATAATTTGAACAATGTTTTCAAAAGTGAAATACCAAAACCATGTAGTGGTCATTATCTAGCATGTTACAAACATGATAGTTCGCCATGCAGATGTTGGTAGAGAAACAGTGAGAGCACGAGATGTGTGAACCTTGTTTTCAGAGCAAGCTTCCTCATACGTATCCGCATCTGAGTCATTTTGGTCAATCGTTGTTTTGTTTTGTGCACGAGAAACTTAGGCCAATACATCTGTCAGTTCACAACAGGAAAACGCATTAACCAATTGAATATCCTCGAGATAAATTTAAAATGAATCAAAACTCCTATCAGAGTGCTAGAATGAGATAGATATTCAATACCAGATGCTTGTCAATAATTTCAAGAGCTTTCTCATAATTTCTCGGCAGCTTAATTCTTTCCCACAATTTGTTTGGCATATGAGCCCTTTCTATAGTTTTCATATATAAGTAGAAGACTCCTGCAGAACATAAAGATCAAAACATAGGATGATTAGGGATGCATTCAGTTATGCACACATACATGCACATCCCATCACATATAAGATCCGGTAAAATTGACAGTGTTTCATTATACCCACTAAACACAAACACAATTTTCAGCCCATTTTGCACATTATTGAACAAAGAAGTCATTCTGCACAATGAAAAGCCAAAATTTAAAAATTAAATAAAGAGAATCTTTTGCCAAACTACTGTTCTAAGAATTTAACATTTCCTACATACTATAAAGATAGTGCTACCCAAATTTCAGTATGAGAGAGTTTCAAACCCCAAAAAGTAGATTCATCCTGCATGGTAACTGACAAATCCTTTTTTACCATATAAATTAGATACCAAGACAGTCAAGAGACTTTGTGCCTTTTTATGGTTCACTAGAATTCCTGTGTTAAGTGTGTTTCGTACCCTGCTTCGAATTTGTTTCTGCTCAATTTCATGCACGGCAAGAGCAGGAGAAGGCAAAAAGAAATTACACTACTGACTACTGTATTATAGATCTATCCCTTCCTCTTCTCTAGAGTTTTCTGAAGGAATCATTTTTAACCTTGGGTCGTGAATTGGCGGTCAGGCAAGAGAGCAAAAGGTGACACAAAAATTACAGTACTTAAAAGCACCACACCTCTTTATTAATGTAGTACAAACGAAATCCTAAAAGTTGTAATGTTTAGGCCCACAGCTAACTGAAATGGCCAGTAAACAGATCAAACCAAAGAGTTGTTCTAACTATTTTAATCACAAAAATCCTTTTCTATATTCATCTTCAGTTCCTCAGATCATTACCATGGTTTTTCCCTGGATATGATAGAAAGTTCAAAGGTATTCTGACCCTCTCACCATTCTATTCTTTCTTGCTGCTCTGCATACTAGTGATACTTTTTTCATTATTCTTTCAATTGCCTGATTCTTCAAGAGAACCAACTGAGGCCTGAAATTTCTTCTGCATAATGCGCATGAGAGATAGAGAGAAATGCATCCCAAATTTGCAGTAATTCAGTCATTTTAAGAACAAACAAACAGACAAATCACAACCACAGAGTCTGCGACTGTATTTGAAACTTTGAACATCACGTCTCATATAGCAATATGGAAACAAAGAAACGGCTTAAACCCACAAAATTGCAAGGAAAACAAATTAGAATCTGCATAAAGCTATAAAACTGCGAAGAACAGGCAGGAGAGACGAGAAAGCAGTACCGTCATGGTCGCGAATGGTGGCGTAACGACTGTTAGCGAGAGGGCAAGAGCTCCGATTACAAATCCCAGTCACGTTATACGGGTTTCGACAGAAATTCCCCGTCGTTATTCTAAAACAATAAAGAGAGAGAGAGAGAGAGAGAGAGAGAGAGTGAAAATCCAAATCATACCCCGAAAATCAACACGAATCAGTCAAAATGGAATCGAATGCGAAGCAAATTAAAACAAAAGTTCAGCTGATGGGACTTACTTGGCCATGAAACTGCAGTGATTGTGCCTGATAACTTGCCATATGACCTCGTCGTGCTGCATCCTTAATCAATTACAGTTTCTTATTAGCTGATTTTGCTACTGTATATTAGGTTGATGTGCTCCAAGGGTTGAAGATGAGAACAGAAATTTTTAGGGTTTAGGTTTAAGGTTTTGAGACTCGCACGCTGCGCTTCGAACAGAGAACAGTCAACAGGGTACTACCGAGTCTCTCACTCGGCTCCGAGTCGGTTTAAATTGACCCATCTGATTATCACTCACTAACCCCATTGTTAGGTTTAACGGTTCAAATTTTTTTCCTTATCCTTTCTTTTCTGTTTTTGTTCTCTTTATTTTGGTACATTCTCTTTTTTTAACCCCTGTTGAAATGTAAACTTTTTGTTAATGTGATATTTTGTTAAAATGTGAAACTACGAGAATTACTATAGGGATCCCATATTTTAAAAATAATTATTCGTATTTAAATATTTTGACACTATGTTTTATAAAACGATATAATGGTTGAAATACTTTTAAAAATGTCGCAAAAATGATTGAGGAATCAAATAGTTAAAGTTTTTTAAATCAAATTTTGTTTTTTCTTAAGAGTAATGCATCTGGAAACAAATATACTTAAGTAATAGTACTTGTCGATACACTCTTTAACAGCATCAGAACTCAACCCCCTTCAAACAATGTCAATTGAGTTAAATGGTATCTCTAATTATTGAACATATTGAGAGTGTTTGGTCACTTGATTTATAAGCCATAAGTTATAAGTTATAAATTACTTTTAAAATGTTATCTTTAAAAATAACTTTTTTTAAAAAACGTGATTAGATATAAACTTCTTTTTTAAGTCACTCATCCAAACACATTTCAAAAAAATCATAAACATAAGGCACAAGTTATTAAATAAGTTACGTCCAAACATTCCATTGTATTATATAATTTAAAGCATTAACATGTAATAATTTTTTATAGTGGCCCAAAGGCACATTTATCAGAATTATCAGTCCAGCCCATGGGCCAGGCTTCCAAGAATACCAACGCATGGGCCTTGAACCCCATCCTATCCCATGAGAATAACAAGTCATAACAAAAAAAAATATGAAAAATTCTCTTCTAATCATCATAAAAAGGTCAAGCTTTGAGTGTAATCGAACCCAGGCATTGCCAACAGTAAGACCTTCTATTGAAATCTCATCAGTTCCTTTTAAAGGTCATGATGCATTTATTTTGTATAGAGCTTAATTTATTTACTTAAAAATATTTAAAATTCAACTCAATAGTGTATCCTAAATTTCTCAAAAAACTTCAAAAAAATAAAAAAAAATGTACAAACAAATCAATCATATGTCAATTCTGTAACATATATTAGATCAGGTCTTGGGTCGGTTTTCAATTTAGGGTGGTCAGTGTGAGTATCAAGCATGGTAATTCAATAATCAAGACGAATATATGGGTTAAACAATTTTATGACTTGAACAAAGGAAATTTTTTTACTTATTTCTTAGCCTGGGTGCGGTTTTAACTTATTTCCGCAACCTAGATTCGGCGCCTTTTAGAATAGCATTTTCGTTAAAAACGCCTTTCTAAAAAGCCTTTTTACATTAAATACCTCAACTACTACCAGGAAAAATACGAAGTCAAAATACGCGTAAAAACGCCATTCGAAATAGCTTTTATAAGCCCCAAAAAACGCCATTACAAATAGCGTTTATAAGAGCCAAGAAACGCCATTAGAAATAGCGTTTATTTAGAGGAAAAAACGCCATTTGAAATGGCATTTCTATTAGCAACACAATTTCCTGCACTGTTGAACTTAACTTTGCGTAACTTTCAACTCAGGACACCGATTGACGTGTCGTCGACTCCCACACGTCACTTGTGTCCCACCGGTGCCTCGCGTCAAGTTTCGCACTCCCGGGGCCCTTCCTCCCCGTTTCCGTACCCCAAAACCCAAGTTTACACAACTCAAAAAACCTAAGTGTTGAAATTCTAAAACTTTGCGTAACTTCCAAACTGGGACACCAATTAACGTGCCGTCGACTCCCACACGTCACTCGTGTCCCACCGGTGCCTCTCGTCAAGTTTCGTACTCCCCGGACCCTTCTTCCCCATTTCTGTACCCCGAAGCCCGAGTTCACACAACTCGAAAAACCTAAGTGTTAAAATTCTAAAACTTTACATAACTTCCAACTCGGGACACTGATTGACGTGCCGTCGACTCTCACACGTCACTCGTGTCCCATCGGTGCCTCGCGTCAAGTTTCGCACTCCCCGGACCCTTCCTCCCCGTTTTCGTACCCCGAAGCCCGAGTCCACACAACTTGAAAAACCTAAGTGTTGAAATTCTAAATCTTTGCGTAACTTCCAACTCGGGACACCGATTGACGTGTCGTCGACTCCCATACGTCACTCCTGTCCCACCGGTGCCTCGCGTCAAGTTTCGCACTCCCCAAACCCTTCCTCCCCGTTTCCGTACCCCGAAGCTCGAGTTGACACAACTCGAAAAACCTAACTGTTGAAATTCTAAAACTTTGCGTAACTTCCAACTCGGGACACCGATTGACGTGCCGTCAACTCCCACACGTCACTCGTGTCCCACCGGTGCCTCTCGTCAAGTTTCGTACTCCCCGGACCCTTCCTCCCCATTTCCGTACCCCAAAGCCCGAGTTCACACAACTCAAAAAACCTAAGTGTTGAAATTTTACTACTTTGCACAACTTCCAAACTGGGACACCGATTGACGTGCCGTCAACTCCCACACGTCACTCGTATCCCACCGGTGCCTCACATCAAGTTTCGCACTCCCCGGACCCTTCCTTCCCGTTTCCGTACCCCGAAGCCTGAGTTCACACAACTCAAAAAACCTAAGTGTTGAAATTCTAAAACTTTGCGTAACTTCTAACTCGGGACACCGATTGACGTGCCATCGACTCCCACACGTCACTCGTGTCCCACCGGTGCCTCTCATCAAGTTTCGCACTCCCCGAACCCTTCTTCCCCGTTTCCGTACCCCGAAGCCCGAGTTCACACAACTTGAAAAACCTAAGTGTTGAAATTCTAAACTGGAAAATATGATCCAAACTCACACATATTATATGAAAAAACTAAATTATACATAATACTGAATTACAAATCTTAACAAGCTTTATGGACCATGTTCATAGCAACATAATGATTTGCCAGTAACGCTAAGGCTACTAAGTAGATAGTTTTGAAAGTCATCGTCACCTTCTTCTTCTAAGAAGTCTGAAAGTTCTGGGTCAAAAAGTAGTAATGGATGTTTAATAATTTCTAATATTTGTTGCGTTGGATTAATACATTCTATCTTTGCATGCTCTGTAAAATGATATCTATCCAACCTTCGTTGCATTTGATCAATCTCGCGTTCCAATGCTTTAATGACTTTCTTGTTAGGTGATCTCCTGTTGAACATCTTTGCCGAACGGGCCTTTGGGACACGGAGGCCATGCCATCGGCAATACATCTCTTGTTCACAACGTTTATTAAACAGGTCTTCCCACGGCTCTCTGTATATGCATTGGTCGTCGGTGACCCTGGGGGGTGGATGTAAGGACACATCGCCGATAAATATGTGGCTAACCGGACCCATAGTATCGTGCATTAGGATAGATTTGTTAAGAAAGCAACGTTTTCGGCCATACCATTTGTTACCGACTGCGTCCATGTATGTATGCACCGCATGGATAGCTGAGGATTGGTTTTGAACCATCTCGTTGCTTGGAACCGAACGACTAGACGATACCCCAAATAATCCTTTTCGCTTCAGCATCTTTGTAAGTATGATTTAGCACTTATTCACATCTTCAAACAATGTATATATAGCCAATAATGGGTTCACGTGAATTCATTGGGTTGTGTGAAGCGTCAGCCTTCACGTGAAGGGTCAATAACAATTAAGTAACAATTTCAACTGTATTATTGACAGTTTCAAAAAAGATCAAAAAAACACGTGAAAATGATCCAGAAGTAACTATTCACCATCGAACTTGCAACCTTCATGTGAAGTGTCAAGAACAATGCAGGCTTTATAAAATGACAAAGTTTCATACAATGAACTATAGCAACAGTAATATTTTATAAAATGACATGATCATACGAAGGCCACATAAAAGTTGAACTATACTTTATATATGTTGCAACAATTTTTTTAACAAAATACAATATAAAATGAAAAACTAAATACCATAAGTACTATACATGACCTCCAGAAAAAGTTTCCATCACAATCTCTACAACAATAAGTGAAACTCCAAAAAAATTTCAGTCACAAAAATAAATGAAAAACTAAATACCATAGCTACTATACAAAAAGTCATGTGTTTCCAAAATCACAGCTGTACCCGGGTTCCTGAATTGCAACGTTCTCATGTACCTTGGTAGCTTTTCATATGAATCATCCTAATCCCCAAAAACCATTTTAATGGCTTTCGTTCTTCAAAGCCATGTTTTTTTGTACGATACTGTGAAACCTGCCCCATTTTTTATACTCTCCACTATGAAAGCTATCTTCCATTCAGGGTCTTCCTGTGCACGATAACAAATGAAAACTTTAAATTCCAATAGATTATACCATTACTGGATAATATCAAAACATCTTACTATCAGTTTACAATACATACGAACTTACCGCCACTTATGTCTTAATCATGTGAGCAATGAATGTCGAATTGAGGTTGCGGTGATCCAAACTCTCCCTCCCATGTAAACATGTACAAGGCCCCGGGTATTTTGTAATCTCAAAGAAAGTATGCTTCTTCTTCAAATAAGCACACAGTTTCCAAGGGCAATCGTGACTGCACCTCGTGCTCCAAACATTTTTATTTGTTTTCACAACATAATAATGTTTGTTCCTCTTTACATGATACCAATTACATGCACGGATCACTGCATCTTTGTCTTTGAAAATCATCCCTTTTGCAAACTCTGGATTAGAATCTGATCATGTCGGACCGCGGTGGTATAAGTCTCGACCAGCTACAGAATGATCTATCCTATCCAAGTTTGTAAAAAAGGGCACCGGGGTGTCATT
This sequence comes from Euryodendron excelsum, assembly GCA_033060915.1. Classification (NCBI taxonomy): domain Eukaryota; kingdom Viridiplantae; phylum Streptophyta; class Magnoliopsida; order Ericales; family Pentaphylacaceae; genus Euryodendron; species Euryodendron excelsum. The sequence continues at coordinate 2,595,878 of CM065388.1, forward strand.
CAATTGAACAACGTTGACTTGTTCTTGCCTATCGTCATCAGAGTCATTATTATCATCATTTCTCAGTAAAACATCAATATCTTCCTCTTCTCCGTCGGATTGAACAACATTTACATCTTTATCTTCATCTTCAACTACCCGTCTACCAATGTCATCAAGGGCCACAAGTCGTTCTACGGGATCCATACTTGCACTGGGACCTCCCACCTTTACGCACCCCTCTTGCCCCGAAGCATATTATGGGTGATGTCTGGAAGAACTTTGATAGTCATGTAATTGTTCAACATTACTCCGACGCTGTGAGTAATCCTCGTATGGGGTGAAAATGTTAGACATTTGTTGCCCGGGCCCCTCGATTGGGAAGGCTATTTGACTACTCTGCCCAACTGTAAGCATTTCAGTAAATGTCCCCAAGGCCGACACATCACCCCCCCTCCCCCCCCGGTCAAGATTTCACCATAGGACTGAACATCTCTCCAATTGACAGCTTGACGACTGATACTGATGGTCATTGTGCTCTCCTCCTTCACAACATAAATCTCAACACAATACAAGTCAGGAAATTTGGAAGGCAGATTTAAGACAGTTTGCAATGTCCTGTTGTTCTTCATCAACAACTTCTTATATATTAATACTTCTCCATTTCCTCTCAAAGGGCATCTATATATGAACTTTATATTTGTATGTTTTTCATACTCATCCATCATATGAATAATCATGTCTCGCAACCCATCAAGTGAAGTTCCCAGTTCTACATCATAACATGCACTACCCTCTCTATCATAAGTTATCCCTTCTCTGTGATCTCGTATTATCTTCCCCCCCCCTCCAATAAAACATTACCGTCGTCTTCATGCTTTGTTGAACCTACAACACAGTACTTAAACAACAATTTTTAATTCCAACTCACCTAAGTACAAGCACATAAACTATGTCAAAACAATATATAACTACGATAATTTTGTTTTTACACATCATATAAACATTAGAGTGTGCCAGTCGCATGTTAATTTGCTAAAGAATAATAATTAAGTTATATAATACTAATGCATAATATCACTTATAAGAATAAAAAAATCAGTGATTAGTAATTATGCAAATCGAGACAAAGTACCATCGGACCAAGTGGCAGCAATATCATAACCAAAAGGAGTTGTTTCCCTCATTCATGCCCACTGAAAACGTTAGTGTAACCAAAATGATCTGCTTCCCTTGTTTCAATAGCATAACAAGTGAAGTAGCCCAGAACTTCGTGTTCATGGTATTCTACAATTCTTGTCTTTTGTAATTTTAAAACAAACAATACTCAGGTAAAAAAGGATGAGAAAAAAGCATTAAACATAATTGAATATATATTGAATGTTTCAATGTTGGTTTAATAGTTAATGGATAAGAGGCTGACACCTTGGTTTGACACGTCACCTCTAAAGATCCTCTCAAAGGATCCTATAATGTTACCCATTAATATTGTTACTAATATTTTTTTTATTTTCTTTAACTTTTTTCCTTTTTTTTCCTATTGTTGTTTGGATTTTATATTTTATTTTGTTTAAAACAAAACAAAACATTTTCCTTTTTACTTTACTTTAGCACTCTCGTTATGTGTCAAAATTTCAAAATTGAAATTTTTAATCATCACTTTCCTCTATTACCCTTCTTCAAATTTATATTATAGTTCCCAAAAAGGTTATTCAAATAGATTATGGAACATTTTTGTTGCCTAAAACTTTGACCATGATCAATTGTGCCACACAAAAGTGGGTCAAAGGGAGTTCTAACTATCCCAATGTTTATTACCAGTAAAAAATAAAATACAACAACAGATGATTGAAACAGTTTTGTAGTCACTAAATCAACATGCTAACAGAATTATGAGAATAGAAATCAAAACTTCTAAAGTTCAACTAAAGACAAGGTATGAGCATTAAAATTATATCCCCAATTTCAACTAAAATTAAGGGAGACAAGGTATGGGAAAAAGAAATCAGAGCATTTTTTTTCTTTACCTAAATATTTTTTTTGTTTTCAAATATAATTTAAACAACAATAGAAAATAAATAAAATAAAAACAAATCTGAGTAATCTACAACAATAGAAAACAAATCCACTATATATATGTATAAATGTATGTATACAAATAATAACATGTCTTATTACAAATGTATACAATTATATTTATACGTATAAATATATATATATACAAATGAAGTTTTATATCTGCCCTACATATATATACAAATCTACTATGTATATATATATATATGTATATGCATATGTATATACCTGTGCGAGAGAGAGAGGGAGGGAGAGAGACTGTGCAAGAGAGAGACGGGAGAGAGAGACTGTGCGAGAGGCCGTGGAGAGAGTAACTCTGTTTTCTGTGTGTAAATGAGGGAGACGCGAGAGAGAGGAAGACGTGAGAGCTAGGGTTATATGGAGTCCAAAAAATACCTTTACTAATAGCGTTTTTATTAAGAATAGAACGCCATTTTTAAAGGCGTTTTTTTAAAGGAATAAACGTCATTCATAATGGCGTTTCTATTGAACAAATAATGCTTTTTAGAAAAGCGTTTATACGTTTTCTCTTATCGAATTTATACTGTCAAAAAATACAACGTAAAAATACTTATCAGAAAAGCATTTTTAACGAAAACGTTTTTTCTAAAAACGCCAAACTTAAATTACAGTAATAAATTTAAACCGTACCTAAATTAAAAAATAAGCTAAAAGATAACCTTTGTCAGGAAAATTTTCCCTGATTATCGGTTCTTATGTTCAGCTCTAGTTGTACTCACAAAGAACTAGAGATAGCAGGAGAGCCTACCTCCTAGCATGCCATAGGTGATAGGGCGAAGGACTGTTCCATCGTTGCCTAAATAGAGAAAAAAAAAAAAGTAGAGCATTGTTATATCGTTTTCTGCCTCTCTGGTGTATTGCGCATCATCATCTTCATCGTCATCTTCATCTTTCATTACTGTTTGCTGCTCATAGTTGGGGATTAACAGTGCCAAACGCGGATTAAAAACCAAAACATTATGGGTCCATGATGTCGACAACTTTGACGTATGCTTATCCTGTTCCCTGAAATGACTTCGAAGGACATGGCCTTTAGAGGCTTGAGAAGGCATATTTTATTAAGCAGAGAAAGCAAAGCATGAAATTTCCACCTCCGAAATTGATATCAACGATGAACGATATTCATATGCACCTTTTTTTTATTTTTTTTATCAAGGGTTCGTTCTGCAATGATCTCATGACTTTATCCAATACTATGAATGGAATATGAATTCATTCATTCATCATTATGCATCTTGATCGACCTCACCATGAGAGAGGTTCCTATTACATATATGAAAAATATTATTCTTTTAGAATTTTTATACAGAATTTTATATTAGAATGATGTGATAATGACAGTTTTGTAATAAACAAGTATCTTGGTGGGTTCTTTGTTTTAAAGTGACAGGCCCACAACTTAGCCACATCATTTTGGTCATAAATTTTATATGAATTTTTTGATTGTATAGTATTACCCTCCATTTATATATATATATATAATATGTTTATGTATATCTTTGTTACGTGTGACAATCATTAGGTGGGCACTTATTCAAACCTTGGATCTTAGCTTTTTTTTTATCACCATCTCTACATATTCAAATCAGTTTATTTCCAGAACTGGTCCTCCATTTTGTCGTCTAATTTCTACTTGGTGATACAGTTCAAATCCGTGTTAGGACCACAGCCCCTCTTGGATGACATGAAATGCTACAAATGCTTTGCGTGGTAACTAGGGGTAAACTGCAGAACTGATTACCACATTGTGGGAAAAAAAATGTTCATTACATCACTAGTTTGGATCCAGTACTGTTAGATATTTTGATTTTGCCCATACAACAGGTTTTCTTGTAATATTATACAAACAAAAATTTTTATAAAATTAGAAAGATGTGGTGAAATGAAAACATTCAATTTAAAACAAAACACTTACTATAATAACTTTTAATTATATAAATGTTATTGTCACATACAAATTTTTTATAAGAATAATATTTTTTTTATTGACAATAACAATTTTGTAATTAAAAATTATTATAGTGAGTATTTTATTTTAAAATAAAAAATTTTTATTTTAATATATCATGTTATATAAAAAATTATATATAAATTTTTTATTTATATAACTTCAGTTAAAAAAAATAATCTAGCAATCTAATCAAACATTGTAGGCAGGGTAGACACGGCTGCGGGATCCGTGCAGTTGCCAGCTTGATGTAGATGTACATGCTTAGTGCTCCCACCAAATCAAAGTGCATGGTATGAGGGGCTATGAAGAATGTTAGAGACAGTTGCGCGTTTGTTCTTCACTTATGTACGTTATATCAGTTTTCAACTAGCTATTAAAGACAATCGCGATTGTCTCGTCACATCAATTAAACTCAATTAACTATTAAAAATAATCACGAATATTCCTCACACATCAACTGCTGTGGCACACATCCACAGCCGAGGGTATTACTTTTCCCCATCAGTGGAAGAAAAGATCAAACACTTGGTGAGCCAAGATAACCTTAACACCAGTTTTCGTCTTATCAAGCAATCTAATCAAAAATTGTAGGCGGGGTTATCTTCAAAAAAATCTATCCTCCTATTTTTTCCTTTTTTTTTTTGTTGGTCAGTGACTTTTAATGAGTCCCACTTGTGCTCTCATCTCCTCTCCGAATGCCATGTGAGTGGTGAGCCTTCTCCGTAGCTCAAATTATGGTTATCATCATCTCGTCTCATCCCCCACCAGAAAACATAGGGTACAACTATTATATTATGTTATTTTGCTGATTTCGTGCCTTGAGTCAATGAAATTAAACTATTGTTATATGCTAGAACACATTTGATAATTTGGATATTTTTTTATAAAAAATAAATATACAGATAAATTATATTATATATTTATTAAATAATATTATCCCTTAACACTACAAAAAAAAATCTCACTAGACTAATGTCGGGTCGAAACTTGAGTATTATTGCACACTTGAGCGTCAAAGAGTATATTTATCTTAATTAAATAATTATAAAGACTCAAACTAAAATATTAGACAAGAAAATTTAAATTTTTACCTAAACGGTTGAACCAACCACTAGGTCATTTGACATTTTCTCAGTATCACTTCACGAAGTAAAATTTTTGGGATTAACAACTCATTTACATTCTGTTGTACGAATTCAGCTAGCTAGGTGATGTAGTACGATGGTTATACTGGATATTTTTTTCCTTTCTTAAAAAAGGTAGCCTCTTTCTTTTTTATTTATCATATTTTGGTTTTTTTTAAATATATTTAATTTGATGGTCCACTCTGATGTACTACTGTCACGGCCCCATGGGGCACAATTCTCTGCCCCACTGTACAACAAGTTCCGGTAGATAGAGATTCATTGATACCCAAAGATGGTCCCCTCTCCATTCTCAAATAACCACAATCTCATTTGCTTTCGGCTGTGGTTTTGTTTTTGCGTGGAAACACCATCAATCCATCAACATTGCCCTGGTAAGACTTGCTTGCCCTGACAGCAATGTTAGCCACAATCTGGTCCAAAAACACAAATCACTCGTCAGTTAACCATCACCACCAACTCAATTCATATGACTGCTTCCAGAAAAAAAAAAAAGAAGAAAAAATATCGTGATAGCATTAAATACTTGCAAGACAAAATGATATTTTCTCCTTTAAAGTTTTTAAAAATATCAGTAAGCCCTCAAAAACTTTCTGTAATTTCATTTTAGAAGTCAAAAAACAATGTATAATCATGTAAGCAAAGTTTTACATCGCCTAAACGTGAATGTCATTCTCTCTATGTTTTCAGGCAATCCTCACTACTTGCAGGTTGATTTTTTAGGTTGAATTAAGCCCATAGGCTCTTATTATGGTATTCGGGCAATCCTCACTACTTGCAAGTCAATTTTTTTAGGTTAAATTAAGTTTATAGGCTCTTATTATGATATTAGAGTTGAATTTTGAAGGATTACATTTTCAAAAATCTCTCTGCTTGCTTTGCATGAGGGAGGATATGAGCGAAGTTCTACATATGAAGATCTTCGCTTCCATATAAGCGGCAACCCAATCCTGGTAGAACCGGTTTTCAGAGTTAGAATGGTTTCTCTTAGCTAGTACTAGCTTGGACTCTAAGCTAACCTTGTATTGAGATTTGAGAAACAGGGACATCAAAACTAAGGTGATAAATTCTTTCAGAAAATCTATATAGAAAGTTTCAGTAAAATAATGTGTCAGCGTCGTTATTATAATTAACAGACATTATGATAAGTATTTTGTATTAAAATAAATAATTTTTATCCCACTACATCTTTCTCGTAATAAATTCTGTAAGAATTTTTTTATTTGTATAATACTTCTCCAAAATTAATTGAATCCGTTTCGTGCAACTGATGCACATATTTATTATAAGCAGTAGGCATATTCATACGCTAGAGCAGTGTTTTGAGTTTGTTTTTCTATAAATGATTTTTTAAAGTTTTTTAGCTCAAAAAAATTACTTACAAAATGCTAGATCTCATCCTGATCCTGAGAAGGCTAAGATCCATTATTTGGAGCCATTGTGGGAGCCTTTGAATCTTTCCTCCATCTGCAAATGCAACAGCAAACAAACAAGATCAGAAAAGTATATACATATATATATATACACCCATATGACATATACAAATACGTAGACACACAATTAAAGCGTAACAGCGGGAAAAGAAAAAGGGTGACGAACGTGAAAATGGTTGATACCTGTATAGATACGTGTTTGGCAATGGTTGTTTCAACGAGATAACGGAGGTAAACGTGGCACGCAATACGCAGAATCAGACAAATACAGAAAAAGGCGGCCGTTGTGACGTTACGTGTATCGAGTAACAGAAATTAACGGAACGTTAACGGAGAATTGGGAAGAGGAAGAGAGAGAAAATGCTCTGCAACAATGGCGTCCAAGAGAGGACGACTAGAACTCGTGATCACCATCGCATCGAAGGATCAAAATTGAGTATTGGACTCTGAAATTCCATTAATTGCATGCCACGGATCAAAAAAACCAAAACCTTAGCGAAATTTACAATCCATTTTTTTTTTTTTTACATCATCTATAAATTATCTTGATCCCTATTACTTGCTCTTATCTATATATAACTTCTTCATTAAAATATAGTCCAAGTCCACCCAATTTAGCAGAGCTATTGCCAATGGTTGCCATTGTGAACGAGGTAGATACGGCTAGGGTTTCCATGATGATAGTGAGGAACTTTTCCTGCTACAGATTTCTCATAGCACAAGGGATACACTACCGGCTTCGATATCTGGTGGATGCACCGATCCGGGACCGCCACCGGAAACCTGGTAAAAGAGCCGGCGACAGAGTAGGATGATTTGGGAGAAGCTCCCCTGAGGCTACAGGACACGGCGGTTGAAGGAGGGGGAGAGATTTTTTTGGCAGATTTGGGCGGCCAGAGGAAAGCTCTGATCTTTAGAGGGGATTGGGGTGATGCAGCTCGATCGTATTCCTCGATGAGATTGGCGAGATCCTCATCCGAGGTGATCGACACCAACGCATCTAGATCCTCCGTCGGCAGCTGACACCTCAGACTCACCGACGTACCGCACAACTCCCCCAGCTTCACCAATAGCTCTGTAGTTAACCACACCACAAACCATCTCACTCAACATCCTCCATAGATATATATATATATATATAGCATTAAACTAAAGGTAAAAGGAACTGACCGGCAAAGGAGATGGAGCGCTCGACAGCGAGGACACGAGTTTCGCCACCGGTGTAACGGAGCTTGCTGTCAGGATAACGGGGGAGTATCTTGCCACCGTAACTGCAGAGGAACTTGATGGTGGTGGCGGTGGTGGCAGCGGCGTTGGGTTTGAAGGTGAGGTTGAGAGAAGGTACCATGGCTTTAATGGCCTTCTTTAGATTTATAAATAGGAAGAAGAGGGAACTAACTTGTAAGAAGAGAAGAATTGGCAGGAGAGCTGAATATGCTTTGGAGTGGCGCCTCCAAGCCAATTTATGGTACCTTCAAGCCCTTATTTATAGACACGGAGGAGAGAGGGGCCAAGGCTGCTGGGTGGGAGCGAAGTGAAGGGGGCTTGGGGCCCTGCATGGGGGTGGAAGACACTGGAAACTAAGAGGAACCCAAAGCTTGCGTCTGTTGTGGAGATTCCCATACTCCATGGACCCAGGGTTTAAAATTTGAAGATTTCTTTTTTCAAACAGGAAAATTCAAGGTTTAAATCCTTTGAATGGTTCTATTAAAGCAACATGTCAAAACCTTATAAAAATTAAAAATTACTTTCTAGGCTTTTGAAAGTTTGACCCACTTTTATGTTGCAAATTGTGCCGGTCAAATTTAGTAGGTACCACACCCCCGAACCCTGTCCCAATGCCATGTTATATAGGGTGAGAATCGTTCTCGTCAAACTAAAGTGACACATAATATGAGGACGTTCATTCATAATAAGAACCAGCACTCAGCACAAAAGTCGCCATAATTAGAGTGAGACTCACCCAGAATTCATCCTTATTAAAATAAGATTATTTTTATAAAAATAATTCATACAAAGTGGTTATATAAATTGTTGTGGTTGTGACGGTGATAATTTTATAATTTAAAGTTATTATGTTGAGTATTTTGATAAAATAAAGAATTTTTATTAAGATATATCATTTTATATAAAAAAAATTATATAAATTTTTTATTTGTATAATATTACCCTTAAAATAATGTCATTTCTACTATAAATTGCATTTGTCGAGACTCGCTCTAAATCTTTCCCTTTTAGGGTTAGGTAAGATAAATGGGTGTTAACCTATAACGGGTTTAAGATTTGATCAACTCACTCTAAACTAACTTGTCAGGAATATCGTTATACAAAAATTAATACTTAGATTTTCATATCCCAACAATCCTTTTTCAAATAATGAGTTGTATTATTGTATAAAGATTTCTTTTATATATTATGAAAAACACAGTCTCAGTCTATGGTTTGTTCAGGAGACTAAATCTTATAATATTAGGTTAAGATGTAATGGCTATAAACACTATTGTATAATCCAAGATAAAAGAGAAAACGAACCACTCAACCAAGAACGCACAAACTTTTTGTCGTGAAAATTCTTAAATGGGAGAAAAATCATGTATCCCCTTTGTCGAACAAAAATCATACATTATCACTTGTAGTTTAGACGGTTACAAGACCTTTTACTATTAAAACTTATCAACTCCTTGATCTAATGATTGTCCAGATCTTGCTCGTATTCACGATTCACCATCTCCGTGCTAGACCATCGTTCAGATCCCCTTAGAATGGATTTCACGCCTTGAACTCCTTCAAAACTCTTGATTTCTTCAATTAGATTGAAGAATATTATTGCTAAACTTTATTTTTAAGCCTCTTGAAAGGTAAAAAACCCTTCTCCTTGAGATTTTTTAATATGGCGGCTCAAATCTAGATCATAGGAAGCGTGTTAGGCCTTAAATAGGCAAAAAAAAAAATCTAGAGGCGCAATTTCCGTTAATCCAAATTTTGTGTAGCTCAATCCCTCGAGATCCCGCGAAGTGCAGCTCTAGCACTCGAGGTTTTTGCGAGCTCAATTTTAAATTTTGCAAGCTCACTGTTTTTGTCCTCGAGATTCCTCGACATTCTTCGAAAATCTCTCGAAATCTATCAACATCCCTCAAAATTCCCTTCATCGGCCAAGATATATCATACAAGTCTCTCTTAGTACGAGTGCTTGTGATAGATATCCCAACTATCCAAATTACATCAAACAAGACTTAACACGAAATATAACCAATTACATGACCTTACATATTACTTAACCAATGTGAGGAAGGTAGGGGATGATTCTTTAAATCCAACAACTTCCAATCCCCAATTGATCAAACAAAAATGGATTAAGTTATTAATTGCATTTTTTTACATACTAGACGCAAAATGGTAGGGTCGTGGGACTACATATATTCGGATTTTTTCTCCTAAACTATGATGCATTCAAGATAACGACCAGTCGGTTCGATTTTTAAAATTACAGGTGGGATACGTAATTTGGAATTTTTTCCGTAAACTATGTTACATTCAAGATAACTACATTGTATGCTCTATCGGCCACCACGTGTAACCCTTCCACTGTAACCTCTTCCAAGGTTCACGTAGTTTATGTATGGTGCAGGGCATACCCCGCTGACATTGGAGCCATATTCGTGCGTCTACAGTGATCACTGAGCCCGGCATGGCCCCACGCCCCCGCTTGTTTTTACAGGAGAGTGAGATGTTAGGGCCCTCTGCTTGGACTGTTGCTTGCAAGAAAATGAGTGGATAGCTGCAAAGTCTGAGGGGCTGATTAATAACCCTTTCGAGCTTTCATATAGATGGATGACTGGGCTTTGTGGGCAGTTGTCCAACCTCCCTCCACCCAATCAAGGAGAGAAAAAATTATTCAATCCTCCTAGGATATCATATCATTATTTTTAAGTAGAGAAAAAATTATTTAATATTTTTAAAATATTATAATTTTTTTTTTTCTCACAATACAATGAAATCTTTTAGTTAGGTAGGTCCTGAATATATCTATCTGACCCATCTATCGAACTCAATAAAAGAATGGCCAGATGATAAATAAAAGTAATATAATGTACAAAATCATTGAATAATAACAAATATAGGTATGGAAGGGAGTCCCCCCTGATTTTGTAATAAAAGTCAATTTTATTGGTAACCCCACAATTTAAAGTGTTTTTCAAACTCTAACCGAGCAAGTGGAATATGGGTCTTATTTATTTATTTATCTTAGTTTAATAAAATTAATAGTCAATACAGCTTCTTATAAAAAAAATCTTTAAAATATAAAAATATAACAACCGGTGAAAATTTGTACTTTTTAAGTTTTGACACCAAAAAAATATCCTAAGTTGGCCGGAGAGAAATCATTTTTTTATGATGCAAGTACTCATTTTGAATGGACCATCAAAGTTTATCATCAGAATTGCATTTAATATAGTCATGGTTCATATTGCAGGCTCTTAATTGAACGGTCAGATCGTTCATTTTCAAATTGGCCAACTCAACTTTAATAATGAATGATGGAACATCGGCTCCAGGTGGAGATACCAACTCTTTTAAGTTCATCCAATTATTATGGTTCGAGACATGTAGTGTCTTGACCAAAAGACTCTCGTGCAAAATGGTTTCATATCGATCCCTAAAGACAAAAATGGATGGAAAATTTTTGAAGTTATATCTTTTGTTATAAAACTTAAAAGAATGTAAAATAAATAAAATAATTTATGATAAAATATAGAGAATAATTTTTTAAAAACTGTTAAATATTTATCATATTAGTTCTTTTGAAATAACTAGAGATAAATCATCAGGACCACCCAAATTTTTATTAATAATATAAAAATCAAAAATAATATAAAATAAGTTTTGAAGATTTACCTATACTTCACTTCTTTTTTTTTTTTTTTGCTTTTTCCTTTCTATTTTCTCTCTACTTCTTTCTTTCTATTTTCTTTTCATTTTTTTTTCTCTCTATTTCTTTCTTTTATTTTCTCTTTATTTTTTATTGTACCTAGCACTATCTTCTAAGCTCTTTAGGAGTTTGGAAACGTTGGCAATATAGATCGAGAGCCTTCCGCGAGGCGATCACCGCATTCTTGATTGAGGAGGTAGTCGTATTTGAGGACTTGGTAACTAAGTCATGGCCATGAGATCATCTAATATGTCATCATTGCATAATACTCCCCCTTGAATAACCGCAACATATATTTTCAAGTGTGGCAAAACTGTCTCATTAACAAAAATATAAATTATGCGATGAATTGAAGAGTAAACAATAAAGAATTCAAAATAAAGATAAATCAACTAAAATATTAATTACACATAAAATGAAATACCTTCACATATATAATGAAGTACCTTCCTGATGTAAGGAAGAAAACAGTTATATTTTTCACAACCACTTAGAGTTTCGTGCTGATAACGTGTTATAAAACTTAAAAGAATATAAAATAAATAAAATAGCTCAAGATAAAGTATATAGCGAATAGTTTTTTAAGAACTGTCAAATATTTATCATATTAGTTTTTCTGAAACAATTAGGAATAGATCTTTTGAATCACTTAAAATTTTATTAATAATATAGAACAAAAAAAATACAACATGAACCGTAAAGACTTACTTATACTTTACTTTTTTTTTATTTTCTTTCTACTTCTTTCTTTTTATTTTCTCTCTATTCTTAATTGTATATAATACTATCTCCTAAGCACCTATATTTATAAGAGTTTGGAGACGTCGGCAATATGGATCGAGAATCTTCCGCGGCAATCGCTCCATTATTGATCAAAGAGATAGCCATATTTGAAAACTTAGTGACTAAATCATGGCACGAGGTTATTCAATATACTATCATTACATAATATTCTTGTAATTTTGGGGCTGTAATCTGTCTAATATATGTACACATAGTCACATACATATCATCACATATTCTCTCTCGTAGTATTTGTGAAGGCCGTACTCCAGTGGGAGGAATCCTAATAATTCATGTGGAAAGTCTAATCAGAATAAAACTACATCTAAATAATGAGAAATAATATTTCTAAAATTACGGATAAAAATAGTAAGTATTTTGATTTAAAATTATATAATCACAAACAATTATGTTATTTTGGTGTCCGTGACTCTTCGAACAGCTATTTACACGATTTGAGCCTTACCGAGACTAATGAATTGTAAGAGTTAACCAATTTACTATTGAAATTTACTTTCTAAGCATAGATATAAATGACCTTGCCTTGGACTGGTTTTTCTGCGTTACAAATAATAAATAATAATGAAAAAATGGTTTTGGTCCTTTTCAATTTGATTATGTCATGCAACAATCCGAGAAAACACTCCCATCGAAAGATGCACTGTTGGGCTCCACTTGGAACATGGTATGTGCCCATGTGGGTCTCACTCTGAGTGTTGTGGGCTAGGCTTTGCATATCCAAACACCACCTTGTCCACCTCTCTCCTCTTCTTTTCCTCTTTTCTCCATTTGCCTTGGGAATTATTGCAAGAGGGCCTAAGCATATCCACCTTTTATCTCCTTATCCTTTAGAATAGAGAACCATGCACATCGTTTGGTTCATTCACATATATACTTATGCCACTTGCAAAATAGTCTATCTATAGTGCTTCTTACAAGCTTACTTTTTAATTAGTCTTCGTAAACAATATATATACTCATGCACCATGGTATCATTTTTCTTTAAAACTATTTCACTAATGAAAATAGCAAGAAGTGGACTTACGAGGGGCATTAGGATGACCCATATCAAAAAAGAATAAACTATAAAAGAGAATATTGTTAATCTTTGACTGTTTCATTTCATTTGATTTGATTGAATTTTGAGGTGAAATTTTGATCATATAATATAATCATGTAGTTTCTAATCTAACGATAAGATATGTGTCTCCATTTATGTCTAAGTGTTAGCGCAATCACATATGTACACGAAATAGAATACGAGAAAAATAGTGAAGAACATAGAAATTTATGTAGTTCTTTAAATTCGGGTACGTTCACAGGAACGAGAGCGAGAGTCTTCCTTATTCGTTTAATCTTTTAGGATTTACAATACGATAATATATATAGACATCCAAAAAACCCTAACAAGAGTATTTAGTCTGTTTTCCTAAAATACCCTTGTAATACCGTTCCCTTTCTAGAACTTGCTAGTGTCTCTCCATATCAAACATACGAGCCATAAATTTCAACACTAAGATATACCCTAAAAATTGTAGAATCCTACATAACTATAGGAGATCAACATAATGATAGCTTATTCCAAATAAAATGAGCAGGTACCAAAAAAGAAATGAGAAAGAAATATAGTTCTTTGATAACTGCTGTTTCCAAGTCTTTTTTCGTCATCTTTGCACTAGGAAAAAATATATAAAAAAAAAAAAGAAAAAGAAACTTGCAGTGGAAGTAGCAAGAATTATATGCCATGGAATAGCATTTTAACAATGTTTGATGGGTATATTTTTTCCCATTTGGGAGAAGAACACTTCGAAACGCTTCAGATAGATTTGGGATAGGGAGATATGCGGTTAAAATCCTGGGCCTTGGAATTTGCTTTAAGGCGTGGCACTGGGCCCACTTGGACAGCTGTGATGGGAACACAATGGTGGGCCGATCCATCCAACACGCAAAGCATCCAAGTTGGGCTGTTGGGGGTGGGGGTCGGTTGGCGTTTTGCGTGTGCGATCACACGCGTCACCAGCCTTGCTATCTACATTTTGTCCAAGTCCATTGAATAATTTTCCCTTTAATGCTTTGTGGAAACATAATTTGTATCTGTATTCACCAAAACGTTCATATCAGAACTTCTGGTACATGTCCGATAGGTAGCCGCTTTCAAGGCAGTCTTAATTCATGATCAAAGTTATCATGCTTTTTTTATATTTTATTTTTGGCTACATGTGTCTGGACTAACTACTCCTTCAAATTTATACAGAATCATCGTCTATATAAACCATATAAATTTTATGTATTGTATAAATAATGGCTGGTCATTATGAAGCGTGAGAAGAGATCGAACTAAAAACTTCATACTTAATATGAGTAGTAGTTGACTGTCGAGCCACCCCTTGTGGTTTGATCAAAGTTGTTCTATTAAAACCAATTGATACCTTTAACTTGTGACTGTTTTATTAGCTTTTAGTAGGAGTGCACAAAACCAAAATTGGAGAAGAGAATCAGTTTGGCTTTTAGTAGGAGTGCACAAAACCAAAATTGGAGAAGAGAATCAGTTTGGCTTTTAGTAGGAGTGCACAAAACGGAAATTGCAGAAGAGAATCAATTTGGCCTTTTATAGATTGGTGCAGTTCGGGTTTGCCAAGAGTTGAGTTGGGTTAGAACGATCTTAAAATAGTAATTTGGTTCTCTAGTTCACATTTTTCAAGTCCCCAATTATCCTTAAACCCTAAACTTGACCAAACCAAACTAACCTGATACTCGATCTATGTATATTACAAAGTTTTATATGTATATTATATATATGTCATCAAATCATTATTTGTTTTACTTGATTAGTGTTATTCATTAATTTTTTTTGGTTGAGAAATTGAGGATGTTAATCGGTGGGTTCAACAAGATCGTAAGACTTGCATTAAATAAATTTAAGTAGGACCATTCATTTGTGTCTAGGAGGTAAAAATAAAGGACTGAAAAATAGGATTACGTATAGCATTTTTTAATAAAAATAAATGAGTATAATTTTAATTATTATTTAAGGAATTGATAAATTTATAACTCTTTGAAGTGGATGATGAAAAATCCATCCACTTCAAAGAAAAATGGTATTTTTTTGTAAAAGGGCCACAAAAAAAAAAAAGAAGAAGTGTTATGAAATAGCTGATTGACTGGTGGATAACCTTCACCACGTGTTTTGTAACCTACCCCTTATTTGTTTATATAAACGGAAGAGAGAAAGAAAGAAGAGAGAAGAAGAAAGAAAGAAAGAAAAAAGAAAGAAAGAACAGACAGAGAAAAAGAAGAGAGACGGAAAGACAGAGGGAGAGAGAAAAGAGAGAGAGAAGAGAGTGAGAAAATAAAGAAGAAGAAGAAGAAAAGAAAAGAAAGGGAAAAACAAAGAGTGTAGGTAATCTATTTAAATTTTTGTTGTCTTTATTTTGTATCTTATGAAATAAATACATACTTGGGTGATCAAGGAGATCTATCCCTATAGTTCTAGAAGAACTATTTTAGTATTATTTGACAATTACAGAAGAACTAGTTTTTGTATATACTGTATTTTAATATTTTGCTTGCTGCTAATTCATTTAGTTTATAACACGTTATCAGCACGATGCTTTAAGTGCTTTGTGTTCCTTCATTTTATGTGTAATTTATCTTCATTTTGGCTTCTTTACTATTCACTCAATTCGCATGAATAGTATAAACAGTAATTTGTTTTGCCTATGATATTTATAGTTCTGGAATCCATATTTCGATACCTTTCCATAGACATGTGACTTGACTATATTTTAATATTTGAATTGAAAGTTACAATGGAGACAAAAATAGTAATATAATATATATATATATCGATCGGATGAAGTCTACTATTCATGAATAGTAATAAATAGTAATTGCATAGTAATATATAATAAATAATATGTAATCAATAGTACAGTAATACTTTTTACCGTTCTGTCAGTTATCATTTATTATAATACCCACCTAACATTTATATGTTGGTAGAGGTTTTGACATGATCAGTAATGTATGATTGTCAGATTAATGAGCAATTAAATAGAAGAAATCAAGTATTCCTGTCGAATGCTTATTAAAGCTTGCACGCCGTTTATTTAATTATTGTTACTTTATAAGGTCGGCTTACCGCCTGCTACTGCTTTCATTTATGTTGTTACTATTATTTCATTACATTTATTATAGCCGCTGAATGTTTTAAAAGCTTATTATGATTTAATGCACCTGGAGTTGCAACATACTCAATAAATGCACTTGTAGTTGCAAGATTATGATTGAATACACCTGAAGTTGTAAGGCAATGATTTAGTGCACCTGAAGTTGTAATAATAAGGATGTAGTACAGTGTTGCCAATAAAGAATGAGTACAATTTTTTATTACCCACAATGAAAATGATGTGGGAAAAATCTTCTTGATGAATATATGACAGAAAAATATATTTTATGTCCCGAACATGCTCCAGCAGTAATAATATCGAGAGTGTTAATTCAAAAATTGTATTCCAATGGCACATCGTGTAAATATAATAGAAGATGAGGGTAAATAGTTACGTTACTATTTATGCATACTATTTACATTACTATTTACGATACTATTTATGAGTTCCACATTATTTTGATTTTGTTCCTCATTTTATTCCTATGTTTTCATTAGTGTTATATCATTTGTCTAAACAGAATACAAATTTATAATATGTATCAATCCCTGAAGTGATAAATAAATGGTATGGATCCAACGTTGTGTAGCTCACTCAATCGAGCACTATAATTAATTGATACATGTGACCAATGTTATATCATTCCCTGAAGTGAATGTACTTTTACTTGATGATCATGAAGATTGTCACAGATGTGATTACAATGTAATAATCTTTAAAATTATGGAGATATCCTGAAGGTTATAAATACGACTAGAAGTGAAATAATGTGAGCAAAATAAAATAGAAAAAGGTTTGCTGAATAAACCTTTCCAGAATTATGAAGATATTTCGTTGGTCACGTATCTGTAGTACGATGATGAAATATTCAATAGACTACTATGATAGAAATATTTTGACAATGAAACATTATATATATTTTTCATTGTAAGGCATGTATCATACCAATATTTCAATTATTACAAATATGAATGGAGAAAGATATATGTCTAGCAGACATTGCGCGACTGTACACAATTCTTTAATATGTCGTACACTTAACATTAGCTGAAATTAATGTTAAAACAATATCAAGAATTACAAATTGATTGAAAGCTCCAGACGAGTTCAGAAGAGTTATGCTCTATAAAAGCTAACATAATGTGGTCAAGAGAAACAATATTTTCTTAGCTTACTGTTAGCTGAAAATAACGTTAAGAAAATATTTGGTAGTACAAATTTAATTAAAGGTTCCGAAAGAGCCAATATATTGTTGCCAAAAGGAATAAAACTTTATATTGATGATGCATTTTATTCTACTAGCTGTACAAGAAATTTGCTCAATTTTACAGATGTTTTTACTTTATTTCTATTATACTAGGAGCATATAATGAAAAAGAATATAGCAATGAAAGTAATAAAAATATCTTACTTTACACTTCTCTTTTCATGCTAGAAGCATATAATATAGACATTTGTTGCTTTTCTTGTGGGTTATATCATATTAGGGATCATCTACAACGATAAACCAGAAGTTTTTATACTGTGAAATCACCTGAAGTGATACAACAGAAACATTTATGAATTACCTGCAATGATAGCATCTGAAGTGATGCACCAGAAGTGATTTGATCCCAAAAGAATTTTATATTTTAGCATGATTGTCTTGGTCATCTAGGATCAGCAATGATATGTCCAATACTTCACAATTTTCATGCACATCCGCTGAAGAACTAGAAGATTCTTTTTACCCAACCATTATTTGTTTACTCTGTGAGACTAATATAGCTTTATATACAATGGTTACATATTTATTTCATGTTAACTTTCATATTTTACGGATAGATGTTGCGTCAGTTTTCCCACCATTAGGGGGAGATAAAACGTAGCGTGATGCTCGGACAAGTCAATGTGAATCTAAAGTTTACAAAGAAATTATTTACTTATATATGATTGCAAATCAATTGCCTAAAGCATTCACCGACACAAAGACGATAATCAAATCATATCGATACCAGCTACTAATGCTATAGCACATATTAATGTCCTTGTAAGACAATATGTTGATGTCCCTGTAGAATCATATGATTATATAATAGCATATAATTTCAAAGCGCTTGAAGCGTGAGAGGAATGTCGGTATAAAAATTAAACTCTCAGAAATAGGAAAGCATAACAAAATGAGCACCTTCTTGAAGAAGGAACTCCTGAAGAGCAATTTCCTGAAGATGAAAATGAACCTCCAGACGAGGACTCTCCATTATCTTAATTCTCTGAAGAAACTCTTGTAAAAGAATTTCCAGAAGAGAAATCTCCTGAAGAGATATCCCCTGCAGAGGAAATGATACCTGAAAATAACGAGATCTCAATGAATAATAATGAGAATACAAGAGAACGATGGAATAGAAATACTTTTGTTGTTGCCAACATATTTCTATTGAAAGTGACTCTTACAATTACCAGAAGTAATGCAGAGATTAAACCACAGATAATCGACAAATGTCGATAATATGATCGATCAAAATGAAAAGAAATTATTGAGTTAGAATTAAACTCATTAGCATAATGTAAAGTATTGAACTTGTAGTTCAAACACCAGAAGATGAAAATATCGGACTTGTAGTCCAAACACCAGCAGATGTCGGGCTTGTAGTCCAAACACCAGAAGTTGTAAAGTATTCGGACCAGTAGTCCACCCACCTGAAGATGTAAAACCGGTTTGATACAAATGGATATTTGCGCAATGAGAAAATAGAATAGTGCGATATAAAGCACGACTCGTACCAGAAGGTTTCTCGCAGAGCCTTGGTATTGACTATAATAAGAAATTTTATCCTATAAGGATACAATTACATTCATATTATTGATTAGTTTGTCAGTCTCAGAAGGACTGGATATATGTCTGATGGACGTCGTGACAGCCTATTTGTATGGTGAATTAGATAATAATATACATATGAAAATTCTTGAAGAATTTAAAACAGATACCTCGAAAGTTATATTTTATCAAACTTCAATGATATATGTATGGGTTAAACCAATCTGGACGCAGATGGTACAATTATCCCAATAAATATCTATTGAAAGAATGATATGTGAACAGTATAATCGTCCATGTCTTTTTATGAGAATATGAATTGATGATTATTACAATATATGTTTATGCTTTTGGAATATTATTGGTATCTGGAAGAGATTACAAAAGCTATTAGTTATTTAAAGAATAACTTTAAACTTAAATACCTTGGGAGAACAAATTATTGTCTTGTATTGCAGATTAAGCATTTGTCAGAAAGAATTTTATTCATCAGTTGACATATACAGAAAAATGTTATATTGAACAAACTCATCCATGAAATTCTCCAATGGATGTCTGATCACTTAATATACAGAAGGGTCATTCTCATCCTCGAGAAAATAGTGAAGAATTTTTTGGTCCTAAAGTACCATATCTTAGTGCAATCGGTGCTCTTATATCTCCTGCAAATTGTACAAGACTTGATATCACATTCTTTGTCAACGTACTGGCAAGATATAGTTCTGTGACAATTTAACAACATTGAAAAGGGGTGAAACACATATTCCGTTACCTTCGAGGAAACCACAGATCTGGGTTTGTTCTATTCAAAGGGATCAAAAACAGAGTTAGTTGGCTATGCAGATGCTGGTTATCTCTCTGATCCACATAAAGCACGATCACAAACCAGCAAGGCGAGAATGCATTTGGTTGAAATCAATGATCCAACATATTCAAGATAGTTATGGACTATCCTCAATCAAAGATACCTCAACAATATTTTATGAAGATAATGAAGCATGTACTGCACAAATCAAGGGAGACTACATCAAAGGTGACAAAACCAAACATATATCGCCAAAATTCTTTTATGCACATGAACTCCAGAAAAAAGGGTGATATTGATGTCCAGCAGATAAGTTCAAGTGACAACTTGGCAGACTTATTTACTAAAGCACTCCCAACTGCAACATTTGAGAAATTGGTGCACAACATTGGTATGCGTCGTCTTAAAGCTGTAAACAATTAAAGCTATCAACTTCAACTTCATACCAGATGTATGAATGAGGGGGATCGCGTACTGTACTCTTTTTCCTTCGCCAATGGTTTTTCCTACAGGGTTTTTCTTGGCAAGGTTTTAACAAGGCAGTGTTAACGCACCCATACTCAGTTAGGTTACCTAATATCACTGTACTCTTTTTCCTTCGCTAAGGTTTTTTCCCATTGCGTTTTCCTAGCAAGGTTTTAATGAGACAGTTGTAACATATCCTACTGTATTGCGGTCATCCAAGGAGGAGTGTTATGAAATAGCTGACTGACTGGTGGATGACCTTCACCACGTGTTTTGTAACCTACCCCTTATTTGTTTATATAAACGGAAGAGAGAAAGAAAGAAGAGAAGAAGAAGAAAGAAAGAAAAAAGAAAGAAAGAACAGACAGAGAAAAAGATTGAAAGAGAAAGAGAGAGAGAGACGGAAAGACAGAAGAGAGAGAAAAGAGAGAGAAGAGAGCGAGAAAAGAAAGAAGAAGAAGAAAAGAGAAAGAAAGGGAAAAACAAAGAGTGTAGGTAACCTATTTACCTTTCTGTTGTCTTTATTTTGTATCTTATGAAATAAATACATACTTGGGTGATCAAGAAGATCTATCCCTATAGTTCTAGAAGAACTATTTTAGTATTATTTGACAGTTCCAGAATAACTAGTTTACTTATATATTGTGTTTTAATATTTTGCTTGTTGCAAATTCATTTTGTTTATAACAAGAAGAAAGGTTGTCTCTTTCAATTTCAAAATATCGTATGAACTATGTCCTGACACAACATTGGACGAGTTTAGACATATGCTACAGTAAAAAACTAGTAAAAGATATTTATGCATAAGACCGATTTAAAAGCATAGACATATCCAAAAACTCAATTTGGCGTACATATGAAAGGACTGCTGCGACATCAATCTTCAAAGTTACCCCACAACAACGTCCTTGGTTGAATTTTCAGCGCACATGGAGCGCAAATCAAGATTCAAGGCTAACCCGCATGCCCTAGTTGAAAAACTAAACTAGGGAAATGTATATGGTCCTGCCCTTGGCTAGCTTGCTTGCTGGCTTGGGGAGAGTTGTGTACCTTATTAGACCCTGGTGTTCTCACAGACTGCCCCAGGGGGCGGGGACATTAGGAGGCAGAAATGGCAACTTTTGGGACCGAATCTCATGATTTGGCAGTTAGTTAAGGGTAATAAAGCAGTGTACACACAGGTCTAATGGTCCGCTTGATCCTCTTAAGCCCGCCTCTATTTATACGTCTTGAATTTTTTTTAGACCTAAATACCTTTGATGAGCAGTTTAAAAACTATGTTTGAAGCCGCACAAAATATATGAAAAATAATATATCTTTATATTTTATTATATTTATGTATTTAAATTTTATATTATTTAATATTATTTTTAAAGAAAAAATATCTTCAAGTTAAATGTGTGAGCTCGAGAATCATAATTTTTATTTTAAGCAAGCTTGTGATTTGGTTTTAGGCTCGATGATAATTGTTTTAGTGTAGGTCCAGCCCAAGTTTGGCTAGCCTGACCAATGTCCACCTCTATCACAAGTTTTATTTTTTATTATATTTATGTATTTAAATTTTATTTTATTTGACGTTATTTTTGAAAAAAAAAATTATTACAAAGCTTTTTAAGTTAAATAAATAGGCTTGAGAATCATAGTTTTTATTTTGGACAAACCTGTAATTTGGTTTTAGGCTTGTTGATAATTTTTTTTTTTTATTGTAGGTCAGGCCGGAATCCAGACAGCCAGATGTATGTCCACCCCTATCAGATGCCCTCAAACTTCTACAGAAAGTGGACCAATTGGCAGGCACTTCTCATCACTTTTGACATAGAAAGCTGACGTGGCACAATTTTATTGGGTGGTCCTGTATCCAATGGGAGTGGGATCGGCCTCAACGTATGGATTTGGCAACTGATATATGGGTTGCGTGATGGAGGGGTCTTCAACAGTAACTCCTCTCTGAGTCTGAGATTCTAAATAAAGACTTGAGAGGGGGACCAATCTACTCTCTCTCTCTCTCTCGTTTGATGTGAATGAGAATTGGTCAGTCATTGCAAGATGACTTTTCCTCAACAAATATATGGTGCTTTGAAGGTGGATTTTGAAGTTTCAAGGCCTTCTAGACCTATTTTTTTCCCCCATTTTCTCCTTTTTTTTTTTTATGGGAGGGTTGATTGTTGCACAAGTCATTTTGAATTGAGGAAACTTGAATAATAGATAAAAATATTCTTGGGAAGATATTTTTTTGGGTCCTTTTATTCTTACGATTTGATAGTTCTCCTCCCAAAAAAAATAAGGTATAAACGGTTGCCAATATCCATAGCTTTTTCTTGAATGCGAATAGGAGATACGAAATTGCTAAATCTAAAATCATCACGACTGCAAACTCAGTCGGTCTCTCTCTCATAAGATGGGATGTACAAATGTGAGAAAGGAACATTAGATAAATTCTTCATGTAGCAAATTCAAAAATCTTCATGCACATATTGGGCTTTTGTAATCCATGTTAATGAACTTCACAACACTTCAATTGACTCTTGGTGATGCACCAGCAGTTCGGAAATAAACCTTGCCGTGTTGAACTACTTTTGAAACGGCTTTTCAACTCATGGAGAACCCTTTTCCCTCTTATAAATCACCCAAAAATGGAAAAAGAGAATTTCTAGAGAACATCAATATGAAGCGATTGACATGGACTACTTATTCCTTTTTGGGTAGGAAATGGACTTGTTGGGTTGGGTCTGATTGGGTACCTTCCTACTCCTTAATATTCGTATTGAGATAATGACTGATTCACATCCCTGGTTAGGCTGCTATATATATATATATATGGTTCGCCACTCGTTTTGGATCTCAAAACAAAACTTCAAAGGCCTCAGGAATGCTGTGGTCATCATCTCATTCACATCAATAGGAAGATGGAATCCCCAAGGAGGACTTAATTTCAGGACTTGTCGTGCTTGATCAATGAAGCTGGGCCTTTAGCTACAGTAATGTTCGGTTGATTATGTAAAACAAGGTGTCAAATCAAAGAAAACACTCGACCAGAGTCGTGATGAAATCATACAATTCCCGTCAGTGAAATGTGTCTGGTTCTGCATGGCTTGGAATTAGTTCATTAGGGGAAAGTTGGCCGAGGTCCTACTGGACTTTCATCTTCTCACAATAAGTGCCAATACAATACGAAGTCCCCCCTCGAAAGGGTTGGAATTGATTCTCTTCACGTGGTAATTATTTGGTGCATTCACAATACAGAATGCCATCAACACATATTTGTTTCATTTTTGGCACAGAATTCATCTATACAACCAGAAAATTCATACAGAATTTATTACCAAAATGATGTGTCTAAATTATAGTCCTATTACTTCATATAAATAACACATCAAGGTGTATATTAATTACAAAATTGTCATTATCACTTCATTCTGGTACAAAATTCTGTACAATAATTTTAAAAAAATAGTATTTTTCATAAGGATATCATCTGTGTCCAGCTACATCAAAAAAAAGAAATAAGAATAATGCTATACATGAACCAATTCTCTATCTTATTTCTTACTCCAACACACAAGGTACAAAGATCCACGAGAATAGATGCATATAAGTTGAATCCACGACTTGAGGTGTGGATAGAGGCGCCTTTAATATATTCACAACTGTTTAGGTAACCCAACAGCGACAAGAAGGAAAAAAAATAAAATAACCACCAAACCTCTCAATCGTCACCATTGATCTTTGACTTTTTTCTTAATAGAAAACTAACAAAGTCAAGTCTGAAATGGGAGACGAATTTATTTTCAAGCCTTTCTAGATGGTATTAGCAAACAATCTTTCTTCGGCGTGCTGAAAAACTCTTTGAATCCACACATCAGAGAACCAGTTTAACATGGTGATAACTCATCCCTGCCAAAGCGAACACCGGAGATTACAGTAAACAATTCCTGGTATTGGCATAGACTTTGTGAGGGCAAGTTTTAAACATGAGCTAATGCCATAGCACAAGGTTCTGTCATATTTATATCTATAACAACTCAAACTTGGAGCTAGAACCCTTTGTTCTTCAACCCAAACCAAGCTAAGCCCACCAATGCTACAGTATCCTGGGTTAAACTCTTAGCTGATAGAGTTACATTTTGCAATGACCACCTGCTAACTTTTAGTTGAAAATTTCTTCAAATTTGTCACACAAATTACGACATTTCGAATATATCATTAGAATTCCCAAAGGATCTCATTGAAAATTCACCCATTCGGACAAAATGTTGTCTTTTGGCTGGGGCAAATTTCAAATGAACATAGGTTTTGAACAAATTGTACACAGACACTTCAAGAACAATCCGTTTCAACGGAAAATCCGAAAGTGGATAAATATATTCAAGGTGAGAAAGTGAAAACCTTCATGTCTGTCTTTAAAACTCTCCGTATATACATATATATAAATCCTGGCAACACTGGACAACATTTTGAACAATACACACGCTGCCTTCCTTGACTCTACCCATCCTCCTCAATTCTTTGATACCATAATGTGAAATCATTATGTTATGTTGGCAGTGGAGAATATCGGGTTCATATAAACTGCCATTTTGGACCAGAATATAAGATTAAAGGCCATCACCAGTAGCAAGTCTTTACAATTTTGAGATTGCTGCCCAAATTTTCTTGCATGCCCATGTCATAATGTTAAACAGGTTCTTATTCATCATCATCTTCTTCACCTACTCAGCCTTTGCAGTCGATTTCCTCTTCAACTCCTTCACTTCCAATGATCTGATATTCACTGGGGACGCACGAGTGGACTCGTCCGTCGTCACATTAACCAGCGCCAGTAATCAATTCTCCATCGGAAGAGCTTTCTACCCACATTCGATCCTCAAAGTTGGAACAAATTACACCTACTCATCATGCTCAACCTCCTTCGTCTTCTCCATTCTTCCCGAGATTAGTTCCGGTCCAGGCGTCGGCCTTGCCTTTGTAGTTTCCAACTCCACAGTTCCCGATGGTGCCTTGTCCGGGCAGTATTTTGGCCTCTTCGATAACTCTACTGTCCACACGGCTGCTCCCCTGTTGGTATTCGAATTCGATACTGGACAAAACCCAGAATTCAATGATCCTGATGCAAATCACATTGGAATTGACCTTAATAGTGTCGAATCCATCGTCACCCACGAAGCCGGGTACTATAACTCCACGAATTCTGATTTCGTTCCAATGGACCTGCGTAGCGGAATCAACATACAAGCTTGGATAGATTTTGATGGAAGCCGGTCTGGTATCAACGTCACGATTGCTCCGGTGGGTGTTTCTCGACCGTCTAAGCCTCTGATCAGTTTCTACGACCCAATCATTAATAATTATTTATCAACCCAAATGTTTGTTGGATTCTCTGCTTCAAGAACTGCGTGGGTGGAGTCACATAGGATTCTAGCTTGGAGCCTGAGTAATGAGGGAGTCGCTAGAGATATAAACACATCGAGTTTACAAACTTTCGTACCTGAATCTTCATCTGCACCTTCCTCTTCTTCTTCCCTTTCTTTGGGTGTTATAGCTGGGATTGTAGCTGTTTCTGTTATTGTTATAACCGTCTTCTCCTCTGGAGTTTATTGGTTCTGGCTCAAGAAAAGAAGATACAACAAAGACGAAGAAGAGAAAATTCAAGATTGGGAGCTTGAGTATTGGCCGCACAGATTTTCTTACGAAGAGCTCGCACAAGCCACAAAGGGATTCTCAAAAGATGAACTGCTAGGTTCTGGTGGGTTCGGGAAAGTTTACAAAGGAACTCTGGGAAATAACATAGAAATCGCGGTGAAATGCGTAAACCAAGATTCAAACCAAGGCCTAAGAGAATTCATGGCAGAAATATCAAGCATAGGAAGGCTACAACACAAGAACTTAGTCCGCATGAGAGGTTGGTGCAAGAAAGGCCGCGAATTGATGCTTGTCTACGACTTCATGCCCAATGGTAATTTCCACGAGTGGATCTTCAGCAAGTCTAGGCTTCCGATGGGGTGGCAAGGAAGGCTTCGGGTGCTTATGGATGTTGCTGAAGGCTTAAGTTATTTGCACCATGGATGGGACCATTTGGTGCTCCACCGGGACATCAAGACCAGCAACATATTACTGGATTCTTGTATGCGAGGAAGATTAGGAGATTTTGGGCTTGCAAAGCTTTATAAACATGGACAAGCACCAGCAACAACAAGGTTGGTGGGTACAATTGGGTACATGGCGCCGGAGCTAGTGAAAACCAGCTCAACTGCCGCCAGTGACGTCTACAGTTTTGGGGTGGTGGTTCTGGAGGCAATGTCTGGACGGAGGCCAATAAGCTTGTCGTCGGTAGATGAACCGCCGGTTGTTGATTGGGTGAGGGAGCTTTTTGAGGAAGGGATTCTTCATCAGGCGGCGGACCGGAGGATTGCAGGAGAGTGTAAAGTGGAAGACATGGAAATGGTGTTGAAGTTGGGGATAGAATGTTGCAATCTTGACTCTCAACTGAGGCCAACCATGAAGGAGGTGGTGGCCGCATTAAGTGGGGTGGTGACTTCGGCTTTTTCAGAGTGTTTGTTCCCGGAGGTCCAGCCCGGCAGCATTTCCGTTGCTGGCGATACATCCACCGCATCAGAATTGTCATGCATTACAGAGCCTGGTCCAAGAACATGATTGTGGTAAGAATTATATACAAATGGAGAGTCAGAGTCGAGGTTAAGAACGAGTTTGGCTTTGTTCAAGCATGATTCATGTAGTCAAAACATTTTTGCCTTGTGACTTGCTTCATTCAAAAAATGGAAACTATCTGTAGGTAATTTGTGCGAATATTGACTATAATTGACTGTTAATAACTAAGATGGATTTTTGGGAAAAATTATAATTATATGGTTAAAAACTTTAATTCATCATCTATACCTCTTTGAAATGTGTTTTCTTTTAGAAAAATGCTATTCCTATAAAACAAATTTGTCTAGAAACTCCCTTCATAATGATGTGGCAGTGATAATTTTGTAATTAAAAATCTCTATAATGTGTGTTTTTTATTTTGAAGTTATATGCTCCCATTAAGACAGCTCATTTATATGAAAATTTTGTATGATTTTTTTTTTTTGTTTTTATAGCATTACCCTTAAAAGCCATCGTGATGCATGTTCTGTTTTGAAGTCAAAGTCTCTCATTGAGACACATCATTCTCTATAAAAATTCTGTATAAATTTTCTATTTGTATTGCATTACTCACAAGTCATAATAATGAGATGGACACAATTGTAAGAAGGTAATGTTACACAACCAGAAATTTCATACTGAATTTTTGCACATAACCATTGGATTGAATGAGAGCATTTCACTTCAAATGGTAATATTATACAATCAAAAAATTTATACATGATTTATGTACACAATGATGTGTCTCAATGTGTCTTTCATTTTAAAATAAAACTCCGATCAAAATAGCTAAGGCCGGCCCCGACGTTTGGGTTGCCCTAGCTTGACCTCGACCGTAGTTGCCCTCTTACTATTAATTAATTATAAAAAACGAGTAATGATATACAACCAGAATATATAACTAGAATGATGTGGCTGAGTTGTGAGCCTATCACTTTAAAACAAAAAACCCACCAAGATGCATTTTAATTACAAAATTGCCACTACCACATCATTCTGGTTCAAAATTCTGTATAAAAATTCTGGAAGAATAGCATTTTCCATTAAAAAAAGTCATACAAGTTATAAAATAAAAATAAAAATAAAACAAAATTAATGTTACATTGTACGTTTAGCTTGAATTACATCAAAAAATCAAAATCAAAATGTAGCCCCAGTTAATCACTTATGATGCTTTATGATTAACACGATCCAATTAAAAAAAAAAAAAATTCTCCTTGCATTTTTTTTGAAGCAAATTTTTTATTTAAGTCATCGTACTTTAATTTATTCAAAAACTCATTTTCAACTGAGATCATAGTCAATCCACTTAATCTCTCTAGTGACATGGTAGTCCGCATATAATTTTTTTATCAATTTCAACCTTAAAAAACTCCTCTCGCCAAAGCAACTATAATGGGTGTAATCAACAAAATTCAATAAGCAACCCATAACATTTGTAAACCATCATCTTTCCAATAAGACCTTATAAAATTGAGTGTAGTTTAATTGAAGAATTTTATCCATTAAAACCTTCACAAAATTACAAAGAAGGCAGTTTCAATGCATTTGGGATCTTTCTCTTTTTTTTATATAGTTTGTATGTAAAACTTGGACTTAAGAAGATTGAATGAATCACTGTAACTATACATATATATATCGTATACAAAAAAAATATAGTATTATATACAAAATCAACCACTGCCTTACTTCTTCTGATCGAATCCATGGCTCTACTTCGATCTTTTGGTAGAGCTCCAAATCAAACCCACTCAGCCACTCTCTCTCTCTCTCTCTCTCTCTCTCTCTCTCTCTACATTTACACTAACAAAGTAATTTACTTTTTGGAGAATTTTTTATCCGTTCAATGGACATTATAATTATAAACTATTTAATTTTATTGGGTACAAAAGACTCATTGAATAAAAACCTATTCTCTGTTATATTATTAGATAAGATGGACAGTTGTATAGAAAAAATAAGTAAGACCCATAATTTATTATATAAAAATTTTAAAAATTTGATTACCCTAGCCTTAGGGTGTAGCCCAAGCCCAAGGGTTTGCTGGGCTTACCCTAGGGCCGGCCCTAAAGATGGCTCTCAATTAAAAAAATATTATTACCACATCATTGTGATGAATTTTCTTGTATAAATTTTCCTGAAAGAAAGTAACATTATCCTACTTTAAAATATAATATCTATCATGATGCTCCTTATTTATAAAAATGACATTGTTATATTATTGTGATAGAATTTTTTTGTACAAATTTAATGAAAACAATACTAGAATAGCATTTTTCTTGTAAGAGAATCAACGGAAGTTTTAATGCAGAAGAGCTTATTAGTTGCTTCATTTGACTTTCATCATCCTTGGTTAGATGATAACTTCCTATGGGCTATTTGTGCATGATATAATTTTTAACCTTGATTGGTCAAGTATTTATGTATCTCCGGTCAAGTGTCAACAATGGACAACACTTTGAACAATACACACGCTGCCTCCCTTTGACTCTTCTCCTCAATTATTTGATACTATCATGTCAAATCATTATGTTAGGCACATGGACAATTTGGGGTTCATAAACACCGCTGTACCTTGACATATAAGATTAAGAGGACTGCTAAATACAATGTACCTTGACATATTAAAAAGGGTCCACAATTAAATGGTAGGATCCGCTCAAATGCCGAGCATCCACACCTGATCAACAGTCTCGAATTTTCTAAGATTAAAGCCATCATCACCAATAGCAGCCTTTACAGTTTGGGGATTGCTGCCCAAATTTTCTTGCGTGCCCATTTCATTATGTTAGAAAGATTCATATTCATCGTCTTCTTCACCTACTCAGCCTTTGCAGTCGATTTCCTATTCAACTCCTTCACTTCCAATGATCTGATATTCACAGGGGATGCACGAGTGGACTCGTCCGTCATCACATTAACCAGTGCCAGCAATCCATTCTCCCTCGGACGAGCATTCTACCCAAATTCAATCCTCAAAGTTGGAACGAACAACAACTTCTCATCGTTCTCAACCTCCTTCGTCTTCTCCATCCTTCCCGAGATTAGTACTAGCCCAGGCTTCGGACTAGCCTTTGTAGTTTCCAACTCCACAGTCCCTGATGGTGCCTTGTCCGGGCAATATCTGGGCCTCTTCGATAACTCTACTGTCCGCACGGCTGCTCCACTTTTGGTCGTTGAGTTCGATACTGGACAAAACCCAGAGTTCAATGATCCTAATGGAAATCACGTTGGCATCGACCTTAACAATGTTGAATCCACTGTCACCCAAGAGGCTGGATTCTATAATTCTACCACCATGGATTTCATTCCCATTAAAATGCGTAGCGGAAGCAACATTCAAGCTTGGATAGACTTCGACGGCAGCCAGTCTGGTATCAACGTCACGATTGCTCCGGTGGGTGTTTCTCGACCATCTAAGCCTCTGATCAGTTTCTACAACCCAATCATTAATAATTATTTATCAACCCAAATGTTTGTTGGATTCTCTGCGTCAAAAACTACGTGGGTGGAGGCACAGAGGATCCTAGCTTGGAGCCTGAGTGACGAGGGAGTCGCCAGAGATATAAACACATCGAGTTTGCAAAATTTCCTACCTGAATCTTCATCTTCCTCTTCCTCTTCTGCCCTTTCTTCGGGTGTTATAGCTGGGATTATAGCTATTTCTGTTGTTGTTCTGAGCGTCTTCTCCTCTGGACTTTGTTGGTTCTGGCTCAAGAAAAGAAGACAGTACAGCCAAGACGAAGAAGAAAAAATTCAAGATTGGGAGCTTGAGTATTGGCCGCACAGATTTTCTTACGAAGAACTCTCACAAGCCACAAAGGGGTTCTCAAAAGATGAACTGCTAGGTTCTGGTGGGTTCGGAGAAGTTTATAAAGGAACTCTGGCAAACAACATAGAAATTGCAGTGAAATGCGTGAACCAAGATTCAAATCAAGGTCTAAGAGAATTCATGGCAGAAATATCAAGCATAGGAAGGCTACAACACAAGAACTTAGTCCGAATGCGAGGTTGGTGCAAGAAAGGCCGCGAATTGATGCTCGTCTACGACTTCATGCCCAACGGTAACTTCTACGAATGGATCTTCAGAAAGTCCAGGCTTCCAATGGGGTGGCAAGGAAGGATTCGGGTGCTGATGGATGTTGCGGAAGGCTTAAGTTATTTGCACCATGGATGGGACCATTTGGTGCTCCACCGCGACATCAAGACCAGCAACATATTACTGGATTCAGGTATGCAAGGAAGATTAGGAGATTTTGGGCTTGCAAAGCTTTATAAACACGGACAAGCCCCGGCAACAACGAGGTTGGTGGGTACAATTGGGTACATGGCGCCGGAGCTAGTGAAAACCAGCTCGACTGCCGCCAGTGATGTGTACAGTTTTGGGGTGGTGGTGCTGGAAGTGGTGTGTGGACGGAGGCCAACAAGCATGTCGTCAATAGATGGGCCACCGATTATTAATGATTGGGTGAAGAGGCTGCTTGAGGAAGGGAGGCTTCATGAGGCCATGGACCAGAGGATTGCAGGAGAGTGTAAGGTCGAAGTCATGGAAATGGTGTTGAAGTTGGGGATAGAATGTTGCAATCTTGACCCTCAACTGAGGCCAACCATGAAGGAGGTGGTGGCATCGTTAAGTGGCGTGGTGACTTCGGCCTTTTCAGATTGTTTGTTCCCGGAGCTTCAGTCCGGCCGCAGCATTTCTGTTGCTGGTGATACATCCACCACATCAGCATTGTCATGCATTACAGAGCCTGGTCCAAGAACATGATTGGGTAAGAACTATTTATGTACAAATGGAGAGCCAGAGTCCGAGGTTTGGAAAGAGTTTGGCTTTGTTCAGGCATGGTTCATGCTGTCATAGAACATTTTTGCCCTATGACTTGCCTCATTCAAAACATGGAAATTATCTGTACGTAATTTGTGAGAACAGTGACTAAGGAAAACCTAACTTTTGCTCTCTTAGTTTGTTATATATTCAGTTTTGTCCTTTTAGTTTAAAATTCTTCAATAATGTCCATCTGTTATCATTTTTGCCCCCATATTCATAATGACACTATACAAATGTGTTTCCTAATTTACCCCTAATGTATTTTATTATTAACTAAGAGTTAATCCACGCTAATATCAGATGTTTGTACCCCATTTATTTCTAAAGACAAATATATCAATTTAATTATGTACTTACTCTAAAATCTATATTAAACTATAACATTTATAAAAAAAAATTCTAAAACAATAGCACTCAAATGATTAGTGGCTTAAGCCTAATATAACGTGTCAAGTATTGTGGCATCTATATCAATGTTCAAATTGCACAAATTGTTAAAAATAATAAAGAAAATAGTACTCGAGCAAATAATTTTTAATTTTAGCTTAATATTATTTGCAACATGAATTTATAGAAACCAAATTGATTAACTACATAAAAATAATATTGAGTTGTTTTTAATACGTATTTTAGATTAAGTTTATAACTTGAATTGATTTTTAAAATAACAAAAAGGAAAAAAAAATCCATGTCTACTCATACAAGAAAGTTGTAATTTAAGAAGTAGAAAGTTTAAAATTAAATGTTAGAAAAATTAATGTTTACCTTCCTTTTTTGTTTACTAACATTTAAAAAAATATACACATGATTTAAGAATAAATTAGAGAAGCAATTTTTTCCTATTGTATGTTTTTCTTATGTAGAAGAGAGAGAAAATAGAATGAAGACTTGCCAAGAGGGTACTTTTGAAAGTATGATTATAAAGTTTGTAGGAAATGGAGGGTAAAAATGAGAGATGTGGAGTAGTTTTGAAGTATCTCAAAACTAGGAGGGCAATATTAAATATTTGTTAAACTAAGAGGACAAAAGTGAGGTTTTCGCTAGTGACTATTACTAGGATGGACTTTTGTGAAAGATTATAATTAGATGGTTAAAAACTTAGTTCATCATCTATACATCTTTGAAATGGTTTTTCGTTCATTGTGTATTATGATGTACAGCCCAAAGTATAACAACTATATAGCCCTATTGGTAAGAATTAAAGGTAATATTGTACAAAGAAAACATAATGATGGGATTCAATAAGAACCTTTCACTTTAAAACATAACACTTAGTATAATTATCCTTAATTACAAAATAGCATCGTCACATTATTTTACTAAAATTTTGTACAAATTTAATAAAAGAATACTAGAATAACAATTTTCTTGAAAAAAATCCTGGAAAGTTTTGATGCAGAAGAGGTAACTAGTTGCCTCAATTGACTTTTATCATCCTTGATTAGATGTTACGTTCCTGTGAGCTATGGCTACTAATGTGCATGATATGATCTCATTGAATTAAAGCCTTCACTTTAAAATAAAATACTCATTTGTGATGTGTTTAATTACAAAAATGCTATAGTAAAATTATTTTAGTGAGTTTTTTTGTATAATTTTTGGAAGAATGACTTTTTTCAAAGTTCAAAGGGTCAAGCATGAAAACAATTTGCTATTGAAGGGAGCACATTCAAATATATAACCCAAATATTCAAGTGAAGTTTGCATAGCCAAATATATAACCCATATATTCAAATGAAGTTTGCTCCTCAGGTCGCTAGTTCAACAGCCATCCCAGAATTAAAGCCCAATAATTACTCAATTTGTATAAAATGAGAGGACTAAATAAATTTTGAAATTAGTGATAACCCAGATATTCGAGTAGTGAAATAAAATAAATAAAAAAGACTAGTCCTTATGCATGGATGGCTAAGGTCTCTTGTACTCCATGCCTTGGCGCTAGAAACATGAGCTCATTTTTGGAAGTTGTAAGGCATTGTTTGATAACATTTTTTGTTTTTATTTTTTATTTTAAAATTTTTTAAAAAATAATAATTGTTTAATTTTTTTTATTTTAGTTGTTTACAAAATTTTGAAAAAGAAAATAAAAAATACTAAAATGGATAAAACAGCAACCTACAAATGATCATGAAAAACACAAAAAAAAAAAAAAAAAAACACAGACAGTAAAAACACGTAACAAAAAATAAAAATTAATAGCGTTACCAAACAGAAAGAGTTTGTCAAAGCAAATAAGATAAGAGGAATTTGCTATCATACACGTCATCCAAAGGTCTCTTTGAAAGTTCTCCAATTTAGACAACGGTCCGTCTCTGGCAAGAAGTGAAGTTTTTTCAAAAGAATTATTGAGGTAAGAACCCACAATCAAGAAATTAATCTTGTTTCTATTATTTTATTTATCCTGAATTTAAGTCTCACCTACTGAACAAATTAAAACTCTACGGACTTGATTGACCGCACCTGGCATGGGTCATGATATGAAGTGTTCATCGAAACAGGCCGGGAGCAGGGCAAGGATCATCGATCCAATCCGATCTCAACTCTGTCATCATCCTTGAGCTTGAGTTTTGAGTTGAACACAAACAAAGAGTTCAGAGTATAGTTGAGACCTCACGATTGATTCAGCAAGGATATAGTAGATGATACAAGATGAAAAACGGTGCCATCCCTCATGTGTCATTCTTGACTAGGTGAATGCTAGAGTCACAGATGACCTGATTTAGAAAAATTCAAACAGGGCCAGGATCCATCAACTTGAGTGCATATAAAAAAAGGTGATTTAAAAAATTTTATTTTTGTTCTCTCTTGGAGTTGTGTTGAGCGGATGAATAACATTCTTTATGCCAATTTATATGAATAATCCTAGAGTTGCAAATCTCAAGCTGCCCATTAATCTAAAAAAAAAAATTTATTTTTTCGAAGTAAAGAAAATTTTCCATTTTGAAGTCTCTTATATTGTTTGGCCTCTTTTTTTTTTTTTTGTATTTTTATTTTTTAGGGGAGGTAAGGCTATCTGTCCCCCTCTTGAGCAAGATTTTTGTAGTGGATAATATGGTATCTAAGTTGTAAATTTTGGAATTAAAACAGGTGGGTGTGTGTGATAGATTGGCCTTGTAACAAGTCTACCACCACTCGTTCCAATTGATTAAAGCAAGCCGCCAAATCCAGCCTTACCTTCCTTTTCCACCAAAAAAAATTTGGAATTCAAAAGAATGCACATTTCTCCATTCCTCCTCCTCCTCCTCTATATTCCATGGCCAAGAATCTACCTGAATAATCCCATATTCTCTTCTCTCCCTCCTCCTCTCCCTCTCTCTCTTTACCTTCTTTCACTTCTCTCTCTATTAAGTCATGACCCCTTCTTATTGCCTATCTTCTACCAGAAACACCATAACAGCAGAAGCTTTCCTCCTCCATAACTCTCACCTCTATGTCCCCAGATATCGCTCTCCTTCACTATCCCATGACAGCCACTTCCCCAGGAGAGAGACACACATTTTCAAGCCACACCCACCTCTAACCAAATCATCTCTTTCACTTCTAAGACTAAAGACTTGTAAATTCACACACCCTTTTGCTGCCTTATCATCTTTTGCTGAAGCTGAAGGTGAAGAAGGCCAAGAAATCGAGGCCAAAGATGCGAAAACCGATGACAACTTGCCCGGAATGGCACAGGCCTTCCACATATCTTCCAGCACAGCTACTGCTATATCAATTTGCATAGTATTTGCTGCTCTCACTTTTCCATTTTTCATGAAGTCTTTGGCTCAGGGGATGGGCTTGAAGACTAAACTGTTGTCCTATGCAACTCTCTTGTTTGGTTTCTACATGGCTTGGAATATTGGGGCCAATGATGTTGCCAATGCCATGGGAACCTCAGTCGGCTCCGGCGCTCTCTCGCTCCGACAGGCTGTTTTGACTGCCGCAGTGTTGGAGTTCTCTGGGGCTCTGTTAATGGGTACTCACGTGAGCGGCACAATGCAGAAAGGAATTCTTGTTGCCAATGTTTTTCAAGGGAAGGATACTCTGCTTTTCGCCGGTTTGGTCTCTTCTTTGGCTGCTGCTGGCACTTGGTTGCAGGTGCATTTCAATTCCTCTGTTTTCTCATTTTTTAATATATGATTCTTGTTTATTATAATAGGGGACTTCTGTATTGAAGATGTCATTTGATACTTTTTATGAGTCTTGATTGATCAGACAACATCTACAATCTACCTTCCTTTAAATTTGAAGGTCATTCAAAAATTTTGAAAGCTCTTTTATTTCACTATTTATGTGAGCAAAAGTACTAATTATATGAGACTCTTGTACTAATTTTTATTTGAAGTTGAAATAATGAATTATTAATACATTATTTAATATTTAAATACTATTTTAATAAATACCTAATTTAAAATTTCAATTAATTCATTAATTTGTTTTACTTTATTTAATTTGAAATTTTTTTATATGTGGAATAAATAAATTATTTATATTTTACTTGTTTTTATTTATCTTGAAATTATTATTTATATGTGAAATTAATAAACCCTTTTTATTTTATTGATTATTTATTTTTACTAAATTTATTTTAATCTATGGAATCAATAAATTATTTTTTTTTATCTAACCACTCCACCTTTTCATTTTTAATTTTTTTTTGATTGCAAATTTAAGAATTAATTAATCTATATCTACCAAATTAATGTAATTTAATTTGTAATTTCATGGGTATATCATTTAGTTAACTAAATATTAAATAATTTAATTTTAATTAAATATGTGGTAAATAATTACAATTTAGATTAAAATATAGTAATAAATAATAACATTTTGAATAAAATAGGAGTACAATATGTGATTTTTGACTTTTTTATATAAAAGAATAGTTATTTGAAGGATAAATTGTGAAAATGAAGGTTGGGTGGGTTAGAGTAACAATGTGAAAAAATAGGACCCGTAAACTTCAAATTTGAAGAAAATGCCAAAATAAAGATGAATTTAAAAATTTTGGGTTGGAGAGGCTATGAGATAAACCCTCACTGTTCAATTATCCTTCTCAGTTTAGAATTACTCAGATTGGATGAATTATATGAGCGTATCTGGGGATTTGATAGCTGGAAGTTTTTAGGCATGAAAACCATTTTTTATTCAATCACAGAGGAGATGAAAACTAGAAAAGGGGCTGGCAGATTATTCATGTATCACTGGATGTGGCCATGGAAACTGGTAGATTCTACTGAAAACCATTGTGAGGGTTATCAATCTCTTGAGAGAATATTCGTACTCGCCTGCAAAGTTCGAATAAATTCAAAATTTTGATTCAGATGCTACAGTCTGCTAGTCTTCAAGTGAAGCTATGAGATCAATGAACTTCCTTGATCTACCGGAAATAAAGAGGAAAATCTAAGAGCAAATCCCTGGAAAATGCTTCAATCAAATAATGATCAGGCCGTGTTACTAATTGTGATTTCATTCTCATTGAAATTCCTCTTTAAATATATAGTTTTTCCTTAATTTTTTTTGTTCTCCTTCTGGGGTAATAATCTACAAGTTACTACAAATTTTTAGAATGCTACATCACATGGCATAACCTAGAATATTTTCCTTCTCTTTGCAAAGAAGAGAGAGAGAGAGAGAGAGAGAGAGAGAGAGAGAGAGAGAGATTTAGAGATATTTAGGGTGCATTTGATACTCTTGGAAGGGAAATGAAAAGGGAGGGAGGGAGAAATGAGAGGGAAATGGTATTGGAAATTTCTTGCCCTCCCAAACACACTTCTTTTAAAAATAAGACAGACAAGAATATTAAGATAAATGGAGAAAAACAAAGTATACAAATTTACGTGAAAAATTCCAAAAACAAAAGAAAAACTACCAACCCAAAAAAAAATATACTATGTAAAAAATTATTACAATCACATAATTTTTTCTTCCTCACTCTACCGGTTTTTACTAAGCTATCCTACTAAATAACCTTTAACTTTCATCTCTTCCAAAGAAATTTTACTAAAGTCAAAATTTACTAGCTAAACTATTGACTAGTGTACTTAACTAAGAAAACTTAACCCTCCTTATACAAGCCTTGCCCCTTACCCCGCTTCCCACTCCCAGCTAATGTGAGATTGGAAAAGGAGCAAAAATCTAACAATCTCCAACTTTGCAACTTTGGCTGATCTCACAACCACACTTCACCTTATGAAAATCTTCATAACTTCTGCTATCATGTTCCACCATAAAAAACATATACACTAAGAATAAACCAATTTCAAGCATTTCATGCCCATGTCAAAAAATAACCTTATTGAAAAATTATGGTGCAATTCTCATGTTTGGCTTTTTTGAAAATTCATCAGCCATCATATGACTTTCCACCACTTAGCATCTGTTCCATCTGTCTGCCAATGCACCTGTGCCTTTTTGACCACATAGTTCTACGCTAATTGCACTCGATTTGGCCGCCTGCGCACCTGTACCTTTTGACCATGTACTCCTACACCTATTGAGTGTGCAACATAGCAACTCTTACTCTATTTGTTCACCACTGATCTCCGTCCTCAATCTAATGAAAGCAATGCAAAACTGCACTCACTGGTGACTCCGCAACGCCTGCAAAACCTTAGGGAGACCTCCCTTCATGAATTCCGAAACCGGCCACACCTTCACCAATGGATCCTGCCACACTAGATCATTGCTCAAAACAAAATGCAAACTGGTCCGTTACAAACTTCCTCGTTCACCCGCAATGAGAATGGCTCCATCGCTGTAATGATAATGGCCCCGTCATCTTCAAGACTTCAACACGTTGTCCTCCATTAACCAAATTTTTTGTTTTTGTTTTTGGTTCTCTCTCCTCTTTTCCTGTGGATCACCTTGATGAATTTTACCGTATACATGAATAGTATCTACTAAGTTGGTTTCCAGAAAAAATTGGAGGGGTTACACCGATCTTACTTAAAACCTAATCTCCTAGACATAAACTCCTTAGACTGTACGTATCCATAATACCACGCCAAAGTTCCACCCCACCAAAAGGAACCTATAATAATTTCAAGAAAATCTTTTATGATGTGGAAGATCAATCAAAATTGCAACCACAGAGCATACTCAAAATTTCAAGAAAAAATAATAACCAAAAAAGGCTCTGATACTACTTATTGGAAATTTGTGGCCCTCCCAAACACACCTCTTTTAAAAATAAAAAAAACAAGAATATCAAGATAAATAGAGAAAAACAAAGTACATGGATTTACATGAAAAACTCAAAAAATAACAAAAAAAATTGTTATAATCACATAATTTTTCCTTCCTCACCCGTCAGCACCCACTAAGCTATCCCACTAGATAAAACTTTCACCTCTTCTAAAAGAATTTTACTAAAATCAAAAGTTACTAACTAAGCTATTAACTAATGCACTTAATCAAGAAAACTTGACCCTCCTTATATAAGCCTTGCCCCTTGCCCCTTGCCCCCTTTTCAACTCTCAACCGATATGGGATTGGGAAAGGAGCAAAAACCCAACAAATAGAAGAGAAAATTGGATTCCTATTTGTTTGATTTTCAATAAAAAAAAATAGAAAAAAAGTGAAGAGAAACTAACTTTTCACACTACAA
Source organism: Euryodendron excelsum (assembly GCA_033060915.1). NCBI lineage: Eukaryota > Viridiplantae > Streptophyta > Magnoliopsida > Ericales > Pentaphylacaceae > Euryodendron > Euryodendron excelsum. The sequence continues at coordinate 2,635,496 of CM065388.1, forward strand.
ATCAAATAAGGGAAGGGAATATTCCTTTCTTTTTCTCTTCTCTCCTCAAGTATTAAGATAGGATGTATTTGTTCTTGTAATATGCATGTGATGGTTAAGTTCTAGGTTCTTTTTTCATAATGCCTGATGATTTATCGTGTCTATATTCAGGTGGCCTCATATTATGGTTTGCCTGTTTCCACTACACACTGTATTATAGGATCCATGGTTGGATTTGGTCTTGTTTATGGGGGAACTGGTGCAGTCTTCTGGAGCTCACTGGCAAGGGTGACTTCCTCATGGGTGATCTCCCCTTTAATGGGAGCTTTGGTCTCATTTCTTGTCTACAAATTCATCCGTAGGGTATGTTCTCATAACCTCCAAATTCCATGTCAATTGAGGAAATTTTAACATCCTACAGAACCTAAAAAAACATTTCCTGTAATTCTAACCTCATTTACTTCTTTCCTTAGTTTGTTTACAGTGCTCCAAACCCAGGACAAGCAGCTGCTGCAGCTGCACCAATTGCAGTTTTGGTGGGTGTTACTGGAATCACATTTGCAGCCTTCCCTCTCAGCCAGAGCCTGCCTTGGGCTCTAGCTCAGGCTTTAGCCTGTGGCTCTGCCGGTGCAATCCTGGTTGACAGAATCATCCGGAGACAGCTTGGTCACCTCCTTAACAAGCCCGACTCATCACAATCAGAGCCGAAGGAGAATATCATCCACAACAAAAGCATCGGGCTTCTGACTGATGTGGCAGGGCCTAAAGGCACCCAGCTGGAGATAGTTTACGGGGTCTTTGGCTACATGCAAGTCCTGTCAGCCTGCTTCATGTCATTTGCCCACGGTGGAAATGACGTCTCCAATGCAATTGGTCCTTTGGCTGCTGCACTATCGATCCTCCAAGGTGGCGCTAGCGGGGCTGAGATTGTCATCCCCATTGATGTTCTGGCATGGGGAGGATTTGGGATTGTTGCAGGCCTTATGATGTGGGGGTATAGAGTTATAGCAACCATTGGGAATAAGATAACAGAATTGACACCAACTAGGGGATTTGCAGCTGAATTCGCGGCTGCTTCTGTGGTTCTATTTGCATCGAAGCTGGGACTTCCCATCTCGGCAACCCATACTTTGGTTGGTGCAGTCATGGGGGTTGGTTTCGCCAGGGGACTTAACAGTGTTAGAACAGAAACAGTGAAGGAGATTGTGGTTTCTTGGGCTGTGACAATACCAGTTGGGGCTGTCTTTGCTGTTTTCTACACATGGATCTTGACTAAGTTCTTGTCATACATACTGTGAATGTATATTCGAGTCGCGGAGATGGCAAACATATAAATTATGTGATTAATTGAAAAATCAACCCTATTTTTTGTTGAATGATTATATTTCTAACATTTAGCCTGATTTCTTGTCCTTGAATTTCTAGCTACTATGGAGTGAGCATTCAAGAAACCATTTAGCCAAAACAGTATCTGAGATAGAGAAAATTATGAGACTTAACCCCAAAGCCAAGATAAACTGCTAGTACCTAATGATTCCAGAGAGATGCATTTCTGAAGTCAATATTGAAGTGACAATCTAGCAGGGGGCATTGTTAGAACTGGTTTCTCTGGATGGCCTTTCACTAGAATATTGCCCCTCAAACTACAGCATGGCTTAAAATTTGCTAAATTCAGCATAATTTGGATCCAGACAAGCCAGCTGAACCCCATTTAGCCAAAAGATGGATAAAATTCAATTCATTTCGACCATTCAGAATATTTGACACAAAGTTGAAGATTTATGGATTCAAAACGCACGAAAATTGGATATTTAATATGTTTTAATAATTTCACTACAAGATTTTGGACAATGTGGTTGAATTTTAGGAATTCAGGAATATCCTATGCCTCCAGATATTCAAAAATTTAGAATCCAAAATATTCAAATTCGTCAGAAAAAATAAAAACTTCAAAAGAATGGGTCTGGGCATCAGTTCCAAACTGACCAAAAATTCCAAATTAAAAGACCTTGAACTAGCAGGAGCAGCTTAGACAACTGCTGCACAGCAAATTTTGCTAGTTGCTACCCCTCAAAGTGTGACCTCCATGCATTAGGAGGTACAGGTGCAATTTGTACCTCTGCAACACCAATCATCATAGCTGCAGGAGCAGCTCAATGTTTTAAAGGCAGAACGTAAGTTGAAATTCCAACAGTACCCATCATCAGGACCAAATCAGTGCAGGTGAAACAGCATTTTGTTGTTACTCAAAGAACAGCGAGACTACTTTAAAACCATCTCTTGAATCCCATCCATGCCAACTGTTTCAAATGCAGATTGCTAATCTGAATTTCAAGTATCCAAATGACCACCTCGATGAATTGATGTGTCTTTCATGTTAAATTCACAAGTTCTGCCGAGCCCATCTTGTACTCACTCAACAGATTTTGAGGAATCATACATAATATTCTATCTATACTGATTGGGTCTAAAACAGATTTCCATCCTTAATCTTGTCAACTATATCTAATTGGTGGGATTCCCAGTAAAATGTCAAACAACTGGAAAATCCAACGAAGAACAGGCAAACACGAAGATATAATCCAAGGAGAAAAATTAAAGCTGCATCCATATCTATGAGAAGGGTACTCTAATTCAAAGTACAAGGGCATAAGTAGAATAACAACTAAAAGAGTAAAGCGAAAGAAAATAAAATTTCAAATATAAGCAGTACAAGTGCATAGATCGATCTAGATACCGGGTTGTATAGTGAGAACTAAGAACCATCAAATATCAGGTTCATGGAGAGATCTCCTGTACAGAAGTTAGGCTGGGCTCCCATCCAAATCCCTTCCACATTTTTGGCCTTTGGATGGGGGGTACAAACGGCTTCTTCCCACTTTGACATTTTCTCAGCAAGCATCGAGACCATTTTTCTCTAGAAACATAGAAGTCCTTTGCAGAACAAACAGATGCCTCAGAATCAGAACAATCTCCACCTGCATCAGCAACAATCTTCCCATATAACACCACTTCTTTGCCTTCGGTAGATTCCTTTTCTTTGCGCTTCTCTGAGTGTCTACGCTTCAGTTTATGTGCAGTTGTAGATGGGATTATATAATATTTGTGACCAGGCAACAGCTTCTCTTCTGCTAATAAAAGAGATTCATGAGGATATTTGAAGACTTCTGGTCTGGCCACACACATCCCAGGATATTTTTCCATTAACTTAGACACAGGAATCTCATTTTGATACAGCTCTTCACGCCCGCCTGCATGAATTATTCTGACAGTAATATCCTTCGATTGCACAGTCGAGTCCACTGAAATGGAAGTGTCTCTGAACACTTTCTTTCTTCTGGATTCTCCGTCACTGTACTGAGGTAACCTGAACAAAGGAACACACTTCTTCAGCATAGCCAACAACCAGAAGGCCCCCAACCCAATTGTTAGCATTGTAATCCGATGTCAAAGGGAGTGGTAAAATCAGTTAGAGAGCTATTTCAATATGACTTGATCTTTACCCATCGAAAATACCTTTTTGCTGTTATGGCCAGCTAACATTTTCCCAGATAACAGCCCCCAATCCAATTGTCAGCATTGTAATCTGATGTCATTGGGAGTGGTGAAATCAATTAGACAGCTATTTCAATATGAATTAAGCATTGCTATTGAAAATATCTCTGTTTTTCATGGCCGGCTAACATTTTCCCAGATGACACCAGCGATAAATCCAAGGCTTAGCAGATAAGTTATGTCTTATGAGGAACAATAGTTCTTTGTATTTTTTTCCTCCACGTGAAAACCAAAGTTAGCCAGGCAGAAAAGGTGAGGAAGCATCTTCCAAACTTCAGAAATAAATTCTCACTTTGGCATTCTGCCAGCTATGCAGACACATCCTTGAGCTAATATCATACTCCCATAAGCCTGACAAGACCTGGCATTCCAACTTCTTCCTCCTCCCACTGATCCAGTTGTGGTGGAGAACGTAGCAGCCCTGCTTCTCACAAGTTGCCTTCACATTTCTTCCCTTCCAGAGACCTTGGTACGCACCATTTGGGAAGACATTTCTGTCCAAAAAATGAAAGGTCAGATTTGTTTCAGGTTCCAAGCATCGATTATCACCCACACCATTGGATCCACCTTCCCCGCATAGTGTGTCATAGAAGCCTGGCTGCTCTGAAAGATTGGAACTAGGTGCATGCTTCACTACCTTCTCCAAGGCAGCAACTGTTGAACCATCACTGCGAGCGAAGTAGAAGCCAGAATTCAAGCCTCGAGGCAAGTTTATTGATCCGGCAGACAAGATGCCAAGAGTCCCAGAAAAGATGTTTAGAGTGGAGATCTATTACTTCAAGAAATAACCAAATGGGTGATTCCCTAAATATTTCTCTTATAAAAGTATTTTTAATACTCATTTTCTTCTTATCTTAGAGGGAGGGAGGCGGGGGTGGAGGGGGGGAATGGATCCAGCATGAAAGCATTAGACCAGAATTCCAGATGAAGCTGTCCTCATCTATATCAGTTTTGCTAGTCCTTTTCCAGAACTTCTCAATTATAGCAACAAAAAAGTCATAACAAAAGAATAGATTTCAAAATTTGGGATTCTTGAAATCAATACCTGGTTTACTGTATTCATCTGACCGTGCCACAAGAATTGCAGGCCCAAAAGAGTAAAGAAATGGCAATGGATTTTTAAACCAGAAGACAACAGCATCACTCAGAAGTACGTTGTAACCCAGCTTCAGTATCTGCAGAACCGCCTGGACTTCACTTTCGTCACTCTCTGAAAGCACTTTGTTCCAAAGTGGCAGTCATTAAAGCTGATGTTGATTGGAGCAAGGTAATCCTTGAAAACAGGTTGACCCTAGCAAATAATATATCTTTCTAGTTCAGAGAGAGTGAGAATTAAACTGAAGATGAATATATTAATAAAAATCAAAAGTAAGATACCTAAGGTCTTTCTCTTTACCAAAGAACCTTAAAGGGCTATCTACATATGAATTGAAAACTAGAATGAAAATGAAAGGAAACAGACATTGAGAAAGCAAATTACTTGCAAGACAGAGAATTCATAATATTTCATGGTAAAGAGCATAGACCACAAAATTTGAGGTCAGGAAGTGGCATAATCTGCAGACCAACTCATAAGCATGTCCTTGTAACTATATCCTGCAACTGCTAGCACAATCAGTTTGCTCTGGTCTGTAATCATTGGAAGGAGCATTTCTAGGGAGAATGGAGGAGATAGTGACATTGTTGGCTTCAATAGTTCCTTCACATAGCAGTTCTTAGTTCCAACCATTAACAGAATCTGCAATTTTCTTCTGTATCCTGGATCCCAACACGTTTTCCTTCCTTAAGTCAACAATACTTTCTCCTGAATTCACAAAAAGATAAACAATACTTTCTCCTGTATCTCTGGTATCCCAACGGGTAAACAATACTTTCTGCTGAATTCACAAAAAGATAAAGTCCATGACTCGATTGTACTTGAAAATTTTAACCAATTTAGGGTAATTAGCTTCATGAAATACAATGATCCATATAGAGCCCCAATATGCAAATTTCCCACCTTTTCTTTACAATATTTGTGACATTGGAACCTCTGAGCAATAGATAAGACCTATGATCAGGAGTGTTCAGATAGAAATTTGTGATGGTCCAACTTGCATCAAATACAAATCTGAAGTTTAATGTTAAGGCGTCATTAATGACCCAGTGGTTGTGGAGCCCCTTTCCGAACAAGAAAGGACTCCAGTATGTAAAGGAAGATCTCCATTCTTCCATGCCAGAAGCATCCTCTCTTCACAACGCTTCCACTGCCAAGCCTGAGCAAGAAGCTCCTGCAACTGATGGGAGAGAATACAGTTTTAATGGAAGTTGTCCCGAAGGCCATCCACATTGAATCTGTATAAAGTTCCTCCATACCTATTTGGTTCTAATCCATATACCATCCTCTCCCAGCCAATGTTTTCCATATTCATCCAAGTGAAATGGGAAGTGGGAAACATTGCTTGAGGAAGCAACAAGGAGCCAATCATAGTCAAGTTTGTGAGCATAATTTAGAGTCGAAATGAAGTCAGGCAAGAGAATGCTTTCAGGGTCAATAACAACAGAAATATCAGATATAGATGCCTGTGATCTTGCTACCATTGAGTGAAAGAATGGAGTAGCTAGGAACCTACACAATAATGGACACAGATCAGGAGACTTGGAAATTTCAAATTTAGAAAGATTGGCAAACATTTTTGGAAGAGAACAATAGAACCAACAATCTTTGTGTCACATTTGATTATATCATCTTGCAATTATACATCATTTAAGCAAAAAGAAACAGTGTGAAGTTGATCTCAGATTGTTTTATACATCTCAAACACTTCAATTTCCATCATATGATAACAGCAAGTCAATTCAACGGTACATAATAAACCATGTGCTTGTATCTAAACAATGCTCCAGAACTCCACAATAGTACATAATGCTCCACATTCAATGGTACATAATGTACCATGTGCTTATATCTAACAGCAAGTCAATTCAACGGTAGGGTTTTGATACAAGAATCGTTTCAACATATTCCAGGCAAAGCAATAGTGTTTAAGCTCTGATATACTATCAAGACCTATAATAATATTCAATTACACTCAATTTTCTTCAGCGGATGCCTCTAATTTTAACGGCATCTTCTCTTCTTTCATGACCTTGCAACCTCCTATTGCTCTTAAGCTTCCAAATACCTCTTCATTTGTTTCTATTGACCATCATGGGATACTTCAAGTAGGATATCATATGTGACAGGAAAACTAACAGCCCATCACAACGAATTTTCTAATCTCTTCAAGTGTTTGTTTAAGGGTTAAAAATTCCATTAACACTCCAAAACCCAATCCGAAGAAAACAAATTGAAGACAATGGGCATAACTTTTACACAACTTGCAGAAATTGATATATGCAGAGGAACTGATAAACGAAAAAACAAATGCACATAACCAAATGTCTAAACACTTTACAGAACAACAAAATCTCTAAAGCTTGTATTCTAGGGACATGAAAAGCAGTTACTGTTGAGTTGCAACATTTACCATTTGGGCTGATAGACCTGATGACTGGTGAGATTGAAATAAAGGATCAGCTTAGAGTTAGAAGGAAGATCCATTATCATGTGAGTTTGGTTCCATTCCCATTGGTAATCAAGGATCAAAATTTCGTTTCGAGAGGTCATTTCGGTTGATTCGGAAACGGAAACGTTTCGGAAACATTTCGGAAATGTTTCGGAATGTTTCGAAAACATTTCAAAAGTGACAAATATTAAAATAGTAAAATACAATCTTTTGTATGAAAATTCTACAACATTTATAAAAATTTTAAATTCGGATTAATACAACTTATTGTTTCAATAAATATCGTTGTCTTTTGGTGGATTTTTCTATATTTCGGTGTGTATTGATCGTAATAAAAGTGTTTCGTTATTCCACTAGTATTTCGTTTCGGTCTCTTAGGAAACATAAACGTTTCGGCCGATTCGGTGGAAACAAATGGAAATTTTGTTCCTTGTTGGTAATATTTAGGATACTCGTAAATATTATAGAAAATTATGATATTAATGACCTTATAAATGAAAACTACCATAAAAATGCAATGCTAGTAAAAAGAGCATCTTATATACGGAAAGAATCACTATCAAGCTATAGTGATATGAATAACATGGATGGTAGTATTGCCATTTGCCAGAGTGATATAAACCAGTGCTACCCTTTTCATTACTGCAACTTAAAATCTTTTTTCTTTTGTTTTAGTTGACATCAAAACAGAAAAATTCAAGAATCTGATTTTCTTCTTTTATAATTCTATGCCAGCCTCCTCCTGGAGCACTGCAGTCTTTCAAACAACAGCAACATGCCCAGGAAGCCAAGAACAAAAGAAAATTACAAACTTTGGCGTTGAAGAAAAGATGCTGTACATAAATTTTTAATTTCAGCAGTCATCAGCAAGAAGAGACGGCTACAAGAAAATTCATTATCATCACCTACAATAAAGCACTTTTTTTTTTTGAAAGGCATTTGAACCAAAATGAGTCAAAATAATAGACGATACTCTATATTACTACGGATGAATAACCCCTTAAACGCATGCTTAGTTGAAATTTCAAGAGTGAAATTGAGAGGCTTACGTGAAATCAATATTGGGCTCAACTGAAATCCGTGAACCAAAGCCACCTGCAAAAAAAAACAACAGAGGGGTCTTGGACGAATAGAACAACAATGATATCTGGGGTCAAACAAAGCCATGATCAAACAGCAAGAACCTGCCTTGTCTGCGCTGTAAATATCGCAAATAAAATTCTGGATTTTCCAATTTGATCTTTAATTGAAGAAAGAAGAACCTGAGTAGAGTAGAAGGAGACAGCAATCACATAACCAAACCAACTATAACCCCACTTGCAACGCCTGTAAATCAATATTGTTTCTTCCAGAACAATGAGTTTATATATATATATCCATTTATACATACTCGTGTGTGTATGTGTAAAGAGGAAGAGGGGTTTAGTAGATATGACCTTGTTGTTGTAGCAGAAGGCAGAGAAAGGAGGAGATGCCTTCATTGCTGCTTCTGTTAACTGTTGAGAAGAAGAACCGGATGAGGATGACTTTCAACTTGTAGATTGTAGTCATTGTACTTTTGGGAGTTGGGTTGGTGTGTGTGTGAGAGAGAGTGCGGACCCTTAACTTTAACGGAAAGGACATTTTCCCATAAGGTGCACCAACACCACCAGAGCCACCGCCACCCAATAAACAGAAGGCGCCGGCAAAACCGCCAAGAAGGGCATGAGAGGAGGGAGTTGAGCTGAGACATGTGAGGTTTGGCGTCATGCAAACATCAGCACGCATCGGGGTCGCCATTAAAGCACACTACACAGATTTGTATAACAGCTAGTGGGTGGCCATGAAATCGGAGGACATAGTGTCTCCTCCACTCCAACTAAACAATACTACAATAAGAAAACGTAAAATGCCAAGAATGATACCAGAGGTCACTTCAAGATGCTTTACGTGCATTTCTCAGTGTGTTGCAAACATCGCACAGAAACAAAAATGCATAATTACAGTACATGGAGCTATGCTCTTCCAGTATGTTAACCATTCCAACATGGAGGTAAAAGTATTTTCAAAAATAAAGTAACTGCCAATAAGAAAAATATTTCAGCACTCATCCAGATACCTACAACAACTGATTAACACAGATAAGAAACCTGCAACCCTGATCCCACAAACAACACATATACAATTTCTTCTGAAATGTAAGCAAAGAGATGCATGATACAACCACATTGAAGATACTTTGCATCATCAATCTGCCTTGAATGTCTCATCCAAGTTTTTTACCCATGCAAGGACATGGGATACAGGACCTCTTCTACTCCCCTCCACAACACCAACTTGGAATTGGCATAACCTGTCAGACGGAAGTTGTATGAGAGAACTCCATTGTTGGTGCAAATTATGTCTTCAAACCGAAATATCTGGCGTAAGGTTCAAAGCATCTGAAGATGTCCTTTGCAATCATCTCTGCCGACGAACAGGTGACCTGGACCTTGATCTCCTTCCCCTGCAATAGATTGCACTAGTTAATAAAATATGAAACATTTTTTGAAGGCTAAAGTCCATGACCTGATGCTTTCACCTGAGTTGCTTACTGTTACGATGATAGATGGCTTCACAAATACATTAACACAATCTTAACCTTAGAGACTGAGAAGTAAAATACCTGGTGGTCTCAAAAGAAGAGTAGGGAGAATGCCTGCGCTGGGAATGCTTGCTGTGTGGAGACCGCGAATCTTGTCTAGAAATGAAAACATTCCATACTAAGCCAGTGAGCCAAAACATATAATTAGAGAGACGAATGCTTAGCCTTGCACACAACCAAACTGTATGAGGATTGTCTGTTGCCATAATCTATTCTGCCTCTGGTGGGATTAAATAGCATCCAATATGATTAAATACCAATATTATGATTATTTTTTTAAAAAGGTCACCAGAGACGGATCTTTCTACAACGTGCTGAGAATGCATGAAAGGACTACATGGCTTGGAGCTTGAAACATGGAATTCTTCTTGTAGTAGGAAACACAGGATGCCCTTTGTTTTGTCCTGAACTCATAACAACACTTAAGCTCCCAACAGAGCATTACAGGCATCAACTATTCCACCATACGTATCATGGCAGTGCAGAAGGCTAATAAAGGACAGACAGTCACCAAAAACATTCAAGAAGTTGTGCTACTCCCCATGACTTTTGGGATACAAATAATGGCCTTTCTTGTATGAATCAACAATACATGCATATTTTCTCAGGATAATACATATGCAAAAGTGTGTTAGCAAAACACATATTTCCCCCCTCAATCATAAGACTCAACCATCATATAGAATATTATCAGAAGAGAGACTAGGCGAATACCAAAATGACAGTTTTCTGTGCTCCAAATTACTAAAGAACCCACCATGGTTGATGAAGAATCCAATAGTAGTATTGAAGCACGAAAAATAGTTCTTGAATCCACTGTTATGCTTCTGTTTGCAATGTTGCACAAAGTGGTGCTTTCACAAATGCTCAGGTCGAAAGCTGCATAAAGCTAGCATGACACCAACTGCTCCAAAACATATACAATAGAACCTAACTGAACTAGTATTATAACTAATCCAGGATGGACATCTCCTAATGCATTTATACACTTGCGTGTTTGAAGTTCTATAATTAATAGAACTTTCAGTGAGTCCAACGTAGATCAACTGTTCTAATACACAACAAATGTCTGCAGAATTTTTTTTATCTTTTATTGGTAACAATACGTCCCTCTAAATGTCTCCACTTTACCGTTTTTGAAGAGAGAGATTCTACTCTTGACTCCTCTTTCTTTTTTTTCATAGTTTCTCCACTATGAGATCTGCTAAGTTTCAACCAGAATAGAGAGCAGGAAAATTAACTTGCACCAGAAATTCTCTTTCAACTCAATAATGAGGTAGCAAAGTCACCTTGGATGATTTTAGGAAAATACCCACAAACTTGCTAGCCAGAAACTTACCAGAAAATTTAAACCAGAGCAAAGAAAAAAACAATGAATCTGAAATAAGAACAGAAAAGATCAATCTAACCTGCTATCCTGCTTAACTTCATATGTCAGCAGTTACTTATATCTGGTCAAATGACTTGAGTGGCAGAAACTATTCATTAGAACCCAATAAGATTTAAACAGAGTTTGTCAGGGAATCATTATTCTTTTTCCTTTCCATTTTCTCAAGAGAAGGAAAAAAATTATTTATGGGATTTTTGGAAGTAAGCATGAAAACAAGCCAAACAAAGCCCAGTAACTCAAGCTCAGCCCTTCGGAGCTTGAGGTATGCTCGAGCTTGGCTCAATCTATGTCATAACTTAAAGCAATCTTGTTTGTGCTAAGCTAGTTCCAGCATGGAAGAAATTGAACTTGAATCAAATCGATGGAATTGAGTGGTTAATATGGGATACTAATTGGTTCTTATAGGTATCATTATTATGAGGACATATTGTCTTCTCACAGGTGATGGAGCTTAATTCGGTCCTTGAGAAAAAAATGAAAAGGGAAGCCATGCAAACTTTATACAGCTCTTTATTCAAGTGATGGGGATCTGTTTACACCGCCCCAGTTGTGACAACCTTTATGTGAATGTTGTGACAGCCTTCTGTCATGAAAATATATATAGCTATTTACATGTATAAACATAAATAACGTGAAAGACAGATGAAGCAGGAATATATTCAGACAAACTGAGTACCTTCTCCTAGACCTGTTAGGTGACGGTGATAAGTTACGCCTTTTTGAATGCAGCTTCCTGCATCATACAGCCGAATATAAGGAACCACATTATAAATTTATAAGCTAAGGGGGGGGAAAACAAAAGAGATAAGATATCTGATGATTAACCTTTTAGAATCATCCGATGATTCATCACTTGCATCATTGGCATAACTAACCACTGAGTTGTCCTTGCTGCTTCTACCTCTACTGCCAACTGAAGAAGAACGACGCCTCTTATGTCTGCTTGATTCACTTGCAAGCTTATGTCTTGATCTTTCTCCCTTCTCATCCTTTCTTCGTTCTCTTCTTCTATCACTATCTTCTTCATTAGTTCTTCTGTCTCTTTCTTTTTCCTTTCTATCCTCCTTAACATCAGGATGGCTAGACCTTTTTCCTGATTCAGATTCCTTTGCTTTTTCCCGAGACTTACCACCCTGCTCCTTCTTGACATGCCTCTCTTCCTGCCTTCTATGACTCTCATCTGTTCTATCCTTACCACTATCTACCTCCTTAATAATGTCTTTCCCAGCAGAACTCCTTTTGGTTTCACGCCTGTCATTCTTATCTTGTTTATTTCTGGTTTCCATAACTTGAGAATCATCTGTAGCTGACATTTTGGCAGTAATATTCTCAAGTGGCAGTTCAGTTTTCATGACCTTTTCTCCTACACTATGATTTGGCCTAGAGGCATCAGAACTCTCCAACCTTTTATCACCATCAATGTTATCCTCATCTTCCGCAGCTCCAGAGACCATCTTAGAAGAATAACTGGATCCAACAGTGCCACCAGATGACACTCTACCTGTTCTATTATCACTCAACACATTAACTATAGCACTGTGATTAATTGTTGTCCCATTAGGAACCATTCTGCCAGTGTCACCCTCGACATTTCTGAGACCTTTACTGTGCCCTTCAGTTTTCTCTTGTGGACTGCCATTCTCAACTGCATGTTTATCTTCTGAAAGCTTTCTAGTACTTGGCCGCTGGTGAACAGTATCATCATCATCCTCACCATCATCAGAGGCATAACTAGCAAGACCCAAGACATCTCCAGGAGAGCTAGAAGTAGACTTTCCACTATTATCTTCATTTTCAGTTCCCTTTGTTTTGGCTGGAATTAGAACCCTTGCAGAAGGGTTAGGAGTTGGAACTGCTGGAGCAGATGGTGAAAGTTTATGATTTGGAGTGACAACATTTTGCTCAACTGCAAAAAAAGAAGTGATAACATGCACGTAATTTTAGAGAAGGAAGAAAGTTATCAGAGAAGTTGGGTAGTTGCACAACAAAAATACAAAAGATAAACAAGTAAAAGATCTGTAAGTCATATATTCATCACCTTCAACAGTGAGATCATCTTCACCCAGAACTTTTGTAGCAATTTCGTCAAAAAGTTCATCAGTAACCTGTTCAAAAGCAAAAGTCAAAACACCCACGAAGAAACAAAATAAAAGAAGCTCATTAACTTTTCACTAGCTGCAACCTTCAAAAGAACTTCAGTTAGGATATGCTTTATTTCCTGGTTTATTGCTGCCATTCTAGCTGCTTCCACATAGTCCTACAGAGGTCATGGGAAAAATAAATAGTAGTTCAATTTACAGATAAGATGAAGTTCACCCAAGTAACCATGCGATGATCTCAAAAACACCAGAAATTCATTGACCAAGTCCACAGATAGAACTCATACAGGAAAGCAAATTTCCAAAATGAAGAGGTGAAAATGAACATCACAAATAAGAAAAAAACCTCATCGTCGTCATCCTCTTCGGTAAATTTAGAAGAGTCAATGCTTTTGCTATCTGCCTGATCAGCCTTCCCAAGAGATTTATCAACAGCTTCGATGGATTCGATTTCCTCTTTCAGCTCTGAAGCAGCATTTACAATAACAGCTTTCTTCTTAATTATTTCCTCTCTTAGCCAGTTAGGTACTGAAGCCTGAAATTTTCCAAAACAAAGATTGCAGGACCAATTATGTGACTTTGTTTGTAGGCACAATTAACTGTATAAGCAGAAAATCTGGAGTAGAAGATTAAATTACCTTTTTAGGGCGTTCAGAAACACTAGAAACCATGTAAACATCACCAGGAAAAGCTGTTGTTGGATGAAGTCCACTTCCGGCACCAATGCCAAAGGGTGCACCAACAGATGGAATTGTCGACTGGAAGCTTGACCCAGGCATCCTTCCAAATAGAGGTGCAGAATGTCCAGGAACTGGAGAAGGTACAGCTATGGAAGGATCATGCTGTGAAGAATGAAACGAACATTAGGACAATCAAAGCAGGACTCTAAATTATATGAATATTCAAATCAGAACAAAGACCTGTTGTCCTGATTGGAGTACTGGAGGGATTGGAGGATAAACTGCTCCAGGGGGGGTCCAACTATGATTGGAAGGTGCAGCAGCAACAGGATCCACACCTCTCATAGGTCCTCCTGATTTTGGTTGGGTAAGTGGATCATGATTATGACTAAATCTATGTGAAAAAACTAAAGGCTGATCACTAAGATCAGTTGGGACCTCCATTGACTGGTTGCCAACTGCATAATAGGGCTGTTCCATTGAAACTGATCTACCAACAGCAGGCAGTGGCAGATGTACATGGTGTGGTCCTTGACTTGAGTCAATGGGCAAATGGAAAGACTTGAAGAACTTTTCATTTTGAATTCCAGCCTCTTCTTTACCTGGCATTTGAGTGAGTAGTTAAACAACTAATTCATTCGAAAATTTTATTTCAGGCACCAAGAATTCCAATGTTTGGGTTGTGTGAATACAAAACTCGACTTTTACCACAAGTTTCTGAACCACCAGAAATGAAGACTTTTGAATTCTTAATATTGCAAAATGCAAAACAAAACGGTACTGAGAATGCTCTGATCAGAGTGTACTAGTGTAGAACCTAGAAGTTGAATTTACAATTATCTACAAAGTACTGATATACAATAATCCAACACATGATATTTAAAAATGAAAGGTATCTCCTAACACAAACCACAATTAGATTGTGGCTCATGTTTCCCCTCCCTCAATCAGATAAAGAGATCATTTAGCTAAAGCATTTTCTTTCAGCCATTGTTGGAACCATTACATGACCAAGTGTTTTAGAATTTTATAAATATTTTGTAAGCAGAACATTTTTTTTTATCCCTAGTGCCATATGCAGAAAATTATTCAAAATTTTCAGCTGTATTAATAAATAGCCCTTCCTTTCAAAATTAAATAATTATACCATAAACGAAGCCAACTGAAACAAAAACATTAAATAAACAAAAAAAGGAAACCATCTCAGACAGGTTTGGAACTCGAGTAAAAATTTGTAAGAATCATTGCAAAATGCACACAACATTTCTCCCCAGGCAACTGCCAACATGACCACCACCATGCTCCCCCACTTTCTCCTTTGCCAGAAATATATATATATATATATATCTACATAAATTAAAAAAGCTTCCAAATACATTGATCTTGGAGCCATTAATAGTTCATTCTCAACCATGTTATGTATACACCATTATTCCCTCCAATATCCTCCGCTAGATGAAATAGATTGTTGTTTAGGTCACATTTTATTTGGTCGCCTCACTTTGCTTTTTTATAGTGTTTGGGCAATTCAGAGGATTAAGGGGAACTTGCATGGCAGACCCATTTATTGTGATGACTGTTTGGCCTTATTCAAGGTCCATCTGGACCTGTTTGACACACGCCAGCATTTAACAAGCCTATTGATCATCAGTCACCACCCACTACCGTCTAGAAACCACTAGTAATTAGCATGCCCTTCAAAGGCTACTCACCCCGTCATAGCCATGAGGCTTATTTCTTGGTGCAACTCAATTGGCCATGGCTTCGCTATTTAGAAACCAATTGTATTTTGTTTGGCTCATCTGATACAGTTGATTGACTCTGACCAAACCAAAAAATAACCACTATGAATGCAGTTATAGAGGAACTAAACAACTAAGATGGTCCCTTTACAGAGGAGGTGCAAATTAACAATCCTGTTTGCACCATTGAGAAATAAAACCTGTCAAAAGCAGATATATGAACAAGATGAAAACAGAAAAGTGCAACCACCAGGCACTTAAACATTATGGCCAACTGAAGGAAATCAGGTAAACGAAGAAATTATTTAACCTTCCAACAACAGTCATAGTGCCAACGGGAGGAAAATGGATCCATGTAGTCGACCCCAAGTAACTGGAACAAAGGTTTGTTTTGTTTAGTTGAGAAATATGAAAATACCAAGATTTCATAAAGTTATTGCTCAAATTTAGCCTATTAATCTTCTAAATATTGATATTTCTGAGTTGTCTAATTTACAATCGATACGGTTATCTAATTTGCCTCCCAAAGAGAGAGAGAGAGAGTGAATAGGGAAGGAAAGGAAAAAACATGCATCAATACTAATGAAGCTTACCGGCATCATGGTGATTTAGAAATGAAAACTATCGGATAGACAGTTTCACACAAAACAGAGCTCACATCACAAGCTAGCCTAAATAGGTAAGTACTATCACAGATAGATGATAAATCAATTAAAGAATTACTGTATGATAATCAAATATGAAAAGAATTTAGTACTAAAAGGGGACAAAAAGAAAATTGAACAAATAAATAGAGAAAGAGAGAAAAATCATATACATCAGATTTAATATCTACACAAACCCTAGAGGTCTGACGCTCCTTATTAATAAATTTGAATCTCAACAATGGCTTCTACTAACAACTTATATTAGTTGACAGGATCTACAAACATCCTGTGAGTGGCTTCAGATACAATTTGGAAACTCTGTTAACTTATAAAGTTGACAGGATTTACAAACGTCATATGAGTGGCTTCAGGCACAATTCAGAATCTATGATATTAAATAATCCGAGTTCTATAGAATCAGTTCTTGAGCACATGCTTGACATGCAGAATCGATATGCCAAGTAAATTATTACCTGTAACAGAAGAATAACTAGAAGGTACCTCCTGCAGATGAACTGCTGAACTTGTAGGTGAACTTTCTTGATGAGCAAATACAGCATTTGAATCTCCTGTCAAATTTCCATCTCTAGCGCTGTAAGCTAAATGCTCATCTGGAACAAAAGAAGATTGTCCAGAACTGATGGATGCAGACTCCTGTAGATGAACAACTGGTGGCCTGTGTGGGGGTGCAGCTGGAGGTGGATACTGTTGATAGCCTGATGCTGGAAGCAACAGTTGAAAAGGATCAGCAGTTTGAGGATACCGATCATAATAATGAGACTGTTCTTCCAATCTGCCAACTTGGATAAACTGTGACTGTGAATGCTGATTATCTGTTACAGCTTGGGCTGCTGCCCACGCTCTGGCCTTGGCAGCCCAATCTTCTTCATTGTGCTGGACTGCCACTGCAGTAATCATGAAAAGTTTAGCACAAAGTCAGTAGCATTTTTTTATTTTTTTAATAAGTAAAAGCAAGAAATATATTAAAAAGGTTCCAAGGGGATACCACCCAACTACAGTATTAAAATCAAAAAGAATATACCAGAATCCTATACCCACTATACTTCAAGAAGGTACATACAAAATCCAAAAATTGGCTTATGGACGAGTCAACCCCTAAGTCACCAATTCGCCAAGCCCGAGCGGATGCGGGAGCGGGAGCGCAAGAGCATCCTTTGTTAGAAGAACTGAGAGTGAGAGCACCTCCAAATCGAGTATATATTTATATATATATATATATATATATTTAAATCAATATACGTTTGTTTAAATAAATTTATACCTATGAACATGCATTTAAGTAATTTTTAATTTTTATGCTTCAATTCTCTGTATATGCAGTTTGTATTTATTAGATACAAAGATATATAATAAAAGAAAAAAGAAACAAAAACATTTATAAAATGATTCTTGTAGCTCAGTGGTGAGAATGCTTCATTCAGCTGATTGGGGTCGCAGCTTCAATCCTTTGCCTGGGGAGAGTGAGGCGACACATGGGTGAACTGCTACAGTGAGTTCAGCCGCACCATCAAGTGCCCACGTGGCGCTTTGTCATTCATTAAAAATCCAATTCGGCTACAGTCTGTGAATTTGACCATGATAATCCACGGATTTGACCCGGATTGATGTTGAGTTCATGAGTTCGCACTCGAAGTCGCAGTTCATGGGGGGGTTCACACAAACTGTGTGACCTAGGTCAGCCCCACCTGAAAACCAACTATACAAAAGAGATAACAGTCTACTCTTTAATTTGAAAATAGGCTCCTAAAGGATGTTTAGACTGGAAAACACTTCTAGCAGTATTTCTTTGCCCTGGGGGAGGGGAAATTGACAAGTACGAAAATAGAGAAAGGGTCCAGAGCGGAAAAAAATCTACTGTCAACAAAGGAAAGCAGCAGATGTAAAACATCCATTTAAATGCTCCAATAAGTGCAAGTTAAACTCCTTAGACTCATCCCAAAATCAAAATTAAACCCCTTAGTTGGACAATGTTAAGCACTGTTAACAAGTATGCATTCAATAAGAACACCAACAACAAAAAGAAAAAAAGAAAAAACCCAAAAATAATGCAAATAAGTCATGGCTAATGTTTCACTAGCCGTTTTTGTTGGGCTGAACTTTATAAAAGTGGCTCCTAGCACCTTTACACGCTATAGTTTCTTCCAAA
The DNA here is from genome assembly GCA_033060915.1 of Euryodendron excelsum. Classification (NCBI taxonomy): domain Eukaryota; kingdom Viridiplantae; phylum Streptophyta; class Magnoliopsida; order Ericales; family Pentaphylacaceae; genus Euryodendron; species Euryodendron excelsum. The sequence continues at coordinate 2,653,926 of CM065388.1, forward strand.
TTGATCTCGTCTATTTTTTCTGACCACCCCCTAAACCCCCAAAAAATCAAAAGCAGCATGGGAGGATAAAAGAAGTAGAAACAAGAACGAATAGAAACTAAGAAAGTTTCATAGGGAGTTTAATAGATTATTAAAAAAAAAAAAGATTACGAAATTGTGTTCTTAGAGTTTATGCATACAAAGATAGATATATTTTTCTTTTTTATAAGTTCTTGTACTAATGTAAATGCCAAAAGGGGGGCCACATTCCTATACCCGTGCTATAAAAAAAGTGCCTATACACTATGATCCTCCTACATACACACTGCCACAAAATCACTCTTATCCTTCATTTTTTCAATTTTTTTGTAGGGTTGTAGCAGTGTTTCCAAGACACATAATATACATACCCCATGTTGGCATGTTAAATTCATGCTTCATAGCTTCTTCAGGAACTAATAAGGTCAGGCATTGAACTGAGTAAATTATAAGAACAATACCACGTTCCAGTCATAAGAGTTCTGTCTAAGGAAGTTATCCAAAGGCATGAGAAAACAGAAAAAATGAAGTAGGTGGAATCTGTGCCCAGCTAAATGCGAAAGATCATAATGACAAGGTAGACTTTGTTAATTCAGACTTGGTTCACATGTTAGATGATCATATTTCCATCCAGAGGGTATACATCTATGAAAGCAACAAGTCTACATGCATACCAATCAAGTAGGTGAAAAAATTATGTAGAATTTAATTGGTAACAAGAAATCCAAGAACGAGAAGACAAGAAAATGAAGTGATCTTTTTTTTGACAAGTAAAAATGAAGTGGTCATATAAAGACAAATGATTTCCACAGACTAATTTGATTATCAACCGACCTGGGTACTCCCAACCTTGATGAGGACCGCCGTTTGCATTTCCCCAATGCTACAAACATTTAAGAATTACTTGTTAGTTCACATGTGAATTGATTGACATTGATTTTCCTTCAACAAGTATGCACCAAAACAGAGTCTTCTATAAACAAAAGCAAAAGATATATCACATCCTCCTATTACAAGTAACAAGTTTCCTCGTGAAAAATATGCACAGCTCAAATTGTCAAATACACATTCAAAATATATAGAAAGACTAAATTTTCACCGTAACTATAATCCCGAATTCAACTAAAGAAAATTTACCAAATCAATAATTTTACTTTCTTTGTCCAAAATAGGTAATTGTGAGATGAAAAGGTGAAATAAAAACAAAAGGAGGAGGAGTGCAGGAAAAAAGTTGTTGGTCCTAGGTCGAAGGATACAGAAAAAAGTTGTCAGTCCTAAGTTATGTAATTAGACTTTAACAAGATTTCAAAGAGTTGATGAAATAAAAACTAATGGTTTGCCATCTCAAAGGTCTATAGCTGCATTGGATGGCTGAATTCCTGACCTTGGGGTATTCGTGCCAGAGAGTGAGCATACACATTAGGGTGTATGTACGTGTGTGAACGTGGATGTGTGTGTGTGTGTGTGTGTGTGTGTGTGTGTGTGTGTGTGTGTGAGAGAGAGAGAGAGAACGAGAGAGAGAGCAACAGAGAGGATCATTCAACAATAATATACTCTTTGTTAAGTCGCGGTTTGATTCAGATGCTTTCCTAACTACTATTATGGAGATTAAGATTGTGAAGTCTTTGTGGTTAAAAGTTCTTTTTTGAAAATTAATATGAATAGACAAATACTAATAAAAAAAATTACTTGACAATGGCAACTAACCCAAGCTCCACTAACTATGTAATCAATCTATTGCATTCAACAATACCTTTCGTTCTTTTTTTATACTGCTTAAAACAGAGTTCATTACTCAACAAAACATTAACAAGTCCATTCGGAAAATGGCAACTGAGCCCAGCTCCACAAACTATATAATCTATCTATTGCATTCAGCAATAATCTTTCAAAACCAATTCATTAAAATTTAAGACAGAAACAGCATTTAAACAATAAATAAAAAAAGGTACTGCTGAGAACTAAAACCCTAGAGAGATCACAGAAGAAAGCAATAATCTAACCTAATGCCAACAACAGAGGGGTCAAAAGATGCTGATGAGTAGTTACCTGAGGAAAAGATTGAGAAATCTGAGAATGAGGATGACATGGTGGAGGCACTTGAGGTCGATGAGACTGAGGAGGAGGAGGAGGTGGTGGGTACTGGCTGGGAAGGGAATGCGCAGGATAAGAAGGGTGAGGAGGAGGCGCAGCATATGGAGGGGGAGGGAGGTGATCGGAGTGATGAGATGGAGGAGCCCACTGCTGGCGAGGCGGTGGAGGCGACGGAGGTTGGTACTGAAATTGCCCGGAGTACCAGGGGCCACCAGGCGGAGGAACCGGCTGCCTAAGCGGCGGTTGGTGGTGTGGATCAGCCATGGACGGCGGCAGAGGTGGCGGAGGCCTCATGTACCGGTGAGTCTGCCGATAGTCCATCTTTTTACTCTGCGCTGTGTTATTAGGTTTTTACTACGGCGATTGGAGTAAGAAGAGGGGCAGGGAAAGAATCGGAACTAGGGATGGCAAAATTCCCCGGATAGTCGGGTCCCCGACCCGACCCTAATAGGACGGGTTTGGGGCTTTTAATCGGGTAGAGTCGGGTATGGGGATGAAAATATAAACCCGTTCGGATTTGGGGCAGGAATGGGAAAAAGGTAACCCGACCCAATTCCGACCCGATTACACATTAAAAATACCAAAATATCATTTTCTAGGTGTCTTAACTATTTGGACTAGCAATTTATTGGATTTTTAGACTTTCTTTTCTTTTGTTGTTTTTTAACCTTGACTCTATGCAAATTTATCAACTTTAGATTATTTGTTATTTAGCAAATTTTGTTGTGGAAAAGTATGTTAGATTGTTCTAACTAATTTGAAAGATTCATATCTTATTCAAAAAATAAATGAACTAATCTTAATCTAATCGGGGCGGGGCGGGGCGAGGTTGGGTTCCTTACTAGTGGGGCGGGGCAGGGGCAGGGGCAGGGGCGGGGAGAGGGGTCAAGCGGGGCGGGTCGGGGTCAGGGAGCGGGTAGACTTAAACGGGGCGGGAGTGAAATAAGGGTCCCCCGACCCATACCTGCCCCGCTGCCATTCCTAGTCGGAACAAACAATATCTTTAGATTGAATTAGTACATACTACATATATAGCATGTAATGAAAGGGGATTTTGGAGGTGAGAGAGTTTATGCGAGTTATTTTAAAATTTATTTCTTAATTACAAGTTATTTTATTAATTACTAAATTCATATTAGAGCACCTTAGCTTTCTAAAGTGGTTCTCTTAATTATTTTAGAGAGTCAAACTTTAAAAATTGACTCAAAAATGACATTCCAATTGACTATTTATATGGCTCTCTATTTTAAAGAGTTTCATTTTAGCTCTTTAAATATAGAGAGTCAAAAATCACTCTCTAAATTTTAATTCACTAATCTCTCACACTCTCTCTTTCTCTTCTCTTTTATTTCTTCTTTTAGGCTGAATGTTGAAAAAAAAATAATTCATGAAGTGGTTAGTTAAAATAGCGAGTATCGTTAGAGCATTTTTTTTAAAAATGATTAGCTAAAATAAAAAAAATAAAGTTTTTAAGTATATTTTGATTAGCTATTTTAGAGAGTAGTCTTAGAGATGCTCTTATGCAATTTATTGTGTTTTGAAGACACAACTTCAATCTTGAAATCGTATTTTTAGAACACAACTTCTCAAATAACTTGGATTTGGTAAATAAGTTTACAACAATGTAAATGCAAGCTAATTAGACACGAATACTCAAGAGTTAAACTTATAATATTATTGAGCAAACAATCTTGGAACGGGAGGACTGTAGAGGTCATGTAATTAGTCGAGGTGTGCGCAAACAGGCTTAGACACTCGATTAACAAAAAAAAAAAAAAAAACACAAACATGGATGTCTTCCTTTAACCATGTTTCAAAAAGACTACAATTAACAGTCATTTAATTTGCTGCATAATCGCCATCAAATATGTTTATACAAGGTGGTGAATATTGAATAATAGTATAAGTTTCTTAAGTCTTCGTGTACCAAATTTTAGGTACGTTTATTTGCATGATGAAATCAGGGTATAAACAATAGCAATTTAATGGGATAATGGATGGAATTACAAACTAAATGCGATGTTTTATACTACGTTTGGTTATAATGGAATACAAGAGATAGGGTTAAATTGGATTGTTAATTTGAAAGGGAATAGACCATACCCTCCGATTTGGCATCCCACCCCCTGGGATGATGCATCCCATGATTTAGTAGTTCAGTCAGTCCTCTTAAATGCTAAACATTGCATTTTTCTGTCCCAAATAGAAATGCGCATTTAGCCGTCCTTGCATCTTGGACTACTTCTGTCATTGCAAAAGAGTAAAAATTTGGAAGGTTGAAAGCTCGTCTACTTGTTTACAAATGTTACCACAACTTTAGGAAGCTTAAAGGCAAACGCAACATTAAGAAAAGGCTGTAGAGTATGGGTCATGAAACATTTGACAATGAACGCATTCTTTTTTTAGGGGGAGAGGAGGTTCTTGACCAACTATATTTTTCGCAATGCTGACAAATAAGCTCTAGAAGGTTTCAGTGATGATCCATGTAACACATATGCTTCAAAGCCTCTTGGGAGTCGGACTCAATGACCACCTTTTGAAACTTGAGACTCCAAGCAACGTCCAGGCCTGACCATATAGCCTAGAATTCAATCCTAACACGAACAACATGACCAATGGTAGAGTAGAAACCACCCAAACAAGAACGAGACTCATCTCTGATGACTCCAATTGTTGAGGGACCTGAGAACCCCAAGGTGGAACCATCCACATTGATTTTGAACCAATTAGGCTTAAGAGTTTGCCAATTCACTACCAACTTGGATTTTTTGAGATTAATATTTTGTCCAAACAAATTGCAGAAATTAGACAAAACATCCACTATGGCATTGCAGCTATTAGAATTAGCTTGAGCAAATATGAGTAAGTCCTCAGCAAAAAACAGATGAGATAAACAAGGTCCATTCCCAGCAATTCTAATGCCTTTTCACAAATTATCACACTTTGATTTATCATTAAGGAAAATCTTTTCATACAAAGTACAAAAAGATATGGGAAAAAAAGGTCTCCTTGCCATAACTCCCTTGTAGGGAAAATTTTGAGGAGACATTCTCCATTCCACAAAACAGAAATGCTCATAGTAGTAACACAATACTGTTAGGTATTTATACTAAAAGACATGTTTTGTGTAATAATTTTAATATTTATTAATAAATTAGTTATTCATTTTTAATAAGAATCTATGTGAGTAATGTTTGCCTTGCATTATTTATTGATTCTATATGTGTGTCTCTTATTCTATATTGTAGATGATTTAGTGTGTAAAGTACGACTTACACACGAAAGATCAGATCATCGATTTTTATAGAATATAAGATTATCGTTCACAGTCTTATATTAAACTTGACACACCATTAATAGGACTGTAGCACGAGATTTTAATAGATTTGTCTTGGCGATAGAGAACGGTATAATTTCAACTGTTTGAACTAGTACACTTTGTGTGTATTGAACAGAACCATGTTGAAGTAATTATTTTTATACTAATTATATAAAATAATTAATATCTCATGATTATTATGAATGATTATTATCTTAATCCTAATATAATAAATAGACACGTGCATATAATGTTTATAGTTTTGATTCATAAAAGAGTGAGTTTCTTTGTGAGTCAATAAACTCAGTGATTTGAATAATAATATTACGTGTATGGTGAATATTAATTATTGATAGAATCCACGTTCTAGTATAGGAATTGATGATACACCATTGAGGAAGTTTATAAGTTTTGATTATGTTAAACTCTGCAGGTAGATCATGAATCCGGCATATTAATAAATTAAGTAGAAGATCTCAATGAATTAAATAAGTCTATTAAATTTAATTATCAGTAATTTAATAGCCGAGTTGCAGTCCCAAACAAATAAACGATAAGATCAATCCAAAATTGGTTTAAATTAAAAATTTCCAAAGTGTTTCTTAAAAACTCCTAAGAAACTCTATAATATGTTTTTTCCAAATCAATTTTCATAATCAAACCCCCAGTTTTATCTTTCTTGGCTCTTAAAGTATAAATGACTTCTTGAGCAATAATGATGTTATCAGTTGTCCTTCTTCTAGGAATGAAACTGCTTTGAGTTGGGTGAATGATTTTATCTAGAAGAGGCCTAATTCTATTAACCAGAATCTTACTCAATATTTTATAAATGACATTGCATAGACTAATAGGTCTAAATTGTTTAATAGTTTTAGGGATATTAGTTTTGGGAATAAGGGTCACGGGGGTTCTATTAATTTCCTTAGGAAAGTTTCTATTCTGAAACACTCTTCTACTCACAGCATCCCAATATTTATGGAAGAATATGGCTTGAAAAAGCCATCTCTTTCAAGGACATTGAAAGCATGAATACTCTTGACAGCATTTCAAATTTCTAAATCTAACAAAGGTTTATTTAGCTGCAAGTTATCCTCAGAACTAAATTTGGGACTAGAAATCTCATTAAGATCATCACTAGTTTGGCGAGAGTCCTATTGTTTAAAGAGGTTAAGGAAGTACTCCTGCATACCAGTCTTTAGGCTTTCAGAATCCGAGATCTATTGGCCACTATCATCTTTAAGGGACTCTATTTTATTTTTCTTCTTATGTATGATGGTAGTAAGGTGAAAAAATTTAGTGTTTTTCTCCCCTTGAGTGATCTATTTGGATTTTAATTTATGATACCACAGCATTTAATATAGACTATTTGGTTGGAAGGCCAACACTCTATCCCTTGCAGGAAGAACCACTCTTTTCCAGGCTGTCACTTTTGCCATACCAACCTATACTATGCAAATCACTGAAGTACCTGGAAGCATATGTAAAGAGATTAATAAATTAAATAGAAATTTCATTTGGGGTGAGACTGAGAGTAAGAAAAAGGTCCATCTTATTGACTGAGATGTTATATGCTGAAAAAAAGTGAAGGGAGGGTTAGCAATTAGAAAGGCTAGAAATCATAACCTGACTTTTCTTACTAAATTAGGTTGGAAGATCATAGATGGGGATAACTCTTGTTGGACCCATGTCCTTAGAAGTATCTCAAAAATCAAAATATCTTTAATTGGCTAGAAATACATAAAGGCATCCCACACCTTGAGAAGCATCATTAAGACTAGAAAGTTCCTTAAAAAAAGGACTAAATGGGTGGTTGGTGATGGTAATAAGATATCCCTTTGGTTGGATTGGTGGTGTGGAGAAAAACAACCTAGTTGATTCTTCCCTAAGCCCTCACAATGATAGTAATGCCAAGATCACCAACATTATCAATAGTAATGGAGAATGGGATACCTCAGCCATCAAAATATTTCTTAGTCCCTCATAAATATAGGTAATCAACAAAGTTCAGTTACCTAGATATGCTAGTTCATTTGATGCTCCCCTATGGCATGAAGATCTTAATAGTAAGTTCTCTACTGCTTCAGCTTATGAATTGATTTCTGGCAACTCTAGTGTCTAAGGTGATTGTAAATGGATTTGGAAACTCAAGCTTCCTAACAAATTGAAAACCTTTATCTGGCTAGATATGCAAGGTAAGTTAATGACTAACCAAATGAGAGTTATTAGGGGACTTGATACCTCTAACCTATGCTCAAGGTGCCAGACATCCTTTAAAACTCTTGAGTCTTAACCATTTTTTTAAACAGTGTAACAAAGCCAAGTCTACGTGGATTACTCTAATTAATGGTTTACTGGTGAGAAAGATAAGCCTTTGGAAGATTGGCTTATCCAAAATTTAAAATTGGATAAACTGAAGTATGGAAATGGACACTGGAACATCATGTCTACTACTCTAATTTGGCAAATCTAGAAAGACAAGAATAGAGAAGTTTTTGATAGGGAAGTGACTGACCCCTGAAAGAATACTGAATTAAGCACTTAGATATGTTGAGGAAATTGAGGGGGCTTTCTTTCCCCTTGTTTCCTCAGCAGCATTAGACCTAAGCTAATTAAATGGTGTTTTCCAAATGTAGGGAAGCTAAAGCTAAATTCTGATGGGAGATCAAGAGGAAACCCAAGCCCAACAAGGTTCGGAGGACTATTCAGAAATAAGGGAGGCAACTGGATACATGGATTTTGTTGAGTCAATGCCTTGATTTTGATGATAACAAAACATGGTTAAATGATCTAATAATTCTACTTAGTGTGCAGATGAATTATTAATTAGATCTTGACTTGAAGCTTATCATAATAGAGGATTTATGATGAAAAGCATGATGAAGTGATGTATTCTACAAAGGTGATATTATAAGAAGAAAAAGAAATCTCAAGTTGATGAAAATCCTAGATTGAAGATTGATAAGCATGAAAGAATAGCATATTCAACAATGGTGATTTTATAAGGGAATAAAGATGATGGATATCAAAGAAGAAGAATGAAAATGATCAAAGTCTTGATTTAAAAGAATGAAGACTTTGAGTACTTGAAGATATCTTGTAAGAATGGAAAAAGGAGAGACCAACTCAAAAACATAAAAGCTTTCTTGATGGATGTAAAGATGTCTTGAAGACATGGAAGGAATCACAAGATTTGGAAAGCTTTCTTGAGTTGTTGAAGTCCATGGAGAAGCCATGTTGATTGAAGAAATGAAGATTCTAAGTCATGGAAGCTCTCTTGAAGATATTGAAGAAGACTTGAATCAATGGATGAAGCTATGATAATGAAAGAGCTCTACAAGTGATGAAAATGAAGAAAACTCACCTTGAATGGATTGAAGATGTTCTTGGAGTCATCTAATCTTGAAGAAGTGTTTGCAAGCTTTAAAAAGCCTATTTAGATGATCCTTGAAGAGATTGGAAGCTTTGAAAAAGAATGAAGAAAAGTTGCAAAAATATGGGTTTTGGTAAAAAGAGTCGACCCCTCAAGCAAGAAGAGTCGACTCATTCGAACAAAGCCTTGGAATTCTGCTGGAAGCTTAAAAGAGTCGACTCCTGGCCAAAAAGAGTCGACTCATGGTAACAGAGAACAAACAATTCTGCAGACTGCTGAAAAGAGTCGACTCCTGGGACAAAAGAGTCAACTCATTTGGACAGAAACTTGAAAAATCTGCTGAAATGCAAAAAGAGTCGACTCCTAGACCGTAACGGCTAGTTTTCTGACAGACGGTATGGGCAAAACTTCAACCAAATCTTCTCCCATACTTCTCCAACTGCTAGAATCGATCCATACCTATATATATGAGATACATACAGCTTCAAACAAGAAGAGAAGAGCAATCATACCATTCATATCAAGTGCTTGAAGCTGAAAATCACCTGTACCTCACTGCCATATATTTTTGCTGAGTGTTTAAAGTTATCCATTGAGTTGTATTCATTCATATACTCACTAGGAGAGTCACTCTTTGTATAATCTTCATTCATTCTCATTTGGGTGGGTTTGTAATCGTGTAAGTTTGAGTGTTCTTGGAAAAACACTTGTAAGTTTAAGAGAAGCTTGGACAAAATCTCTTGGGTTTTGAAAGCTTGGGAAGAAGCTTTTGTAAAGAGTGAGCTGGGCACTCGTGGCACAACCAGCAGCTGTGTAAGGAGTATTACATAGTGGAATTCCTTCGAAAGGATCGAAGAAGAGAGGACGTAGGCAAGGTTGGCCGAACCTCTATAAATCTGGTGCACTTCCTTTCTGCCTCTGTTTTGTTTAATTACTCACTATACATGTTTGCATAAATATATATATATATTGATATATACTCCACTTGCTTGATATATATATTTCGATTAATTATTGTTAAAATACATAAACAAGTTTTAAGTTGAAATTCTTGTTAAAAATTCGATAAAACCCAATTCACCCCCCCCTCTTGGGTTGCCTACTTGGGCCAACAGATTTATGGGGAAGCTAATGAATGTACGAGCTTGGAGGCAGAGTTATGAGGAATTTGCAGGGGACTAACAATCATCCTGGAAAAAGGGTTATGGGAGGTGGAGATCGAAGCCAACTCTAAAGAGGTAGTAAAGCTCATACTTGATTAACAAGAACAGGCAAATTAGTTCAAGACTCTAATTGAAGACTCTTGATCATGGGGAAGATTGGTGATTGTACAAGCTTAGAGGCCTCTCTATGGGGAATCTACAGGGGACTAACTATTATTCTGGAAAAAGGACTGTGGGAGGTGGATATAGAAGCTGATTTTGAAGAAGCAGTTCAGCTCATCCTGGATGATCAAGAGCAGGCTAATCCTCTTAAGACCTTGATTGAAGACGCTAAATATTTGATAAGAAGGTGTAGATGCTCACTTCGACACGCCATAAGATAAAGTAACAATTATGATGATATCTTGGCCAAAATGGGGAGTGGCCAAAATGAGCGATTGGTATTGCTGGAAGAACCCCTAGAATAGCTGAGATCCTTTCTTGTAAGGGATATGCTGGGGGTGACCTTCTTTAGGGTTTAACTTCTTTCTGTTTTGTTTATTTTCGATGTACCAAAAAAAAAAAAAGATTGAAGACTCCAAATATCTACTCAGAAGATGCAGATGCTCCCTTCGTCACATCTTAAAAGAAGGGAACAAATGTGTTGACAAGTTTATAAAAATGGAGAATGACCAAATGAGCGCTTAGTTTTGTTAGAGGACCCCCTAAAGCAATTGAGACCCCTTCTAGTGGGGGATATGCTAGGTGTAGGTTCCATTAGGGAGTAGTTTTTGTTGTTTTGTTTTTATTTATGGTGTATCAAAAAAATTCACTACCAACTTGATTTTTTGAACTAAGAGATTTTGTTTTTGATATCTTCTCAAGATTTGTATTCACCGAATTACTCAAGTCTAGTAGTTAGATAGTATTGATATTTTCGTACTCATAACTATTAAATTTTATCAAATGACATATTTTTTTAGAAGTCTCTTAATTTGTAGTAAATTATTATTATTATTATTATTATTAATGTAATAAAATACTGCTTTGTAATTTAATAAATTAATTATTTAAAAATTTAATATTACTTCTAAATCATAACCACTGCACTTTTTATTTTTCAGATAAAGAGGGAGAGAAACGTGTTGCTGGTTCCGCGAGGCAGTTGCCGCAGTGCCGAACAAGGGATCCAACAGGCTTGCGATGCTGACCGTTGACTATGAAACCCCAGCCGCCGCAATTGTATCTTTATTCAGAGTTTCAGACCAATCGACGGCCGAGAAAGCGAGGGTCGTCCAAGTGACGGCGAAGCAAGGCAATTCCATTACACGCCGCTTAATTGTTTTACCAACAAAACGACACAGTTTAAGGGTGAGATTTTGCAGCGTCTGTGTTTGACGTATAATCAACGCTTTCCGTTGCCGTGAGAAAACAAGAGACTGCGACTACTGCCACGGGCCATCGCCTACATAGCGCCACGTTCACATTTTTTCTAGACAACTTTACCCTCATCATGCCTCTTTATTCCAACGGTCTCGGCGCATATAAACACAAAATTAATGGCCCTTTTAGTCTTTCCATATCCCAATCAGCAAAATTATCTCCAATCCTGCTTTCTCGGCTCCAACTCCATGTCTCAATTCCGTTCTCTTTCTCTCTCCTCTCACTCCTCTCCCCTCTACCCAGACGCCGTTGAAGCCTGACATGGCCGTATTGCTCGGAAACTTGGCACTACTACTGGACGTGACGTCGCCCCGGATCGCAGTTCTGAATCGCAAGACTCGACCGGTGCCGGCCGATCTGATATTGAGCTTGTTCAAGAAAGAAACTCACCAGCACATCCCAATCGCCACGGCCAACAGCTTCGAATCTGACAAAGAGAACCGTAATCAGAGAGTTAACGTGCGAGGGAAGGCGAATTCGAAGGTTTATGCGGTGGATTTCGCGGGTTTGAGCGACGACGATAGTAACGGCAACGGCAACGGTAATGGGTACGAGGACGAGGAAGAGGAGGCGTTTGATTGGGAGAAAGAAATGAGGAAGAGACTGAAAGAGATTGAGGAGATGAGAGAGTTGGAGAGGAAGGCGGAGGAGTTGCAGAGTCGAATGGAGGATGGCGATGGCGAAGGCGAAGGCGAAGGCAAGGAAGAGACAGAGGAAGAGAAGAGGATGAGAGTCAGAAAGGAGCTCGAAAAGGTTCGATTCTAATTTTAATTTTAATTTTTTGGTAGTCTCTACACTGAAATTAGTGAAGAAAAGCAAATAGTTAAATATTGCAGAAAGTGGTTTGCTTTGTCATCCTGTGTTTGGTTGCTCAGAAAATGGAGCAAAAGTGAAGATTAACCTATTGGAAGCTTAGACTTTCCCGTTAAACAAATTCAGTAGAAGTATCTCTTGAGAAACTAGGTACATTTCACCCATTACACTTAACTTAAGGTTCGATTTTAATTTGAATTTTTTGTTAGTCTATTCAATCAATAGTGAAAACAAAAGGAAATGCGAATAGCGCAAAAAGTGACTTACTTTGTCATCCTGTGTTTGGTTGCTCAGAAAATGGAGCAAACAGAAGATCAATTATTTGAAGCTTAGAATTTCCGGTTAAAACCAATTCATTAGAAGTAGCTCTCGAGAAACTAGGCACATTTCACCTGTTTCACTTAATTTAAGCGAGCTTGTTTATTTTTTTCTGTGTTTTCTCAGCAACCAAACAGAGGAATAATCAACTTTCAGCTTTTTGGTGTTCTTATTTTATCTAATGGCTTCGGAGGCTAGTTTTGGTATAAATAAAATTGCCATCAATATACCTGTAGTACGATACCATATGGATGTTTTGTTGCACCAACTTCAGAATTCAATTGTTGTTAGAAACTCTACCAAAATTAGTGGCTAAATTGGTGATACGGTGTCATTTCTCCCCCAAAAGTTTCAGTAGTACTTGATTTGGTATTATGGTTTATGTCACAAGCAATAAAGCAGAAGGTTTTGTTATTTTGGTATGGGAAAATAGGTGGCTAAGGAGCAAGCGGAGCGGAGAAAGATGGCTCAGTTGATGTTTGAATTGGGTCAGAAGGCTTATGGGAAGGGTATGTATGGACGTGCCATTGAGTTTCTGGAAGGCGCTCTCACAATAATTCCCAGGCCAACTGTGTTTGGTGGTGAGGTGGGTTTGATATCTAAAAATGAAGGATCCCTTTCGTGGATTTGGCTGTCTTACATGCATATGTATGATTGAGGACTAATATGAAACTATGGCTTTGGTTTTCAGATACAAATATGGCTTGCTATGGCTTATGAGGCTAATAACCGCCATGCAGATTGCATTGCTTTATATAAGCAATTAGAGCAGAAGCATCCCAGCGTCAGCATCCGGCGCCAAGCTGCAGATCTTCGCTACATCTTGCAAGCACCTAAGCTCAAGATATCCCAGGAGGAGATGGTGACCATACCACTGATAGGTTCTAGCTATGATAGGTGAGTTGGGATTTTACTTGATTTTCCATTTCATTCATTATTCAAATTCTATTTGCTGCTTTAGTTGATATGTAGCCTGTTGGATATCTCACATTTATGAGGCACGATGCCTTTGAAATATGATAATCAATTGGGTGGGAGGGCAAGGGTGGCAAGAATATAGTCCCAATGCATTTTGTTGGTTTAGGTATCAAGCAATGATAACGTTGATTAGCTTGAGAACAACAGGAGCTCTACCTGCTGTAGAAACAATTTTTAGGGGAGAAGTAATTTTCAGTCATGATGGGTTATAGGAACATCAGTTTCCAGCCTTTATCATTTCCCAGTGTTTCCAAAATGAGCTAGTTTGGCATTGTGATGAAGAGGATGCAAGTGTATGTTTTTCGTCAGTAATCTAATTCTAGTTGAACAAATGAGTCTACAGGTTGCCTATGAGTTGAGCTATGGGTTATGGATTACCTTGGCTCTATTATGGATTGATTCTCCAACAGCAAAGCACTTAAATTGTTACAGAGCTCATGATGTCAAGGCTAAAGGTGCACCAATGAGAGAAGATTTGAGATAGTCAACTTCGCTGGTTTGGATATGTGAAACTAAAACATGGTTTTGTTTGTTAGAATTAAGATCAATGGCTGCACTAGTTGGGGGGAATGACTTGGTAGCTAAACACACTACATGAAATTATTTACATGGAATTGGGTGCTTGTGTTCGGTGCAGGGGCATGGTCCAGCCTCCACGTGTTAACTAGCACCACTCCTGTCTGGGAGTTTGCTCTGCAGTCAGCTGCCATCTGTCCTTGTTTTAAAGCCAGAATATTCCTTAAATTGCTTCTATGTATAATGCTTTTTTAGTGCAGACTTTTTTTCTGTCGTTCTCATAACTCCTTTTTAAGGGATGTTTATGTTGCTATCTTGCTTTATTGTCTGGAACTAATACAATTATATTAGCAAAATTGCATCCAGGAATCATTTATGGAGAAGCCTAGGTACCATTGTGTTTGCAATGAACCAAATTACTTAACCCTTTAAATGAAATGGAAAAAAAGCCTTCTGGTCTCATTTTTGGGGTTTGTCTTTAGGCTACAGTTAGGTCTTATAAGGTAGCTTGGCAACATCACACTGCTGATGATGCAAGCGTCTTTGAATGGCATAAATGGCTTCCCATTTCAACATTAATTTTCTTTATACAACTATATGTATGGGAATCCTTTCTGCTATGAATTTGAGCAATTCAAAATAAGCTGATGGAGTTATCTATCATTGTTTTTTCCAGCTATGCAGTAACATGGACTGATAAATACAAGGACAAAGATCAAAAGAGATATGGGTCGACAACAAATCAGCTCGCATCAACCAGAGACTATTTAGGGGACTTCTTGGTATGGCGACCGCCAAATGGTTTGGAGAAGAACCAAGCTTTCTGGGTAGCTGTAACATTATGGCTCGGTTTGGTTGGAGCTGCACTCTTTCTTCAACAATGAATCATATGAATACTATTTGCAATTGTTCTGTTGGCTTGCAACTCGTAAGGTGTAGGCATTCTTGAACCCAGGTTCTCATGTATTGTAAATGATGTGATTATTTATTGAATATGCTTTTTTTTTTTTTTTTTTTTTTCTTTTTTCTTTCTGAAATCTCTTGTACTTACGGTGTCTGTGGTATATAATATAGTTGCGTTGTGCATCTTTGAGCTATTTGCAACTTTCATGCTGAAGCCATTTTAGATTGATTTTGCACCAAATATAGTGATTGCTTCCCCTAAAAGCCATGGCTTCTCCCATCATTGTTTGAGAGCATTTGAAACTGAACCCTTCCTTGTAACGAGTTTTCATAGCAATCCTCGATAACTCGTGTTCGTAGAGGAACTCAAAGCTGCGTCAACTTTACTTCAAGAACAAGGTTTCCATTCCATTTACTTCATAACTTGAAGTGGAATTCTGTTGTTCTGTCCAGAGCTCGAGTCCTCTTGTTCTCTTGAAATATTTTCCTTTCTCTGTTTTTGAGATATGTAACAATGCTTTAATTATCTCTTTTAATCTTGTGTGACATAAGTGATTTATATCATGCAAGAGAGCAAGAGGGATGGCCCAGTTGGTCGGGCATTTGCCCCTCTCGCTCACCATTCCCTTTCACTTCTTGGTTTCAGCCCTCTTTGTAGTTTTTTTTAGAGTAAACAAGAAAAAAGAAAAAAAAAACAACACATATCGTATAGGTCAATGGGCCTAGATTTTCCAATTGAAGGCCCGTTGAATTTTGAAAACCCACCCTCCCAAAAGTAAAGACTCCTCATTCTTCCAACAGAAGGCCCTCAGATTCTCAGCCGGTGTAGCCCATAGGGTACCCAGGCCTGTCCTTCCCTCTTTACCCCGCTCACAATAGCAGTTCAAAACAAAACCTGGAGGGCAAAACGGTAAACAAAAACGATCACTCATCATCACACCCGTTTCCTTTCGATAAGCCCTAGCTTCCTCCATTTCTCTCCTCAGCCGCCCCGAAGTGTGAGAGAGAGAGGAGAGCAGCAATGACGACACGGTTCAAGAAGAACAGGAAGAAGAGGGGGCACGTGAGCGCCGGGCACGGCCGCATCGGGAAGCACAGGAAGCACCCCGGCGGCCGAGGAAACGCCGGAGGGATGCACCACCACCGCATCCTCTTCGACAAGTACCACCCGGGTTACTTCGGGAAGGTCGGCATGAGGTACTTCCACAGGCTCCGCAACAAGTTCTACTGCCCCATCGTCAACATCGACAAGCTCTGGTCCCTCCTCCCCCAGGACGTGAAGGACAAGGCCTCCCCAGCCATTGCCCCCATGATCGACGTCACCCAGTTCGGTTACTTCAAGGTCCTCGGCAAGGGCGTGCTTCCCTGCTCTCAACCCATCGTTGTCAAGGCCAAGGTCGTCTCCAAGACCGCTGAGAAGAAGATTAAGGAGGCCGGCGGTGCCGTCGTCCTCACCGCTTAGGTTTGCTTTGTTTTATTTTTAACAATTTAGGATCCAAATTTTACTACACCTTTGGGCGTACTTTGGACTCGATCTGTTTGATGACATTTTTGGTTACTCTGCTTATCCTTTTATAATGATGCAACGCAGTATGGTTTTTATTTCCTATTTCGAGCAATTTCAGATCTCGTTTTATTTTGAATTTATCATACTGGCTGTGGTTTTGCGAGTTGATTTCAGTGGCTTAATTGGATTATTAAATTGGGGGTGCGATAGTGAGAAGCAAGTCTGAATCAGTTTAGTAATAATGCATGTATTTGGCTGTACATTGGCATCATTCAGTAAATCTGTTTGGTTATTCAACTTGAGGGGTGAATGAACTTCTGATGATGAGAAAGAAGGGAAGAGAGGCAAAGGTGGGTCACTGGCATAGGTTACAGGGTGATAGATTAGTAAACTTGTAAGGTTTGCCCTCAGATCATGGTGAACGTCTCTGGTTGACTGCGAAAAGTAGTTATGTAAATGAATACCGGTGTGGTGCCTGTAAAGTACTCTTCAATGCCAACGTTAAGTTTTGGGAGGACAGAGTTTCGGCTAAGGTTTTTGTATATATATCTTGGGGACGAAGGCTTAGGGTGCTTTTTATACTGGCGTAGTTTTTGGAGTGGTTCCAGGAGCATCTGCAGGCAAGTAGTGGAAATGATAACCTTTTCATATGACGATGTGTCGTTGGGTGGTTAGGACATTGGCACGGTAGTGGAGGACGTGGTTGTCCCCCTCTCACATGTGTTGTCTCTTTTGGGGTTTATTAGACAAATGACACCTTGGTGGAGAAGGTGGTTGTTCCTCTACGTGTCGTCCTTTTAGCGTTATACTACCAACTCCAGTATCAGTTATTAGGGGATTACTTGCTATCGTGGTCCTCACGGACCGGGCGAATAGGATGGTCGGCATGTCTCTGTCCAACATTGCTCGCTCGGTATAAGTCCAACCGACGTGGATTTGTTCAGCACCATTCTTGTTCAGCGTCTCTCGCTTAGCAATGCCTGAGTGCCAAGTCATCTGTTTTTCTTGATCGAGTTCCTTGTAGAGGCGCAGTTTGTTTTTTGTTGGAACCCTGGTTAGCTATCACCCGATCGATCCCCATAGTGGAAGTGGTGTGTAGCTGGCCGAAGGTCAGATGGAAGGTGGTAGTGGGTGGATTTGGCTAAGAAGAAGAAAAAGAGAGATGAAGAGAAAGAGAGGCATAAAAAGAGAACCTTTGGCTGAGAAAGAGAGGCGAAAAGGCTGGACCATGGTTGAGAGAGAGAGAGAGAGGAGAGAGAGAGGCGAGTGTGAGTGCTGCAATAACCAAAGTAGTGGTGCTTGCCGGATCTCGGATCTGGGGATCGTGCTCTGTTTTAGAAAAAGTTTTTGACGTGAGAGAAAAAGAGACCGGGAGATGGTGAAAGTGAAGGTGGTGGAGCTTGACGGCAATATTGATTGCTAAAGTGGAGGCGGCAACTGGTTGCCAGAGTGGAGGGAGATGATGGTGTTGGGTGGCAGTGGGTCTGATTGCCGAGGAGACAGAGATGAAGAGGAATGGAGGCAAAGAAAGGGAAACTAACTGAGAAAGGGATGCTGGTGGCAGGTGTGGTGGGCTAAGGTAGCGTTGGACAGTAAGGAAGAATGAGGAACAGAGAGTATTAGAGGGGAAGAAGAGAGGGAAAGGTGGGTTGTGGTGAAAGTGGTCAATTGTGATGACTGGCTGGAGCAGGGAGAGCGTGGTCGAATGTGATATACTTGGCTAAGAATCCCACCACCCCTACTTATTCTCTCATCTGTCTCTCTCTCTCTCTCTCTCTCTCTTCAATTTTTCTCTCTAAAAATGCCTCTTTCTCAAGTTACATTGCATTCCTACATTTAAATTGCTCTAAGCAAACATTAGAATCCAATTAATTCCATACCCACTTCCATCCAATTTCCTTCCATGCTTGCGTACCAGAAGTGGCCAAAGGGTGGCACTAATGCCGTGAAACCAATTGTTGTTTCCATTTCGTTGCAATTACTTCAATCTTCAAAGAGTTTAAAGACTTAAATACCCTTCTAAGTTTAAAGATTCAGCAGAAAATGTCCACCGTGTTGTGTATCTCTGCACCTCACTCATCTTCTCATTTCTCCTAACAAAGTCACCTACTTTCTCCTCTGTCTTAGCATTTGCAGATCAATTTTCCTATTCGAAGCTCTCTCTGATGCTATTGCCTTTCCACCCTCTTGTCCGCCTTGCACCACTAACAAACCCCTGAAATCACCCTCAGCCACCTGGGTCACAATTCTTGATCCATAACTTGGAGACATACTCCACCCTGTTTTGACTTGACGTGTCAACTTGCCCTAAATCCAAAACTCTTATCTTATTGCAACACTTGACTTCGCTCTATTGATACGAGTGTTGTTACACCGGTGGGTGCAAAACCAGTGGCTTTTTCTCACACCAGCTCCACGAAAGCCTAGTGTTTGGTTGTTGTTTGCAGATGTTTTTTTTTAATTTTTATTTTATGTTCTTCTCGCTGGCATTTCATAGCATGGAGTGTGATTCAGAGCCTCTTTTCATGGACTTAATTATGAGTCAACAAATAATTGAGATTGAAATGGGGGTTTGCACATAGTACTGGGTCTCAAACAAAAGTTTGTGTGCTCTCATGTACGTATATGATTTAAGATATGTACATTGTGTGCATTTCTGTATGCGATCTTTTATGGTCTAGCAACTGGGTAGAAAACTTGTGAATTTGTGTACAGCAGGGGAGGGGGAAGAAGAGGGAGCCGGGCAGATTCTTTGCCTGTAAAGGGCTATTTTGGTCTGGGTTTTGTTTCTGCTGTTACTCGATGGTGAAAATTTAACTTTGTGGTGGGTGCTTCAAGAGATTTTAGATCCTGGTTTTCAAATGATGGTGATTTTGAATTTGAAAAATATTGAAGCTTCTTTTTTAACTTTGGGATAAATTACAAGCATCCTTGCACTTTACACTCTATCTCATTTGAGGATTTTTAATTTTTTTTTTTAGTAACAATTAAGCTTTTACCGTTTTTAATTTTTGCAATGTCAATCTTCTTCTACCCTTAGAAAAGTAGACAACTTTAAGGGCAAAAATGAAAATTTACTTTTAACCATACTTTTCTCTCTCCTCTTTATCTCTCTTTTCACTCTCTGTTGATTGAAACCCCTTCTCTTCCATCTCTTTGCATCTCTCTCTTCACTCTCTATTGATTGAACCCCTTCTCTTTTTCTCTACGCCTCCCTCTGCACCACCACCGGCCACCCAAAACAACCCTCTCTCTCTGCAACTTCACCCTATCACTGTGTTAGACCACTGTCACCTAAGCTCACTCCTCTCGGCATCCACACGCACACGATGGGTCTGTGTTTGTATGATAGAGAGAGAGATTGAGTTGCAGATCAGGGGGAAGATAAAGCTGCAGAGAGACGGAAGAGGAGAGAGAAAAGATAGGGTTAAAGGGTAAATTTCTAATTTTGCCCTTAAAATAATTGTCACGTAGGCATTTTTCATCAAATTCTAACACAAGTTAGGAGAAGTTAAAAAAATGTTGACATCACAAAAAATTAAAAAATATAAGAATTAAATTGTTAAAAAAAAAATATATATTCTGAAATAAAATTGAATATAAAGTGTAAAGGTGTAATTTACCCTTAATTTTGAGATAAGTAGCACCTTGGCAATTTTCAGTTTTGTTCCGTAATGAAACTCCGATAATGGGGTAGTGATATATATTTAGTTACAGTTAATGACACTAATTCAGGCACACGAGAATGTTTGAGCAACAGGACACTATGCATCGAAACCTACCCTTTGATCTGTAATGAATACTCCCCCGAAATTTAAGTGAGTCTGTTTCTGCAGTTTCTGTAGTCTCTGTTCAGTGTAATGTCAGTCTTTGCTAGCCATATCATGCTAGGGTGGCCTTGGCTAGTCGTGTGCGTTCGCTGTGGATTCATTAATAAACAAATTATGTACCAAAAAAAAAAAAAAAATTAATGAACGAATCAAACTCTATTTATTAAGTGGTACGTGCTCGTTAAAAGTTTAAAATTTATTTAAAATCGATTCGTTAGGTAAATAAATTAAATTTAAATATATTTTTATACTCGTTAATAGTTTTGAACAAAACATGAATAACTTAATATTTGGCGTGACAAACTTATATATATTAAAAAAAATTCAAACAAGTTCGACTCGATTAAAACTCATTTGAAATCGAATCAAAAGTTAAACAAATTAAATTTGAATATATTTTTAAGATCGTTAACATTTTCAAATCAAACTTAAACAATTTAATACTCAACTCGACTCGTTTACAGCCTTGTCAATATCCTCACAAATATTCATGATCGATCTAGGATCTACAGCTGATAAAAGTGCTGAGTTTCATGATCAAATACAATAGAAAACACTCATTTATCACAAATTTATTGTTGAATTTCCCAACGGTAGTAGCTTGATTTCATGCAAATTTGTCATTTAACTTCACGCTCTTTGCCGTTCTCTTCGGGATCTGCCTTCCCTCCCCATTCTTTTATTCTTTCTCCGGCAATGGATGCCTGCATTTTATCACCAGAGTTATTAGAAAGTCCAGAAATGGGTGCATCTTTGTATAGAATTTACCGCAGGTGAAATCAGTTAATGATCTCACACAAGTAGGTCCTAGACCTTGTGGTGCATTTACATTTTGGACAGGTCCTTTATTAGGTGCAGCAGGGTCAACCCTCATCAATGGATTGGTCCTTGCATGTGTAATTCATCCTTTTTTTTTTTTTTTTGGATAATGTTATACATTTAAAAAATTTATACAAAATTTATAATCAGAATTATATATCTGAGTTATGGGTTTATCACTTTAAAACAAAAATCTACTAAGATATATTTTAATTACAAAACTATCACTGTCATATTATTTTGGTTTAAAATTTTGTACAAAAATTTTAAAAAAATAACATTTTTCTTTTCTTTCTTAAATGTCGTGTCGTGGGACGGCCAATGATATGGAATTTTGAGACGCTAAATTATGGGGTGACAAATAGGGTGGAGGGTATTTTCGTCATTTGGATTAGACATCCCATGTATTTGGCTGAGGGTATTTTTGTCTAATCAAATCCCAGAGTCTTATCCCGTGAAACCAACCATTGTTTACCTCTTTGTTCCAATTGGTTCCATAAATCATCCACAGCAGGATGCATGTTTGTAAGATTGTTCCTGACAGCATTCCGTTCCAAATCCCCTGGAAATTATAAATGGCAAACAAGTTTAGGAGAATATATACCCAAAGCAGAATTACAGTAATCCCAGTATAAACAAGAAGAATTACATCAACACCCATGTCCAAGGCATAGCCCATCACAAGACCCAGAGGAATGCCAAAGAAATAGTAGCACCCTATGTTTACATAGGCAACATAAGCTTGCCACCCTGCTCCAATGGCCACCCCTGCAAAAACAATATCATCGCAGGCGATTAGTTACAAAAACAGAAGGAAAAAGCTATACGAAATAAAGAATTATATGTATATATAGATGTGGGTGTGTATACCGGAGAGAGTAGGTTGTAGACTGTTGATGACAATGCTTACTCCTAACAATGGAGTCAGCTCATAAACAAGCTGTTTGACTTCACTACTGTCTGAAAACAATTCTGGGTACTGATTTCGGGCAATAATAAGAACGAGTGCCATGACGAGACCGACCAGAAACGATGTCAATGCGGCCACCACCACCGAGAATTTTGCAGTCCTCGGATGCGCCGCCCCTAGTTCATTTGAAACCCTTACACTGCACATTCATTGAAACTACATCTAGAGAAGAAGCTAACAGCCTGTTTGGAACTTAGAAAAAGGAAAAGGAAGAAAAAAAAAAAGTTCTCTATTTGATTTTATAAACAAAAATGAAAAAAAAATAAAAAGAAAGAAGAGAGAGATTTAAAAATTACCCCCCCCTCCCCTCAAGTTCCGAACAGGCTCGAAGAGAATGGCACTGTATTGTTTTTGGGTATGGGTGCCATGCAAATCTCAACCATGGGATCAAAAAGTGAAGTAAATTTGACCCAATAGATAGCCTTTGTTATATTTTTTTTTAGAAAAATGCAATTCTTTTAGAAATTTTATACAAAATTTTATACTAGAATAATGTGGCGATGACAGTTTTGTAATAAATAAGTATCTTGGTGAGTTCTTTACTTTAAAGTGATAGGTCCACAACTTAACCATGTCACTCTGGTGATAAATTCTGTATGAATTTTCTAGTTGTATATCATTATTTATTTTTTTTTATCACATTTTGGGTAACGGTGATTAGAATGAGTAGTAATTTTATTAACATTTTATAGTAACTAAATATAAGTTCAAGTGATAAGTAACTTTTCACCTTTTTTTTTTCCCTTCCTCTAAAACAACCTCAAATTTGGTGCGATCTTGTAAAGATTTTCATCTAATGGTCAGGATTTATTTATTTATTTTTATCCAAATTCTAGGTTTTTGCAAGGTACCCGATAGGCCAATACCCAATTCCATTGGGTAATGCAGAAAAATCCTTTTTTACAATAGTTGTCAATGCTTTGTTAGTTAATTAAAGAAGCCAAAATTCATGGAGTGTTGGTTTATTTACAAAACCTTATGGCTGCATTGAACCCAATAGCTACCATGACTGTCCAGCCCAATATGTTCATGCTGCAAAATTAATAGTACAACACAAATAATTAGAAACAATAATAATAATAAAAATAAAACTAGTGGTAATGTCTACCCATATGATAGTAGGCTGACCATGGCTTACCCTCCATTTTTTTACTCTCTTATTTGGCAAGTAAATAAAGAAAGGTCAATTCTCAATCATGCAATACAAACTCATACTATAAACAGAGTTTAATCTTAATCCATACGTAATATAAAATTTATATACAGACACAAATATGCGAAATGTCATCGCGTATATTACTTTTTTGTATTGTGCCTAATTTTTTTTTATTACTTTTCATAATGATGTGTCGCATCTGGATGCGTGTAAATAAATTTTGCACTGTCAATTGATCAAAATTAATTCAAAAATGATGATAAACTCACCATATCGACAAGGCATCCACAGAAACTTCAGCATTCTTTAGATATCCAGCGAAGAGTATCAATGCCATAAAATACCAAGTCTCTAAGCTGCAAAAACCTTGAAAAAGGAAATATTAATATGGCTAAGGGTGTTATGATTCTTATCTCAGTGTGGTGTAATTAACTTAAATATTAATTTCATGTCAAAGTTTATTAAGACCGTGTAGCTTAAAAAGACAGAAGCGACAATGACATTAATTTCTCGAAAAATGCTGTAAGTAAACTAATTTATCAATTAATAACATTTCAGTGAGAAAATGCACAACCACGTGAAACAAGTGGGTTATGAAATAAATGATTGTTGGCTAGCTAGCATGCATTCACAGCACGGATTGAGGATCCAGCGCAATAAATGAAAAATTGAACTGAGATTAAGATATAAGAAAATTGATGTGTCTCAAAGCAACTAAATGTTGACGTCGGAAAGCAAATTTTTAAAGTCACATCACTTTTTCTCTCCTCTAGCGGGTCCTCTCATTACTGATGGTGTCCGGAGCATGCTCGTTAAACCTACTTCACATGTTGCATTGTAAGAAGAAAAAGAACTGGTGTGTTTGGACCCAATTAGAAAGGAGAATAAATATTTATTACTTTGTCAAAAGTTAGACGCTTTTGATATGCAGTGTGTGCGATGGAAGTTCTTTTATCTTTGCAAGATATATTGCGAACGTGTTCTAGGTAAATGTTTTATTTGGATTGACTTGGTGTTCAAAGAGGGTTCACTTTTTCAAAGTCTCACTTTTAAAAATCCTTAAGTTCTATTAATTCATTGAGATCATTTTTAAGGTTTATAATTGAATGATTCTTCCATTTGTGAGAGACAAAAAACAATACACATGCTCCAAAATTAATCGTGGTGTATGGAGGTGTTCAAAAATTTATTCGATCTGTCAACTTAACCGACTTACTACCTTAAGTGACTCAACCCGATTCAATCTGTCACTTCTATAGATATTCATCGAGCCAAACCCGAACTTAGTAGACCCAAATCCAATTGAACCCAAACTAAACTCAACTTGAATCCAAATCAAGTCGAAATTGATTTCATTATTTCTAAACTTAAGCTTAACGGTTGAATTAATGAATTACTACTCAATTCGACTTATGAATACCCTTAGATTGGTGGTGCAGCTTGTACAAATAATAAAATTAAAAAAATTTAATCTTTATAAAAAAATTATAAAAAAATTCAATTAAAATGATATGACAATAATTTTTGCCAAATTAAGAATTGCATTGATGAGTCTTTTATTTTTAAAAATAAAAGCTCCTAATTGAACCAGATCTACGTCGCCCGTCTCTATAGCATTACTTTTCAAATGTAGTTATTGGATGCCTGTCATAATTAATTAGGAAAATGTTATTCTTACCTACTAGCATTTATTAATCACAGGTAAGCAAAACAAAAAGAAAGAAAATAGTATACCAAAAGAATCACACTCACCAAAGCATTACAGCTGATGCAAGAGACAACTTGATGAATCCCCACAGATTGTGAAAAGCCTTCCATGAAAATCCGGACCAAGCTCGACCACAGGATCCACTGAAGATATAAACGAGCTGAGCCACCACTATGAGCCACCACGATGAGTTCAACACAACCGCAGCCCCCACCAGCCCCCACTCCAGCTTCAGCATCAAAAGCCAACTGAAAATAGTGTGCAAAACCAGCGCCGCTGCCGCTATCGCAGCCATCGCCACCATCTTGCTTTGTGCCTGCAAAAACTTTGCTAGCGGAAACACCATGGCATAAGCAAAGAGCTGGGGAATCATCCACGCCGCGAAAGTTCCTGCCGCCTCCGATATATCACCCGTCTGGCCTATGAATTTCAACATTGGAGTTGCGAAAATATATAGAAAAACCAATACTAGTGAAGTGGTGTTGAGGATAACCCATGATCTCTGCATGTAGATTCCAAGCATGTCTAGCTGCCCGGCTCCGAAGGCTTGCCCACAGAGTGTCTCCAGCGCACTCCCCATCCCCAACTGTTGAAAAATACAGGACTTTATATATATCAAACATATATATCTATAGAGAGTAATGCTAGCGTACCTGCTGTTCATCACATATAAACACCAGGATGGATTCTACATGATTCAATTATTTATTTGTGTCTGAAATTTAATAAAAAAAAGTCAGTGACTGTGACATTTTTCATTTATTTGTCTTACCAAGATGCCGAAGGAGAATCCGGCGATGACAGAGTTTTCAACGGACACGGCGGCAAGTTGAATGGTTCCGACATGGCCTGCAAAAACTTGAGTAATGGCGCCGAGGGAGTATTGGCAGATGGAGGTGAAGACGGCAGGGCCTGCTAGGTACCAGAGCTTTTTTGACTCCACAGAGAATTCTCTGAAGAAATCTCCGGCACTGGTTATTGGCTTGATGTCGCCTTCATCGGCAACGAAGGATGCAGAGCGAGAAGTGGCTGCTTTTGTCGGGGGGTTCTGTAGATTGCCTGGCTCGTGGTCACCGTCTCTGGTGGAGAGAAGTGGCTGCTTACTAGTTTCCTCCATGTTAGAAGCTATAGAGAGAGAGAGAGAGAGAGAGACACTTGGAAGTGAAGGAGTGGGAGCCTGGACCGCAAGCAATTTTAAGGCTATGTAGTCCTTTCGTTTCCTCCACTTTCGCCATTCGTTCGGTGAAAAAAAATTATGTTTTATTTAATGAGTTTAATTTTGATACAATTTTTATAAGATTATTTTATAAAAATAGTGACGGATGTTCAGTTACCGGTTGACGGTGGTCACTCGTCGACTTATGATAGCCACTTTAATTTGGGTTCACCATCAACCGGTAATTAACTATCAGTCGTGATTAATAATAGCATTTTCTTATTTTATATTAGCAGGTATTAAAATGCATAATGCATTCTACAATGTTTTGAAAATCGAACCGTTAAGTGAATTGAAAAAAAAATCAAATCACGATCATTAGTTCACCGTCAGATCAACTGAATTGGCGATGAACCGAAATGGACTTATAATGTCATAATTAATTCTTATATATATTTAAAATTAATTAATTAATTACTATTGTCTAAGTTTACTTGGATATTTTTTCAAAGTTGTAATATTATTTTTTATTTTTAGTACAAGTTGAAGTGGTAGAGCCCAACATATACATATATATATACTAGCAATAATTCGTATTTACGACATTCTCATAAAAAAAATTTATTAAAATAATGTGACAATAACATTTTTATTACTAAGACCTGTTATGATGATAATTTTAATTTAAAGCAAATGACTTTCATTTAACTGTGCATGAAAAACTTATTTCCCTAGCTTTTCTAACTTTGCAATGACCAGTTTGGTCTTTGTTGTCATGAAATCTCCCGTTGCTCAAGCCAAATTTTTTTTCAAAATATAGGACATGTTTCAATTTCTAAAAATAATTGAACAAAAAAATAATGTCATGCCAGAAGAATTTTATACAATTTTTTGTTTCTAAAGATATTTAATGATGATGCAGCAAACTCATGGTGTCTTACTCCCAGGTCCAGGATGAATTCTCTGCTAGCTGGTTGGTGATCTCCTACACTAAACCCACCGGTGTGGTGGCAGCCAAATGCCCTCCGGTGTTCAAATTAGATTCCAAGGGATGAAGTTGATAGAGAGAAAAATAGTCTTAAGGTTTTCTCTTGGGTTGTGTCTTAGTGTACCTACAAAGGGGGTAGCAAACTCGTATGTCTACATGGAAATGGTAGGTGGCCTCTCCACGTGGCGTGGATCAGAGTGGTATCAGAATACTTGAGAGGGTCATTCCCACACTTCATGGTGGCGTGTGTCAGAATGGTGTCAGGAGTTTGAAGCTTAGGATCCCAAGAAAGGACTGGCGTGCTTGGCCAGGGCGGACGAGATCACGGTGTATGAGGGTGCGTTGGCTGGTGGCCTTCGTGTGCCCTTCCCCCAGCCATTTAAGAGAATCTTCTGATGGCTTCGTCTCTCGCTGGGGCAGATGCAACCGAACGGATGGAGAATTCTCCTAGGCTGTGCGGCCCTTTGGCGGATCGTCCACAAGACGGACATCACGCCGGAGGAATTCATGTTTTGTAACAAACCAGCCGAGAGGGGTAAGGGCTGGTGGTACTTCTCGGGCAGGTTAAAGGACTATAACCAGGTCGGAGAGCTTCCTTCCTCGATCAAGAACTGGAAAGATCGGTTTTTCTTTGTTAGTAGAGACGGATGGGAGTTTTAACCCTGGGAGACCGACTTCTCTGTTCAGGTCCCCAGGCAATGGGGTTACCCGAGCAAGAAGGGTACGTTCTCTCTCTCTATTGAACTCTGTTTCCGTTTCTTTTCATTTCCTTTGTTCCAAGTGTCGGTGCCCTAACCTAGGTTTGTCTTGGGTGTCAGGTCGATGCAAGCCTAAAATATCTAAGGAGTTGAGGGCGTCTATAAGGAAGGTCCAGCAACACGACGTCCATAGTCACAAGGATTTGGTCACCGCCGAGAGCTTGTCGAGTTACTTGCTAGGTCTTGAGCCCACAAGAGAGGCCCTAGCCGCAGAACGTGAGAGGAGTGAGTGTTTAGTCGTTTATAGAGCCTTTAAGCGTTGACCGACTAACTTTCCCTTTGCTTGCAACTGGTTCGATTCCTGTCGATACTTCGACTACCGTCGTTGTCCCCAATACCGTTACCCCTGTTGCTGATCAGGCGGTCGAGGAGATGAGTTTTAACATTACTTTTTTGAAAAAGCGGAAGGCAGATGGGGGGAGTACCGAACTGAAGCGTTCAAAGACGGCTGAGCCTACCGAACAGACAAGGAAGGACCCCCTTCGGGCTAAGGAGAGGGAGCCGAAGACAACGGAGGCACCCCGGAACATTCAGCCTCCTCCTTCAACGTCCGAGAGGAGGAGAAGATTTGTCACAACCCGACTCAAATCTCACTAGGTCGCGACAGTGATGATAGTCTAAGGTTGGATTTGAAAGTAGGCAATGGGGTTTATGATTCTAACAAAATAACATAATTAGGAATATAGCATAAATGGTCCAGAAATATTACATCAAGGATGTAAAACCAGTGTAAGTCTCAAAATGTTACAGTCTAGCATAAACTAACTCAAGAATTTAAAAGACGTAAGATAACAGGAGAACTTGCTCTCGTATGCTCATTTCCTTGGAAATCAGTTGGGTGTCTCTATCCCTGAAAAATGTCCCATAAGATAGGAATGAGCGGCAAAGCCCAGTAGGAGATCTAAGATTTCTATAAGATGCAGGATAAAAGATAACGCAATAAAAGAATGTCATGGCATGCATATGACCCTTGAAACTTCTCTTTTTTTTTTTTTCTTTTCATCAATATCCGGAGCCTTGCAGGTATGTCCTGCCAGGGCCAATTCAAGCCAATGGGGTCCACCCAAGATTCATCCTCCATCATCAAGTTCAGTGGGGCCCATCCATGATCATCTAGCCCTATATCAAGCCAGTGACACCGACCCATGATAGCCCCAAATATCAAGCCAGTCAGGTACACCCATGATATAAAAATTCGGGGTCTTTTCCGTTCTGGTTGTACCACCCTTATACCTCCTAGATGATGTAGTCATACAAGCAAAAATGCTATATTTTTGCAGTTAATGAATAAAAGACATTTAGAATAGAAGATAAATTGACAGGAAAGCATAAAACATGATAATATACAAATCATTTAATAGAGAAAAAATGTAAGCATGAATCTTAAGGAAATATATAGATTCCTACCCTTAGTATCTTTCCGGAATTCAAGAAGGTTCGGTATTTTCTGTAAAAAGAAAGAAGAACATCCGGCTTAGTCTATAGTTAGCTAAAAAAATATATCGTTTAGGCGTAGTTAAGTGGGGAGGGTAAGTTAACTCAGAGATGGCGTAATTAAAATGAGGCAGAAGGTTCAAACTTCTCCCTTAGGGAGATATACGTCGCCGAGCTAGGAACCAAAACTGCCGGTGTTTCAAAGTAGAGAGATTCTGGAATTTTTATTTTGAGGGGATATTAAGGCCACTCTCCCATTTTTAGATTCCCTGAATATCTAGGGGTATCTTGGTAATTTTTCAGAGTTTTTCTACTTATAATTTATTTTCTGTAAATTTTTATCCTTTAAATCGTAAATAAACCATGGAAATTCACATAGGTCTCCGATTGACCTGAAATTTTTATGGGAGCCTCTTGAAGTAATTTAATAGCTGCCATAAAAATTTCAGCTTCATTGGACTTCACACGCGCCTGCATGCGCCACCAGTAGCGCGTGGGGGTGGAAGGCTCGGCCTTCTTCTTCCTCCCGCGCTACTGGCAGCGGTTCTGCTTCATTTTCCGGCCATTCCCCGCACCCCCTGGCCATGCATGTGTGACCCAGAGATTGGCAAGGACCTGGGTCACACATCCATGGTCAGAGCTTGGCCGGAGATGGTCGGAGGTGGCCGGAATGGCCTGAAACGCCGACTGCATGGCGGAACCCTAGGGTTACCGACCTGCAACAGCGTTTTTGGCCATCTTCCCGTGATAATTCGGCCATGGTTCCTTCACGACTTTTGTTCCTTGCCCAGAGACGCTTCTTCCCTAAGTGATCCGGTCGGCAAAGGTTGCCGGTGGCCGGAGTTATGATTTTTCAAACCTTTTTCGGCGGTTTCGGCCTTGCAGGAGCCTTTGGTGCACGCACAGAGGTTGTGGACCTCTCTAGGACACCCAGAAGGAGTCCCCAAGAAGTCCCAAACCCCTGTGACAGCCCTCGGTTCCTGGGTTTGCCGGAGTGGGTTGGGTGATGCATTTTTCGGTTTCTTTCTCCCTCTAGATTCTCGGCTGTTGTGGTGGAGTTTCGGGGGTAAGGTTGCTGGGTTTAGGGAGCTTATGGGGTGGTGATGATGGGTTCCTCACCTGAATTTCGAATGTCAAAAGCCTCAGCCCGATTCTTCCCCGCTTTCCCTTTCTCTTTCTCTCGATTTTCTTTCTCTCTCTCTCTCTCTGCGGTTCTCTCTCTCAACTCCTTTCGCACCACCTGAATGAGGGAAAAGGGATGGGGTGCATATATAGGTGTTTTTGGTTTTGTGCCATAGGAGTGAACTCTCTCTTTCTCCCGGTTTCTACTCTCTCCCCGATTCTCTCTTTCTTACAGCGTCTTTCTCTCTCTCCTTCGAAAACTTGGTTCTAACTGGTTGCTAGGGGCGGTTCTATAGGCAGCATGGATTAGATGTTTTTGTGATACGTGTGTGTGTGTGTGCGCGTTTTGAAGGTTCAATCCTAAGTTTGTATTCAATCTAAAGGTGACAGCTTGCATAGGTAGGTATATACGCATATCTCGGTGGTATTTCTGCTAGGTAGTGCATGCATGCATGCTTATATATATATACTCCTATATATGTGTTATTCGTGGCATTAAGTAAGGCTGGCCATGCAAATTGGTGGGGTGGGGGGGTAGTTTCGTAAAAACGTACGAGTTTAAAGCGACTAAATTCAAGACTCTAATTTTTCGTCGAATGCCTGACCCAATATCGTAAGTAGAAAGCTCTCGAAAAATTAATAATTTTAGGCTCTAATTTCGTACAATTCCGACACCGGGTGAGTGAGAAAGCTCGAATTGAAGTTACGGGGGATTCGGGCGCGAATTTCCAGGTGCAGCGGCTTGCGGGGGCTTTTCGGCAAACCGACACTTTCCGGAATGGTGTTCTGAGATTACCAAGGCGTCAGGCTCGAAAAGGCAATAATTTTAGACATCCAATTCGTCGAAATCTGATGAAAAATGAGGGAGAAATCTTCGTTCAAAGTTAAGGTGCTGTTCTGGTGCGAATTGTCGGGTGACGAATTTTTGAACCTTTTTCGGGGACTCGAGTTTCAACATATGGACAGGGTTGGGTTCAAAAAGGTCTTGTTTCTGACTTACGGCCCTATGGTCATACCTTAATTGGTCCCGTTAGTGGTAATTCAGTCAAAGAAAATTACGGGTATTACAAGTTCGGTCACCCCTATTGACCGGCAAGCAAGGGCCAAACCTGCTCAATCTTCCAGGAACATTTTTGAGAGCATGGACGAGACATGGAAGAGGGCGGGGGTTGTCGTGAAGGATGTCGACTTGCAAAGGATCGACAAGTATACCAACAACCGCCTAGTGAAAGACATGAACCACGATCTCCTCAGGGTACGAACTTATTACTCGGTTCTCTTCTCTTTTCCGTTCTTTTGGTTTGTTCTGACATGTTGCTTTTGCCAGTTTGCTGCCAGGAATGTCAAGTTGGGCCACCGTCTGGTTAGCCTCGAGAGGGTGTTTAATCAGGAGAAGGGTACTTGTGCTACTCTTCTAGCCGAGCTGTATGGAATGAAGAAGGAGATCACGGCTACCCGTGCCATGAAAGAAAAGATGGCCATTGTTAGTGCCGAATGGGACTCGACGGTGGCGGATCTGAAGAAAGCCCAAGAAGAACATAAGAAGCTTGACGCCACCGCCAGCAAGCTCTTACTGGATCTCTCGCGATATTGTGGGACCATTGCCACTCGGCAAAGGGCAGACGAAGTTTGCGGTGGTGGCAATCAATTACTTCACTAAATGGGCAGAGACAGAGGCCATTCTTAATGTTAATTTTGGTTTGTTCTCCCCCACAAAGTTGGAAGACTGAGGTATTTAGACTTGCTATCTAGTATCTTCATATTCAAGCAGCTAAGAATGGCCTCCCTATCCTCCGTTTTATATTAGCTGAGAAAACACTGAAGATTTACTTGAGTTTATCACTTGATCTGAAGCCTCCCCAAAGCTGCTGAGAATTTATAATAGACTAGCACATTCTAGTATGTCAAATTTGATAAAAACCGGAGAATCATCTACAAAGAGCAGATGAGAAATTGGAGGACACCTTTTTGTAATCTTCACACTAGTAATAAGCCCTTGTGAATGAGCCTTTGAGACAAGCCCCGGCAGGACATCAGCTACCATGAGAAATAAATATGGAGATATTAGATCTTCTTGTCTCAAACCTCGTTTCGGAGAAACGTCAACAATTCAACCATATAAATTTGATGGGTATTCAACTTTAAAGTAAAAAGCTCTAACTCAATTATATCATTCTGCACGTATAAAAATTTTATACAAATTTCATCTTTGTATAACACCACCAACCCTTTGGAATTTAGTCGAAATAGTGTGTGCTGCCCTTTTTGAAATTATTAGTCAAAATAGTGGGTTTTTTATTTGAAATGTAAATCTTAGAAACAACAGCATTATTTTTATGAAAAATATTATTCTTTCAAAGAAATACAAACAAAATTGACATATAAAATAACGTGATAGTAATTGTTTTGTAATTAAAAATCATTATAGTAGGTGTTTATTTTAAAGTGAAAGACTTTCATTAAGACACATCATTTTGTATGAAAATTTTGTATGAATTTTTTTTTTGTAAAATGCTATCCATAAATTACTCCAATAAGTAATCCACCAACCAAATTTCCTACCAAATAAAATCTGAGCAATGATGACGAAGGATGAGAGAGTACTTTTAGTTGTTTCATTTCTGCTCCCCCATTATCCGATTAAGAAATCTCAATGTTAAAATTGAAACAACACTGTGCTGCAATCTCGGTCTTTTTTTTTTTTTAATTTTCTTTTTTTTGGGTATCTGGAAAGGACATGAATTATAAAAGTTAATGCATGGAGTTGGTTGGCATAGGTTGTTCGCATCTCTTAATCATGTTGTAATGGGATATGGAGGTGATTGGTTCTGCTATATATCTAAATTGTCTCGATCTCATTTATTGTAATACGTACACTGAAATAAATCATCCTAAAATAATTCAAATACCTCACTAGCTAGCAAGTACTGTGCTTTGACTTGTTTAGTGTTAGGGTGTGCTTGATATGTAAGATAAATGAAAAGGAAGAAAAAGAGACATAGCAAAAAAAATGAATGTTTTTTTTTATTTGATTTAAAAAAATAGAAAGAAAAGGTCAAAAAAAAAAAACTTATCACACTATAAACCAAACAAAAAAAAGAAATTTTTTTTTTTCATTTTCTCTTCTCTCTTCAAATACCAAATACACCATTAGGTGTTCCACATATGCCCGACAGTAGCCCAACCATTCTATTTGGTTGAATGATTTTCAACCACTTCGGCCTTCAACCACAAAGGCCCTAGGAACGTGGCACTCGTGCCTCTGCTGCTTCGGCCTTCAACCACAAAGGCCCTAGGAACGTGACACTCGTGCCTCTGCTTCTTCGGCCTCCTTGGCCAAAGCGCCAGGCTATCTAGTTTTTCTTAAAATCTTTACTTTTTATAGAAT
Source organism: Euryodendron excelsum (assembly GCA_033060915.1). NCBI lineage: Eukaryota > Viridiplantae > Streptophyta > Magnoliopsida > Ericales > Pentaphylacaceae > Euryodendron > Euryodendron excelsum. The sequence continues at coordinate 2,687,676 of CM065388.1, forward strand.
CTTTATACAAAACATTCAACTAGAATGTTGAATTTATACAAAAAAGAAAAAAAAAAACTCACAAAATGATGTGACAATAATCTATTGTAATTTAGAGAAATCCTGATGAATATAATGTTTAAAGTGAAATAATATTATTTAATCACATTATTCTATACAAAAATTTAGTATAAATTTTTTCATCAGGTATCATTATCCTTTGAAATAATGAACTAAAATGTGGGTGTTGTGGTTGACATGAAAGAATCCCAAAAGCCTCGTGATTTTGTGTAAAAAGATGACGTAATAAAATTTTATTTGTTTTCATCATTTTAGATAAAAATTCTATAAAAAATTCAGTTTTATAACAAAGTAATGTCTATTTTTAAAAAATATTTTTTTCTTCTTCGCAATATAATGAGTTTAATAATTCAGAAAAGTGATTTCCAGAAGGTCTAATTATGTTACCATAGGGTTCCTTAGATTGCCGATGATTGCTTCGAAAACTTGTCTTTGGTCACTTCGGCATAGTTTCCCTTCCCCCTAAAGGTTTTATATGTAAGAATTTTTCACTGTTGCGGATTGAAGCACCAAGCGGCACAGCAAGAAAAATTTGAAATTACAAAACACTATTATCACAATTGCATTTACTTGATCACTAGCTATTCTTGTCGGTGACTTTAAAAAATGACAAGGATTAGTGATGAATTTTGGTTTATCCAAATAGAGGGTCTGCTTTTTGAAACTAAAATACTACTGAATCCATCTTGTTTCGTATACTCTCTGAAGAGAACAAGACAACATTTTTTTTTCTTTCTAATTTGTACAGAACACTGAAGAGCATTGCCTTTGAAAATTCTCTAAAATTTTGTTTGCCATATTGTTAATGATTTTGCCACAATTTTGTGACTTCTTTCCGTGGGCTTTGTGGTACAAAGTAATTTTTCCTACTCAAATTCCTCTGTCATCTGTTTCCCCTCCCCATTGTATTAATCTGTCTCCAGCAATAGAAGCCTGCATTTGGCTCCAAATTAAAGCCTTATTTCAATAACTCCAATCTGTTCTGCTTATAATCCACAACATAACGCAGGCTTCTAGGACTGTTCCCAATAGCACTCCCCACCAAATCCCCTGAAAAATCATCAGTGGCAGTATATAGATGAGAACAAGAATGATAACACTTTTTTCAGGGTGAAAATAAATAAAAAAATTCTTCGACCGTTCTTAGTAAATCTAAAATCCTTCGACTGAGGGAAAAATAAAGATAGCATTCATACATACATATATATATATATATATATATATAATAAAATGCTCTAACAAAGCAGGGACTACCTTGATACCCATGTTGAACTGGAAACCCATTAGCAGACTCAGAGGCATGCCAAGCAAATAGTAGCACCCTAAGTTGACATACGTGATATAAGCTTGCAACCCTGCTCCAGTGGCCACCCCTGCAGTAATGCAAATACTAGTAAACAGATTTTAAAAAATAAAGAAAAAAAAGTAAATAGAGCCAACCAATAAACTATAAGCTCAAATAGTACTGCAGAATCATAATCAGTAAGTACCAGCAAGAGAAAGTTGAACATTGTAAATGATAATGCCGACTCCTAGCAATGGGGTGAGCTCATATACAAGCTCTTTGATGTCTGCATCGTTTGAAAATAAGGATGGGTAATGCTTTCCGGCAATGATAAGAATGAGAGCGAGAAAGAGACCGATCAGAAATGAAATTACTCCAACCACCACGGCAGAGAATTTTGCAGCTTTAGGGTGGATTGCCTCGAGTTCATTCGATACCCTTGTGCCGCACATTTATTCAGCAGCTTCAATGTTCAGGCCAAATTTCTGTTTTCTATGCTTTGATGTTTTGTTAGTTTTTGAACCTAAGGTTCGTGGAGGGGTGTTTCTGCTTCAAACCTTATGGCTGCGTTGAGTCCAAGGCCTACCATCATTGTCCAGCCCATTATGTTCACACTGCAAAAATTCAAGAATACCATAAAACAACAATAATACACTTGAGTAATGATCATCAAGGTGGGAGTACAAAATGTCTTTTATATCTACCTAAATGTCTTAAACAGGCTATTATAGATGCTCACATGTGACATACTGAAGGCTTAACTTTCTTTGTTTTGGCTATGCAGTTAGAAGTTTTCAGATTAACTTATGTGTATTTCGACTAATTTCATTCTCCGTCTGGTCAAAGGCATTCACACCAAAACTAGGAATTGAGAGCAGATAAATCTCAGAATTATTGAAGGTTTGACTTGCTCTTAGGTCAACTGGTCTAACAAGTGTAGAACTCACCAGATGGATGATGCATCCACCGAAACTTCGGCATTCTTTAAATATCCCGCAAAGAGAATTAGTGACATAATATTCCATGTTTCTAACCTGCAAAATTCTTGACACAAGAAATGTCAAAGCCTGAAACATTGATTTCTATATACATAGCAAGCAATTAAAATTCAAGTTACCGAAAGAAGTGTTGTATTAAGAGATTCCACCCAACTGTTTTGTGACTATTCAAATCAATTTGTCCAAGAATCTTTTGACATGTACATAAAGAGAGAGTAATTATTTCGATAAAATATCACGGAAAGAAACAAATAATGATACTATACATATAATTTAATTTTTTTAGTCTAATTTCTTACTCTAAATAAGAGTCAATGGGATCCACATGAATTTAGCTTCGAGTTTAAGAGTGAGAAACATATAGTAAAATGCTACTCCTTCAAAAAAGAATTACACAAAAAACCAAATCAGAATGATGCAGTGGTACAAATTTTATGGAAAAAAATAAAAAGAAAAATGCATCCTTTTTTTTCCATAAAATTTGTACAAAAAATTTAACAAATTGATCTGGCAATAGTATTTTTATAATTAAGAACAATCATGTTACGTGCTTTGCTTTAAAATAAAAAGCTTTCATTCAACTACATTATTACATATATAAATTCTATATGAATTTTTTGATTGTATAACATAACTTTTTTTATAATTTAACCACATATTACAAGAATTATGTACAGATTTTATTTTTCTGTATAGCACTACCCAAAGAGAGATGTATGGTATGGAAAATGGTATTGGTGTTATACAAATCACAACAAAAAGAATCTCGCGTGAGCATTACGTCTGATGTGAGTGAGAACTTGAGAAATCCCCAAAAATTTTGGAATGCCATCCATGAAAATCCCGTCCAAGCTCCACCACAGGCCCCATGGAGGATATATAACAGTTGAGCCAGTACAATAAACCACCACGACGAGTTCAGCACCACAGCTGCCCCCACCAGTCCCCACCCCAGGTTCAGAATCAAGAGCCAACTGAAGAAAGTATGCAGAACCAATGCCACCCCTGCTATCACAGCCATCGCCGTGAACTTGCTTTGTGCCTGCAGAAACTTCGTAAGTGGGTAGCTCATCGCATAAGCGAAGAGCTGTGGAGTCATCCACAACGCGAAATTGCCCGCAGCTTCTGATATCTCGTCGGTCTGGCCAGCGATTTTCAAAATTGGCGTTGCGAAAATAAAAAGAAACATCAGCACAACGGCAGTGGCGTTGAGGATAACCCATGATCTTTGCATGTAAATCCCCAGCATCTCGAGCTCTCCGGCTCCGAATGCAATCCCAGAAAGCGTTTCTAGTGCGCTCCCCATGCCCCACTGTTAAAAATACACTCTGAAGTTCATGAATGAAAATTTAAGAGTGTTTTTTCACTCAAGCCAACCCAAAAAACAACTCTTGCTGGCTTGTTTGGAATTTATATATCTAATTCAACTTCTTTATAAAATCGTGTTTTTAAATGAAAATTTTAGTTGAAGTTCTGCAAGTTTTATATAAAATTTAAAAAGTAAGTTCAACATAAAATTGTGATTTTAATTTACGACTTTATTGAAGTTATGGATTAGTCACGAATTTCATGCAAAATATACAAAACAATGTCTACTTTAAGTTATGTGTTTAATGAAGTCGTGACATAGGCTTCATAATGAAATTAAGTTTGACAAATAAGTTTAAAATAAACTAGTTTGGTAAATAAAATTTTGAAGTAATTACACTTTAATCTATGTGGTTTAAAAATGAACACATGACCTCTTGTAATTTGAACTCATCTACAAATATAAATGAAAATTGTTAAATTTAATAGAAATTTTATCATAAGAGTATTTTTGTTATTTTATCTATCTAAATTAGAATATCAAAAAAATAATTTGGTGAAATAACAAAAAAAATTTCTTGATAGACAAGCCTTTATTTTGACATAAAAAGCTCAAATCATTTTTATGTGTTTAATGAAGTCGTGGCATAGGCTTCATAATGAAATTAAGTTTGATAAATAAGTTTAAAATAAACTAGTTTTGTAAATAAATTTTTGAAGTAATTACACTTTACTCTATGTGATTTAAAAGTGAACACATGACCTCCTGTAGTTTGAACTCATCTACAAATATAGATGAAAACCATTAGATTTAACAGAAATTCTATCATAGGAGTATTTTTGTTATTTTATCTCTCTAAATTAGAACATCAAAAAGATAATTTGATGAAATAACAAAAAAAAAATTCTTGATAGACAAGCCTTTATTTTGACATAAAAAGATCAAATCGTTTTTTTGATATTCTAATTTAGAGAGATAAAATAATAAAAATACTCTTATGATAAAATTTTCGTTAAATCTAATGATTTTCATCTATTTATAGATGAGTCCAAACTAAAAGATGTCATGTGTTTATTTTTAAATTACAAAAAGTAATATATTTTTTACTCAAATAATAGGGAATCAAGTGTAGTTACTCCTAAATTTTTTTAGTAAAAAGCTCAAAAAATGAAAATACAAAATTGTAATGAAAACTATGTTAGGATCAGTACCATGATGCCATAGGCAAATCCGGCAAGGATGCTGATCTGAACTGAAACGGCGGCGAGTTCGGTAGTTCCGAGATGGCCAGCAAAGACTTGAGTAATAGCGCCGAGGGAGTAGTGGCAAATGGAGGTGAAGATGGCCGGACTGGCTAGGTAGCAGAGCTTCTTTGACTCAACAAAGAATTCTCCGAAGAATTCTTCACGAGCAAATACGTTCGGTGCCGTCAGATGATTCTGTGCAGGGCCTGGGTTACGGTCATTTTCCCCGGCGGACAGAAGTGGGTGGTCGCCGTTTTCCATGGGGAGGAATGAGAGAGAGGAATGGACTCTGGTGTTGTGTTCTTTGTTCGAGTAAAAATTTGAGATTTAGAAAGCATGGACTTTATACGGTGGTTCTGGTTCGCCGTCCGATTTGGTAGAAACTTGATTGGTTTATGCATTTGCTGTGGAAGCTGATGTTTCATCCGTTAGGATGTATGAGAAATTATAAGATCCTTCGATGGCGGACCGGCCAGAGAAGAGTTGAAAGAAAGGGTAAGAATTCTATGTGACGGACTTCCCCAACTTGGTGGTGACGTAACCACCAGCTCGATTTGTTTACTTCAAAGGTTAGTTGTGTCCTACTGGTGAGTGACTTATGCAATGAGATCACCTTCCAACTTGCTTTGCATTGTATTGACCTTGAACCAAGGATTTTGCTACAACTTGCTGCATCAGCCGGCTGCCCATCAGTTGAGGCTCATTGAAACAATCATAATCAGGTTTCATGATAACGCAAGGCTGCCATTAGATATTTTTTTTCTATTGGAAGATGCTAGTGTTAGGAAGCAGAACTAGGCCTTATCATGTTCATTTATATTTACTTGCTCGTGATACCACATTTATGGAAAAAAAAAAAAAACATATAGCATTATTGTTGTATTGAATATTCTCATAAACAGAATCTTTCATGATAAGCTTTTAAGACATGGTATCTTGAAGTAGGGTTACTATGACGGGATGTTTCTCATATAGGTAAGTGGATAGTTTGTTTTTATGATATAGGGTTTTCATAACAAACTATTTTATTGAGTTAGAGTAAGGATTTTACGAAAAAGAATTAAACTTGAGATCATATACTTATTGTTAGAGTTGATCGATTACGGAAAAACTTTGTGCGATTTCACTGGGACAATCAATCCCTAAATCACCTCACGCTTGTGCAAGGTTGCTTTAAAGAGCATTTGCCTAGTCTCTAATGAGAGATTTGCATTTTTTTTTATTTTTGTATTGTGTTTCAAGAGATGTCGAAGCTGGAGAACAGGGGTGGAGCTCGAATTCCAAGTAACAATTTGAGAAACTAAGTAGTCGACCACTAAGCTTGGCTTGAGATTTTTAGACTATGCATTTTCACCTTTCACTAGAGACGTGACTAACTACCGTTACGCGTCTTTTTTCAAGTTTAGCTTACAGGCTCCGATCACTTTAACTTCACAACAATAAAGAAAAATATAGCAAGATAAATTGAAAAGGAGAGGTCAGCAGGTTCTTAAACTATAGCTTAATTTGTTGGTACATGAAAAAGAAACATAATCTGCAACAATCTGAAACTCTATTTACCCTACGAACTTTGATTCCTATGTATGCCTTCTATTTTCGATCTTCCATAGAAGTTTTTACAGGACAATAAGGAGCAAAATTTTGTAGTACTCCGGATTGTTTTCATGGAGATCATTATTTCATTAATTATAGAATAGACTCATCAGGCCAACTCACCAATGAAATCTTAAATCTCCTAAGGCTCCTCTTGAAACTTGAACTTTCGGTGAAAAAAGGAAAATGTGAATACCAATAAAGAGTATTTTTGTTCATTTTTTTTTTTCATATATTTTTTTCTTTTTCAGCAAAAATTCAAGTTTCCAAACGAAGCGTAAATATTTTTGCATATAGCTGTTTGGTCTAATTTTGTCAATTGATTTTCAGTTTTACCATATGTCAACTTTTCATCAATTGAAATTGAGAGATTCCCAATCCCGTATATGAGAATCACCACTTATTTCTATGGCAGATAATATATTCAGGATCCCAATTATTCCAATTCAAACAGTAATATGCAGTTGCCAGTGGAAGGAAAGGGTTTGGGAGGACAGAAAATAATAGTTGTTTGGCCCAAAGGAACAGGGGCCAAATTAGAATTAATCAATGTTTAACCTAGAAAAATGAATACTTCATTTTTTAGTTATATTTTTCAGTTTATATGTAAGTTAAGTAAATTGATTGTGTATTTCATCTAATGTATATGGACTAAATTTAAACTTCTATTATCAGTCTACTAACTTGTTCTAACAATATTTTCATATACAAAAATATTGAAAATATTTATGACAACAAAGACTAATAGTTGGCATCAAGAGAATAATTAATACAGGGAAACGTAAACAAATATACTATCCCAGAACAATTACATAAGAACACAGAAAAAAATCAATTCAAATAAATATTGTATGAATTCGTGGAAAACTAGTGACAGCATAGACCCTTACATCTTATCTATAGGAGAAACTAAAATCCTAAACCTAATTGGACTATAATTATTAGAATTTAAAAATACTAACAGTTACTAAAATTGGCAAAATATGAATCAAAATGCCATTATAATATGTGATTAAGGAAGAAATAAACATATACTATATACATAGGACAACTTTTCCATGGATGTCGTAAGTCGTGAGTAGTGAAATGAGATTTTATTTTCATTTGGGTCTCATGTTGAAACTCATAAAAGTTTTTCTTTTTGGTCAATTGGTAAAAAATAATTACAAAGTCGTTATTTTGGTAATAAGTTTGCTGTCTTTATGAATCGAACTCATTGACGATATTTCTTTATGACATTGCTAGTATGTTACCACGAAATACGCTTTACAAATGAAACAAAAATTTGCCAAAAATGCTGTGATGAAGCAATATTTTTCTAACATTGTAATCAATTGAATTTTGCCACAATTTGTGACTTTTTGTTCACAGTTTCATGAAATTCCACGTTACGCTTTCATTTCTCTATGTCGTTTTCTTTGGCGTCTGGTTCTCCACCCCATTGTCTTATTCTATGCCCAGCAATAGAAGCCTGCAACATACCAAATTAAGCTCTCACTTTCAGTGAAATAAGAATCATCTACAAAATCTTGGGTTTTGATCTAAGTATCAGGCTACAAGCCAATGAAATTATACCATGTCAGTGGGGCCAGTGTGGTACATATACATATATATGATATATTATTGTATAAAGACGCTAAAGCCTGTTGGTTTATGTCTCTTTTTAACTCTTTCACCCACACAAATATTTGTAGGACATGGACAAATACAAAGTAAGTGTTTGAATATAGTAGTTACCTCTTTATTCCAGTTGGTTCGATAAATCATCCAAAATAAGACACAAGTTTGTACGATTGTTCCAGACATCATGCCACACCAAATCCCCTGAAAAAAGAAGAAGATCGAATGCCAATGAAATTCCATTAGAATACTCTAGTTTCTACCTATATCGCTTCTTATAAATAATATATATATATGCTTGTATGAGGCACTACAAGATTGACATTAGAAAATACATATACCTTGACACCCATGTCGAGTTTGTAACCCAATATGAGACCCAAAGGAATGCCAAATAAATAGTAGCATGCTATATTTACATAAGCAACTGCAGCTTGCCAGCCCGCTCCAATGGCCACTCCTGCAACAATATGATCACTCCTTATAAACAAACACAAGATAAAACAAAGACTCTGATTATTGATTAAGTACCCGAGAGAACAGGTTGAACATTGTTAATTACAATGCAGGCTGCCAAAAATGGAGTGAGCTCATAAACAAGCTCCGTGACTTCAGCACTGTCTGAAAACAGCGATGGATACTCCTTTCGAGTGGCGATGAGAATGAGCGAGAGAACAAGACCAATCATAAACGAAGTTAGCACAATCACCACCACTGAAAATTTTGCTGTTCTTGGGTGAGCTGCCCCCAGTTCATTTGACACCCTTACACTGCACAGAATTTTGCAAGTGTGAGAAAATTCTCTCCCGTGATTTTAGCTTGTAATTTTGATTAACCTAGTGTTGCAATGACTAACCTTATGGCTGCATTGCATCCAAGAGCTACCATGACTGCCCAGCCTAAGATGTTCATGCTGCAAATGAAACGATGAGTAAAATAATAACAAGAATACCAACAGTATTGGTAGTAGTAATTTTGTGCATTTACAAACTCAAACTATTTCCTCTATTAAATGAATATTGGTTATTAGTGCTAATTTGTGCATTGACTGGATAAAGGGTTCTGCCAGACTGGATAAATGGTTAGCTACGGTCAAGACAAGTAGACTCCTCAAACATGGTGAAAGGCTGTGCACAACCACAACCTTATTACAATTACAAAATAATACAATAAAGTTTAAAAAAAAAAATGAAAAAAGGAAGAAGCGTTTTTTGTAACATTTTTGTTTCCATTTTTCAATACGATTTGCCAAAAAATTGAAAACAACGAATGAAAAAACAATTGTTTTCACTTGTTTTCAAAACAAATGAAAACATAGTCCATATTCCTCTATTTTTTGTTTTTCCTCTCTCTCTCACTTGTTTTTTATTATCATACCACCGTTCACCGCTACCACTGCTACTCCCCCACCAAATTGCACAGGATTGCCAAACACATTTTTTTAATTGTCATTATCATTAAATTTTATAATATCTGTAGGTACCAAATATCCACCAAATTGCACAGGATTACCAAACACATTTTTTTAATTGTCATTATCATTAAATTTTACAATATCTGTAGGTACCAAATATGTTTCCTATTTTTATATTTTGCAAAAGTAAAAACATATTTCTTGTTTATAAAACCGACAATGTTACCAAAACCCACCTAAGTAGTGGAGTTAAATTTGGTGGATCATGCCAGCTAAGCCGTGCCCAACCACAACCTTAAATTTGGTCGACCATGGCAACTAACGACAAATTTACCATATTCTATCTTAATTATTAACCCCAGAGGGTACTGAATGGCCCAGCATTAATGTAACGTGTTGTTATTGATGAAGTATTTGTCCAAACGTCACTCATGATTAGAATACAAACAAATGTGATTAAGACAAACCCAAAAACTAAAAACTATGGTTCTGGTCACAATTCGATGTCTAGATGAAAACCATTCAAATTAGACATGTAACCTTATCAGCCTGTTTGAAACTTGGTATTCTGGCGAATGGAAGAGAAATAAAAGGAAAGAGAAAAATAAGAAAAATTATTTTTAGGTTATTTAAGTATTTCGATTCAAAATAAGAGGGGTTAAAAATAAGAATTGGGTTGCCTCATATATATGGAAGAGGTATCCCGACACAGTGGCATCTTGATACCATGAGGAATAGGAAAACTAAATTTCAAAGTATCCAAAAAATAAAAAAATTGGTTAAAATTTTCAAAAATATTTAGTAGAAGAGCGTTTTCAAGTAGTGTTCAATCGATTACGTATTAATCAATATTCCCCCCTTTTTTGCCGGTCTCTTTGATCTTAAAATCACTGATTTTAAAAATGAGTGATTGCCAGTCTCCGGCCCTCTCAGGTTTCATTTTGAAAAGAAATTAAAAGAAAATCAAAGAAAATAAGCGAGAGAAAGAGACCTCTTCCTTCAAGATAGGCTGTTATTTGTCCTCTATAGTCTAAGGTTTTACTAGGCTAGACACGAATCAAGAGAGACCATGGTTGGGCAACTAAAGGCACACCTTCACAAACCCAAAATGGTAACTTTTCAATCGAAAATTTCTGAATCGGTCAACCACTAACATGTCATGTGGATGAGATATTATTAGCCCTTACCATATGGATAATGCATCCACTGAAACTTTTGCATTCTTCAAGTATCCGGCAAAGAGGATTAACGCCATGAAATACCACACTTCTAAGCTGCACTTGTCGTTCAAGAAAATGTAAAAACAAATGAATAATAAGAATTATACCAATTAATCCAGATAGATCATTTTTTTATATATTGAATATGACGAATTATGAAATGAACATAAATTATTTTTAATATCTATATTTTACGCTGTGAGCGGATCAAAATTAAATTTAAAAAAAATATATATGGTAAGATGTCTCACCAGAGCATTACAGCCGATGCAAGAGACAACCTAACAAAACCCCAAAGATTTTGGAAGGCCTTCAATGAAAACCCAGACCAAGCTCGGCCACAGGTACCAGTAAAGATATAAACGAGCTGAGCCACCACTATGAACCACCACGACGCGTTCAACACCAGGGCTGCGCCGACCAGTCCCCAACCCAATTTCAGCATCAAAAGCCAGCTGAAGAAAGTGTGTAGAACCAAAGCCACGGCGGATATTAAAGCCATGACCATAATCTTGCTTTGCGCCTGTAGGAACTTTGCAATCGGAAAGTTCATTGAGTAGGCGTAGAGTTGCGGAATCATCCATACTGCAAAAGTGCCTGCCGCGCTCGCTATCTCCTCCGTTTGGCCGATCAGTTTTAGTAACGGAGCGGCGAAGATGTAAAGGAAGGTTAATGCGAAGGCGGTGGTGTTGAGGATAACCCATGATCTCTGCATGTAAACTCCAAGCATATCGAGTTGTCCGGCTCCAAAAGCTTGCCCGCAGAGCGTCTCCAATGCACTCCCCATTCCCAACTGTTAGAAGATTAATAAATTCAGTAGTGGAAACCAAAAATCAATCAACCCATGACAGTCATACATACATATATATATATATAAGTAATAAAATTTTTATTTATTAAGAGACTCAAACAGAATACTAGTGAAGTAACCAAATTCTATTCTTTTCATTAAAACACAATTAAATCATAAAAAAAGTACCAAAAAACAATGTTGTAGACCTTATATCAATATGAATGTATAATTTTTCATAAATGTTATATAATTGTTATTGAAAAAAAATATAACAAAGTGTATTTTACTATATTAAAATTTGTTCCTTTCGAAATTTATATATAAATATATAGTATGTGGGGTACCATAACGCCGAAAGAGAAACCGGCGATGACGGAGTTCTCGACAGAGACGGCGGCGAGATCAAGAGTTCCGACGTGGCCGGCAAAGACTTGGGTGACGGCGCCGAGGGAGTATTGGCAAAGAGATGTGAAGATGGCTGGACCGGCGAGGTACCAGAGCTTTCTTGACTCGACCATGAATTCTTTGAAGAAATCTTTAACTCCGGTGATCGGAGCGATATCGTCGGAGTCGGCAATGAAGGATGAAAAGGAAGAAGTGTTTAGCCTGAGAAGCTGTTGGCAACTGTCTGAACTTTGGTCCTCCTCTCTGGGGGAGAGCAATGGCTGCTTAGGGTCCTCCATCGCAGACGGATAGAGAAATCTAGAGAGAGAGAGAGAGAGACTCTGGTTTACTCTTGTATTTATGGTGGATGGTGTTGGTATATGGCTATACGTGTGTATATATATCTAGCTCGGTCCAACTTGGAGTCTAGCACAACTCGAAATATACCGACTGAATTAACGCTGAGTACAGCTAGAAATAAAAGCCTCTGGAAAGATGACTAATCACAGGCTCACAGCCATAGAGAAATATTACAAAAACAGAAAGAATGTGAAGGAATAACATATACATATACAATAATATAGCTAAATTGCAACTTATCATTTACAGCCTATTTGAAACTGGGGAGAGAAAAGAAAAAGAAAAGAAAGAGAAAAAAAAAATATTTTTTTTTTTCTAGTTTTGTAAAAAAGAAATAAAAGAAAAGTTGAAAGAAAGAAGAGAGTGAAAGAGCAACTAGGTTAAAATTTTCTCTTTTTTGTCTCTCTTTTCCCTTTCATTTTTTGTTTTAGGTAGAATTAAACAAGAAAAGTGAACCTCCCCTTCCCTAAGTTCCAAACATGCTGCTAACTACTATATCCACCATGATAAGTTTTAATTACAAATATCATAGCCACCCCATTTTAATATAATTTTTTAAAATAAAAATTCTGTAAAATTAAAATTCTTCTGAATAATTATATTATATGTTACTCTAACTGGAACTAATGTAGTTCAGGCGCCAGAGGTAGCCTTATATATGGTAGTCATGGTGAATAACATGTGTAGCTTCATTCTTATATTGGCAATTCTCATTCTCCAAAAATTACCAATTAAAAATAACCTAGTGTAATTACTATGCAGAAGTGGCTGTAATCATTGGAAGGTTTTAAAACTTTAGATTTCAAAGGGTGTGAAAACAGCTAGAATATTACTATTCCAGCAATAAGGATTGCCTAACATACTTAATCCATTAAGACCCAAAAGACATTTTTCTTTCATGCAAAGTCCCCACCATTAAGGTCTCTTGGAATACTTTAAAAGACTAGATTCACATTCTTTCTCAAGGAGAAGAAAATGCTGATGTTTGCAGAGCATGAACATTTATCAGACCTATAGCTTTTTATTTTTTATTTTTTATTTTTTTATATTGCAGGGCGTTTCAGTATTTGATCAATTACTCTCCCAACCTCGTATAGAAATACCGCTCGCACTAATGATGTAAGCTTTATGTGTTAAATGAATTATGATTGACTGTAAGAGATGTACGTGAGGAGTGATCGAATTTTGAACTTCATGCTGACCATGAAGCTTCGCAGAAACTTCAAATATTTCAAATATGGTATGATTTGTGATATTTTTCCACCCCTCCCTTTTTCTTTGCTTTTAATATGAAGCGCAATAAGTTCGTCCTTCTTTTAAGAAATATGTTTGGTGTCAATCGCGCACGTTGCTTGTCTTGCTTCCTCTAACGAGGTCTCTTAATTTAATGTTATTAATTGCAATTTTTTTTTAAATAGCAAATGGGTGGTTCCAGTTCTATCATTTCCACTATGAGCTAGGCAATCATGCAAACTCATCTCGTCAAGAGGAGAAAAAATAAGAAAATTCAATAGGAATGAAGAATCCTAATTTTAGGTAATTTTTTGTTTGATAAGTCATCTACTGGAAAGCTTAAATGTGATATGTAGTTGATATTACGGACTAATATTTGTCACTCCAACAAATTATGAAGGACAAAAAAATAGGTCTATCAGTGAGAGAAAGAACTAAATTTAGAGTTTATTTTTGGGTTCATTTGTGTAGAAGGTTAATTGATTAATTTCACAAACCTAAGGTTGTAAGCTCACTACTTTTTGGGAAAATAAAATAATAAAATGAATTGAAAATAAGGAATTTACTATTAAAAAGAGATTTGTGCAAATAAAGTATGGTCTGTCTCAATTAATGGCAATACTATCCTCCTCTTCAATTTGTAAAAGAAAATGCAGCTTGTTTTCGTATCCTTGCAATGTGGAATCATGTATCAGACTGCTTTGGGCCGGGCATGATTCAGGGAAAGTTGCAGGTTCAAGATGCATAAAAGTATATACAAACGGATAGTTGCAACATTTTTTGAAGTACTATTCAATAAAATGAATATCTCTACTTTCACGGTAGAATGGAAAGGATCTTTGTCCCAAATTGCACATATAGTTATTGGAAGGGAGTGAATTTTATCTTTTGTAGTCGTGAAAAGATGAAGGATATGCAACGATATCTCTACTCTCATGGCAGATGGTCCTAAAGAATGTGGTAATTAATGTCTTTAAAAAAATCAAAAGGGTTGGCCTGGTTGCCATGATTTGGAGCTCGGTGGAAAGAAAAAGGTCTTTTTTGTAACTCCAATACATCTTGTATGCATATACTACATCGTAATATCATAAAAATAAAATATTATGTATGTCAAAAATGAATACATCTCATTTGGTCCCCCCTTACTGCTTAGAGGAGAAGTCATATGTAGGGATGACATAATTTGAACCCTTGACATTTTGTACTCAAAACAAACACGCTACCAAACTACCCACATCCCTTTAATTGGTCCATGTCTTGCCATTTCTTCTTTTTGGTCTCCTATAACATATAATAATAGTAAATAATAGTAAAAATAAAAGCCTTATACACATATAAAACACAGAACCTACCATAAGTAAAAATAAATGATAAGTCTGCTCCCTTCAAGGAAGTCTCTTAGGTGTTAATAATTTCTTGGGGCTACTCCAAAGTTTTTGACTTAATAATTACTCAATTTATATAGGATAGAGGGACTGCACTACCCTTAAGATTAATCGAGGTGCGCACAAATTAACCCGATAGTTGGTTAGTAAAAGAAAAATAAAATTAATATCTTCAAAAATGGAGGTAACCATCAAGATTTAGAGGCTCGTCTCAAAAAGAAATGGACTGAAGAGAGATTGGAAAGAATGGAACCATGAAAGTAACTGAAAATGGTGCAAGTGCAGATAAGACACATATTTCATATCCTAAATTAAGTGTTGACAGTTTCACACGAGTATTTTACATCTATTTAGTAGTTTAGTATGTAAATTTCTTCATATATTTTATTCTTTAAAGTAATGTAGATCGACCGCAAAAATATGGAGGCCTTGCCCAACAAGAAAATACCAAAGGAAGAAGACAAAGAAGAAGAGTACGTAACTTGATTCATGCACCTTCTCTCTTTCCAATTCGCTCAAGACAAATAGGTATGCGAATATGGACTTGACTGCGTCCAGCCTCACTTTTCCTAATATCATATGAACCAAAAAAAGGATTCATATTTTGAACAATGTGCTGTTGATTTACTATGCCATCAAGCTCAAATAATGAAGCTGTATATGAAGCAGGAGAGCTGGCCGATAGCGTCACTGGCCAGTGGCTTCTGTTTTTTGTATATTGTCGTGCACTAGCAAGCACTTTGGCACTTCAACTTACGATTGTGATGAAGTTGAGTTTAGATCACCTAACTTGGACTGCAACAAAACCTAATAAAAAACAAACTCGGATTTCTATGTAGGCTTTAGCACTTGAATTCGAGTTGGAACGGTCTTTTTGTTAGCATGCACCCTTTGGAACGGTGGATGCAACAATAATATATATATATATAGGAAAGAGATGGTAATAATTTTCTACTCGGCATGATGCGTTGTCGGGCTGCCTCTCTCCTAGAGCCCTGAACCGTTATATATATTTTTTTCAATTATTCAATTCAATATCAATCATTTTCATATAAAAGTTCCTTAATAATGATCACTCTAAATGGACACTAGGTGATCTAGTCCCGAAATCGTCTCTCAATGCAAGACAGTCTTCTTAAGATGTTGTCACCCCAATGTTAGTCAACTTTCTTTGTTTTTTTTGCTAATTTGGCATACGAATTAGTTTGTGAGCACTTTAATTATTCTCATAATTTGTGTAAGAAGTTGATAGTCTCCAAAAAAATTTTAAATTTTAAATTTTAAAGGAAACATATCCTCAAATCTTAAGTCTCAAACCACCTACTCGGCTTAAAACTAATATAAACGCAATGAAGATGACCCTTGTAGATATGTCAGGCAATACATTTGAGAGAGCAAATTCGCCAAATTTCTACTCCATTCTCCACTTGCTTGCTTGTCTGTATCTGTCAAAGAATCAGAAATCAGAATTCATATATGTATATTAGTATATATATTTGTATATACATATATATACTTTTGTTTGTGGAGCTAGGCCTTCATGAAGGAATGTTGATGTCCTGCATATCTGACCACAAATGCCCAGGAAGATCGAGTCAATATCTTTTGGCTTTCTCCAAAAGGACTTTTGTTTACGATTCGGGTTTGTCCACGTTTCGGGGATTTGATTGACTCCAACACTCCAGTGCATGATAACAAAACCTACTAGTCAACACCTATCTTTGCATTTTGTTTGTAGCTTTCAAGAATGGTAGTTCGACAAAAGTCCTAAGATCTGATGGTCACTTCATACGTCACACCCAAACAGACCCATCAAAGTGCTAACACCACCCCGCCCCCCACACACAAGGGTCCAAAGAAATAGAAGAGCAAGATGACTCAAGTAATTAACAAACTCGAAGTTGTGTGGCAATGAAACGTTTTGCATTGATTTGGCTCGACCACGCAGTCCGTGGGCTCGTATACACATATATTTTAGGATATGTGTTTCCATTCTACGATGCTAAAAGTTCTGGAAAAATTTCTGTGGAGATCGCTATATTTTGAATATTTCACGAAATCTGTTGTCTTAGAGCATTTACGAAGCTACTTTCTGAAATAATTAGTCGAAATATATATTAATTTACATTGTCTATTTTATCTAGGCATTTTTTGATAAATTTTTTAACAATACTCTCTATTTTAATTAGTTGTTTTATAAATTATTCTTTCTCAATATATACACACTTCAAAAAAAAAAGAATAAAGAGGAGAGAGATTGATAAAATAATAGTTTTTAACCTTTGGATAGTCACTTTTAGCTCTCAATATTAGAAGAGCCACAGTGAACCTCTTCATAATATAAAATCATTTAAAAAGTTCATCACAGAGCAGATTTTTTAGGATTAACTCTTTAAACTAATTAAGAGAGCTATTTTACAGAGTTTCTCCGAGTATGCTTTTAATGGCCTTTGAAGATTCATTTCCGAACCATTTCCTCAAAATTTTGCAAGCAATGTCTTGATTACATATTAGTTATAAGCAGTTTGATTATGATTAAGAGACAAATTATTCAATACTCCCAGGGTATCACATTTTATTATTTCTAGCCTCACATGAGAGTAGGTGCCCTCCCTGGTAGTGGAATATTTGATCTATATAGCAGGAGACATCATTTTATGAGAGGTGGAACAATAATGACATGATACTCTTGAAACACGAAATAATTTTTCTTTACAATAATATGAAAATTTCATATCAAATTTTCAACATTAATTTGCAATTGGAGGAAGCATTAAACGAGAATCTCCCCTTCAAATTCAACCATATCAAATCAAACTAGTGTGAGCCAGTTATTTGGTTTTCTTTGTTAGACAGATCATTTTTATTTTTTTTAAATATCAATAACCAAACAAAAGGACAACTCATGGAAGAATCAATGGCTTCACCTCTTAGTAGACTAGCTGTACAAAAATTTATAGGCCTTGGTGCATTAATGTTTTTTCAAAGACAAAATAACTGTTACCATCTATTAGAATTCTTTTTCTTTAAAAAATGCTCCTACCATGCTATTCTAAATAATGAATAATACTATGACATCGAAAAAAAAATTAAAAAATTATCAAAAGAATAATGTAGTTTTTTTTTTTTTTGAACAAAAGAGGATTTATTAGTTAGAAAAAACCAAGCTTTACAAGTCTTAAAGACTTTACAAAGCAACAACCCCAAATATTTTTTTTTTTTGGTTCTCGGTTTTTTCGGTTTTTGGAATAATGTATTGAATGTGAGCTACTCACTTTTAAAACGAAACAACTATTATAATGACACTTAATTATATTTTAGTAAATAAATATTATTATTAAAAATTTGCTCTCCACAAACTTTTCATGCAAGTACTCGACATCATCCACTTGAGGTAAAGCCTGCGAGTGCAAGCAACTTATTCAAAATTCTAATTTGTTGGTCTTTCGTTTT
This sequence comes from Euryodendron excelsum, assembly GCA_033060915.1. Lineage (NCBI taxonomy): Eukaryota > Viridiplantae > Streptophyta > Magnoliopsida > Ericales > Pentaphylacaceae > Euryodendron > Euryodendron excelsum. The sequence goes on from CM065388.1 coordinate 2,706,027, forward strand.
CCAAATATCTTCCTCATCTCTCTCTCTCTCTCTCTCTCTCTCTCTCTCTCTCTCCTTTTTTTTTTTCACTGCTATTAAGTCTTTGACATTTCAATCTTATTGTGCCTCGGCCAAGGAAAAATAAAAATCTAAAATACCGAAGCCTTGTGCTTTGCCTCAGTCCTTTCTCAAAAATTGCGAAGTACCTCAATTTGCATACAAAAATATAAGAGTTGGACTACTAATCTGGTGTCCAACTTTTATCTCCTGTTTAGTTGCATTAAAGGAGGTCAACATAGGTGATTCGGAGATGGCCTTTTATCTTATATACTCATAATTAAATAATTCCAAGGAGCAGATGGGATAAGTAATCTAGAAATTCAAGTTTGAAGGCAAAAAAATCCTCCAAAGGATGTGTAATCTCATAAGTAATTGTTTCTAGATTTCTTATTTCCCTTATCCTATACTCCTAAACAAACATGGGCTACGTGTGGAGAAGTTTTGGTAGGACAAGGGTGCATAATTTCCAGAAGTAGTAAGAGACTAGCAGCAAATTAAGTTTTGCATTTACAAACACATTGTACACGTCATAAGAATAGAAGATTGTTACATCACCAATACAAAGGTCATATCCACAACTTTCTTTCTTACATTCCCATCTTGTGAGAGAAGAGTATGTGAACCAACTAGGACTAGCTCAATTAGCCAGAGTTTTTAGTTTCTATTAAAGAAGTTAGGAGTTCGAACTCTCTTCCCCTAGATCTCCTTTCCAGCTTATGCCCTTATTATAATTGCTTTCAATGAACCCGAGAGAGAAAGAGAGAGGTGTGGATACAACCATAATAACTATGAATTAAGGAATCCTTGTAAAACTAAGAAAAATAAATAAATAAACTTGCTTCGTCCCTATTATTTTTTGGGGCCCAAGGTCATCAAAAACCCAAACTCTTGGTTGGAACCCAGCAACAACCCAAACTTTATGAGTTGTAGCTCAAGGCCTATAGATCGAAGGTAAGCCAGACAACACTTCAGCACGACAACATGAGATTGAATCAATCATTCATATTCCTATCCCAGTCTTCTATTCTTATTTTGATATCAGCATTTTATTATTGCAGGCCTTAGAAGTGAGGGCTGGCTAACCCTATGGCCTGAAAAGTTAGGACCAATCCTGTCTAGTTGTTTGGGACCGACCGAGAACCTGTCTACTACAAGTAGTTGTAATTTTGATCCTTAGATAATCAAAAAAATATTTACGTGAAGTTTTGTAAATCTGAACAAAAAAAGGCCTCTTTAGACCTTGCTGGCACTTATGGAAATCTCGTGCACTGGACATCTTTTTTTTCCAAATAATATCCATAGAAAAATGCAACTTGAGAAAGTGCCTTGGATAAATTTGCAATGGCACGGTAACACTAAACTACTGGTGGCGAAATTTGAAGCTCTATAAAGGAGGAGTAATACAATATACGAAAGGTAAAAATCATAACAGAATTAGCACTTAAAAACAAGAGTGCTACCTTTTCACCGGTCTTTGTTCCCTGCATGCCAATAATTTTTTAATCTTACTCATACCTCGTGATTCAGTGAGTCAGTGACATAGTTGAGCTCATAGTTATCAAAATAAAAAGTGAAAGCGGAAAACGTTAGGAGAAATGGAAATGAAAAATGATTAGGAAACTTGATAAAAAAAAATTTTGAAACTCAAATGAGACTTTTAAGAAACCTAGTGAAAACTTTTGAAAAAATTAGTGAAAATCTATGCCAATAATTTCATAGATACTTAGTGAGAACTTAAAAAAAAATGTATAAAAATTAATATTTTAAGTTTCTGAAATGTTTGATAAGCATTTCTCTTAAGTTTCTTAAAAATTTTTGTTAAGTATCTCAATAGTTTCTTAAGAGTTTCTCAAATGTTTCCTAAAAGTTTTCAAAACCTTTTCTTAAATTTTTTAAACGAGTTTCGTACCCGTCCTAAAAACGTATTTTCTAAAAAATGCATTTTCACCCCAAATTAAGTTTCCGTACAACTATGGTTTAGCTACATCGTTTTTTTATTTTTTATTTTGATCTCTAGTTAGAGGTGTAAAGGACCAGGGCTGTCACAACCTTTTTATGGTCAAGCTTATAAGTGGCAGTAATTTCATAATCTCTGTTGAGGTTTGTAACTCTATCATCATGGATACTGAGATTCTGAGTCCCAAACAGAAAAGAAGAGACAATTCTTAGAATCAAACAAGCAGGCCTTTCCTGTGGGTTTTAAAAGCAGTATTAATTCCTTTCGGCTATAACTTATAGTTTGGACAGTTCCATTGCAATTATATAAATATGATATATATCCACTTGTATTAGTTTATTCAAACCCTTTTCTCTGCCTAATACAGACAAATTAATAAGTAATGCAACTTATGCAATGACTAATGACAAATTGCATAAAAGGAGTGGAAAAACAAAAGGCTCAAATTCTCAATCATCTTGTGGTTCTTGTGCTTCTTTGGGGTTAGGTGGGAAATTGTCCCTTTGGCAATTGCAAGTGGGCCCTCTGTACTTTATTTCCCTTCCGGACGTCACCTGCCCTTTTTTTTTTTGATTGACAGAGGTAGGCATAATCTTTACAAATTTGGGTTTTGCTGTTGCCCGTTTCGTTGTGATCTTAATTTTGCTTTTTGGCTGTCTACTCTAGAAATGGCTGAGATCACGTTTGACAAAGGGATTTCTACTATTTTCCTTTGCTTTCTCTTTGTTTCGTTTAAAGTTTCAAACACGCCACAAGACATAAAAACAACGTCTAACTTGACTAACCGCCAAGTTTTTATTAATGTTATTCGTTGAAGTAATTAATTTTACGACGCATGCAAATGGAATTAAACCGAAGGGCTTGTTTGACAAAGTTGAAAATTAAAAATTAAATCATAAAAATTGAATGCTGAATTTCTTAAATTGATAAACTGTTTGATATGTACTGAATCAGATAAACTGTTTGATATGTATAAAGAATTGAAGTATTAAATTCACTCATTTTTCAACTTTATCCTTCATATATTAATATTGTAACACTAAAATCAAATTACTTAAATGAAAAAAAAACATGCATAAATCACTCAAAGTCTAGGACAAAAAACAAAATAATATATACATATATATATATATTCTAGGAGAATCAATAATAGTCTCAATTGATTTAAAAATAAAATAATAAAAAAAGTAAAGAAGGAGTCGAAGAGAAGAATTTCAAAACAAGGACGTGGAATGGCGTTGACTACCACTCACGTTGCAAATCGGTCTCCTACACACAAAGAAGAAAATCAGAAAACGAAGAAAAAAAAAAAAAAAAAAAGAGGAGGCAGATTAGAGGATGAGAGGCAAAACAAAAGAGAGGAGAAAAAAAAAAAAAAAAAAAGAGGGAACGGAGTGAGGCAAAACAGGAGGAGATCAATAAAGAAAAAAAAATACAGATTCAGTCAAAGAACAGAAAAAAAAAATAGAAGGGAAGAACAAAGAGTAACACATACAAAAATAATCGAGAAAACTCACGTACAGAGAAAGAGAGAGAGAGAGAGAGAGAGAGAGAGAGAACCTAGAGATGGCAGAAGGTTTCGCTGTGGAGAACTTCGATCTCTTGTTCTCTTGTGTTCGTTCTATGAAATAAAAAGAGAGGAAGGCGAGGGCCAAATTAAGTCTAAAAAATTATCAAAGTTAAGAGTGTTAAGTAAAAAGTAATAAATAGGAGGAGAATTATTTAATATTTTATTCTTTACTTTTGCTCAGCACTTAAAATATTTAATTCTCTTATTTTGAATTATCAAACCAACTTATTTTATTTTTACTTAATTTATTTAATTTTTAGTACTTAATAGAGTTATATAGAAGACCTTACTTAAGCATGTTCAAACCTCGATTTTCTCCAAACTTAGAGAAGAACGTAAAATCCTTGATCAGCCCCCTTAAATTATGGTAATGGTACATAATTAAACCAATATACTCTCAAAAACCAAACAGTGAACAAGATGATTTTCCACAAGTAAATCTCTTTTTGTTTAATCTTTCACCAACTGATGTGAAACCTCGAAAAGTTTTGTTTAATTTTGCTGTTTGTGTTGACTTGCAAGATTTATTGGTCACCAAACTAGATTGGGTGATGATTCATGGCCGGAAATTCTTAACTTTATCAATGGAGTAATGTCTCTGACTCTGACAAGTGGATGCTCATATCACAATAAAGATCTTTTTGGTCGCGGAAACAATTATTTTATGCGTTACAAAACTGTGCTCAATTTTGTATGTGGTAATTCTGTCAAGATCTCTTCGTTAGTTGGGAAAAGAATTTGTATGGATTAGATTTTTCGAGAAACATATTAAGAGAGAATTGAATTTGATTAGACAATGTGTAGTTGGTAAACAATAATCGATTTTTTAGCAAGTTACGTAATTTATCGTCAAATATTCAATATGAGTATGAGATGTGTTAGTTTTTTTTTATAAATTACACACGTGTGCTATTGGACCTATGGATACATTTCTGGACTTGCAAGTAAAGGTGTAAAGCAGGCCGGGTCGGCACGGCATGGCATGAGACACGGCACGACACGAGGCACGGTGCGACACGTGACAAGCATGGCACAACATGGCATGACGGGCGGGCCGTGCCAGACTTAGTGTTTAGAGGCACAGGCACGAGCACGGTTAAAGCACTAACACGGCACAGCACGAGCACGGCTAACAGCTAGTTTTTTGAAAATATCTTTAAATGTCAAAATTATCCTCCTCAACAACTATATAACGACTAGTTTAAAGGGTAAATGTGTATTTTTTATTAAAAATATCAAAATTACCTCTCTTAATAACTATATAACGGCTAGTTTAAAGGACAAATGCGTACTTTCATTAAAAATGTCAAAATTACCCCTCCCAACAACTATATAACAGCTAGTTTTAGGGCAAATGTGTGCAGAAGATTAAGACTTAATTACTGAATTTATTGAATTTTTAAAAGTTTTTTATAAAGCTACAAATATTTGTTATGGTGTTTATTATTGTACTTCTTTTATTGTTTTAAATCATTTATATAATATTTTGGCTAAGTATATAAGTAATAATTATTTTAAAGATGTTTGTCAATGTATGAAAGAAAATTTTTAAAAATATTGGGGTTATATATCACCTATTTTTTGTTTAGCTGCAATAATGAATCTTAGAATTAAAGTATTTGGTGTAGAATATTGCTAAATGAAATTTCAGAAAATTTAACCACTACACTTAAAATTACTCTAAATGATGTTAAGAGTTAATTGACAACTCTATATGAAACATATAAATTTAAATATGTAAACAATAAACGAGCTTCTTCTTCTTCAAGTACTATGAATGTTAGCAGTGATCCATCCTGGGCTTTAATTGCCACAAAGGGAAAATCTATTGTAAGTTCTTCTTCAAGTACTGAACTTTATAGATATCTAGAGACTAATTTTATAAATTTTTTTACAGTCGAAGAGGTAGAAAATTTTAATATTTCGACATGGTGGAAAACACATGAAAAGAATTTTCATGTGCTTTCTATTATGACATGTGATCTACTAACTGTTCTGGTGTCTACAGTAGCATCGAAGTTTGCTTTTAATGTAGGTAATAGGCAATTGGACGAGAGAAGAAGCAGACGAACTTCAAAAATCTTAGAATGCATTGTATGCTTGAAGGATTGAGATGATGCAAGTCTTAGAGCCCAAAATTTAACAGACGACGTAATTGAAGATTTTCAAAACTTAGATATAGCTGAATCAAATGAAGAATGAAAAATATGTTCTATTTATTTTGTATATGTATTACATTATTGAACTATGGTGTATTTTAAATTCTATTTGGCCTATAATTGTTTTACAGATTGTAATTAACTTTTTATACTTATTCATTCTATTTAATATTTGTAAGTGAATTCCATCATAAATAAATATTTATTTCATTTATGTTATTAAAGTTTTAAATGTATATGAGTTCAATATTGGTAAAAAAAAATTTAATATGAAAACAGGCACGTTACAAGCACGGGGCATGGACCAAGCACGAGCACGAGCACAAGCACGGAATGAGCATGGGCACGAGTCATGCCGCACCCACAGGTCGTGCCGGGCCTGACATTTTTCTTTATGGGCCGGCACGAGTATGGCATGAAGCATTCTAAGCACGACACTGTAGCAAGCCGTGCCAGTATGGCACGGCCCACTTTACACCTCTACTTGCAAGAGTTTTTAATTCTTCATGTATGTGACAATATATTGAGTAGGTTATGTATAAAATTTTTAAAACATTGTCAGACCTTCGATCGATTGTTCTTTTTAGTTTGTGCAAGGTTTCGGTCAGTGGTAAACACAAGGGAGGGCAAATAGGAGCCATGGCCTGCCTAAATTCTCAAAATTCTCTTTACTCGTCATAGTTCTTATGTATATTTACAATCAAATATAGTGTATTACAGTCCTCAAATTTTTAAAATTTTACTTTAGTCACTACCCAAATTCAAAAATTCTACTTTGGTACCCCTAAACAAAAATTATGCATGATCAAGTTTATATGAAGGGAGTAAACTTTGTGCATACTCTACATTAACAATAGTTGACTAGAACAGGGCATGAGACATCAAACTTTAGCATGAGAATCAATCAATTACTGGGTTAGCCATGTGATTCTCTTCCATTAACGGTAATTGCAAAATTTTTATTTTACTTTCATATATGCCTTTTTATTAATTCTGTACACATGAATAATGTTAAAATTCGCTACTTATCTTGGCATCAAGAGGTTTATGATGCTCGTATGGCAAAAAATCTTTTATCCGCTCATGCCATCCCAGTCCATAACTCCTTTGTCATCATTGATTCCTCCATGGGTTTGGTCTAGAGTTATTAACTAAGAAAAGTTTGAAAATTGCAAGGTAAATGAGAACACAAAGATAAAGAAAACGACAACACTTCATTATTTGGACGACTCACTTGTCTTTTGTGGTATGTGTTATATGCCATTCTTGTTTCAATCTTCTACTTTATCTTTGCCATTATTTCTTTTTCTTTTTTTTTTCTTAGCTTTTAATAAGAGATAAGTTTCAAATTTCAATTGGTGCTATCATTGGGGAAATCCAATTCGGGATTTCAATAACCAAGATACTTGTAATGCCAATTTAATATCATTTAACCATGTGAATGTTGATTGATTGTAACATCATAACAATTAAAGAAATCAGGCAAATTTTTGATTTAGTGAAATTTTATCAGTTCGAAAAGGTGGTGAAAGCTAGTGGTGTACATGGGTTTTCGGGTCACATCAAACACATAAGTGAACCGGTTGATTTTAAACTTTTTGGCCTAGAACCAAGTCTCAATAAAATTTGATTTATTCACTTAAAATTTTAAAAATACTCAAATTTTGTATCATCAAAAAGCTTAAAAAAATAAGATGCAAAACAAATTAATAATATTTAAGTACAATGAGTAATAATTTAGAGACATATTAAATATTCATATAGAATTTTGTAAATAAATTGGGTTTTGGATTACTTCTCAAATGAACTCAAATTGTGTTCGTTATTATTATGCTATCTTGAAACCAAATCAAATTTATTCATTTTAATATTAAAATATTTCGATACCGAGAATCTTTTGGTTCTTCTGCACACCTAGTAAAAACCTAAAAATTGTTAAATAAGTGAATTCAAATCTACCCCCAAGGTGGTGTTTGGATTGTTATTTAAAAAAATTATAAATCATAAACTTAATCTAGTTTTAAAAGTTATTTTTTTAAAATGACTTTTTTAAGCTTAAATTAATTTTAAAAAATTATTTTTTAATAAAGAGTCAAACACAATTTAAAAAAATTATAAGCTACTATAAAAGTCACATCCCAAACACCCCCTAAATTCAAATTAAACGTTAATTCGCTTATCAAACAATCTATTGGCGGTAATTTTCGGTCTTTCTGCGTGGCAATCACGTGACATCAATTAATTCTCTTTGCTATATAAACCGTTTCAAGGCAACCTTTTCCCATCCAATCCTAATTTCACTGTCAGCCGACAGCCGGTCATTGCTCGCTTTGCGGCTCAGGCTCCGTCTCTCCTCCCGATCCTGCTACGTTTTTTCTCGGATTATTTTCGCGAGAAAGTGAGGGAAAGGGAGAGCTGTGAGGTGTCGAGGCAAAAGGTTTGATCAGAGGAACTGCTGTATGTCAGTGGGGTACTACAGTGACAATTACTACGGCGGTTATATTGAGCTCGCAAACCCATTGCAATGGCCACAACTGAGGAAAAAGCGACGCCTCTCCTTCGAAAGGCTGCTCCGGCGGGGGAAGTCTTGCAGGATTGGAGTGTTTCGACCGCCGATCCTGCCGACGATCAGATCCACCGGAACAGAGCTTCTATTGCGACTTTGATTCCTCCCGTTGATCCCCTGCCTCAGCCTCCTAGAAATTCTACTCCTTCCAAAGGTATCCCACCTCTCTAGTATATATATGTACATTTATATGTATTTATACCTCGATGTATACATTAGTATGTTTGTATGTATTGCATTTTTACCTTTTTTATGACTTTTTAGTACTGGTACAAAAAAGTGATTTTTGTTTTACAGTAAAGGTATCTTGTAACTCTCTGGCTGGTTGCTGAGAATTGGAGGAAGAGAAAACAAAGTGAATTCTGAAATATGTGAAATCCTCTACTCAGCAAAGCGATCGAGCCGTGTGTAAATCACCACCTAGTTTTTCTTTTTTTCTTTTTACTCTGTATATATATTTATATGTATGTATAATATAATACTATGTTTTTTTTATATTGGATTTTTTTGGGGGGGGGGGGGGGGGGGAGAGAGAAAAAGGAAAAAGAAAAAGAAATAGGAAAATATAACTTTTAGTGACGGAAGCCCTTTTTTTTTTTTCTATTTTTTGGTTGGATTGAGAAAATAAATAGATATTTATCAAAACAGAAATTCATTTCTTGTTTGGTTCCTCATGAGAAAGAATAATATGTTCCAGTAATTTTATTTTTCTTCATAAATTCAAGATCCAAATATCGTATTCCTAAAAAAGAAAGAATTTTTCATGGGCGGTCTTTGTTTTGGATGGGTATTGTCCTTACCCTGTGGGTTGGTCTCTGTAAAAATGGAGGAAGAGGAAAGAACATAAAATATGATTCTTGTGATTGGTGCTGTTTTTGTGTTTCAAGATCCCACCAAATGCTCAATTTAACTGAGCATCTAAGGGCAGAGAATTCAATTTAACTAATCAGAAAGGGGGATAATTCATTTGCTTGTGCAGTGCTTGATATAACTTTGACGTTATCTATCGATTCCAGTTTCTGACCATGAAATGTGTTCTTACATTCTAACTTGTATAACCACTTTGTTTAATTATTGCATAGGTTGAATTGCACTGGGATCTGTCAAATTGTTTATTAAATTTGTTTTTTTGCATGAGCAGGACTCCCAGTTATGTTGAGGGCTCAAACCAGCCATCCTTTGGATCCTTTAACTGCTGCTGAAATCTCAGTGGCTGTGGCAAACGTTAGGGCTGCTGGAGCAACTCCAGAGGTTAATATTTTCATCACATATTTGCTTGTCCTGTAATGGTTTTGGATTATAGTTTAACAGAGAAGTAAATTTCTATATGTTTAGGTGAGGGATAGCATGCGGTTCATTGAAGTGGTTCTGTTGGAACCGGATAAACATGTGGTTGCCTTAGCAGATGCATACTTTTTCCCTCCTTTCCAACCTTCATTACTACCCAGAACAAAAGGTGGACCTGTAATTCCCAGTAAACTTCCTCCAAGGCAAGCTAGACTTGTTGTTTACAATAAGAAGTCAAATGAGACAAGCATATGGATTGTTGAACTGTCTGAAGTTCATGCTGTGACTCGAGGTGGCCACCACAGGGGTAAAGTTATTTCATCAAAAGTTGTGCCCAATGTTCAGCCTCCTATGGTATGTTCGAGGTTTTACTTATTTTCTCAACATTATGTTTAAGTTTTTTCATTCCATACTAGTGAATTTAAATACTCAAGCAAGAACTAATTGATAGCCTCATCAACTTCATTTCGATGAGTGGCAAACAGCTGGATTACCTGATTGAGTTGGTTGGACTTTGGTGGGGGATTCTAAAATATGTAGGAGATTAAGTGGTGTAGGGAAAATTAATGGGATGTGCTTTGACCTACTTCTATTATCTTAGGAAATAGCCTTGTTAGAAAAGGCAAGAATCATGTGTAATCACAATGCATTATAAAGCAAAGAAAGATACTTCTAGTTCTCTAACAAGCCTCACGCATACAAACATGTGGATGCACACAGGCACACATACATGCACTCACAAATTACTGGAAGTATTTTCCCAACACCTGTACAGTAACCAGCTAGTGTTAATATTGTTTTCCTGAACTCTATTTATGTAATATTTAAGTCTGTCTTGTTCCTTGATTTTGAAATCACAGGATGCTGTTGAATATGCTGAATGTGAAGCCGTTGTAAAGGACTTTCCTCCATTTCGGGAGGCAATGAAGAGGAGGGGTATTGAAGATATGGATCTTGTGATGGTAGATCCCTGGTTAGTTGCAGCATTCTGTTTCTGTTGATATATGTTTGAAATTATAAGATCTATACACTCTTTATGTATGTTTTGTGCTCTTTTTTATGCTCTGGCATGCAACTCTTTTTGCAGGTGTGTTGGTTATCACAGTGAAGCTGATGCACCTAACCGCAGACTTGCTATACCACTTATCTTTTGTAGAACTGAGAGTGACTGCCCTATGGAAAATGGTTATGCTCGACCAGTTGAAGGAATTTATGTACTAGTTGATATGCAAAATATGGTAGTGATTGAGTTTCAAGACCGTAAACTTGTTCCCCTACCGCCCGCTGATCCATTGAGAAATTATACTCCTGGTCAAACACGGGGAGGTGTTGATCGAAGCGACGTTAAACCCCTACATATTATGCAGCCTGAAGGCCCAAGCTTTCGTGTTGATGGGCACTTTGTTCAATGGCAGAAGGTGCTTGATTGTTTGTCAAATTAGATTTACGATTTGTCTCATTATATTCAACACTTCATATTGATTACTAAAATAATTATCATTGCTATTTTGCAGTGGAATTTTCGTATTGGTTTTACTCCGAGGGAAGGTTTGGTTATTTATTCTGTTGCATATGTTGATGGTAACCGAGGTCGGAGACCTGTGGCCCACAGGTTGAGTTTTGTGGAGATGGTGGTCCCTTATGGAGATCCAAATGATCCACATTACAGGAAGAATGCATTTGATGCAGGGGAAGATGGCCTTGGTAAAAATGCTCATTCTCTTAAGAAGGTCAGAGAACTTTCTACTATGCTTCTTGTATTCTTTTAGTTTTTTCTTTAAGTTGTGTCATAGGAATTTATATCTTGATTACTATCTGAGTTCAACTGAAAATGATTCTGTCTAACATGACTTTGTCATTGCAGGGCTGTGATTGTTTGGGCTACATCAAATACTTCGATGCATACTTTACAAACTTCACTGGGGGTGTTGAAACAATTGAAAATTGTGTCTGCTTGCATGAAGAGGATCATGGAATCTTATGGAAGCATCAAGACTGGAGAACTGGTTTAGCTGAAGTTCGGAGGTCAAGACGGCTAAGTGTGTCATTTATATGTACCGTGGCTAATTATGAATATGGATTCTACTGGCATTTTTATCAGGCAAGTCAGTGACTCCCGTTCATTTAGTTGTTAGTTTGTTTATGTTGCTTGAGTTGGCAGATTTTTCCATGCATCATCTCGTTTGTCACTTAGAATGTTACAGCACCACTGAGCAGTTTAATGAGGCTTGGCTTCCATCCTAATGAGGACATATGGTTATCTCAAACCATGAATCCATTATGAGTTTTATTTATTGGAGTTAACTATTTACATTTTACCTTATCTTTAATTATCTTTTCACTGTGATGTTGTTTGAGACTTGGAATCTTCACAATGGTTATACTGTTCCTGTTACAGGATGGAAAAATCGAAGCTGAGGTTAAACTCACAGGAGTTCTCAGTTTAGGAGCTCTCCAACCTGGGGAAGTCCGAAAATATGGGACAACCATAGCACCTGGTTTATATGCACCTGTCCATCAACACTTTTTTGTTGCTCGTATGGATGTGGCAGTTGATTGTAAGCCCGGTGAGGCACACAATCAGGTGAACATTTCGAGTTATTTGGATCTTCTCCTCATTTTCTTCAAGTTTTCAGTCGGATAGTAGTTGATTTGTAGGGGTTACGCCACTCATATCTTGCTTAAAAATGTTTGTTTTGTATGATGATGAGCCTTTGCTGTCATTTTCGGAAATTAGAGATTCGCATTATATTCGATGCCTCTACCTCGTAATCATCTTCTTTGTGCAAACAAAAAATAACCCCGCACCCCCCCTTCTCTGTTGATGGTTAATGCATCTTCTGAGTGGCTTCACCATTGGCTGATTGTAGTGCTAAATAATGAGCTAGTGTTAGGGCAAACCTGATGAGGACAAGTAAACATTACTTGGCACCAAGAAAGTGGAGGATGTATAATCTATTATTCGTCTCTAATTATTATACTTTTTAGGTATCAATCATCCTTAATTGTGATTATATTATTTATATCATGTATGAAAAACACATCAGCAATCTAAGTAAGTTTAGTGGCAATCTTGCAAGGTGTCCAGAAATCTCCTTTACTCTTTCAGTGTATGTAGAGCTTTGAGGAATCACACGCGTGTTTCTTCCCCAGCGTTTAACTAAGCACCTGATTTTTCTCCACCTTTGAGTAGCTTAGTTGTGCGATGACCTTGCTGTTTTTAGAATTCAGAGAGGATTGGTCACATTTTCAATGTGTGCCATCTTAATAAGTAGAAAGCCCCCCTTTTGTACTCCACCATTTCTTTCTTGTCTCTCCATCATTGTGCATATGCAGAGGTGTGCATTAGCCTCACATAAATCAAGGTAAAATTAGATCGGTTGTAATGATTTTGGTGGATGTTGCATAATATTAGACTTGTGTGGATAATGGCTGCCCTTTTATGTTTACATATATTACTTTTTTCTTTACATGTATATGAATATCACTGTTTTTTAGGAAAATATTTCCATATATGTGGACATTTTATGTAATACAGGTATTTCCTTGTTTTTAGGTTGTTGAAGTCAATGTTAAAGTTGAAGAACCAGGAGACAATAATGTCCACAATAATGCATTTTATGCTGAAGAAAAATTGCTCAAATGTGAACTAGAAGCAATGCGTGATTGTGATCCTATATCTGCACGACATTGGATTGTAAGATTATTTGTCCTTTTCAAAAATTTGTGGTGCATATATGTTATCTTGCAATATCTATACACTGTACAATGTACATACTGATCTGTGTTTAAAATTTTCCTAGTCTTGGAAATTACTTGTTGCTACATATACTTATTTCCCTACTGATCTGTTATTGTTCTTGCTTTGGATCTGAATCAAGCCAATTTCTAGTAGCCTGGTTGATTGGTGTTTACTCATTGTCCAATTGGAGTAGAGATTTTCTTTCTTCAAATTTTTTATTGATTATTTACTTCGTATGTGGGGTGATTATTATCATCTTTTTTTCCCTAGATTTGATGGTACAAAGTAGGAACATTTCCTTTCTTTGACGAATTTAATTGCATAATTCATCCATGCTGTTCATGATTCAGGTCAGAAACACAAGAACTGTCAACCGGTCTGGGCAGTTGACAGGTTACAAGCTAGTACCTGGATCTAATTGTTTACCTTTAGCTGGCACTGAGGCAAAATTTTTGAGAAGAGCTTCTTTTTTGAAGCATAATCTTTGGGTCACTCCTTACGCGCGTGATGAGATGTATCCTGGAGGAGAGTTTCCTAACCAAAATCCACGTGCTGGGGAGGGATTGGCTACTTGGGTTAAGCGGAATCGATCACTGGAAGAAACTGACATAGTTCTTTGGTTTGTCTGTCCTTTACTTTATATATACCTTTTACTACATTTTGTAACTTTTTCTTGTATCTGCACATTGCACCATCAGTATAGGCTTGGAGTTCTTTCATAACTACTATCTTTGTTATTAAAATTGGACTTTGGTCCCTAGTCGTCAAGCTCATCATTTCATCATCTCAACAATGTGGCAATCTTTATACATGGCCACAGCATGGACTCGTGGCATTTTTGTTTATTGGAATTGAGAATTTCTTCATGGCTACATTTCTCTTGTTAGAAATGATTTTTCTTGGCTGAGGTTTAAATGTCATTCTCTCTCTGGGGGGTTAGTTTAATTATTTTTTGTTGGAGCTTCTGGATAAATACCATAGCAAGCAACAGACTTTCAACAACTAATGGAAGTGAAGCTTGTATGCGGTAATCTGAGTCATAAATATTAATTGGAGGCTTAGGTGAATGTATTGTTAAATAGATTCTAATTATGTCATCAAACTGTTGCAGGTATGTATTCGGAGTGACACACATTCCACGACTGGAAGACTGGCCTGTTATGCCGGTGGAACGTATTGGTTTCACGCTAATGGTATTCAACTGTCATCATTATAACCTAAAATTGTTGGCATCTTCATGAAACAGTCGCATCTTTCAAGATTATGACACTTATATTGCACTTGTGGAGAACCTGATGATTAACAACTATTTCAAGAGTCGTGATCAGTTGTTAATTAAGTTAAAAGAGTCCCCAATCCTGATTCTGGTAGTTTTTGCTTTTTATGGTGCAGCCACATGGATTCTTTAACAGCTCACCAGCAGTGGACGTCCCTCCCAGCTCGTGTGAATCTGAGGTGAAGGACAACGTGGTCGTGACAAAGCCAGTCCAGAATGGATTGATTGCAAAGCTTTGAAAGCACAGGTTCTGAGTGAACTCTGATTTGTCTTCGGGTTGGTGTTATAGACTTAATGTCAAATGATTGAGCTTGCAAAGCCTTGAGGGGCAGTGCAGCTTTTGAGTCTGGTCTACTTAGTTTTGGTGGTTGTGTTGTAATATGGCTTGAATTCATGCAAAACTATTTCAAAGTTTGTATTGCAATGAGTGCTGCTGTGATATAGAACTTCATATTTATGGGCATTTGACTATATGATTGGAGAGGTTTGCCATTGACACCATTTCAAAGAATGCCAAGGTGTTTGATTCTTCATTTGAAAATAGGCGAATGAGCTCCGCGTCAATATAATGATGATTATGAAAAACGTGCTTATGATACATTTTAATGGGTGATATCCAGACAGTTCAGATCAAAAGGCTGATTTAGTTTCAGAAGACCTTTGATCACCACTGATCAAAAAAATTATATTTTCGCCTGAAATTCTTATATGGGTTGGAAATGATGTTGTCATACATTGTTGTATCCTTGTCATTCGATTTATGTATTGACTTCATGACAAGGAATGAGTATGATGATAAACGCAGGAAGATTAAAAGAATTTGGGCATGCTTGAATTGGTGTTTGACATTTCATTGCTGAGCTAAGTTAGGTTCCTCTTGCTGATGCAATGGCTACTTTTTAATGCCGTGGCCCTCTTGTTTATTAGTTTCTATTTTGTTATTGTCCTGTTGGTAGGCTATTATTCAAATTTGCATCACCGGCCAAAGGAATCTTAATGCAGCCATCAGGACAAAAGACAGTATGGAGGAAAGGCGTCATTCTTTCTAGAAATTTCTGGGTTACTCGAGAAGTCCCAAAAATGAATTATTGTCTCACAGAAGTCTTCATTTGATTTTTCTTAAGGTGAGAACAAGAAGGAACCATTTTCGAATTTTGAAGATGATCATGCTGAATATAATTAATTGGTTTAGAGAGTGGACGTAGAAGCAAATTTGAATAGAGTTGAAATGGCATTAGTTTGCTCCAAAAGAGAATTAGTCGGTCTTGATATATATACATATATATGGCTTCTAGATTTATTTTTTTAAAAAAAAAGTCTTTATAGACCTTTTTTTTATTTATCATTATCTATGTAGTTTTTATGTGTCTTGTTTGCTTAGTATAGGATCTTAAAATTCTTCCTTGTACATTCATTCTACTTCAACTTTATTCCATTTTTTTTCAGAAAATGAGCAACTATTGCCAAAATAAAAATATTTTTGCCAAAGCAAGCAATACAGATTAAAATTATATTGTACAAATAACTAATTTACCATTTTGTTTTGATAATAATAAACAATGGCTTTTTACAAAATGGTTGGTCCACAGACATATTTTCATTCATAAAATTGCACTAATTAATGTCACTTAACTATAAAATATAAAATAAATAATAAATAATCTATCAGACATAAGAAAATAGAAATAGTATCTTAAAAATACAGGTGGTACATAGTTTAGTCCATCATTCCCTACCTAACAGTCTGTTTGGAACTTGGTAAAGAAAAGGGAAAGAAAGGAAAAACGACTGTTTGCTTTCTTTTTTCTGTTTGATTCTACTTAAGAGAGAAAATAAAGAAAAAATGAGAGAAAGAAAAGGGAAAAAGGAAAGGAAAATTTTAAATCTCGCTCTCTTTTTTTCTTTCACTTTCCTCTTATTTTCTTCACGAAATCAAATAAAAAAGAAAAAATAATTTTTCTTTTTTTTTTTTTGTGTTTTTCCTATCATTCTCAAAGTTTTAAACAAGCTGTAAGAGAAGTAAATGAAACAAATGCATTTTGATGTATATGTATATATTGTATATTTTTATAGAAAAATACTATTTTTACAAATGATTTATACAAAATTTACATAAAAAGTAATGTGACAGTAATAATTTTATTATTAAAAATTATTATAATAAATATTTATTTTAAATTAAAATTTTTTTATTAAAACATATTATTTTATATAAATTTTTTATATAAATTTTTTGTTTGGCTATCATTCTCATTTTTATATTGACTGGCCCCGTCAGCACCGTCAAGCACGTCTCATACATAAGTCTTTTGATTATAGTATATTACTTACGTGAACAACGGTTACGGACTTAAGTAACTGAAACCCACCACCTCACGCCCGACGCGCCTCCAAAGACACGATCGGAATCCTAAATCGCAATTCCCTAGAGAATAAAACATACGTGCGGGCAAAGAACAATGAAAGTACTACCACCACTGAACTGGCCAATAAAATTATAGAAGACGACTCTCCTCGTTGACTCTCCGACGACTACGAATTCCCAACCCTCCAAACCCCTCTAGCTATTCATTCATTCGATTCATCGAATTGTCTGATGGCGAGCAGCTACGGCAGCGAAGAGAGGCGAATCGAGGAAGTTTTGTCGTTTCCGATTCTGTTGTCGGAGAGAATTCGGGCGGCGGTAGACGAGGGCGGGAAGTTCCAGGCCGAGTGCATCGAGGTGGCTAAGCAGGTCGACCGTATCTCCCAGATGCTCCGGTCGGCGGTCCGGCTCTCTACCTCGACCAGCGGCTCGTTCTACGAGCGGCCGGTGCGCCGCATCGTCGCCGAGGTGTCCAAGAACCTCGAACGTGCCCTAACTCTAGTCCGCAAGTGCAAGCGCCGGAGCATCTTCCGCCGCGTTGTCACCATCGTCACCCAGGCCGATTTTCGCAAAATGCAGAGCCTACTGGACGCTTCGATCGGAGACATGAAGTGGCTCTTGAGCGTCTTCGATTACGACCCCACTAATGGCGGCGCCGGCGGCGGAGGAGGAGGTATTGTTCTGTCTTTACCCCCAATTGCCAGTAACGATCCGATTCTCTCTTGGGTTTGGTCTTTCATTGCTTCTATTCATTTGGGCCAATTGAGTGATCGAATTGAGGCCGGAAACGAACTCGCTTCGCTTGCGCAAGACAACGACCGGAACAAGAAGATGATAGTCCAGGAAGGTGGGGTTCCCCCTTTGTTAAAGCTCTTGAAGGAGAGCTCATCGCCTGAAGCCCAAATTGCAGCGGCGACGGCTCTCTTCATCTTGGCTAATGATCAAGAAAGGGTTCGGTTAATTGCCGACGAGCTTGGCATTCCGACTATAGTTCAGGTTCTTGGTGATTCCCCAATGAGGGTTCAAATTCGGGTGGCGAATTTGGTTGCGAGAATGGCAGAGCATGACCCTGTTGCGCAAGAGGACTTCGCGAGGGAGAATGTAATTAGGCCTCTTGTGACATTGCTGTCGTTCGAGACTTTTGTGGATGATCCAAAGCCTCAATTTGGTAAGCAAAGCATTCATTCTATTGTTGAAATTAATAAGGAAATGGGGAGGAATTCGAATCATAGACCACAATTGAGTTCATCTTCATCGTTTTATTCCGATGGTAGTAGTCGAGGTGGGAACCATAGGAAAGAGAGAGAGTATGAGAAGCCTGAAGTGAAGCGTAAGTTGAAAATTAGCTGTGCTGAGGCTTTATGGATGCTTGCTAGGGGCAGTGTGTCAAACAGTAGGAGGATAACCGACACGAAAGGGCTTCTTTGTTTGGCTAAGCTCATTGAGAAGGAACAGGGGGAGTTGCAATTCAACTGCTTGATGGCGGTAATGGAGATAACAGCTGCGGCTGAGTCCAACGCTGATCTTCGACAGGCAGCCTTTAAGACCAATTCTCCGGCTGCAAAAGCTGTTGTGGACCAACTTCTTAAAGTGATTAAGGAGTTGGATGGGCCATCTCTACAAATTCCTGCCATAAAGTCAATTGGCTCATTGGCTCGTACCTTTCCGGCAAGAGAGACCAGAGTTATTAGACCACTAGTCGAGCAGCTTGGCCATAGGGACCAAAAAGTGGCGACAGAAGCTGCCATTTCCCTTGGGAAGTTTGCTTGTACAGAGAATTTTCTTTGTATGGAGCATTCGAAAACAATAATTGAGTTCAAGGGTGTCCCACCTCTGATGAGACTGTTGAGGGGTGGCGAATGGTCACAGTTGCATGGACTGGTTCTCCTCTGCTACCTTGCAATACATGCCGGGAATAGCGAGGCTTTGGAACAAGCACGAGTGTTGACTGCTCTCGAGGGGGCAGACCGTGGGGTGGCTGCCCAACATCCCGAGCTGAAAGAATTGGTAGCAAAGGCAATTTACCACCTCAATCTGTATCATACTGGTATCCATCCTCATAGGCAGTCTTATGCCCCCTAAATACCATTTGAGTATGCTGGAAGAGCTAATTGTTACATGGTAAACTGTTGCATCTTTATTATACCTAGATCAGGTTCATTCATTCTGATCAAAAGAAGGGAAAAAAAAAAAAAAAGCCTGATAGGAAGATACATAATAGTTGTTCAGTGTGCAAAGGAGTAGTTAATCTAAATAGAGATTAGTGCCAAAAGAGTGATACATTATTTCAACTAAAACTAGAAGCTGTTATATCTTGTTAGCTGCTCATAGCATAATGGATTGATTTATCTTCAGTTTGGAGCTGTTTTGTGGCAAATTGATTTTATCAGTGCTTATGTAGTGGTTAGGTCTCCTTGGGAAGCTGTTGCTTTTAATAGTTTGGGGCTTTCTTTCCTGCGTTAGCATTGGATCAAATGATTAGGAATACATGACATCGGCCAGGAACAATGTGAAGACCTACGACAATTTCAGCTTCTTTGATCATCAGAGGTATGGATACAGTTGAGTCGTACACAAAGTGCTGAATGTTTCACAGTGCTCTAATTGTTGTTTTCTTAAAGATAGAACTGCAATAGATTTGGTGGTTACTTTTTGTTTAGCTTGATTACTTTTGTTTTGGAAACAATCATAAATCTTGATGTGTTAGTAAATTATTTTATTAGAATAGGATGTGTAAGATGGTCTGGCAAATATGAAGAGGAAGTCCACTAATCTATTATCAAGAAATGCTATACATATGATGGGTGCTAACCTCCGTTTTTTTTGTTCAACATTCATTTAAATAGGAAACTCTTTTCATAAGCCATAATACTCTGTTAGAAGGAAAGAGTAATTAGGAAGAATTCTGAAAATTTGAACACAACAATGAGAATAACCCCAAAAAATAAGGACAAAAATGATAGAACATAAAGATTGTCGATCATTGGGTCCTTTTTTTTCCTTCCCCCCCCCCCCCCCCCCCCCCCCCCCCCCCCCCCCCCCCCCCCCCCCCCCCCCCCCCCCCCCGGGCGAAATTGACCCTTGTTACATGCCAATTTAAGATTGCATTTAAATTGGAATCCAGTACTCCCTGATAAATATTAATTTTCTTTTTAGTATGGTGGAGTTATATTCAAGGATCTTAAGTTGATGTTGCATCCTCAGCATGACATATCCTCTCTTTGTCTCATTCATATGAAATGCTCTAATTGAGTTATGCTTATATTGAGTCAAATCCATGTCTTGTAGCATTATGTATAATATTAAAGTGAAGCAACTTTTCCTATAAGCATTAATAGTTTCATTTGATATTGTGAGAGGTTTTGTAGGATTCAGTAGCTTCTCATAAGTTCATGATATGTACCTCAATTATTGCTAAATTAACTT
Source organism: Euryodendron excelsum (assembly GCA_033060915.1). Taxonomy (NCBI): domain Eukaryota; kingdom Viridiplantae; phylum Streptophyta; class Magnoliopsida; order Ericales; family Pentaphylacaceae; genus Euryodendron; species Euryodendron excelsum. The sequence goes on from CM065388.1 coordinate 2,726,414, forward strand.
GGAGAAAAGAGTGGTGACTGATGAGAATCTTAAAGAAGGCTATTGAGTAAGCTGCATTAGTTGATACGTCTACTGGCCTGTCATCTCATTTGCCAGAGAATACTCTGTTTCTAACTCTGTTTTTTGTGATTGATGCCAAAGGTCCTATCCTGTTGGAAGATTGTGTATTATATGTCAAGGACAATTAAGGCCTTAGCTTATGAGCTTGAGTTACAAGCCATAATTGTCAAAATATGCTGTGGATTTCTCTGCAAATGGGCTTTGGGAGGAAAGAGTTTTTATTACTAATTGCGATTAATGAGCTAGGGCTTATTTGGGACCGGGCGGGCCGACCTGGGCCAGGCCAAAATTGAGAATCCCAATTCCAGGTTCAGCCCACAGCCCTGACAGAGGGTACCGGGCCGTGTCTGTGAGTGCGTTACATACAGAAACGAGAGTAAGTCCACGCTCAAATTGAGCTTTACTGTGACCAGAAACTTTGGGCGGGCTGGGCCTATATTACAATGAGCCTGAGCTGGGTTCTGCCTGACAACGGGTTTAAATGTAAATTCCAAGCCCGTCTGTACTAAAATTTAGATTTTTCAAGTTTGCTGTTATAAAAGTAAAAATATAAGGCGGAGAAATTAAATCAACACAAAGTATATATATTGAATAGTTCTTCAAGAACTATCAAATATTCATCAAATTTTGTTCTTCTGAAATATTTAGGGTTGATCTTCTGGACCACTTAAAACTTTATTGCTAATGCAAAATAATAATACAACATGATCTTTTGGAATATTTAGGGCTGATCTTCTGGACCACCTAAAACTTTATTACTAATACAAAATAACAATACAACATGATATTTACAATTTACCTATATTGCTCTTTCTTCTATTTTCTCTCTTCCTTCTTCTAATTTCTTTTTTTCTTTTGTTTTCTACGTTTAGAATGATTCTAGGCATCTCTATTTATAGGAATAGAGGAGAGGGCAAGGGGGAAGGGGGCTGCGGAATGGATGGCGGCCAAAGGAAAATGTCATCCTACACGTCACACTTGCCTATTTATTTCAAATATTTTGATATAGAAATGTCTCTGTCGCAGATTGAACACATGATGTGGTAATCGAAGCGGTTTGTGAGTTTTTTTTTTTTTTTTTAACTGATTAAAAATCAAGTATTCAAATACTCATTCATTTGAGAAGGATTACAGAATAGAGAAGCATAACACTTGAGCACGTAGGATCATCTACTAGGCCCCATTCATTGATAACAATTTTCTGGATAAAAAGCATCCACTTTTCTGATGTATTGAAGGGCTGAGGATTAACAGAATCCTTCTTCTGGTTTGGTGGGGGATTCTTTACAAGGATTTTCCATTTCTTAGCTCATCATCATTAGACAAGAAAATTAATTAAAAATATATAAATATATTTGTAGGACACAGTAAATTTAAAGGGTGACAATTGGTTGGCTTGTCCTATATCTATTTTTACTTAGTAAAAAAGAGAAATTGACGTTCATATTTTCTTGAACTCATAAAATTTTGAGGGGACAAAATAAAAATGGCGCAAACCTGTTTTAAAATTATTTTTTTGCTATATACTAAATTGGAAATCAAAAAGGATATTAAAAAATGACACTTGAAATGATTTGAAACGAAAATGGTTCATCACAATTTTGATTAGAATGAAATGATAGTAAAAGTGAAAATAAAATTAATTATAATCGAAAGCTGAGAGCTAGTAAAGAAATCAAAAAAATAAATTATAAGCTGCTAAAAACTTTATTTCCGAACAAGATCCATTGGCATATTCTCCAATAATTGAGCTATATTATATTCTTCTCAGCTTTATAATATTTGAAAAATAAAAATGCAAAATAAGACTTTAAAAAATGCCATGTCATGTGCGGATCAAATGAGGAAGAGAACATAAAAAATCCCCCTCACGTGGCCTCCAATTATTGATAAAAACTACAAAAGACTTTTGAGTAAGGCAGCTTGGGTCCGTGACCCACCACCATTGCCAAAGTTTAAAAAAAAAAAAAAAAGAAAAAACTAGCAGTCTTTTGCGAAGACGTGTTGAAACAGTATTGCTTCTTCAACGGCTCCGATCCCAAGAAATTAAGCTTTATTGTACGAAAAGGAACCTTAGATTAGGTGAACTTCGCCTTGTCACTCGTTCAAAAACAGAAAATAATTGCTTTAATTGGCTTGAGGGCTTCATCATGCACATTCTCCACTCACAAACAAATGGGTTTTCAGCTTTAGGATAAACATTCTATAAACAAATAAAAATCAACACTCCACACTTTGTCTTTAACTTGTTGGTCTAAATTGTGGGGCTTGAAAGCATATATATATATTTATTCATATACAGTAGAGATAATTACGTTTTCAGAAGGGAAAAAAAAGCTTGAAAATGGGATTCAGGCAAGTTGTTTTTGGTTGAAAATAGGATTCATGCATAAAAAATGACATTAGATCATTCAGAAAAATGAGAAATTGGTCACACTCACTAAATATACTTTTGCATATTTCAAAATATACAGATCATATATAAATAATGTATTATTAATTTTTACAAAATTTACATAAAATAATAACGTTTTTACAGTATACTACTATAACTGGTATAAATGGAGAGTGATCGAATCTATATTTTGGGTGACAAGATGTTGCTTTTCATGCCTGAATGTTATTTTTAAAGAAAAGATCGAGACTTGCTTGGCATTTTCAAGTCTTTTCTCTCCCTTAATTCTATAGTGTGAGATATAGCTCACATAGGATTCTTATCCATCGCAATCCCATATGTAGGTTGTCTTTTGCCATTTCTCCTATCACAAAAGCATTACAGAGAACCTTCCCACTATCATATTGGCGTCCTACGTGGGTGGAGAGAGTAGTCATTGGGGTTGTGGGACACACGAGAGAGAGAGAGAGAGAGAGAGAGAGAGATTAAAAAGAGTAAATGAGTGATGATGACACAGAGCATAAAAGAAGTACTTTGGGGAGGGGAGGAATGGGATATGGCTTTGAGGGTTCTGAGGGATATGTCTCTGTCAATCAGCTTTAAAGCATCCATGCAGCATCTCACGCCCTTAGAAAAAGGATTTCTTACCTTTACCTCTGTTATGCGACTTTTGTCGACTTTGATTTTGACTTGCATGTGTATGAATGAGAGAGAGAGAGAGAGAGAGAGAGAGAGAGCGAGAGGAGGGGGGGGGGGGGGGGGGGGGGGGGGGGGGGGGGGGAATCAGACCTCCATGTTTAGGTTTACATATGAAGTAGTGCAGTAACAAGTAAGACCTTACCCCCTCCTATTTCAAGATAAAGCGCACACAAGCACAGAGGGAAATAGTTGGTTTTTCACCATTTTCAGGATTCTTGTGAAGATGAAATATATACTTCAAAGATAACCAATTAACCAAAGCTAAATTGCCATGCTATTTATTTATAAAAGCCATTTACATGAACTCTGGCCACTAAAAAGAGCTAAAAGAGACACGGAAAGAAAACCTAAACACAAGAAATTTGGTAGAAGACCCAAGAACATAGGTGGAAAGAAGCCTCCCTACAAAGAAAGAAAAGCTAAATTAGGCCCTCTGAACACGGCGTATAAAGACAGTTTCTAAGTCTGGTGGGGTGAAGAACTCTCTAACACCATTGTAATGACACCTTGAAGAAGGTTTTCGTTTCCTCGGAGCCGGCGGACACGGCAGTCTGCTCGGAATTCTGGCTTCTTCGGCTGTCGGTGTTGTCAAACATTCTTCATCTTCTTCTTCATCCTTTGCTCGCCGTTTCTCCACTGGATTCTTCGTAAATATCGGCTTCAATGGACTACGCAATGGAATTCCGGCGATGACCCAGTTCTTGCCTTCTGATTCTACTACGCCTCCGTCCATTTGAAGTTTCTCTGGGTATCCCATGTTCAGATCAAACAAAACTGTTGAAGTTAAATAGATGAGGAAGGAAAAAAAAAAGTTGGGATTCGTTTTTGGATGGAAAACAGAATAGAATCTGAAGAAACCAGAAGGAAAATATTGAAAGTGAGAGAGAAAGTGGGAGGAGATAAAAAGGTTCTTTGCTTCTTGCTATGAGACCTTTATTTGATAAACTAGTCTAGGAGGTGAGGGGACATGAGAAAGATGTAAAAGGCTTTAAACGAAAGAAAGAGTAATGTTCAATGTTCTGTTATACCCAATCACAAATAGAGAAAGAGAGATATAAAGCACCCGAGGAAGCCGTGACCTAAGCAAAAGAGGCTGAAGGTGCCCGTGAAAGTTGCTGACCGCTGGGCAGCATATAGAATGGAATATTGACTCTGGTTTTTGGCGCCAATTGTTTCTTTCCAGCCGTTAAAATGTTTGGTTCTTATTCCTCATTGCCATCTTTAATTTCTTTTGTTTTCATCTATACAAACATGTAAAAATGAGTATAATTTTGAGAAGGAGATTAGTTCCCTTATAGTGACCTTTCTACTTATAATTATGATTATGGATTCGATTCATTCTATTCTTTCTGTATCTAATATATATACACGTAATTTATATATAAAATGAAGTGACCGAATTGGGACTTATCATCCTCAAATAATAACTTTGAGTAAGAATAGTTTTTTTTTTTGTAGATAACTGTTTAACAAGAACACTTTAATCACAAATGGAGCAAATTCAACTATTGTACATTGCCCTAGCTACCACAGATTTGTTTTGTTTGGTGAATATGTGACATTCTCATTAGTTCAATTTGGAGGGGCTGAGGTGAAGCATATGTTGATCTGTAAATCATGGACAAAGCGCATATTCTTGGTTTTAGGTTGGTAAAGTTCCTTTTAAGTCAGACCCAAAACAAAATAACAAAGAAATTAAGAAAGGTTCTTGTACCCATAAGCCATTTTAGTAAAACAATTAAATTGTAATACTTATTACTTACCATATGATATGGAAAACCCAATTATTAAGCATATGCATGAAATTAAATAACCATCACTGGCTTGGCTGAGATAAGATTAGACCAATGCCCTAATAGATGCCATAGTCTAAACTAGACTATATTCTAGCATTAGTGCAGCCACCGGATTTGTACTACGTGATGCAAGAGTCCAAACCAGTCTATAATATTCTAGCATTAATAAACCACTCTCTCTCTCTCTCTCTCTAAAATACAATTAGTACAACATAGGTTGTTCAAGTAGGTTCTTAGCTTGCAAAGAATGCAATTATTTTGGGGTGAACTAGATAAAAGTCTCCGGGAGCATTGAAAATGGGATTGATGACATATTTTAGGGAAATGTTATTGGTATTAAGTTATGGTAATTGTTTTAAGTTTCAAGAAAAATAAAAAAGTTACTGAAGATTTAATCATGTGTACCAGTCATGCTTGCAAATGTACAGCTCAAATATTGAGAATATATTACTAATTATAAAAATGTACCACCTTTTAATACTTAGTATTTTGAAAACTTGGCTTGTACATAATGTATTCATGAACTAATGGCAAGTCTAGGAGTATGACTGATTCGTTTTGGGGAGCATTTTGTCTTGAAGCTTTTTGTCAGATGGATTGCAAGAAGTAGAAATGGAAACAAGGAATAACGAGGGAATCTTGTGCATCTCTAAGCCTATAGCAAACACTTACTAGTGTTGTCATAAAATTAAATATGTATATATTCAGATCTGCAGTAGCAACTCAAATATATATATATATATATTGTCTTAAACATTATCTTGCATTAATGTCTATTTACATAAATTTTGTCTTTCCTCACACAAAGTCAGCCAACTACCAAACCCAATATATTTTGGTATCAGAATCCTCATAAACCAAATTCCATCAGTCTAAAAAACTCTAAACTTTCATTATCTCATATTTCTTGATAATACCTCTTCCTAGCCCTCAATTAAGAAATTTTGTTAACCACAAAAGGTGACCAATGGAGCAAAGGGGTTGTCCCAGTTGGTAGGGACTTTGTTTACCCCGCTCATGGTCATAGATTTTAGCCCTGCGCTCTCCATTTGTCCCCATCCTCTAGGCTTGAACCTGGTATTCCCATTCCCCCTTCCCGTAGGCTAGTTGTAGATATATTTCTTTGTAATCCTCAAAAAAAAAATAAAAAAGGTGGCCAATGGTCGATTCTCAATTTCAGTCCCTCCTTATGCTCTCTTGTGGCTAACCATCATTTACACAATTATGTAGTTCGTGTGGACGGTAATCTTACATGAGCTTAAAAGAGTAGTCAGCCAAAAACCGAGGCACTTGTAAGAAAAAAAAAATAAAAAGAAACAGAAATTTTGTTGGGCTTGTTAGCTGCTTCGGCTATAGTTCTAAGGCTATCTATCCTGGTGTTGGTGCCAAAACTTTTATGACATTTTTGGAATGAGTTCAGCCAATAAATCCTATGGTTGTAATTATATCGCTTAATTTCGTGTCTATATTTGTAAGCCAACCACCAAAATGGTTGTAGACAGGCAACTTTTTTTGACTTATATTTCCTATACCTTATTTTGAAAAATCAATCTCTTGCCAAACATTCGCAATAATCAGATGGGTCCTCAACAAACATTCAACAGAAAATTCAATAAAACTCAAACCAAAGTTCTTTATCTGTCCCCACTTTTTTTTATCTTCTCGAAAATTGATTGAAAAATGACACATTTCTACATAGAAATCCCATCCCGGATGGTGCGGCATATTTTTAAAATTATGAGTCATAATAACGAATATTTTAATTTAAAATAATCACATAAGATCATATCATTTTGCATAAATTTTATATAAATTTTTTTTTATTTGTATAACATTACTTAAATCGCTTTGAGAATAGTGTTTAATGCATTGGCATCCATCCAATGAGGAGCAAACCTTATCCTATTACAAAGACAAGGCCCCTCTTATCTCAACAACTATCTCTTCCCTGTTCACAGAATCGAAGTCTCTTTCAAACCTCAAATAGGAATACCAATCAAAATCTATTGGGGTAAAGTAAAACATTCCCTCTATGGCCATCAAATCACTCCACAAGTGCACATGGATCATCTCATCCATTAATAGAGGCAAAAACTACATGACTAAAAATTCACTGCCCTTATCACTATGCTTTTTGCAAGCTCATTTGTGGAGCTCCTAGTTCTAGGCATGAAGATTGATTTGTAAATCTCTTCAACCAATTTTACTATGTACTAAATGGAACACAAGTAATAGAACCATCCACAGAGACTACTGTAAATGGCTTGGTTTTTTACCATATAATTTTGGGGTCCTCTGGTCATGTGTTAGATTTCCAATATACATATTATTTCTACATATAAAGGAACGAAAGGACAGGAAACATGTTTTTTTTTTTTCCTCCTATTCTTCTCGCTGTCTCAAAAGGGTCAGGTAAAGGTACAGCCGTTAGGCTGTAAAACTGAGGTTTTGCAGTCACAGCTGACAGCCTGCTCGAAACATTTTTTTTTTTGGGGGGGGGGGGGGGGGGGGGGGTTGTGGGGGTTGATGAAAAGGAAGGAAATGGAAAGGAAAGAGAAAATGAAGGAAAATCATTTCTCTTTCATGTTTGGTTTTCTAAAGAAAATAAAAGAAAAGTGGAAGGAAAGAAGAGAGAAGGGGAGAGAGTGATTTAAAATTTTCCCTCCCTTTTCCCTCCCCTTTCCCTACCCTTTCTCTCTTAGGTAGAATTAAACAAGGGAAGTGAAAAGGGAGGAAAATTTTTAAAGTTTTCCTTCCCTTCCCCAATCTCCAAACAGGCTCTTAAGAGACCCCTATGGAGAGACCGGCAACTAAAAAGAAACCCTTATAAAAATCTTCTTAAAAAGTTCTATGCAGTATGCCTATTTAAGTTTCTAATCTAGCTTTCTATCACACATCCAATTTTAGGCGAGGAATCATCTCAGTAAGACATTAAAGTGATCTGTTTGGATATTAGAATCAGCGAGATGATATGGGGATGCAAAAGATGTCAAAGATAAGTGCAGGGGTAATTTATAACAGAGAAATTGGTATCCCAATTGTATGGAGAGAGAAAAAGCTATTGCTTCAGGGGTGTAGCTTGCTGCAGCTGAAGAGAATTATACAAATTAAATAATTAGGCACCTTTACATCCTCGAGTAGCCTCTATGGTCTTCATACTGCTCCATGAACTCATCATTGAACTTCTTGAAACTGGCCATAATTGCAGGCATCTCTTCCTCCGCTGGTAAGATGGTTGTCCTCAAGTGGAAGACCCTATGCAAAAGGTAATCCATCAGACAAAATTGCATTCAGTTGCAACACAACATAAGCATAGAAAACTAAGAAGATGTCCATTAGCTTAGCTGGTAAAGTCTTTGGTAGTTTTGCCTAAGACTTAAGATTGAGTCATGTATTCATTCAGGTTTTTATTTTTGGAGGGGGTGGCGGTAAAACCAATCCTCTGTTGTGTAGCCTATTACCATTGGACCCAAAAAGGAAAAAAAACATAAGCAAAGAACTACATTTCTTTTTGCCTATGAGATCAAGAGCACCGGGCTCCCTTCTAGAAATACACAATTTGGTACTCATACAGCAAAATTGTCACAGAGCGGACGAAGAAGAGAACCAATTTAATATATTAATCCCAAATATTCTCAAAATGTCAAGCATTTTAAGAAAATTTGATAGGTAAATGGCCTCCAAAATGATGAAAAGGAGAAGATAAGTAGTTACCCTTCTTTTTGTCCAAATCCTGAACCTGGAACGGTGGAGATGCCAGTGGCTTCCAAGAGCTTGAGACAATAGAAAACATCAGGAACTTTTCCAGCCCTTTTTGCAGCCTCCATTGCTCTTGGTGGCAAACGTATTTGTGGGAAGGAATACATGGCGCCTGAACATTAACCCACATATGATAACAAATTTCATAAGGCGTGAGAAACTGAAAATGGAAATGGTTTACCTTCTGTAAAATTACAAACGACATTTCTGCAGCTGTTGAACCCATCAGTCATAATTTGCGCTCTCCTCCTCAGTGACTCAAGGATACCTTTGCTGCATTCATGATTAAGAGAAACAGTTTACTGCCAGAAAGAAGAAAAAAAAATAAAAACCATTTCTGGATGCTATACCAGAATTTAGCACCCCCAAGTTCACCTCTTCTTACGATCCTAAGTTCTCAACCATGCAAACACTCTAAAGGGAAAAGGTGTAGGACCAAATCTTTGCTCCGATGATCATACTTCACAAAAATTTCTGTTTCCTATTTATATAATCCATCCATCCGTTTCTTCGTTGCAGCTGTTGATTCACCAATCCCCCAAAAAAAGAAATCAGAAGCAAGGAGAAACAGATACGGTTATTTTTTGAACACTCCCATTAATTTGAAAGAACTCTTTAAAATGGTGGCAGTGGAAAGTCTTGACACTTCTTCCTGACCAAGAGTAGTCATGATCAAAATGATTGAAAAACAAAAAGGATTCCTCTGGTCATTTCATCAATCATAGACTAGTCAATGTCCAACTTATTTGGGTTGAGAATCAGCAACATACCTCTCCCTAACAAACTGCTCATACGAGATATCTCTTGGTTTTGGCGGGTTGACCATTAGCCCCAACTGCAAAAGTAAAAAGTAAGTATTCTTCTCTCCTAGAGTTATGTCTACATAAAACAAATAATTTTGTATTTAAGCAAGTTGATTTACTTCGTGAATAATACAGCCAACTGACTAATAGGATTCCAACTTACAAATATCTGCCCAGGAACATTTGGACTGAGTGATATTGATGATACCTTATAGATTTCATCCACAGTCTGCAAAAATCAGATGATAGAGATGAAGTGCCATCATAATGTGTTTGTACTTTTTCAAATGAGGAACTATTTACCATAAGTTAATGTTCCAAGGGGAAGGTAACAAACACAAAAAAAATAAAAAGTAATTCATTTGTGAGTGGCATGAACTGTGTCCTTTGAGGAAATAACTGGAAAAAGGAAGGGAAAAAGAAGAAGAAAAACTGAAATGTTGGGAAGGATAATTCTAGTTGATCATATCATTACATTTACTGTTAAATTTTTCGTTTCTGTAGTTCTTGTCTAAAAAGTAAACTCCATATTTCCTTGAAACCTGAATTCTCTTTTGATGCTTGAAATCTTGATAATACTTTCCAAAAATGCTTTTTGGAAAGAAAAAAATCCATCATCACAATTCAATTATCATGTGGGAGAACATTAGACAAATTACAGAAAGGCAAACCTGTGGAGGAAGGTTAGTCATCTCAAAGTATCCGCCACGCTGTCCACATTCACCCCAATATCCTTTTGACACTGTGTGAAAAGAAACAAGCTGGACTTCCTTGCTCATGGGCGGTCCCATGTCCAACAGAACCTTCCAGTGTCGAAGAACAATAGTGTCACTTGATTTTAGGTTCCAAAAGAAAATTCAGGGACAATATTATCTAATGGCATAAGGATTTGTTACCTTTCTTGCACTTGTAAAGGGTCGCTCATCTTGGTAAATGTTCTGTTGATAAACTTCATCCCCAAGCAAGACTAAATTTTCTCGGTAACAGAACCGTAAAATTTCTTTCAGATTAGCTTCACTGAGACACTGTCCAGTAGGATTTCCAGGGTTTATAATCACCATTGCTCGTACCTGATCATACACAGGAATGAAGAAGATGTAACAGAAAATTACCAGAAATAATGGTTCAGAATTTGGCTAGGAGTCGCATACCAAGAAGAAAGCAAATTAGGACCATGAACTAAACCTATACTTCTTTATGGTTTACATGACATATGTAAAAACATTGAAGGGCAAATTATGCCATGGAACAAGCCAAGGCAACATAGTTTTCCCTAGGTTCCCATGCCAAGTTAGGACCAATGAATTCAGTGTCTAACCCACCAAATAGATATCCATCAAAGCCGCTGTTTAATCAGTCAAACAAAAAGAAAGGACATACTTACAGTTATTCCTTTAGAGCGAGCATGTGCAACTGACTCTCGAAGGTTATTAATATCAAGACCCCAGTTTGCTGACTCTTCCAGGTAATATGGAACGAGAGAACCACCATATAAAGATATTGTAGCCGAGTAAAGTGGATATTGTGGAACCGGAACCAAAATCTGGCAACAGTAACATAATTTATTCACAAGTATGCTGGAGAAAACAACAGAAGACAAATAACCAAGGTGGTGGTGAATGAAGAGGAAGAAAACTTAGAAAAGCAATGTTTAATAGAATAGAAGATAAAATATGTAAACTGTGAAGATTAGTTACCCCATCCTGTCCACCACGGATAATAGTGTTCAAGATCTGCATTATTCCTTTGCTGGCACCATCGGTGAGAAATATAAGTTCTGGATCACTGTTATTGATGCATGAAGCAATGAAATACTTTCAGATTTTCAAATCAAGATCCAAAGTTTACAACATTCAGGTGTTAGGAAAGACTAGTTTAACATAATATCAAGCATCATCACCTTGGATATCCATCGCGCCTTTCAATGAACTCTGCCACTTCCTTCCTTATTCCAGGAAGGCCTCTCGAGTCGCTGTAAGCACCTAATTAATTGACAAGGTAACTAATTAAACAAACAAATTGATAGTGTTCTCATTCTGCATCTCATTTACTGCACATCCCTCTGCCAACCATTTAACCAAAAAAACAAACATAAAACAGCTGTAAAAATAGCTATGTTAACAGAGTACAATGCCTGGCCAAAGAATGGCATTGCTAATAAGATAAGTTGAGATCAGGACATTGAGGTGGATGACTGGAAAATATAGAAGACATTTTGGAGACGAACATACTTAGAAAAGCCTAAGAACACCCAAAAACATGAAGAGATAAAAAGGCATCAGTTAACATGGGTTGATCTGCAATGCTGGTATGATGTGAACTGGGGATTACTAAGTGTTGGAGAAGGAAAGGAGGGTCATGGACACAGAACTAACAAAAAAGATTATTAGCAATGCATAATATGACTGAATATATGGCTTTTGACTAAATTGAGATGGATAGATATATAAAACACTATTTTCCATTGTAATATCCTCAAGGACCTCAACTATTATCTAATTCCCCCACCCCCTGTGGGAGATATATCTATGAATAATAGCATATTAATTAAATAGTGACAAAAAGCAAAACGTGATAGAGAAAGAGAGACTAAAACTACAAAAGGAGAATCATCTTAAAGCTCTAATATGGTGTTCATTAAATTAGGTGAATCATTTTCCCCTAAGAAATATACAGAAAAAAGGATACCTAGGCCTCCCGAAGTCAATGAAAGATAATGTTTAGCTCTTGCAATTGCATCAGCAGGGAATATGAGTCCGACATTAGGGTCATCCAGCATAAATGGAGCTTGGCATAGAGCAACCACCTGACATAAAAGTATTTTTTGAATGAATTTCAACTGCATATACATTAGTTTGACAAGCAAGCCAAACAATTTGGGTTCATAAAATTGGAGGAATGGATAAGATAAAATTCTTACAACATATAAATTGATCTAACAGAAATATGGCAATTTTGATTTACCTGTCGAGGGAAAGTTAGTGGCTTCTGTCCTAGGGCATGAGGGTTGCCAACGTTCGTGAAAATAATCTGCAATAATTGAAATGATGAGACGGCAAGAACATGTATTGGAGAGGACAAGCTGTAATAAGGAATACAAATGATCTTGAACTACTTAGTCTATGCAAAAGGAATACAAGTTTATCTCTATTCTACAATGGTTTCATGATGTCAAAAAAACCATATTTGATACCTCATGTTTAGTGCCTAATTCTGGCCAGGATATAAAATATAGACAGTACAAGGCCTTGGCAACTGCATTATAGTTTCATGCAATTACATGAAATGACAATACATATTGACTTCTAATAAAAGCTCGAACAAACAACAATGTATGCAACTTGATGCAGAATTTCCATACAGGTTCACGTGAGAAATCAAAGCCAGCAATTATGTTTGAGAAGGGCAGTCAAGTCAGTCATATGACCATAAGTTTTAGTGCCAAAATGTAGCCTGAGATTGCTTAATCTTATAAGAACTTTGGTTAAATGAATACATGTACCACAACAAACAGTTACAGCATAATACAGAACAGGTGGTTATGTATATGCTCACAGGCCATCTGAAAACTCAATAACGGCAAACAAGAACATCTACGGAAGGATGAAAAAAATAAAAAATTTATGTATACCTTCTTCCCTTCCTTCTGAAGCTCAGAAGCTCGAAGATACAGCTCGCCTCGGACAGCATATTGAGCCTTCTTGACATTTTCATTCAATGACTCATAGTCCAATGCCTTGGGAGACATGGTGGAATAGATATTGTCCAATTGATACAACCCAAATATCCCGGATCACAGGCAGGAAGTCAAACAGCAACCTATGCACTCAGTTCATTACCTGCGAATTTTCACGTCTATCACATAGTATCAATAAAAGGTTAAGATGGGGAAAATATAAAAAGAAAGATGGCATCAATAATAAAGATTACAGAATCATTTGGATTTTGATTTGAAAACAGGGGTATGCCAAATCTTTATATTTTGCATGTTGATTCATGTTCTGTTATCCCAAAAATCCTACCACAGCTATTATAACTGATGGTCAAATTCAAATTTCATAACCCATCATTTTCGTAAAATACAGTTACAATATATGTAGCCATGGTTGGAGCTGCCAACAATGTATAGGTACACCTAACAACCGAAAGATCAGTATCATTCTTCATTAAGATCAGAAGAGACTAAAATCATACAGATGTTAAAATTTCGAAATTTATCACACAGCAGAAGAAAAGCATTCAGAATATACAGATTAGCAAGAGATAGCAACCAGTGCACGTGACACTGCAAACATCCAAAACCCAATTCTGAGTTCGATCTCTGACCAACAAGCAGAGAATAAACTGGAACGGAGCAGACTCTTACAGAATCCAGATCCACCACATGACGCATAATCCACGAGAAAATTCCAAAGGGGATGCATTTTTGCAATAAACAACTGACCTAAGACAAACCCATTTTGCAGACAAATGCAAATTGAATCCACCAATCGGAAAACAGGAAAGAAGGAAGAATCAAAGAACCTAATACGAATAGGATTGAGAACCCATTTAGAAACTAATACAAATACACAATCACGACAAAAATCAGAAAATTTTTACACAAACAGTGGAAATAATGGTAAAGAAACCAATATCCATTTCACAGCTCCTAATTTCACAAACAAAAACAATCCAATCAGATGAATCAAGCGTCTAATTGCTCTATTAAAAGGGTTAAAAATTGGGGATTACTTACAGTAAAGGTTTCTACCTTTGGGGTTTGCTTGGAATTCGGAGAAGAGGGAAGGCTCGTGAACTGAATAGTTTTTTTAGTTCGAGCCAAGTGTTAGTGCCAACTTCTAAAGCGCGAAGCCAGCGCACAAGTTGGAATTTTGCGCTTTGGTTGTGTATCAACAAGTAAAGACTGAAGAGGGTTTCTTTGCCTTAGCCAGAGTTTTGTGGCAATGTAGCATCGCACCACAGCCACTGAATAGTGGTAGATGGATTATTGGACTTTCCTCCTTATTGAGAGCTTGGGGATAACTCTTATGCCAGAAGTGTGGTGTAGCTTCAAGCTATAAGCTCTTGGTAGATATTGAAAATTTTGATTGGGTCCTCTCTACTACCTCGGCCTTTTTCACACGTTGTCCCTCTCATTGGATTAGGAGACATACATTATTTTTGTTGAACTCTTTCTCTCGCTGGTCAGGCCTGAAAGAAGGCAGCCACAGAGAAAGAGAAATCTTCTCATTTATGCACAATAAGCAAAAAATAAAATAAAATCTATGACACGCCTGTCTTTTGTTGGGATTAAGACAAAATCTAGCAAAGGAGACTGGAAATTGGTTCAATTAATAAGAATTATAATATTATGAGGCTATAACAAATCAAATTTGATAAGTTAACCTATTCGAACAGGGATTTAAGGGTATAAAATAAAATAAAAAAGAGCAAGAGAAAGAAAAAGGAAAATAAGTAAAAGGCGAATTGGATGATTAAAAGAGTTCATAGGTTTTTCTTTTTTTTTTTTTATAATTATTTTGCTTTAGTAAGAGCCAATCTGAAATAAGCTCTAATCAAGTCGAATATGAGTCGAGCTCAGGTAACTTAAATTTTTTAGTATATATAAAACTCACAAATTTAATGAGTTTTAAAATGTGTTCAATATTGACTTGTTTTGCATAACAAGTCGATCTCAAACGAGTTTTTAATTAATTGAACACGAGCAAAGTTCGAGTAATTTAGTTCGTTTTACAACTCTAGCGAAAGTGATGTTGACATAGAAGTAATTGAGTGCTTTGTCAACAAACTAGATTAGTCCAGTTAGCTAGAGTTCTTTGTTTTTATTAGGAAGGTTAGGAGTTCAAACCTCCTCCTCCAGATCTCTTCGGCTCTTCTTGTAATTTCTTTCAATTAACCAAAAAATAAAAAATTGAGTGCTTTGTCATTTAATCTCACTGGCCCACTGTAAGGTTGTAACCTCTATAACGAGCACTGGTTTAGTGACATACACTACATGTATGGCTCCGGAGGCCAGTTTCAAAGCTCATGTTTTATGACTTGTAAACGTTCATGGTAATATTCGTTTCTTTGTAAGATCGTACTCAATACATCAATGGGACATTTACCACCATTTGGCTTTGTCTAATGTTCCTCGACTCTTTAGATATATCTCTTTCTGTGTTCTTTCCATTATTGTCTATTCTGACAGGCTACTAGCAATTGAAAGAATGAAAAAAAAAATTGATATATTTGTCTAAGATTACGTTTGGATGTGTGGATTTGGATTTGATATATTTGAAATCTATGGGTATCAAATCTACAATTGGAATACAAATATAGTGGTTGAAATCCGTAGATTTGTGGTTGATTGGGAAGAGGATTTGAGACCCATATGTATCAAATAACTTATCTTGTGTTTGTATCGCCGGGGTGTCCAAGTTGCTTGGAGTCTTCGACTGAGTGGTACGATTTCACATAACGGATAAATCCTCAGATCATCGGCCATGAAATCCACTGGCAAATTTACGCGGATTTCAAGTTGTTCATAGGCAAAAGTCAATCCAAACGAGAAGGGTGAAATTGGGTCTGGCATTTCAAATCCACAAATCCAAACGTAGTCACTGCAATGCTTTTTTGGCAATATTTCAGCACTGCAATGCTTTTTTGGCAATATTTCAGCTGCCTTCTTTAATTATACTGGTGAAGTAACACATCTTTCTAAGGCCTAAAAACAGAAACAAAATACTATTTTCAAGATACTTAATTCCAGATGTCTTGCTATAATTAACAATTTGAGCATCTTCTATAGGGTAATTAGAATCTGCAACTCCTTTTGTTAAATGGTGGTACACTTTCTCATTCTTTTTCTTCCTTTGTTACATGGTAGCTACAAGCTTTAGATTTTGTCCTTTGGGAAACATTAGTAGTTCTGGTGCAGAGCAAAGCAGAGCAGCCACGGTTCTTGATATCTGGCAATTTAATCATAGGGAGGCCTAATGCTATCATCAAAGCTATCAATTTTGCTCTTTGAAGTCCAGAAGGTAGATGGCAAGCCATGTGGAGCTTCTTTCATGCTCTGTCACGAAGAAGGTCCAATAATGTGGAGAAGCTTCAGTGACAAATGTCACCGAAAGTGAAGTAGGTAATTATATATAGATAGCCGGCATTATCCTTATTAACTGCGAGTACCTGTACTAAAAAATTGTCTCCTTAGCCGGCAAATTCAAGGTTTCATCAATATGATGGAAATCATGGGACACAAGTGGAAAAAAGGAAGCCATTAGCAACTAGCAATAATATTCCAAATGTCTCTACGATCTTATCTACCAAGGATGCTTCAAATTCAACCATTTGATCGGCTTAAAAATAGGACTCAACAGCTAAGTCAAACAAGAGTCACCCCTTCCGTCAGCAAAATGTGCTGTTTATAGCTCAAAACAGGTGAACGATGAGGTCTATACAACTCAACCATGGCAGACGGAAAAGGCAAAGCCATGCATAAGAAACTTAACTGGCCAGGAGACAGCTTACGACTGGCATAAATCTCAAATACCCACATGACAACAAAAGGCTTTTACACGTGCAATGCACACCTCCTTTGGCTCCATTTTTCACACAATCAAGAATACACGTATTGATCCTTTCTCTATTTTGCTGCGGCCGATTCTTGGTGAATCACAGAGAATATTATCTTTAGTGTCTTGTAATCATCGACAAATCACAGGCTTGCACTGCCTAGAGGCTTTGTTTACTACGAAATAGTATTCATAAGCCATGAATGCTCATCTTTTTTTTAATTACCACCTATACTAGAACTGGCTGTTTTTGTATGAAGGATAGTCAATCTATGAAGATTATGTCAATAACTAACCAGCATGAAATGACAAAAAGAAAAAATACTACATTTTAAAAATTCCTCAATTCCATTTCTTCTGCATTCCTTCCCTTTCCTTTCATTCACATCGACATCCTAATGCGAACATCTATGGCTCCAAAGAATCTCCTTTCCCTTCTCCTCCTTCCTCTACTGACAACTCTGTTTGTAAGAACTTCTGCCTCTAATTTCTCTATCCAATCAACTGGTGTGTACCCTTTTCCCTGCTCCGATCGTGTCAAGACTTGCAGTTCTTTACTTTACCAACACAACAGTCTCCGGAAAGAACAAATTGCCTCTTTTTACTCTGTTAGCACGTCAGAAATTAGGCCAATTTCCCATGGCAACCAACAGGACTACCTGGTGACAGTGCCTTGTTCTTGCAAAACTGTCAATAGCACAGTTGGGCTCACTGTTGGCTACTTCTATGGCACAGCTTATGAAGTGCAGCCAAATGACTCATTTGTTAATGTTTCCAGTCAGATCTATAGTGGGCAAGCATGGGAGGTTGGGGGAGAAGAAACATCTTTTGTTCCGGGAAAAAAAGTTCCAATAGAATTAATGTGTGGTTGTGTGGAAAGTGAGGCTCAGATTATGGTGACATATACAGTTCAGGAACATGATACACTATCAGATATTGCAACTCTATTGTCTGCTAAAATCAGTGAGATTGAGAGCTTCAATAGCATACTGACACAGAATCCAGGGTTTATTGATGTGGGTTGGGTGTTGTTTGTGCCTATGGAGAACAATGGAATTCCAGCCCCAAAGGCAGGTGAGTAGGAACTTGGGTTGAAACCTATTGTTTTCTTTCCATAGGTATTCCATTCTTCTCTAGTGAACCTATGCATAACTATGATCTTTAGTGAATTCTTCACTTGTTTACACCTTAATTTGGTAGAGGTTAGGGGCAAATCCTGGAGGATTCATTAATTAGAAATTTACATGAATATATAGATCTGAGCAATTATTTATTTACATATGTTGATTGCAATCTCTCTCTCTCTCTCTCTCTCTCTCTCTCTCTCTCTCTCTCTCTCTCTCTCTCTCATGTTTGTTAATATGAATTCATTTTGGCCATCCATTTCCTTTCTAACATGTCTACCATTTCCTGTTGTTGAATCCTAAAAATATTATGATAAGATCGATGAAATGCTTATTAATCCAATCCTTAATGGCAACTGGGGGAAAGTATGCACAAGCCAATATTCTAAAAAGAGAATACACAAAGTAAACACAAGAATAGCACCTACATATCTATTTGCATCAGCAAGATTCTGATAATTTGAATGATCGTATATGTTCTAAGCTGGAAAGTAACTTCCCTCGCCTTGTTTTTTCTGTTTAGGAACAGGAAAGCCGCACAAATGGACACTAATAGTTGTCTTGCTATCAGCTATTGCATTACTTTCAATCTGCACACTGGCCATATTCCTTTTCAGGAGGAATAGATATCAAAGAAACAGTAAGGAAGATCCAAGAGCAGTATCAAAAAGCTTGAATGCTAACAAATTATCCTCCTTGCACAGCCAATACCTGCATAAAGAAACGATGGAAGGTTAGATAAACCAAGTCCCAGCAGAAAATAAAGAATCTATTGCTCTATTGTTCGTGTTTCCTATCTATTGATGGTGATTGATAGACTTTTTGAGAGAGTGATTCCATATGTACAGATGGCACGGTTTTTGAATCAGAAAGACCGGTAATATATAGCTTTGAGGAGATTGCAGAAGCAACAAATAGCTTCGATGAAACTAGGAAAATTGGAGAGGGTGGATATGGTAGTGTGTATTTTGGGGTCATAGGAGAACAGGTATGGTAGGCTCCTTCCAAGTTCATATGTCTCGCACACTATCTGAAATTTTGACTTCAAAACTGCCTTACTGGTGTTCAGGAGGTTGCAATTAAGAAGATGAGATCTAACAAGTCCAAGGAGTTCTTTGCAGAGCTCAAGGTCTTATGCAAGGTTCATCACATTAATGTGGTAAGGAAATCATACGTGAAAAATGACTATCCAATGTGACTAATTTAACAAGATTCTAGCATTTTTACCAATCAAGTCTACCATAATAGGTGGAGTTATTGGGGTATGCCAGTGGAGATGACCACCTCTACTTAGTTTATGAGTACATTCAAAATGGCTCTCTCAGTGATCATCTGCATGACCCCTTACTCAAAGGTATTTATGAGCAACTTTATCCCAATTTTCTATGAACTTTTCCATTCACTATGGCACAGAGGGAGATTAGTCACCTTATTTATATATATATATGTATATATATACATACTTTATGATATCTATGCAAATAAGCTAAAATTTAGTAGCAGGATAAAGGATGTTGCATTGATCGGTAATGAAACAGGTCACCAGCCTCTATCTTGGACAGCAAGAGCACAGATTGCACTAGATACTGCCAAGGGTATTGAATATATTCATGATCACACAAAAGCCCGGTATGTGCACCGTGACATAAAGACAGCTAACATCCTGCTCGATGAAGGGCTGAGAGCAAAGGTACCTACATCACAACTCATTTTCCTTTATCACAATGCAAAGAAAGAAAGAAAAAGATTTTATTTGTTGCACCAATTAAGGTCCATCTTTACAGGTTGCAGATTTTGGATTGGCAAAGCTTGTTGGACGAGCTAATGAAGATGATTTCATTACAACTCGCCTGGTTGGAACACCGGGATACCTTCCTCCAGAGTAAGTTCTCATGTCCTTATACATTGATTTCGCTCTCTTAGTAAAATGTATTTTGACATTCTTCTTCTTCTTCTTCTCAAAATAACAAACAGATCCTTGAAGGAGCTGCAAGTGACAACTAAAACAGATGTTTTTGCATTTGGAGTGGTGGTAGCAGAACTCATAACTGGTCAACGTGCTCTCATCCGTGACAATCGGGAACCCAACAAAATGAAATCACTTATCACACTTGTAAGCCAAATAGTGTTAATTACTAGAAAAAAAAAAAAAATTAGATGGACTCAGACTTACCGAAAACATGAATGGTCATATTGAAGACTCTGTTCTGGGTGAGTTAGTGAAATTTAGATGGTCCACTCTCTACATGTTATACACATACACACATACATGGACAAGAAAACAAAAAACTTCAGTTATATGATTTTGAATCCATATATGAAAATATGTTCTACGTATGCATGCATATACAGGTGCTAGTAACCAAATATATCATGCTTATAGAAATCATTCTCTTCTTCTTCCTTAACTAAATTTATATCAACTAATTTGTTCACTGTACATGATGACATTTAAAAGTTAAAACACTCCCCATTGTGATGACCTAGCTAACTTTCATTCCATGACATGGTCAGGTTAACAAGATATTCCAAGCTGAAGACTCAGAGACTGCATTGGAATCCATTATAGATGGCAGCCTTAAAGCCAGCTACCCTATGGAGGAAGTATACAAGGTTAGCCTCATTATGGGAATACATACATATATATATATATGTATAAATCTATATATATTCATAGCTTATCTACAGCTTTCCTCTGATCTCACTCTTGCAGATGGCAGAAATTGCTGACTGGTGTCTAAGTGAAGATGCAGTTGATAGACCAGAGATGAGAGAGATAGTCGTGGCATTATCTCAAATTATGATGTCCTCAACAGAGTGGGAAGCATCACTAGGAGGGGACGACCATGTTTTTAGTGGGGTTTTTAGTGGAAGATGATAAAATTTCTGGTTCTTGATGTGATTTTTATTTTTATTATTTTTATTGGGGAAGATATAAAAGGAGAGGTGCTGGTATGTTTATGGCACTATCTGTGGTGTGATGGTTTGATGATATGATAGTTTATCTTCTGTGAATTGCTTATTTCATATTCAAAGACTATTTAAGAGTGGCTTTACAACAAAATTAAGGAAAAAAGAAGTATAATTTTTATTCTGTCCTGAGACAATTCATACTTTGAGTAAAGCAAAATTGGAGGCTACACACAACTCTTGGCTATGCTGCAAAAAATATTTAGGGTTTGTTTGGAAGTGTTTTTTGTTTTTGCTTTTTGTTCTTTCAAAAATAAAAACATAAAAAAAATACTAAAATAGATGTATTTTTTAATTCTATAACATTGACATAGTACTTTTAGCAGAACGATAACTTATAAATCTCATCATTAGACCATAAAAAACAAAAAACAAAAACAAAAAATAGAAACATACAATAAAAAATAAAAACTGACAACACTTTCAAACTTATGTTTTCAAGGAAAAAAAATATGTAGCACCTTTAACACGAAATGTGAGGAAACTGTGCTATAGTAGGTCAAAAGAACACATGAAATGGAGCAGGCGTTGGTCAGGGAGTGTCTTTTTTTTTTTTTTTTAATTATCAAAATACTAATAACCTAAACAATTCGGAGTTGAAGTACTTAGCTTTTCAGACAAATAATTGGTTAAAAATCCACTTACAATTTTAGATAATTTACGTTCCCTCGATTGAGCACAAAGTTTTTTTTTATCCTTCTCTATTTTTTTAATCAAAATTTTGATATTTTTTAAGGTTATGATAATGCAATTTTAATTTTTACGAATTGATTTGTAGCTTAAAGAAGTTGTGAATTACTTCAGCAAATACTTCACAGCAGCTCTATTGCCAATACAGCACTGGCTTTTTCCGATGTAGTACTACTTTACTTATTAGAGCATAAAATAGTTGTCACTTCTTTGACTAAAGCCAGTTTTTCTCTGGCAATAGCAATAGATAAATGTTTTCCCACTCAATTGAGCTTCATCTGCACCTCCAAATCTTTTCCCACTTCAGAGTTCATAGAAATTGAGAATCATTCCCAGATGGTTCCATTTCGAAGTCGAATGGCCCCCCAAAATCCCAGATTTGAACCCTCCAATCCCATCTAATTACGCTAATACCAACAGATCTCTTCAATCTCTCCCGACACTGCTCTGATCCCTGATCTCGCGATCGGAAGAAACCCTAGGATCAATGGCGGGGGCAGCCTCGGCGCTCTTCCTTCTGGACATCAAGGGCCGCGTTCTGGTGTGGCGAGACTACCGTGGCGATGTCTCCTCCGTTCAGGCCGAGCGCTTCTTCACCAAGCTCATCGAAAAAGAGGTTCGTTCGTTTGATTTTTATGCTTTTGTACATGTTATGTATCGTTTGTTATTTGCAACCAATTTGATCTCCAACTCCGAAGTGAAGTTGATTAATTGGAGTCGACACTTTTGATTGCTGAGAAAACAGAGGAAAATGCGAGGGTAAAAAGAAGATTAGGCTGTGTTATTGATTTGAATGAAATCTGAGCTTAATTTGGACGTTTATAATCCAGTTACAGTTTTCCATTTAGCTTTTCTAATTCGTTGATATGGTTCACAGGGTGATCCAGGGTCTCAAGATCCAGTAGCGTATGATAATGGTGTCACCTATATGTTTGTACAGCACAACAATATCTATCTGATGACTGCATCGAGACAAAATTGCAACGCTGCTAGCCTTCTTCTCTTTCTACACCGGGTAGTTGATGTAAGCGGCTATTGGTATTTAAAGCTCTATGCTTTGACTAACATCCTCTTTGCTTGATTCATCATTATTGCAAATTTAGGTATACATGTTTTGTTTTTTCTAGATGGTTATGTGATCACTGGGAGCCACTCTTTTTCTAATTTTTTTTGGTTGGTAGGTCTTTAAGCATTATTTTGAAGTGTTAGAAGAGGAATCACTTAGAGATAATTTTGTTGTAGTGGTAAGTTGACTTATCATTGGCAGGTTCTTTGTTCTGATTCTAATACTAACAATGGATTTGAAGAAGTTCTACTGATGCTTTTGCATTTGGCAGTACGAACTACTTGATGAGATGATGGACTTTGGATACCCTCAGTACACTGAAGCAAAGATTCTAAGTGAATTTATTAAGACCGACGCATATAGGATGGAAGTTACACAGAGGCCACCTATGGCTGTGACAAATGCTGTATCTTGGCGCAGTGAAGGCATACATTATAAAAAGAATGAAGTATGTGTATATTCTTGTGAGAGTTATTACCTGAATTTAGAGCCGCTAGATTATTTAAGTTTTTTTTTTCCTTTTCTTGCTCAGGTATTCTTGGATGTTGTGGAGAGTGTTAATATACTTGTCAACAGTAATGGCCAAATAATTAGGTCAGATGTTGTTGGTGCATTGAAGATGCGAACTTACTTAAGGTATGTTGTCCAACCTGCTTGGAATATTTGTTTAGTTTATTCAGTGGTTAGGCAAGGACATCCTAATTTCCTTCATGCCTATTTAGTCATCCATTCTTATGATTGCAACTCATCCACTATAAGTTCGGCTTAAGGATTTGCGTGCATGAGAAGTGAACTTGTTAGACCTGAGATGGTTACAATTTTATATTTGTAGTGAATTTGCATCCGGAATCTACACACCTGAGCAATAATTTATAAATCTCCTATCTATTTTATTTGATAGCTATCACACGTCACAAATGTAATAATGAAATATTTATGGGGAAAACAAAAACTAATACTGAAATGGCCATTTAAGATGTCCCATAGTTTTTCTTTTTGTTTGTTTGGAAGATGACAAGCAGTAAATTTATCTCTGTTGCAAGTTCTTTGCTTCGTTCAAGAGCCTACAACTCAATAAACATTGCTTTACTAGTAAAATATTAAGGTTCAACAATACATAGATATTTGGGTTTCATGGAGGAACATGGGTTGAATCCTTGAGTCGACATGGAAACCACAATTTTTTGGCTCTGGTGGAGGATCTACTGGATTGAATTTATTACATTCCCAAAAATTAAAGTATCATACTATGCTCATTAACTGTCCATACGAACTAAAGGATTGGTTACATTGTCTGATCTACTTGTTGCATCTGATCTTGAGGACTACAGTCCGTCACATGGAGAGATAGACAAGGGTTGATTGGAATAGTAAAAGGCAGCTTGTCCAGCCTGGTCACTAACAGTGACTTTTAGGTTGAGTAGTAAGTATATTTACTAGCATGTCAATATTGAACAAAACTATTTTGTTAATATTATGTACTTGTGCAGAACTCATGATGCTATTTGAGCTGTTCTGTACGGATGGCTCACTGAGATTGCATAGTGCTGGACTTTTGTTGTCATTGTTCCATGATTTCTGGTTGGCACAAGCTGACAAGCTTGGTTTCCTTGTAATTCATCAACTTTTGTAGCCTAATACACTGCAAATGTTCTTGCTAGTGAACATCCAATTTGAGGCCATGTGTTAGTAGTGCTATTACACATGTAAGTGTTTCATAGGGGTACAGTAAGTCATTACTTTGAAGCCCTTTTCATTCCCCTTTTTTCGTTATTTGTTTTTCCTTGTTTGTTGGAATGTTCTTACTGTTATAATTAGGAGCCTCTGAATCGGGATGTATTGTGGTTGTTTTATCTTGGACTGTGGACGGGAAAATCATTTTCCACATCGGCATTAAATCTGAACTAAAGCCATTGGATTCTCAAGGTTGAAGCAGCTGCAAAAAACTATGTACCTCCAATAATAAGAGCATTGTAAGTTGTAACCAATTGGCTTCGGGTTCGCACATAGGTGTGAATTTTGACAAGTTCGATTCCCCCCATGAGTGGTCAGTCCATTGGGTTTATAGCTGGATTACAGCACCTATGTGTGTGGTTGTGCTGAGGTGTCCCAGGGGATTAGCCCCG
Organism: Euryodendron excelsum; assembly: GCA_033060915.1. Taxonomy (NCBI): domain Eukaryota; kingdom Viridiplantae; phylum Streptophyta; class Magnoliopsida; order Ericales; family Pentaphylacaceae; genus Euryodendron; species Euryodendron excelsum. The sequence goes on from CM065388.1 coordinate 2,751,461, forward strand.
CCGGAGTTGGGGTTAACACTGGTCATCAGCAATAATAATAATAATAATAATAATAATAATAATAATAATAATAATCATCATGATGAGAGCATTGTATTCAGTTAATACTTTTTTTTGTTTTGTTTTGGGGGAGGGGGGGGGGGGGGGGGGGGGGGGGGGGGGGGGGGGGCGGTACTTGCAATTTCTCAACAGGTTCCCACAACACTTCCCTTGAAAAGAAGTATAAAACAGTAACTGCAAACACTTCAAATTTTTGTCACAGTTCTTATCCCAGCAACCACTGAATTCTCAAGGAGATGTGGATGATAGCTGAAAGAAGGGACAGATTATGCAAGCTTAAGTGCAGATGCATTGTGCATGCCTATGTTACGGGTATGGGTGACGGGTGCCGGTACATGTTCAAATGTCGGATTCATCTACTTCTCATGTCCAAGGACACTTGAACATTACTAGATTTTATATTTCTTATACTTCTTTTATTTTTTTAAGGTAAAATGATATTTACAAACTAAGATATTGCTTTTATACATAAGATGGAACTCCCTTGCTTAGTCCTCTAATAAACTCAATTACCTATACATGCTTGTTAGGTGCATGGCCATCTAGCCATATTGGGTACATATCTCATACCTCTATCCAAGTGTCGAGTGTCTGACATGGGTATTTAACAAATTTAGAAGAGTTCAGGTAACATAGGTTGGTGCCATAACTGTAGGTCCTATTAGTTTATCACATTGACTATCCTGTGATTATGAAGTTACTGAGTATGCAGCCTTCCGGTGTCAGAGAGTTGTTAGAATAAGCAGCTTAAAATCTTTATGAAGTATATTTCTCATGAGTATTTTTTTTAAACTTAAATTTGTATAAATTTTACTAATTTATTTTGAGATTAATTAAAAATTGAATTCTTTTGCCTAATCAGAATTGTGCATTTGCTTAATCGAAATTATTAATATCACTAGTTAGAAAGATGACACATGCAATATCAGGATAACAATTTCATGCTTCCAACCTGGAGCCGGACCTGCAATGCTATTGGACACAATATTTTCCAAGGGCAAAGTTCAAATTTAAAAAAATAAATAAACAATAGTTGACTGCAGCTTGCCATGAGGAAGAGTTGAGTTTCATACATGTGCTCAAGTCATTTCATCTATTATACTAATAATTCCACATCAAATTATGGACGTGCGTGTATGTGCTTGTCTCTTTGGACACTAGATACTTGCTGTGCACCTCAAACTCTTTGAAACTCTGTTGCTTTCAAGTATTGCTGATGAGGGCTGAGGTTTGTGCTTATGGTGATGTGTGTTTGATGAACTCCGTACCCTCTTTTAAGGCAAACAGACTGAAAAAACTGGGATTGGTACATTGGTCCTCATCATAAGAATGTGAACGATGGAGTGCATTTCAAGTTTTTCATCCTCGATGAGCATGCTTCTCACTTCTTATGACTATCTGGAAACTAGAAAGTAATCGTACTCCATCTTTTGCAGTGGTATGCCTGAGTGTAAACTTGGGCTAAATGATAGAGTGTTGTTGGAAGCGCAAGGGCGAGCGACAAAGGGAAAAGCCATTGATTTGGATGACATCAAGTTTCATCAGTACATAGCTTAACTCTCTGGTTTATTTGTATTTTGTTTTTGGTCAGGAAATTTCTTATTAGTATTGGACACAAATGCTAGTATACCTATTCCATTCTGAGTGAAGATTGTAATCTTCTCTCTCCCTCTCTCTCTCCTCGGCTGCATGTTCCAAGCTAATGCCGACTTTTATTTTAGGTGTGTGCGTTTGGCACGATTTGAAAATGATCGGACAATAGCCTTCATACCTCCTGATGGAGCTTTCGATCTCATGACATATAGACTCAATACTGAGGTTTTTGCATCATGGTTTAGATATTTCTGTCTTCCTCCTCTTTTCTTCTTCTCTTTTGGTATTTTTTTTTTCTTGAGATTTATTATTTTCTTTCAGGTAAAGCCTCTGATATGGGTGGAAGCTCAAGTTGAAAGGCATTCTAGAAGTCGTATGGAGATTATGGTGAAAGCACGTAGCCAATTTAAGGAGCGTAGGTATTGTTAAAGTTTTAAAGCTCAATTGTGCCTTTGCTCTGTTAACTCCATTGCTTGGGGTATTTAAATGCCTGGTCATTAAAATTTCCTTAACTAATTCATGAGTTTGATTTAATGTTACAGCACTGCTACAAATGTTGAGATTGAGTTGCCTGTTCCATCCGATGCTACCAACCCAAATGTTCGGACGTCAATGGGATCTGCTGCATATGCACCAGAAAAAGATGCTTTGGTCTGGAAAATTAAATCCTTTCCTGGTGGTAAGGTGAGAGTACCTCAAATTTTTCTCAATGCATCGTTTTCTACTATTTTCTGTGCATGGTTACTGATTATGGCCGGCTATGTTTCCATGTGTGGTTGCAATTTAGACATGGGTTTTTGACGCTCTTTGCATATTCATTTTGTGTAGGAATATATGCTTAGAGTGGAGTTTACCCTGCCCAGTATAACAGATGAAGAAGCAGCTCCTGAGAGAAAAGCTCCTATACGTGTGAAGTTTGAGATACCATATTTTACTGTTTCGGGAATACAGGTGTGCCCTCACAAAGACTATTTGCTTTCTTTATTGAGTAGAAAATTCAGATATTATTGTGTTGATATCCGCGGCTAGTGAGCTAATATTTTCCTTGGTTGGCTCTTGAAAAAGAATCAAAGTACTCTAATTATTGAGTGTTATGAATGAATGTTTCATCCACTAGATTATCAGAATGAAACAATTACTTGTTAGGTGGCAAAAAGATCCATCCTATCACGTCTGTTAATTTGTTAGAAAGTTTTGATATGTTCTTGGATGCACTCTGAGACGTACACAATTAGTGTGTGTGTGTGTGTGTGTCGGTCTCTGTCTGTGTTTGCCTACTTCAACATCTTTTAATCTAACTAGACAAAGGAGGAACGGATATACTCTCTTATTGCATTGAGAAATTGGCAATTTATTGGATAACCGGATAAGAGTAGGTTCTTATGGGGGTTATTGAAAAAAAATTGATCAAATGTGGACCCGGACGGGAAGTTCAGAGGTGTCTGATCTGTAATATATAAACTCAGTTTGTTTCTGAATGTGACAAGTTGACAACCATGATGAGATAATATCCTTCTTTATTTATGTAAATATTGGGTTTTGTAGGTTCGTTACCTAAAGATTATCGAGAAAAGTGGCTACCAGGCTCTTCCATGGGTGAGATACATAACAATGGCTGGCGAATATGAATTAAGACTTATGTGAAAGCCACTTCCATCTGTTGGTGTTCCCACTCTCTTCATGCTTTATTTCTGGGCTCAGCTGATTTGGGACTATTGTGGTCAAAAGGACCCTCTAGGCAAGTTAACTTGTACCTATCTGGACCAATGGCTAATTAAGCAAAATTTGCCTCTTGGTCCTTTGTTGTTTGTTAAAGTCATTGGTGGATGGTGCACCAGAGGTTTGTAGAAGTTGATATTTACTAGCAAAGTTCATGCAAACTTGTGAAAAACCAAGATAATTTTTGTGGATGAAATGTTTGCTTGTGATACATATTTGAATTCATCAACTTTCTTATGTTTTAATTGATCCAATTCTCTTTCCCTTCAGCAAGACAATAATTGACTTGGCAAAAAGATCATTTTTATGTTAATGGTCATTTCCCCACTTTCTGTGATGGAATTTGCTTCCTTGTACCCTGTTTGCATATTTTTCCTTTTCAATGCAGTTGATAAAATGGGCAGAGCTGTAGAGAACAAATCTGAAGATTCTCTGAAATGCGCAGATAGCTATGGAAACTGGTGGACAGCTTCTGCAATGCCTATATATATTTGCGTATATATATATACAATCTGGGTCCACGAGGGTATGTGCAGAGTGATTGGAATCAGAATTGTACCATGTTCCATGCCATAAAGGAAACAAATAGAAGTTTAGAACATTTCAATAGCCCTTATGGAAGGATTTGTCTTGATGCCTCCATCCACCTCTGAAGCATATAATGATCGTGAAATTGGTGAAAGAAAACAATTTGGATCACCAAACATGTACATATGGCTAAAATGATGAGCTTACTCACGTTTTCGTTTAGTAGCTTAATTTGTTTTGGTCTATTGTTGCTTCACAACCATCCTCCAAAAACACACACACACACACACACACACACACACACACATTTGTGAGATTGATGACCATTTGTTTTGAAATTTAGTAAAAAACAATCCAACAAATCAGCGTGTTTGACATTGCCAATATGATAACCATTCTGATGCATGACATTGATCAATACGAAAATATGTTAAATTTCGATAAAACTGATCAGAGCCCAAACGCACATAATAAAGCACAAACAATCTCTTAACCACAAAACAGGAGAAAAAAAGACCCTATCATCCTGTGTTGTATGCTTCTAATTCTATTGCTATGGTGTATCCTAAAATTCTCCCTGTGAGGTGCTTCTCAAAGTCTTCTCATTCTATAAATCTCGCAGGTTTCAGCATAACTCATCAAACATGATTTCCATTACTAGTTCCTTGGATAGCCAATAACCTCTTCAGAAAGAGTTCGAATTCCTCTTCCCTACTCAGCATACTAACCCTAACATTCTTCGGATCACTCCCGAATCGCCTCCCACTTCTTGCTAGAACCTTCTGTCCTCGAAGAAACTTCTCAAAGTCCTCTACACCCTTGTTGCACTTCATCCATGCAAAGGCTGTTGCGAGAAAACAAAAACAAAAAAATATTAAAAACTTCTATACATTCTTCTTTTGGTTACAGTTTCGGTTTCTATTTTTATTTTCTGAAATTCAACATAATTGTGTTTGATAAATTGGTTCTAGAAACTGTTTCTGTTGAAATCGTAAGTCAGTTTCGAAACTTATTTTTGAAATTTTTTTCAAAGAACACCACAGTTTTACGAACCACTAAAAATGTATTTTATGAGCTTTCGAAACAGTTTTCATTTGAAAATGAACATCGTATGGAACCAATGGTGTTTTTTATGATCCCATTTTATTTTTATTTTTGAGAACTAGGAAACCGAGATATTTTTAAATTTTTTGTTTTTGAGAACACAAAAAATCGAAACCAGAACTAAATAGGTCGGCGGTTAAACATTACCGGGATGTGCTTCACTGGACTCTCCGGTGAAGAGGCAGTACTCCGCTGGGTACTCAGGCAGGCCGAAGATTTGACTGCGCCCCACGACTTCTCTCAACTTCTCCCACCTTTCGGCCATTAGGCGCTGACCATATCGGAAGAAGTTATTCGAGTCAGGTTGTAGGCAGCTATCAGAAATGACTCCTAAGATCTTTGCAGCTCGGAGTTGGGATTCTTTTGAAACGCCAATTGTGTTAATCTCTATGAATTTCGTCATCTTTCTTGCCACATCTTTATCCTTCACAAGAGCCCATCTACGAAAAAGAAGTAGAGCCAAGGATCAAAATCTAAAAATACAATCACTCTCTTGATGTTCTTAAACTTCTTATGGAATAGAGTGCCATAGCATGAGAAACTTACCCTATGTTACCTAGAAGGCTACAACGCATATAGTTGGAACAAAAACATTCCGGTAACACGTCACAGGCTTTAAAATGTTAAAATGTAGTACGATAGGAGTAAACTTATCTACCTTATACAATTAGAATTTAAAATACAGGAATATAACCTATTTTATCAAATTAATCATGCAAAAAAACACATTTCTAGGAGTTTTATTCCTCATTTTTGTGCATATTATTTTGCCAAAGCTCCTTTCTCCTTTAAAGTAATATATTTAATTTTTTTTCCCTCCTAAGATAACCTCAAGGAAATAAATAAGAAAATTTTTAAAATCATAATAAGAAAATTTTTAAAATCATATTGGATAGCTAAATCTATCAGAACGTCATTTCCAAAACGTAAATCCATGAGATATTAACATTTTTTTGGTAACATTAATTACTTACCCAATGCGAGATCCGGCATGGCCTGTGCATTTGGAGGCTGTGAAGAGCATAATATCGTAATGGGCAGGAGAAGTAATAGGAGTGTATTGTGGCCAGTAGTAGGCAAGGTCATGGACAAGCTTCCCTTCTTGAGCTCGTTTGACAATGGCTTCTCGAATTGTGCCGTCTGGGTTATTTGGGGAGGTGACGAACTCGATGTAAGGTCCATCCTTGTCGAAGGTGTTTGCATCGCCTGCCCATTTGTAGAGCCCTGAGCGCAAATAGTCTGTCACTTCTGCATAGCACTGCAGGCAGAGACAGCAGCAAACGAAGAACAGGGAGAAAAAAACCAGTCAGTCATGTAAACAAGAAGAAGAAAGACTAGTGAGAGAATTCAATTAACCTTTTGATTTCTATTTAGTTATGTTCAGCGTTGGTTTAATTGGTAGAAGATTTCTGATTCTGGACCGCATTAAAACCTTTGAATATGCTAACCAAATCCTGGTTATTAATCTATATATGCATATATATATATATATATATATGTATGCCCCATCAACGTGTTTGCAGTATGTTCATGCATGTGCTGTTGATCTTTACGAATGGAGAACATGGGTCTGTTTTAAGAGTAGTACTTCTGTCAGGCATTCATGTTCTACTATCCTTCCTTTTGTTCTTTTTTTTTTTTTTTTTGGTATTAGAAGAACAACATATACTATTAGAGTTAAGTGTTAATCGGATGAGTCGAACCCGTGATTGAGGCATGGGTGGAGGCGCCGTTTTTGGACTAACCCCGCTCCTCTCTACTTTTCTTCTTGAATCATTATATTACTGCCTTTACTCTTTCGCAAGATACACGAAATCTCATTTATTAATGTGTGTCCGATTGTCTTTGTGTCTAAAAATGAGAAAATTGGGTAAGAAATTGAATTATATGTTGCATTATACTTTGGCATTTCATTTTGTAACATAAACAATGGCAAATTCTGATTAGCAAAAGCCAGTGAATGTGCTGAATTAATGTTGATTCAAAGCCAAAGCAAGAACATGAACCATAACAACACATACGTAAATATAGGCCTGTGGGTATATATATTACACAAACAAAGGCTCAGCGAGGGACACGGTATGTTGCACAACAATGAATCGTTTGCTTTGTTCAGTTGACTTTAGACGCTAATCACTACCTATCATTAAGCTCACTAAGTCCAAAAATAATAGTCAAATGAAACATGTATGTAATTGTGTTACATACAGCATCAAAATCAAACATTGTGATCATGTCAAAGAATGTCAACTTAAGGCTAGGCTCACCGAGTAGTAAGGAGCAGCAGCTACCACGCTGACGGGCTCGGACCCATCGGAAGGACAGAGAGCGTAAAGTGCAGCCTGAATGAGCTGGGTTGAACCCGTCCCCACCACGACATGGTGATCTTCAACCGCCGCATTTCCCACTACACGGTGGAGCCGCTTGATCTCTTCCTCCAATTCTGGCTCCATAAACCAACACAAGTTCTTGACATTGGCGAAATAGCTGAGTGACTTACAGCCTGAGAACACAACTGTGCACTTTTCACCCATTTTTCTCCAATATGACTCGAACATTGTTGGATCACCACTGTCACAAAACAAAGATGTCGATTGATTCAACATAGAATGCTAAGTACACGCTTGATTGCAATTCAAACCTTCCAAACAAAAGGCATTGATAGAGAGACTTACTGGTCGAGATTGATGACAGTATCGGACGACAGGCTCGTCTTGGTGTCATTCTCTTTTGCCGTTGAGGACGAGGAACATTTGTTAGCGCGAGCCTCCTTCTCTATGCCACACATCTTTTTTCTCTCTCTCTCTCTAGCAATGCTTCTTGAGGAAAAACAAAAATCCGACGGGTAACCTCAGTTGCACTTAGTGGATGGGTTCTATACATACATACAAATATATTTATAGAGAGAGAGACGGGGGAGAGAGAGCGCAATGCTACATCCCATCCTATTTCTCAATTACTTTTTTTTATTCTAACCCTAATGCTATAAGATTTATATTAATAAATTTATATAAAATTAATTCGTTTGTATTTAAAAAATAAAAAAAAGTTAAAAATAAAATTACATAAATTATTTTTCATATATATATATATATATTTATATAGTAAGACATACGGCTGACGTACGAATTTTCTGATTTTCTTAGTCGATCGGATTCTTTCTACCAGTAAATAGATTAGTGTTATCTCCGTTCTTTAATTTGCCTTCAATGCATGTTCTCCATCCTTCGTATTTAGCCTAAGCAATCTTAATTACCATCACCTATTATGATAATTTACAGTGTGAATGCATTATAAAATTTGAAGTGAGATTAGAAGTGACCCACAAATTAGATAAGGTCATCAAATTCTCATTAAGTAGGAGTGTAAATCACCATGATTAGGATGAGCTGGAATATAAATGTAAGAGATAAGATACATCATAGTGTTTATCTGTCATCACATTATACCCATCTATTTAGAAAGGAAAATATTATTCTTTTAGAAAATTTGTATAAACAAATTATATTAAAATGATGTGACGATAATATTTTTGTAAATTAAAATTATTTTAATGGACTTTTTGTTTTAAAATAAAAGACTCTCATTTAATCATGTCATTTTGTATCTATTTGGAGATAAATTGAATTTTCTCAATGGTTTATTACACCTTCAAGGATGAGTAAGACAATAAATGTGTGATTTGGTTACTCTCTAATCAAATGAAAATAGATAAATAATAATTGCAAAAGAGCATTAATTAAATTAAAATTTAAAATAAATTATGATATACTTTGACGCAATATATAAGGGCTTCAAACTTATAAAGACTTGGCAATTTGTAGACCATTGATTTTAAATTTTGATGATTTGTTGTACCTTGATGCATTAAATTGGAGATTTTGAGTTCACACCAAGACTGGAACGGAAAGGAATTTTGGTTTTTGTGAGAACAAATCTGAGAGATATTATCGAAAGATAATGTTATACAAATAAAATTTATTACTAGAGTTGAGGATGTTTTTTTTTATTAATTGAGAAAAAGTTGATCTAGCAATAGGGCCACGTACCCTAGTTAATTAATTAATGAAACTGCAGCTTCAATTTATATTCGCCGCGGTACTTTCTTTTAACTTTGGATGGTATATGTATATACATTTTGAGGGGGAAAGGGGTCATGGTTTGATCAATTTATCTAGTCATTAAAAAAAAAATCACCATAGTATCCATAATAAATTAATGACATGCGTTTCAACAAGGTATTTTACTAACTCTTAAAGAAAGAAAAATATTGAATCGTGGAGAAAATACAATCATAATTACCATTCCTCAATAACCCTTTTGAGTTCTAATTTCTCAAGAATTTCTCTCTTTTCTCTTTTATCTATTTTATGGTATAAATTTAGTTTTGCAATTGCGCTTCAACATATATATTTTTTTGTTTTCCTTTTTTTTTTTTCTGAAATACAGCATTTGGAACGCTTCATCTTCTCTTCTAGGCCAGGCCCCCTTGAAGCTCCCCCAAGGTCAAGTGTTGCCTGGTTCTTTTACTTCAAGTTGATCTATAATTTTAGAGATAACCCGGCTAGGCTAGCTAGTCGCAGCATTATTGGAGCATGGTTTAGCATGTAATGTATTCCCGAATTTGCCCAAAAAATGGTTAGAAGTTAGAACATAAAACATAAACAGACAGAAGAAAATATCAACCGACTCCTTCATCAATATTGCTATGCTATGCGGGCATGCAGCTGCCTATTTGGTCGGCGTAGTGTTTGGTGTATGTTAGAGAAGTGCATCGCAAGTGTAATGAGGATGTTTATATATATATATATATGTATGTATATATTAATATCATCAACCCAGAGTAAGACCTTCTTGATTGCTCTGAAGGTTTATAGCTAGTATCTAGGAAACAAATTCGATCAGATCAGACCCATGAAACACATGGACATGATGATTTGACTTGACTGTCTCTTGTGTTATGAATTGCATGCATGTGGGACAAATGATAAAATGCATGTGCTACTATCTGATAATACATGTGACTGGAATGGTTTAGAATTTAGATAGAAGAACTGAATGAGAAAACAAGTGTTCTTGTTTTCTAGATGAAACCATGAACCTAGAAGGAGGGTAAATAAGTCTCCAACCGTTCTTGCCATAGTTTAACATATGAAATATAAGGCAACTCACAACACAACATCAATCAACCAAGCAAGCATCAATACAAGAGATTTTGTGTGAAAACCCTTGCAGGAGTAAATCACAGGATCTTGTTTAGCTCCAACTAAATACTATAGGGTAATATTATACATTCAAAAAATTCATACAGAATTTATATCCAGAATGATGTGATTGAGTTGTGAGCCTATCACTTTAAAACAAAGAACCCACCAAGATGTATTTTAATTACAAAACTGTCATTACCACATCATTCTGCTTTAAAATTCTGTATAAAAATTTTGAAAGATTAGCATTTTCTATTACTATAATATGAATAAATAATACAAAAGATCTTACAACTCTTTACACTTATTGAATCCTCAATACTAAGCTTGAATTCACAACTTGTACTTCTTTGAGTCCACGAGTTTGATCATGAGCACTTGAAGCCTCCTTGAATACTCAATGAATTATCAATGACTTGAACTCTTTCAAGCCACCATAATCTCTTCAAGACAGGATAAAGGAATTGGGTGGAGAGTCTTCTTGAAAACTTTTTACCAACACTTGAAAGATTTGGAAGATGACGAAGAAAACTCAAGCTCTCTTCTCTCTTTCAAGATGGGAATCACCTTCAAAAAGCTCTAGAGAAAATGAAAGAGAGTTGTAGCTGCTTTAGAGAGGCAGGGAGAGAGAGGTTTTTCAGCAGCTTTTAGAAGTCCTTTACCCTCACTCTTACCTCCAAAGTAAGAAGCTCATGTCATCAAATCTCCAAAAATCCACTTTTAAAATCCCTTGTCTGGGAATATATGAGAAAGTCAAAAAGAAGGTGCTGAGGTGACCTATTCAAGTTCCAAAAGTGACTAGAAGCCCTTTCATGTCTGTCTAGATCGTAGTAAAGCTAATCTGGACTAGGCCACCATACTGCACCAGTGCGCCGTTAGGTGCGCCATCAGGTCTTGGAGAGAAACAGGGAAACCTAAGGCGCGCCAGTGCGCAGTGTTCATGCGCCTGATGGTGCTGTGCACTGGAGTGGGCACGCTGGTGGTGCGTTTGAAGACGGGCTTAGAGGATGCTAGGGCCACTTGGGGACGTGCCAATGCGCGTGAGGTGCACTTCATGTCGCGCTTCGCTGGAAAGGGGGAGCCAAGTTGCACCTAATGGCGCGTTTCACTAGGCCAAGGGCGCCAGTGCCCGCCTAGGGGCGCTAGTGCGCGCTTGGACTTTTGCCTGGATCCTTTGAGCCTTGGTCCTTGGACTTGAAGTTTTGGCGATCTTGCACTTGTCTTTGCTTGGAGTTTGATTTGCATTCAATTACATTTCAAATCACTCAACCCTTACTAAATACAAGAAGAGTAAACATTTCATTACATTACACAAATGGCCAACTTTTCCTAACACTCAATTGCTCTGCGAGGACAAGAAGCAATCATCAGGTCAATGGGCGATAGTTTTACCAGTCACAACAGTAGCATCGTCTGCAAGCATGGCGCTGCGAGGGAGATGGTGAAGGTTGGTGGTTGAACTGCAATGGTTGCCTATCGATGGAAGTGATAGTAGTATCTGTGGAGAACTCTGGTGATGAAGTAGCGAGCTTGTGTTAATGCCACAAAAAAAAGAAATAGATTTGAGAATCTGATCAGGCAGCTGTAGTGGTGTTAGTCTCTCTCTCTCTCTCTCTCTCGGGGGGTGCCTGGTCCAAATTTTATTTGTAAATAAATTTGAGTAATGCCATGATGGGGGTGGTTTAGTAATGCCATGAATTGCAGAGGTAAAAGGTCGGAAGTAGCGGCAGATGGGTAGCTGTACCAATGCAAGCAACTGGTTATGGTACCCAGAACAGCTCCCCCCATCCCCACCCTCCTTCCGCCATCAAAATTAAGGGGAAAATAGGGTGGCAATGTCAGTGGAGGAGGAGGATGCTCATTTCAAGTGTTGCACTTGTCCATGGCGACATTAATGGTACATAGATTTGAGGTAAGGGAGCATACTGCGTATTCAACACCATTCCACAAATTCAAGCAACATAGCTTCCTTTGGTACTTGTATTTCCATAATTCCCATTAGCATCCATGCAAGCTTGATAAAAACTGGGTCAAATTGGGAAAAGCTGAAACAATGACATTTAAATGATAGAAAATTATGTTCAAGAAGAAGATTTACATCTAATTATATTTCTCAAAAAATTTTTTCTCGGAAAGAACTAATGGGTCCAATATATAAGATTCACCTCTGATCTATCTCACAAAGCTACAAACTGAGGGAAAGGAATTTTTTTTTTTTTTGAAAAAAGAAAGAAAAGAAAATTTGACATTTACATCAGGAACAAAGGTACAAAAGGGAAAAAAAAAAAAAAAAAAAGAAGCAGGGTAACGGCTTCTTCCTCTCTCTTTCTCTGTAGCTGTAGTGCATCAGTGAGAGCTACAAATTCTACTATTGGACAGCTTGATTTGGTAGTGTTGGTGGAGTCTTTCTAAACGCATGCTTTCTACAGCGTTCGAAAATGCTGTCATATATCAAATCAAATTGCGCTCCTGCTCTTTCTCGATTTACAATGAAAAGTATGTGATCACCTTCCACAATCTTGTAGTACCTGCACTTGGAAAAGAATGACCTCTGTTAGCATACAGAATCCTTCATGTCACAATATTCTAATTGGAGAAAATGGAAGAATGGAATTACATTTATCAAGTCTTCTCATGTGACTGTGATCTCAAAATAACATCAACAATTTATTTCAAGCATCTCAAAATTTGACTATATCCAACTCTCTATTTCCACTTCCTGCTGTAGACAATTTTATGGCACAAAGATATAAATTGATTTATTAAGTTTTTCAAAGTTTCAATCACTTCCCAAAATGGAGCTTAGAAACAATTCCTTGATTTGACACTAGAGCTGAAATGAAGAACACAAAAGACAATCTGAGATTCTGATAATGGCTTGGAACTTATATTGCTAAAATAGCTAATATATTGGTACGACGAAAATTAAGCTAAAAACTAAGTCATTTTGATCCATAAACTATGTTAGCGCATTTGAACTAACACAAGACATTATTCCTTTTAAACACAAACAAATTGCTTATGGAAACCTTTTTGCTGAGCAACACCCAAGGAAAATGTTCTCAAAATAAAGAGGCCAAACTTGCTAGACAATAACACTCAAATTTAAGTCAAATTGATCAAAATGATGAGTTAACTAGAGACGTAATCTCAAAAGCTAAAAATTGGTTGAATTTAAGTTTGAATGACAACTTAAATAATAAAAGGATGACAAAGATGGTGATGATGGCATCGATTGGAATACTTAGATGTACTATAAGAAAAGCTTGGTCGCAGTGATAATTTGTCCAATACTGAACATGTGCAATAATCATGTATATGACCATGTTCGCAAGTGTAGTAAATAAATTATTAGAATTGTAACAAACCAGATGCCAGGTTGCAGAGGCTGGCAATCAGAGTCCTTCAAAACAAAATGGCTTGGGTGTTCAATTGGCAAACGAGGATGTGTCATGGAAACAGTGTTGAGTGCTCCATCATTGTCCCACCAGTCTTCATCCCTGCATGTGTATTTTATTGTATCATGAGTCACAGCCGATTGCCCTCAAGACAACATATTTTTGTGTCCATATTAGTATGAAACCAGTTCAAATCAGAGAAAATTTCCAAGATTACAAAATTCAAAATTGATCAAATTTTCAATACAACAGACATTTTGAGATGGCTTGAATTATGAATAAAATGTGCAGGTTCAAAATTTCATTGAATTAGAAAGCTGAAGGATGTGTTTACTTAGATAAGTCCATAGAACAGTAGGTAGCCAAAGAGAACATACCTATAGCCTTTGTAGGGCGGTATGGCATCTGGAGGATGACGCCACTGGCTCATCTGCAAGACTCTTATGAAAAGCAAAGGGTGGATTCCAAGTATGCTAGAAGGAACTGTGACACCCATGATTTTGCTAGTTCGTTTCGTGGCATAGCTGAAATAGTATGTATTGGGGAATGTATGTAGATGGCTGTTCAGTATCATGGAACCTTGAATCGTAAGATCTGGAAGAATCCAATCTCCCGAAGCAAATGGACCTGTATTTCCCAGAAGGCAATCAACAAGACCCCGAACACCCATTTTCTTCCAGGACAGGTTGAAGTGATCAAACCCAAAATTGTAAAAGGCCTTAAGCCAGGGGATGTCTACCCAATCATATACTATTACTCCTAAGCGGCACAGCTGAAGCAAAGAAATAGGTTTCATGGACCTCCCATCTTCCGGTCTGTAACAAATTATAATCACATTGACAGAATAATGATTCAGGATTTATTAGATGCGGCATAGGCAATAAAAAGTGGCAATCTTTGTCAAAATTTCTAAGTGTAAGTCACAAAATCAAAAGATTAAAAAAAAATAATTGTAACCATACTTTTTTCAGGTTACAACTTTGATAGGAGATTGTCTAAGTTGCTAGAGTCTCAAGTTTTTGATGGGCCAAACATTGCATTGATTAGATTGAAATCCATGGCAATTTACTTTTAAATTTCATTAGTTATTACCATGCCAAAAAATTTAACTGTTGACTCAGAACTTACTGCATCCCATCCAAGTAGGTTCTCGTAGTTCCATTGAAAGCTCCAGATAATGATGTTATGCTTAATACCCAATTTTCTGAAGTGTGCTCATACCCCCTGAAAGCCTGAAATGATTTACAAATCACTATTTATAAACGTAAAAGGAGATTTAAAAACTTCTGTCATGATAGATTATATCAAATATACCTTATCAGCGAGCATTTGCTGCAAAACCCGAACAACCTGTGCTCCAGCTGAATGCCCCACAAAGTGAATAGGGTGATCCTCATCCCATTCAGGGTAGTGGCCTACATCCCAATTGCATCAAATACAGAGAATTGAATATAGGAATTTTCCAAGAGTCAATTCTATTCAAATGAATACTGAAAATGGATGTCAAACTAGGGCTAATCTGCCTACCTTGTTCATAAATTCTTCCAAACTGCAAGTGGCCACAAGCCTTGCTGTGTTCTTCACCATAATCAACTTGCCCCCCTTTCAAATAATAGAACAATTCGCGAGCCCTGAAACCGAAAACCCTTTCAGAATTGCCAAAACATATACAAAAGCAGAAACATTGGGAACAAGAAGGTCATGAAATGAACCTCAAACATAAGCATTTGAGCTTCAAGCACCCACCTATCATATATGCTAGTTAATGAACCTAAATCCGGCACGAGAACCCTTTCGTCCTTCTTCTCCGCCCCAGCAAAATAAGATAAACCCCCCAATCTCTGAAAACATTGCAAAATCAGAACCCAGAAAATTGAACCAGAAATCAATCTGAATGAATGTACCAAACAAATCACAAATCAAAAACCAAACTTCGAAGAAAATGGATGAAAGAAAGCATACCCCTTTGCCAAACCCAAAGATTCCATGAACTAACACAATGGGAGGCAAATCATCAGCACTGGTTGATCGTTTGGAGTCCTCCTCCTTGACCCCGATATTCACATTCGATTTGAAAAGATATTCATTGAAAGCCTGAGAAAGATCACCAGCAACAGCTGTGCTAAATATGTAAAACCCATATAGCAAATGAACCAAAGAGCTCACAAACAGCTCTGCTAATTGCAGTGCAGCTATCCACAACCTGGCCATTTTCTAACCCCAAAAGCATAAAAGCTCTAATATTTGTATGTATATCTGTGTTTCAGAGCAGAGCCTTCTTCAGAAAACAGAGAAGAAGGCTCTCCTGCATCAACCTCAAACTTTCAAAAGAAACAAAAACCTAATCAAACCCTTCTATGATGCATAGAAGGGTAAAATCAAAGAAATCACCCCTTTTCTTTTGTTGTTCATTGGGGGTTTCTTTTGTAATGTTTTTCAGACTTTGAAAATGATTCTCCACGATTTTCTCATTGCCCACCTCACAAGTCAGGAAGTCCCACAAACCGATCAAAGCTACTGTTTATCCATTCTTTATTCTTTTTCTTTTTCTAGAGGTCCCCACTAAAAAAGGTTCTTCTGGGTTGGTGCCACGTGCCCTTGTTCTAACCGCTGCCATAAATTGAACGTTGAGGACAAATCTTGAGGGTCCTTCTGGAAAATTGTTCAGTGATGCGATAGTATTGAGGATTAGTGATAATTTCTATTATATGATAGTTTGTACTGAATGAATACAATAGCAATTTAAGATTAAAAGGTAGTGGAAGAATTTTTAAAAAAATATCTTATTAAAGTTTGTTAACTGATTTTTTTTTAAAAAATTTTTTTACTACTCTATTAATTTAAATTATTAATGTATTTATTTATCATGTGTCATCTTTTAATAGTAATTATCATTAAATTTTTAATATTATCTGATTATTGAATTTTTTTTCGTTGTTCAGTGATAAAATTTGGTGAACAATCCAAATTAAGCCCTACAGATTAGGGATAAAATTGGGAAGGAGTTTGAGATTGATGAAAGATTCTAGGTGTAAAATGTGCTGGAGCAGAGCTGGAACGCTCCTTATCAAGCCAACTCCCAACTGTAAACGGTCCCACACCCTTATCCATGCTTTCATAAATTTGCAATGACGGGTACTACTCACTCGACTTTGAGGACTGAATATTATTCAGGAATACCACGGCATTTTTAATCCACACAATCAAAGGATGGGTCGGTCATTAATATTTATATAATATGTAAAATTTATATAATTTTTATAAATAGTAACTCTGTATAAGTTCGAAAGAGAAACCTCTTTGAAAACGAAGTCTATTCTTTGATACTATTAATGGGCTATCATGTTAAGATCCATGTCCAACCTAGATATGAGTTTGTAAACATAAATGAGATAAGAAGATGCCAGAGTAAGGTAAGAGATCAGAAAGAAAAGATAGGATTGAACTATTGGATTTAAAAAACTTATTTGAGAAATCGAAGATATAGAAAGGTGGGTGAGAAGATTTGTAGAAAGAAACCAATACTTAAATAACAATAAAGTGAGAGACTTGTGTATCATAGCAACAAGATTGTATAATTGGTCAAGGGGTACAAATTTCCTTGAGATTGACTCCACTCTAAATCCAAACTACATCTAATTATATTTTTTTCAATCAGTCCCTTGTTAATAGGGTTCGAGGTGGGTTTACTTAA
Organism: Euryodendron excelsum; assembly: GCA_033060915.1. Taxonomy (NCBI): domain Eukaryota; kingdom Viridiplantae; phylum Streptophyta; class Magnoliopsida; order Ericales; family Pentaphylacaceae; genus Euryodendron; species Euryodendron excelsum. The sequence goes on from CM065388.1 coordinate 2,768,764, forward strand.
GTATGTTATCATCTCTAAAAAAAAAATAGAGTGTTGCATCCTTGAAAAGAATTAATGTTTGAATTAGATAAGCAGAAAAAATGGACCGAAAGCACTTAAACTTGTGGAACTATGTCAAAACCAAAAGGGCAGTTTTTTAAAATTATGTTTAAGTCCTATAATTTTTGAATATTTATCATAAGAAATAGATATTAACCTTCTAAAATTCAAAAAACAAAATCCCTTAAATCTAAAAAATTCAAGACTTGACAAAATTCCATCGGCCATGCAATGAATTTTGAGAAAGAATTAGCTTGCTAATTTATGTGGGCTTACATTTTTGCTAGTCCATCTGCATAGTAATTTCTTTCATGAAGGACGTGGCTAATCTACATACTAAAATTGTATTGTTTTAAAAGGAATCTTGCATCTTCAATTAAGATTCTCAAAGTAAAATTTTGCTAACCCCATTTTTTTTTTTAATCAGTCCCACCACAGGCATCGTTTCAATCTCCTTGAAGCCTTTGTGCATCATGGTCTCCTTCAATTTCAATATCCATGATCGTTGATTTATCAAACAAAGGCCTCAAATGAGCCAAAGTTTGGGTTCCCATTTGTGAATTCACATTGTTGTTGAACCATACGGCGTCGTGTGGAAAGGTGTATGTAGTCACACGCGCAACAAAAGAGTTGCGGGATGGAAATTTCAGTCGTCGTGAATTGCTAAAGTTGAATGGAATCTGGATCAGCGACAGCAACAGCACATGCGCTCTCCACGTTAGGCTTTTGTTTTGTCTGAATTGATGGTTGTTCAAATGATTTGACCGCTTTAAATTGGGTTCCGATTATACACGGCCATGAGGGCCCCTGGTGCCCCGGTTCACGGAAAACTTCGCGTCCAGTCCGAGTCATCCTTTCTCCTCCCCCTTGCATAATGCAGTGAAAGTGACCAGGGCCTTTGGCCACAGAGAAGAAGAAGCCAAGATTTTAGCCTTGGGGGGGCCAATTTAATATATGTGTATAAAATAAATTTAATATATAAAAATAAAAATAATACTTAATTAAAATATAATAGTAAAATATTACCAAAAAATTATTTTTTAATACGTACATGTTAATTGATATATCAATTAAAGTAATATTAGGTGACACTTTCATGTCATAAAATTCAAACAGTATTGGTCGAGAAGAAATGGAGAATATCTTATATTTTTTTCTTCAAATTTTGCTTTAGATCTCTATCAATTCATTATATAATTATGGATCTTGGGCCACATGAAAAATAAAAACGGGTCAGAATGTGGAATATTAAGGCAAAAGAGTTACTTTGTTATGTAGAATTCTTTGAGTCTAAATCCATATTAAATATAATGGGTTTGTTTTTAGCATTGAGGGGGCCATTTCACTATTTAAATTATTTTGGACAATGATTCATATCATATATAATAAAAATTTTTGAAAATTAAGGGGGCATATGGTCCTCCTTGGCCTTATACTAGCCTCGTCCTGTTTGACCCAATGATCAAATGATCCTGCCTCGACTTAAGTCGGGTCATGAAGAGAATTCACCAATATGGGTGAATCTTCTCATTAGATGGGGTGTTTAGGCTTACAAATAAAAAGGATTCACGAACATTGAATCGGATGAAACAAGGTGACCCAAATACACTGAATAATTTTTCCACGTTCATGATTAACGTGCACTAAGAATATGAAATTTAAGTGGGAGAAACAACATGAAAAGAATAGTACATATTGATCATGTGATTAGATATAAGAATCACGATTATGGTGGTCATTGTCTTCTGGTCGGTGGGATTAGTTTAGTTATATAAATCAGTCAGAAGAAGATACGCTTATGGTAGGCGGTGGAGGTTCAGTTTGGTCTGAATTAGTCTTGGTTTTGACTAATAAATTATGTATAATAATTTTCTTAATTGGGGTCAATTTGGTGCAATTTGACTTTGTCATGCATTCCCTCCCCCTAAAACGGGGTCAAAGAAAAGTAATACAAGAATCCTCAAACCTTCTTAAGCACTCCGTCATCACATCACCTATTTCAAAAGATGGTTTCTCTTCCAACCAAGAAACTTCCAGAGAGGCACATTAATTATTGTTTAACATTTTCATTTCCTCACAGAGAAAGACGCAATATCTAGAGCTAAGTTGATTTTTCTTTTTCTTTTTCTTTTTATTTATTTATCAAAGAGCTAAGTTAATATAGGGGTACAGAGAAAAACGGAGGGTGCACATAACAACACGAGAGTTTCGGTTCTGAGTCTTAAAATTGTAGATAAATTCGATTAGTATTTGAGTCAACATCCTTAAAACCTAAACTGACCCAAGGAGCAACCCAACCTCAATCGACTTGAGACTCGATTCATGTATATTACAAAACTCTATATCAATGTTAGATATATGTCTTTGAGTTTTTATTTGTTATACTTAAACATTAGTAATTTCTTTTGTACGTTGTTATTTTAACTTCTGAGAAATCAATTTTTTAAAATTTTTGAGTGAATAAATCAAACTTTGTATAAAATGGGCATAGATCCGACTGAATTCAATTCAAAATGAATGGTGAACTCGACTCATCTCGATCTATGCACACTCCTAGCTACGAGAAATTATTTAATAAGTCCGAAACACTACATCAGCATGATGATATGTTGAATTGCTAAAAAATCTATGATGAGTTTATTTTAATTGGTTGGACACATCATATTGTTATACTGATGTGCTGTTTTAAACCTATTAAATAATTTCTCCCTAGCTGATTAATACACGGCCTTATAACTTTCGCTTAAACTAGTTGAAAAACAAAGTATGATGTAATCTTTTGTGCTGATTACAATCAAGAAATAGAAAAGGAGAAAATTCTCGTAATGGAATGGAACAAACCGGAAAAAGAAATGGAACCACACGCGTTAAAGTGACAATACTTCTCATGGCCTCTGCCAAGTGCCAACACCTGGCTTCACATCTACTCAAGAAACTTCTGATCTTGATTCCCTCTTCCCTTTCCCTTCCCAGCCTTTTTTTCCCCTTTATTTTCTTTTTATTTTTTTCTCCCTCTTAGTAGTTCGGTGACCAAAAAAAAAACAAAAAAATTCCATGAGTGAAATGAAGAAGAAAAAATGAAAATGACTTAATTTTGATTATTAAATGGTCAACACACACTTTTAACTCATTTGGATCCGTAATTTTTATGGGCTTTTCTATTCGGCTTTTCACTTTTTTATTAACTTTTTGTTTTGGTGTTCAGTAAAAGACCAAAATCCCATAAAAACACCAAAAAAATGTCAATTCAAAAATTGTCCATAAAAAAGTTAAAAGTCAAAACTAAAAGCTAGTAAAAATATGTTTGCAAGAATTTGGTTGTTCTTTTTTTTTTTTTCTAGACTTTTGACCGGTTACACTCTAAAACTCATGCAAGGTTGTTATTTATATGTGCATAAATGATGAATGGCCACAACGGAGTGTAAGTAGGAATGGCATTTGAAACTTCATTTACCAGCCCAACGCCACGGCCACCTGTAGTGGTTGCAAGAATTTTATTTTATTTTATGTTATTATTATTGTTTTTCAGTTGTTGATGGTTTGGTATTATACTCAAAAGAAGAAGAATTCCTAAATTTTTATAGTATTGGGCATCCCACCCTTTTTTTACCTGGGCTGATCATGAGAATTCCTAGATGTGCAATCAGTGGCCCATTAATTTTCAATGCGTTACCCAATAGTTAGGAAATATATTAGGGCTCGGCTCTTGTTCTTGTTTTGGCATTCCTCTTATTGATGTATGCAGTTAAATTGAAATCAATCTTCATTTTACTGCAATCACTGGTTTTCATTGCATTTCTCCACATAAGTAGGGAATTCTCGAGGGAATAGGATTATAGTTGAAGGAAGGCGAGCTGAATTGGGATATGCTCTTACATGCGAAATAGAAATATGGGTTTGGGCTTGAATTCTTCACATATGCTCCAAACCTCTGTTGTCATCATCACATCGGGATTCATTTGAGCTCTTGAGCAGTGATTACTGAAAAATCTGTATGTCCAAGCCATACTATCGATCCAATATTTCTTGCTTAAATTGAAAAAGATTTCCTTCAAATAGCAGCAGTTGACTCTCATTCTTCTGCTGACAGCCTTTAAGATGTGTTGAAAAGTTCTTATTATGCTTAGATTTCTTTGGTGGCTTAAGACAATATTATGCTTAGATTTCTTTTGTGGCTTAGGAGTTAGGACATGTTCAATATGAACTTATAATTGACCATTACTCTATAAGCTCTCTCTCTCTCTCTCTCTCTCTCTCTCTCTCTCTCTCTCTCCATATTATAGTTGAGGGGGCAATGGAAGGCCAGCACGTCTGTACTTCCTTGCACAACTATTGGTTTGAGTCAGATATGTTTTGAAATGAACTTTTGAACGTTGTGAACTTCAAGCAGAGGCCTTCATGCTGGATGAGATGTAGCTGAGTATAACTACTTGAAATTAAAGCTGGTTGAGGTGAGGCCTTCTTTTGGTTTTGTTCTAGTTTGTCATATGCTTGTTATGGTTCTTATTTCCTGAATTGAATAGTTAGGGTGCACTTAAATGTGAAGGATTTGCAATAGTATTTTTAATTTTTTAGTGTTGTAAAATTTTGGAGCATGGATGAAGTTCATTCTTCTAGTTCAATATGGCTTCCTGACTCGTTGATTTTGAACTGAAGTTGGGTGCTGGTTCAGCACCCTTCTTTAGCATTTTGCCAGCATTTTCTTCTGAGGTTACTCATTTTGTCCCGTAGCTTTCTCATCATGATTTCTTCCTTCTGCTGGGTTTTCTAGTTCTAATTTCTTCCGAGATATACATTACTAAATTTGTTGATGTCAGCTTTCAAAAACTATGGTAGAAAGAGGGATGAACAAGACAATCAGTGATCAAGCCGTACATCTGGATCTTCTTGCTAAACTTCGAGGCATAGCTGCTGCAGAAACTAACTTCATTGATCTTCCAGAAACGTCAAAGAACCATCTTTCTTACGGTGCTCTTTTGAACGGTTACTGCAAGAAGTTAATGACTGACAAAAGCAGAGGCTTTGCTGGAAAAGATGAAAGAACTTAAATAAGTGTTAACCTCCATGCCTTAGAACATCTTGATGACCCTCAACACAAAAACTGGCCTGCCAGAAAAGATCCCAACCATCATCCAAGAAATGAACGCCTGTGATATATATATCATGCCAGATGCTTATACGTATAATGTCTGGACTCTGGATGAGGGCTCTTGCTGCTGTCAGCGATATTTCTGGGGTTGAGAGGGTCATTGATTAGATGAAAAAGGATGGCCGATATTTCGGTTTGTCATATTACTTAACTGAGTGTTTAGTCTAACTAAGTGGTCGAAGCGCTTTGAACTTACATATTTGGTGAAGGTTTGAGCTCTGCTAGTTCATTCCTATTCTCTCTGTTGCCTTGTAAAAAAAATTACTTAATTGGAAAATGGATAGATCCGTAACAAATTAGAAGAAATGACAAAAATATTTCTGTGAAGGGCAGCCACTTTAGTTTGACATAAAAAGCAAAATCATTTATTTGTCGGGTCTATTATTGCTAAATGAAATGATGAAAATGTTCTCGTATTAGGAATTATGTGTTCACTTTTAAACCATATGGTGTGATATGATTTTAACTGAAACCAAAATGTAATTATCCTTAAAAAAGTTGTTTAACAAACTACCACTTAAAAAAGAAGCTTATAAACTTTACATATTTTTGTAAAAAATACTTAAAAAAATAACTTTTAAAAATAACTTATAACTTATAACTTATAAGTTGCGTGTGCAAGCAGCCTCTAATTATTCTTCTTTTGAGGTCAAAGCTTTGACCTTTGGGCTTTTGGATGGCTGGAAAAATTCATAGGGAACAAATCGGTGACCCAATAGGCTCTGGGGTGTTTAGTCGCAAGTCCATGTGTCAAGGGTTGCACTTCTAGTCAACCCCTTGCCTCATTGTCATGCATTCCCTCCCCTAAAACGGGGGTAAAGAAAAGTAATACAAGAATCCTCAAACCTTCTTAAGCACTTCGTCATCACATCACCTATTTCAAAAATGGTTTCTCTTCCAACCAAGAAACTTCTAGAGAGGCACATTAATTATTGTTTAACATTTTCATTTCCTCACAGAGAAAGACGCAATATCTAGAGCTAAGTTGATTTTTCTTTTTCTTTTTTTTCGTTTTCTTTTTATCAAAGAGCTAAGTTAATATGGGGGTAGAGGGAAGAACTGAGAGTGCACATAACAACCGAGCGAACCCCGTTTTTATTAGTTGGTTTCAGTTCTGAGTCTTCAAATTGTGAATAAATTCGATTTAGTATTGGAGTCAACATCCTTGAAACCTAAAATTCATGTATGTTACAAAACTCCATATCTATGTTAGATATATGTCTTTGAGTTTTTATTTGTTATACTTAAACATTAGTAATTCCTTTCGTACGTTGTTATTTTAACTTATGGGAAACGAGCCTTTTTTTTTTTTTAATTTTTAAGTGAATAAATCAAACTTTGTACAAAATGCGGATAGATTGGAATGAATTCAATCCAAAACAAATTGTGAACCCAACTTATACCGATCCATGCATACCCCTAACTACGAGAAATTATTCAATAAATTTGAAATACCATGTCAGTATGATGATGTGTTGAATTGACAAAAAATATATAATACGCTTATTTTTAAATGATTAGGTACACTATATCATCATGCTAACGTGATGTTTTAAACCTACTAAATAATTTCTCCCTAATTGATTAATACACGGCCTTAAACTTTCGTTTAAACTAGTTGAAAAACAAAGTAGGATGTAATCTTTTTGTGCTGATTACAATCAAGAAATAGAAAAGGAGGAAATTCTCATAATGGAATGGAACAAACTGGAAAAAGAAATGGATACCACACGCGTTAAAGTGACAATGCTTCTCATGGCCTCTGCCAAGTGCCAACACCAGGCTTCACATCTACTCTAGAAACTTCTGATCTTGATTCCCTCTTCCCTTTTCCTTCCCAGCCTTTTTTTCCCCTTTATTTTCTTTTTATTTTTTCTCCCTCTTAGCAGTTAAGTGACAAAAAAAAAAAAAATTCCGTGAGTGAAAACAAGAAGAAAAACGAAAATGACTTAATTTTGATTATTAAGTGGTCAACACGCTCTTTTACCTCATTTGGATCAGTAATTTTTATGGGCTTTTCTATTCGGCTTTTCACTTTTTTATTAACCTTTTGTTTTGGTGTTCAGTAAAAGAACAAAAATCCCATAAAAACGCCAAAAAATGTCAATTGAAAAATTGTCAATAAAAAAGTTAAAAGTCACAATTAAAAGCTAGTAAAAATATTTAATAGGTTATCTCTTTGCAAGAATTTAGTAGTTCTTTTTTTTTTTTTTCCACTACAGAGTATCTAACCTTTTGACCAGTTACACTCTAAAACTCATGCAAGGTTATCATTTATATGTGCATAAATGAGCGTAAGTAGGAATCGAATTTGAAACTTCATTTACCAACCGAACACCACGGCCACTTGTTGTGGTTGCAAGAATTTTATTTTATTTTATGTTATTATTATTGTTTTTCAGTTGTTGATGGTTTGGTATTATACTCAAAGAAAGAAGAATTCCTAAATTTGTATAGTATTGGGCGTCCCACCTTTTTTTTTCCTGGGCTGACTAGCCTACAGCATGAGAATTCCTAGATCTGCAAGCAGTTGCCCATTAATTTTCATTGCGGAGTTACCCAATAATTAGGAAATATATTAGGGCTCGGCCCTTGTTCTTTGTTTTGGCATTCCTCTTATTGATGTATGCAATTAACTTGATATCAATCTTCATTTTACTGCAATCATTGGTTTTCATTGCATTTCTTCACATAAGTAGGGAATTCTGTAGGGAGTAGGATTATAGTTGAAGGAAGGCGAGCTGATTTGGGATATGCTCTTACATGAGAAATAGAAATATGGGTTTGGGCTTGAATTCTTCACATATGCTCCAAACCTCTGTTGTCATCATCACATCAAGGTTCATTTGAACTCTTAAGTAGTGATTACTGAAAAATCTGTATGTCCAAGCCATACTATCGATCCAATATTTCTTGCTTAAATTCAAAAAGATTTCCTTCAAATAGCATCACTTGACTGTCATTCTTCTGCTGACAGCCTTTAAGATGTGTTGAAAAGTTCTTATTATGCTTAGATTTCTTTGGTGGCTTAAGACAATATTATGCTTAGATTTCTTTTGTGGCTTAGGAGTTAGGACATGTTCAATATGAACTTATAATTGACCATTACTCTATAAGCTCTCTCTCTCTCTCTCTCTCTCTCTCTCTCCATATTATAGTTGAGGGGGCAATGGAAGGCCAGCACGTCTGTACTTCCTTGCACAACTATTGGTTTGAGTCAGATATGTTTTGAAATGAACTTTTGAACATTGTGAACTTCAAGCGGAGGCCTTCATGCTGGATGAGATGTAGCTGACTGTAACTACTTGAAATTAAAGCTGGTTGAGGTGAGGCCTTCTTTTGGTTTTGTTCTAGTTTGTCATATGCTTGTTATGGTTCTTATTTCCTGAATTGAATAGCTAGGGTGCACTTAAATGTGAAGGATTTGCAATAGTATTTTTAATTTTTTAGTGTTATAAAATTTTGGAGCATGGATGAAGCTCATTCTTCTAGTTCATCATGGCTTCCTGACTTGTTGATTTTGAACTGAATTTGGGTGCTGGTTCAGTACCCTTCTTTGGCATTTTGCCAGCATTTTCTTCTGAGGTTACTCGTTTTGTCCCGTAACTTTCTCATCATGATTTCTTCCTTCTGCTGGGTTTGCTAGTTCTAATTTCTTTGGAGATATACATTACTAAATTTGTTGATGTCAGCTTTCAGAAACTATGGTAGAAAGAAGGATGAACAAGACAATCAGTGATCAAGCCATATATCTAGATCTTCTTGCTAAACCTCGAGGCATAGCTGCTGCAGAAACTTACTTCAGTGATCTTCCAGAAACATCAAAGAACCATCTTACTTACGATGCTCTTTTGAACTGTTACTGAAAGAAGTTAATGACTGACAAAAGCGGAGGCTTTGCTGGAAAAGATGAAAGAACTTAAATAAGTGTTAACCTCCATGCCTTAGAACATCTTGATGACCCTCAACACAAAAACTGGCCTGCCAGAAAAGATCCCAACCATCATCCAAGAAATGAACGCCTGTGATATATATATCATGCCAGATGCTTATACGTATAATGTCTGGACTCTGGATGAGGGCTCTTGCTGCTGTCAGCGATGTTTCTGGGGTTGAGAGGGTCATTGATTTGATGAAAAAGGATGGCCGATATTGCGGTTTGTCATATTACTTAACTGAGTGTTTAGTATAAATCAGTGGTCGAGGCGCTTTGAACTTATTATTTATTTAGTGAAGGTTTAACCCTGTTAGATCATTCCTATTCTCTCTGTTGCCTTGTAAAAAAAATTACTTAACTGGAAAATGGATAGATCCATAACAAATTAGAAGAAATGGCAAAAATATTTTTGTGAAGAGCAGCCATTTTAGTTTGACATAAAAAGCAAAATCATTTATTTGTCGGTCTATTATTGCTAAATGAAATGATGAAAATGTTCTTGTGTTAGGAATTATGTGTTCATTTTTGAATCATATAGTGTGATGTGATTTTTACTGAAACCAAAATGTAATTATTCTCAAAAAAGTTGTTTAACAAACTATCACTTAAAAAAGTAGCTTATAGACTTTACATATTTTTGTAAAAAATATTTAAAAAAATAATTTTTAAAAATAACTTATAACTTATAGCTTACAAGTTACGTGTGCAAACAATTCCTAATTATCCTTCTTTTGGGGGTCAAAGCTTTGGCCTTAAGGCTTTTGGATGGCTAGAAAAATTCATAGGGAACAAATCAGTGACCCAATGGCTGGTAAAAGACCTGAAAATGTTCGTCAGCACACGAGGAAGATATTCATTCTCGCTGGACAAAAGACACACATGTTAGCCCGTACCAATTATCAGGAATATTAATAATGTGGCCCAGTTAATGAAGGCCTGTGGGTCTGAACAGGGGCCCCAATTCCCATTAAAAGAGTGGTTGTATACAGTATTACCGAGTAGGCCCCCAAGTTTGAGTACTGTTCACTTTGAGCCCCTTATGTAGCTATCTAACGAGCCTGAAGTGTCCGAGTCCAGGTCAAATATCTCTGCAAAGTAGGAGAGTAAACAAGTCAAATCAGCTGTGCTAGGTCAATTGGCTAGAACTCATGGCCGTCTAAAAAAAAGTTAGAGATTTGATCTGATAATTACTTAGTTTGTGTGAGACTCAGAAACTGCATAGATTTTAAAATTAATCAAAGTGTGCATAAGCTGGTCCAGATACCCGGTTAGCAAAAAGTAAAATACAGTAAATAAGTCAGAGTACAACGAGCAATGGTGGATTGTTTCAATATGACTTATTTACCTTTTGAGTAGACCTCAAACAAAATTTAATTAAACTGATTATGAGTCGGGCATGAATGACTGATTTTTAACAAAATTTGACTTGTTTATAAAAAATATTAATTTTAAATAAGTTTTTAACAAGTTGAACACATCCAATTCAAATAACTTTGTTGGTATTATAGCCCTAAGTTGCGAAGTGAATTAAATAACTTAGGTCCTTGTAAATTAAGATGTGGGGCACCTATTTCTACCAGATACATTATAGGGCCCTGCCATGGCAATTCTTGCAGTACTGCCAAAAATCATACTGAAGTACGCAGTTTTGTAGTCAAATAACTGAGAGCTGAGCTGGGCATGCATGCAGTAAAGAAACCTAGACAGGAAATTTCCAGTAGCTTGGGGAGACAATCAAGTTCAATGCCAATCTTGAACTTAGAGCAGTGGTTAATGTTATTTAATTTTATCTTTAATTCTCAAGTTCAACTCTTAATACCCACAAATATATCAAATTTATTCCAAGGGGTTGGTTGGGTCTGCTCCTTTAAGGTCTTATGTTTGAAACTTTTTAAGTGCTATCAACTCTTTAGCTCACCCCTAGAGCTTTTAACCTGGTAATTATTTAGTTTTATGGGACGAAAAAACTACACAGACTCTGAAATTAGTCAAGATGTGCACAAGTTGATCCGAACACTCCATGAGTAAAAAAAAAAAAATTTCAATGCCAATCACTTGGTGCTTCCCACTAAACAACGAAGATATCATATTCAAAATCTAGTATTGTCCTATGATCTGTGCTCATTCGTGTATATATATATGTATTGGCAGGTCAAAGAATTCCCTCATGCCAGATCGTAATCAATCATACCCATCAGTGCAGTTGCAGTTCACAACAGCAATAACCCAGAGATAAAGATTTGGGATGTTAATGGATCATCCATGAACCCCGGCGGTGGAGAAGAGGGTCCAGACATGCCCTACCCCATGATTATAAAGGACTTAATTTGGACCCTCATATATATATATATATATACACAGAGAGAGAGAGAGAGAGAGAGAGAGAGAGAGAGAGAGAGAGAGAGAGAGAGAGATCAACAGCTGGGAGCAAATTGTAAGGCTAAGTTTAAATGCCATAGTCGCCATTGCCATTGGTGATGGTTGGTGGTTACTCATTTAAGAGGGAGGAGAAACAGGTCACTTTACTTTGGATCTACCAAAGATTTCAAACTAGTGAAAGCATTTCGCAAAGTCAGCAGCAGTACATCTCTCTGTCTCTCTTTCTCTCTCTCTCTCCATACATATGGATACATATCTATATATACATGATGATACCATGTTGCTTCAAAGACTAAATTTCACACCACGCTATTCAGGATGTAAACATCATCAGTGGTTTTTCTTTTTTCAACAGACATGAGTAGCTGTCAGTTATTATTGTCATGAACAGCTAAAATCTTCAGCAGATTTTGCCTACAATTTGTTCATTCGTTGGCATCTTGGTAAGATTTTAATTAGGAGCTAGTCATGTAACAAAGATCAACTCGGTTAGGGTCATCGTTGCATCTCATATTTGTTAAAAGAAATTTTTTTTTGTGGGATTAATGGTTAATATCCTTCCTATGTTTTGGAACTTATTTTGACATTCTCAAGATTGATGTTTTGATTTAAAATGAGAACTATAAATAGTTACATCATTTTATATGAAGATTATGCTACAAGATTTTGTTTGCATAGGCATTACTAATATCAGTATGGTACTACAAAATTTCTTGAATGTAGTTGGATGCAGCAAAATAGCTTGTGGACAATGGACCTTGATTTGGGATATTTGAGTGCACCTATGAATGTTAATAAGGACAAGCATTAAGTTCTCCACTAGAAAGAAGTCATTGATAAATGGGTTCATGGGCCACTGGTAGAGTTCCATACCTTTCTATTTCTTCCCCTTATTTCAAATGTGACAAATCAAGTACCAACCATGAGAGGGAGAGAAAGATGAAATCACAAGCCGTAATATATTCACTATTTCTTTTTTCCCATTTACATAAAAAGAGTCCTAAAGATGGTATAATTAATGGATCACCTGTTAGATTGAAAAAAAGAAAAGAAAAGAAAAGGGATTAACAAAAATAAATATGAGAATAACCCCAAGCTTAATAAAGAGGAAACCCAAATCACCCCGAAAAAAGAAAAGAGAAGAAACGAAAAAGAAAAGGAGAAAACCATTTCAACCCATTTAACCTTTCCCTTAGGGACATCTGCCATTTCTTCCAGGTCCTCCATAGTAAAAGTAATTCCCCCAAACACGATTAATCCCTCCTCGAATGTCATAGCAATTCGGATGATCCGCCAAGACCCGGAGATTCTGTAATGGAATCAAACTGTTATCCCAATCAACAACCTGTAGATTTCGAAAGTAGGAAGCTCTCCCAAACCCTTCTCCGGCGAAATGTCCACTGCCCATCTGAGTCGGCGTGTGGAAACCCCACGGCCTTGTATTCACAATTTCTCCACCAAATTGTACCATGCTTGCGTGACTCCTCAAGTGTGAAAACAAGAAGGATGGCCAATACCCAACTAGAATTCCGGATCCAAATTCAAGCCACCAATTCCCATGCTTCGGATCCTGCATATATAATTACATATATTAATTACGCAGTTGGTGGGAAGAGTAAGTGGTACTCCTACTTTTTAAATAATGGAACAACGAAATAATATGTCAAGTAAATACATATAAACCTACATGTACTTGTGTTGTATATAAAGAAAGTGGAACTGACAATAATCTTTTATAGGGTGTGCGTGTAGATTCAAATTCAATTCGAGTTAATGCTAAACTTACAACTAAATTGTCCTGAGTGATCAGTTTCTAATATTTAGATTCAGAATCGAACCAAATGACTAATGAAATTGAACTGGATCCAGAAACTTTAGTTTGTTTTGGTTAATCCATAATTCTAGCTAAAAATTACTATTGTGTTAGCCTTTTGAAATTTAATCATTCAAATCATAATAATTTTCTTTTATGTATATGATGATTATGTGTAATAGAATCTAGCATAACACATGTATTAAGCAATAAATTAAAAACATCTCAAATGCATTTGTGTGATATATACAATTTTTTACAAAATATATGAATGAATCGGATCTCGAATCGACTCCAATTATCTAATAGTTGAATTAAGAACCAATTATGAGATTTTGAATCCAGAACTCAACTAAACCAAAACCAACTTATAGACACTGGTCTGGATTGGCTTGTTTCAATGGCCCCAAGGTTTTTTCTTTTGTGCCCTTGGTTTTTTTACCAAGTAAAGAAGGGAATTACACATAGTAAAAAGGCATAAACTAATCCCAAGAGTTGGCTTGGTGGCCAAAACATTGGATTTGGGGGTCAATTCTCTTGAAGGTTTTAAATTTAAAACTTTTTAATACTATAAACTATTTCAGTTCACCCTTAAAAATTTTGACTAGGTAATTATTTGGTTTGTATGAGTCGAGAGTCAGCATAGACTCCAAATTAATCGTGATACACGCAAACTGACCCGAGCAATTGGTTATTAAAAGAAAAAAAAAAGTAAAAGAAAAGGAGAAAGGCATAAGCTAAGAAAATTGTGGACAATCTACAGAGTAATTCGATATTGAGGCGCGTATTGTACCAAAGTGGTGCAAGTTAGATTGGTGGCCTACATACAAGTCTGGCTGACGATGTTTCTCAAACCCTTTGCTGTAAGAATTTTTGTAGTGTGGTACTACTGTACTGTGTACACTAAGATCGGAAGGGCCCACCATCACCATGTGATTCATGAACTATTGAAGAATCAAAACTTTCCTGGTTTCAGGAAATGTATCAGGATCCTTGGGTGCGGAGTCCACCAATCATCAAATATTCTCTCCATACATATAAATATATAAATGTTTCTAGTGGGACCCACTAACTATTTATTCTATACACACAAGATTAGGGCCAACTGACGTATGAGTATCTTCAGACTAGATATTTGTCTTCTTCCAAACTAAACCTTAACCAGTTAAACTGTAAAAACGGTCCACAGTCCAAGCCTCTTACAAATATGCACTCATGTCATATATGTAAAAAGTAAAAGAAATTTAAAGATGTAATTCCCCACTTTCCCAGCATCCAAACAAAGAATTTCATGAGCTCAAAAAATATTACCTTCCAAATTAATAAGCTGATATCGAATTGTCCACCCCTGTACGACGACCTCGGCGATATCGCGGCCCCAATTGAAATCCTACTGTTGGTTTGAACAAAACCCGAGCATAGCAAATTGTAGCATCCAGTTGTTTGATATGCATCACTCTGTAAATCGATAGATATATATATATATATACAGTCAGTTCTTTTTTTAAACTGAATCATTATCAACAAATGATATCAAGCTCAGAAAATCAAGTTGAATGCTAGAAAACTTACTGTCCAGTAAGTGAAGAACCTGGGATAGCCGTCTCCATACAGCTCTGGGCTAACCTGGTGGAAAAAATTAATGAGTCTCTAGCATCGATGGCTACATTACAAGCATTCAATGAATTTGGAAGGTAGTTGAGATGTAACTCAATGAATTTGAATGACAACATAAACAGTACATTACAGTGCAGCAATGAAACCGCGTTTATTTCTATCAGAGAAATCATGTTTTCAGCTATGTTTGAATTTTGAATTTATTAAAAAATTAAATAGAAATAAAATAACGTGTGTATATATATACATTATTAATTTTTTTTTCTCATTTTTCTAACCTAATCAAATAAACTTATCATTTCCCTTTATGAATTCAATATCCACACATGGCATTAATGTAACTAAATTAAAACAGTAATTTCTGTAAAATTTAAGTTAATGATAATATATAAATTTCATTTTTTTTGGGTTCACAGTTATTTGGCTATTTTGTTTTCACAATAAACACAATTAAACTACAATTATCTTTATTTATTTATTTTTGAATTTGAGGTAATAGGATTAGTTGGATTCCAACTGAAGAGACCACCATAGTAAAGTTTGCAGTACTATATGCAGAAGTCTTTAATGGGTAAACCCGTGCAGATCAACAATGGAATTAATGCTCGATTCTTTTTTTAAATTTAAACTTACTCTTTTGTAATAAATGAGACTAATAGGAGAAGAATTTTTTTAACATGCCTGCCAACCAGCTTCAATTGTGTTAAGATCGTCGCCGAAAGAACCAGAGATGACCCACATCTGTGATAAGCTGAATTCATATTGGTTTGCTACACGAGGTGCCCAAACATTTATACTGGCTTTTGCTCCATAATACTGATTTCCAGTTACATACCCAACAGCATGCTGAAATCCAAAAATATGAAAGACAAAGAAACCAATGAATATATACGAAGTCTCTATATATATATATAGATTTGCTTTCATCTTCAAGGACCCTTAATGGGTTGACTACTGATGAATCGATGTTAATTCTTTTCCTTATGTTTCATAAATTTGCTACAATTATAGGAATTAGAACTTTCTGAATGGATGGGAGTGAAGGTCAAGATTAACAAGGATGTCAAGGAAGATATATGTGTATATATATAAATATATTCAGTCATGACTCATGACAAAAGCCTTTTTCTTTGGAATAAGTGAAGCTAGACTACTGGACAAACCATGAGAGTCTGTAACTTTTGAAAATAGAAATCTGGTACACACATTTAATGAATGACATAAATAACTGCCAGCTAGAAAATTTTCTAAATTTGTTCATCGGATGGAATTTCTTCATACTGGGAGGCCTTGCTGTGAAAATAGTTAGCCAATAAAAAACAAATCTTTATTACTGAAGACCATAGTTTGTTTGTATGCGATTAGAGTAAAAGATTCAGACAAAAGCAAATTCTCAGAAAGCATCTAATCTAAATTTATTTTCAAACCAAGAACCAACTCAAGAAAAAGAAAAAAAAGTTGAAATTCGTTTACTATTTATTTTGATTGATGTTCAGGTCTAACTCTTGGAAAGAAATTCTGGGTTTTCCTCTGTCTTTGTAGTTATGGTTTAGGCACTAACTAACCTCATGGCTATTGCTAGAAGAGTCTCGTCGAATAGGTCTTCGGATTTTCCTTCCAAATCTTCGAATAGAGCTAGCTCGGAGAATATCTTGTTCAGTTGTTCTTCTAATTGGAATAGTTCCTTCTGGACATGATTCACCAGACGAGCTCCACAACTGAAAATCTTCTGAGAGCATGCCGGTTGGGCTCTGACCTTTTGGTCTCTCCGGTGGATCCTGTGAACTCATGAAAAAATGTCCAAACTTTTAGTACCTTGATTTAACTAGTTAAATTCTGAAAGGCTGAATTTCAGTGTCCTCTAAAAGAATTCAAATCAATAGAAAGTAAAATTCACCTACCGATGGCTTTTGTCCTTTTAATTGCGGATGATCAAATGCTGGTTGTTGATGAGATACAACACAATCTATCAGATCACCATCAGGACTCTGCACCCAAACTCTCAATATCTTAGAGAAAAGTTATACCCCAAGCAGAGGAAAAAACAGAGCAAAAAACAGGGGAAAAGAAAGTCATGGCCCTCAGAAGTGGAGGATTATAGTTTGAAAGTAAAAAAAATACCTGAATTGTCTTGACAGCAGGCTTGTTGATCTTCTTGAGATGAGCTCTAATTGTCTTCAAATTCTGTAGCTCTTTTCCTGGCTGGAAAGTCTGATTGACTTGACTGGAGTTGTCGGATTCCGACGAATAGACTGGAGAAAAAGAGGAAGTAACAAAGAGAAAGCAGACAAAAATGGGAATGATTGGGGAGAACTTGCAAGTGCTAGGAGCCATGTTTGAAGATTTTGTGTGTCTTGTTTCTTCTATTGTAACTGTTTGTGTTTTTGTACATTGGTGCTGTCTTCTTCTGAGATCAAAATGGTACCAATTATTCTTAGTTTTTGTAGATTCAAGCACACCTCCCACCAAATCCATCAAATACAGAACAACTATCCGAAGAACCCAAGTCACTCTCCCACCATTCCCAATGCTCCAAAACCCCAGAATAACAAACCTTCTCTCTCTCTCTCTCTCTCCAAGCTTCTAATACCTTGGTTTACGTTCTGACTCCTACAGGTCTCGGGCATGAGCTAATAATAAAACACACAAATGGGCTTTGTGCTTTTTAGAGGTTTGCCCATGTGGCTGTGGAGAAATAAATACTGGGTATCAAAACATGCACAATCTTTAAAATTTTGAAATGAGAGAGGACTGCTACTTTAGCTTTTGTGTTAAGTTTTATAGGGTATAATGGGTTCTGTTTTTTGTTATTCTTTACTTTGCCTCTGAGGACATATAGGAATTACACTTGATTCTGGGTTTCCAAAGTTCTTTGCTTTAGGTGTCTCTTTCTCACTTCCCTAGATGCCCTCTGTGTCAGCCTGCCCTATTTATTTATTTAACACACCTATAGTTTCACATACAAACCAAAATTAATTAATTGACTATTGACAAGGCAAAGCTATCTCACTTTGATTTTTCTTAAACTTGTTTACATTAAAATATTTTTGGCATTGGATAATTGACAAACGAATGTTCCTCCGTTGTACATTCTACAGTGATTGTACAAGGGAATGGTGGAGTCTTCTCCGTGTATTGGGCCACCCCTAACATAGTCAAACATAAATGACGAATCAAACATCATCAGACAGTATCTAGTTTTGTATGCAAGGGGAATTTTCTTACATACCAAACACACAAATTTTACACTCAAAACTCTTAAAGCTGTCTTTTTCTATGCACGATCGAGTGAGCTAACATTTTGTTATAGATGGAGGTACTCAGTCCACGGGCGTTACGTGGCAACTCATTCGCTTATCTGGTAGTCCACGTGAATTTTTTGACTACCTCAAAGTCAACCATGATCAAATTATGTCTAGGCAAATCCGCGCCTCACCCTTGCCCCCGCGGCAAGCTTGACGCCTGACCACCAAGCCTTGTTCAAACAAGGTTCGAGAGCTCCTATCAAGCCAAGCCCCGCGCTTGCACGGTTCCGGCCAAAATGAGTGTCCATGCATGACAGGCCCCGTGCCTAGCACGACCCAAGGCTCCGTGCCTCAACATTTAACGGGCCTAGGCCCCTAACTGTTTAACTTACTCTCGCTTGGGACCCCTCCCCATGGGCAGTGGAACGGAGGCTAGAACCGAAAAGATCGTTGAACCGCGCGCTTTACAAGCACGCGAGGGACTAGTCCCATCAACCGGCTAAGAGAGAGAGATCTACCCTCAGAGCCACTTAAATACCATATCTTAAGCATTAAATGATGACCCGACGCACATTTAATGCAATGAACACGTGGTGAGCTGTGGCTGGACAAGCGCCTGACTCCGTGGCAGAGGGCATCCAATCACCCGCTGCGGCAGCTGACAGGACCTCTCCAGGTCATGATGGCAGAGCTCAGGCCTGCCCAGTCATGTTGCGCCACGTGTCCGCATAGTGCTAATTACTCCCTACTATAAATAGTCTCAATACATTTATGACAAAGACACAGGACCTCATCACATTTATTATACGAGTCACTACTAGCTCGTGAATCTCTCTCTCTTGTCTGCCTTTTCGGTTCTCGCCCCTCCATAGCCAGGAGACTCGAGCGAGTCGGTTTCAGTGACTGCTAGAACTCCCAGACGGGCCCCACGTAAGTCAACCTTACGCTTCACCGTCAAACATAACAAACAATAGATTGTTGTTGGGCTTGCGCTGGCACGCTCACCTGGTTATGTGCAGCTTATGCCAGCACCATTGCATGTGCATGTGCGCATTAGATTGCTTATGTTGCGGGGCTAAACCTCCAATAGCTAGCATTGACTGTCAACACAATGCCCGGCTGTGCTTGGTTAGAGTACAAGGTCTTCTCAACATCTCATTCATATATTTGTTCTATAACTATTTACTAAAATGTTGAATTCAGCAATTTCTTTCTGAATACATACCTACATGCATATATATATATATATATATATACATATACACAAACATATATATGTTTATATATATACAAATGTCGAGAAAAGGAGGCCAAGGGAAGGGGGAGGGGTGCCAAGTTGGGAGAAAAGGGTAGAGTTGGTATCAAAGTTGTTTCATAACATGATTCACATCAATACCGTAGGCAGGGTTATCTTTCTTAAGCATCATCCATTCATTTAACAGGCTGAATGTGAACTGTGGGGAGAAATTACAGCATTGAAAATAAATTTGAGTTTTGAAAAAGAAAAAAATCCTTTCGTCTTCTCTCTCTCTCTCTCTCTCTCTCTCTCTCTCTCTCTCTCTCTCTCTCTCTCAGTTTGTCGGCCAAAATGCAGTCAATTATGATGAATGTTTGCAGCAGGTCAACTAGCATCAAACAATGGTGGTGTTGTGGGAGGCATACGTGGGTTTGACTTGTTCCATAGTGCAACAAAAATTTCAGTTGCATCCATAAACAACACTATGTCGCTTTTGTGATCATTATTTTTTCCTTGGTTTTGTATGATCCTCAAATAAACAAAATAAGGTTTAGTATCAGTTACAGTAGGCAATTGTTGTTCTTGTTGTGTTGTTATTTTCATTGTAGTCTTTAACTTTTGGACTATAATAGGAAAAAAGGAAGCATGGAACAAGTTCCAAGCTGAGAAATCCAGTTATGTTTAATAGAATTAAGAGAGTAGAAGAAACCCAATTTTAAACTCATGAATTAATTTCAGAAGCTCATAAGTTGGCAGCCACAAGTGAAAACTTCAGAAGAAGTTATCACTATTATTCATCACTATCATGGTGGCTGTGATGGTCACACTGCGTCACAGCCACCACGATTTCAATGTTAGTAGTGGGTCCTATTTGAGGTTCACATATACTCCGACTATAGTAGAAGTTATATAGGTGTAAAGGTCACATAGTATAATTTTTCATCATTTACGCTCTATCTAAAGTGCATATGAAATCCTATTTCCTTTTCTATTTGTGCCTACTATATATAACTACTTATTTTGGTTTATATAAGCATGAAATGGCTGGCAAATGTTGCTAATCTTACTCATACCATGCATATACTATCTTGTTTCCTATTTGGAGTTAATCTATTTGATTATAACTACATTGTTTTGTCATGAGAGCACCAAGGCTGGGAGATATTATATAAATAGCTTTACCAATATTCCCTAGTGGCTTTTTTAGGGTCCTGGCAATGATGCTTGCCACTTCCCTAGCTGTCTCACTCCTGTTTTTTCATCAGTATTTCCATTTTAATTTGGAACTTTAATATTCTATTACTTTTTTTTTTTGTTTCTTTTTTCCTGTTTGGATACAAATTGTACTAATTAGGAGATACCAGCTCATACCCACCCACCTCTGAAACAAACACAAGAGAAAGGAATTCAGGGATTATTGGCCCACAATCTGTCACTCTCTTAACATGCCAATAGGCAGAGAAAATAAAGAGATCTCAGTGGAGCCATGCCTCTTCATACCTTGGCTTGGAGAATTTATTCTAACCTAACATCTATGACAAATTTATCCACAGAATATAGAATTCAATGTAGCCTGCAGGCACCAAACAAAAAACCTGCCCTTTCAGCTTGATAACCCTAAAATCTATACATAAGCCAAAGCTTTAAGAGAGGCTTTTGTTAGAAAGCAGGACCATAGACTTGTATCCTTGTGTAAGCAAGAGTGGCAGAGTTGCCAAAATGGTCCAAACCATCTCATTTCAGCAGGAGCTTAGATATTAGGTGAGCCTGATCAATACTTCTATATATATCTCTAAATGTATGTATATATATAAATTCACGTATATGTTGGATATCGGGTTGGGTCATGAATCCAAACTGGACAATAGTTACACCAATATGGGTACAGATATATCTGTTAGAAGAATAGATATGCCTATTAGTTGGTGACCCATAGATGTGCCTCTTGGATCTTTATGTAAACCCCGATGCATCCAACGTTAAAGATAGATTCAAGTTCAAATGAAAACGTTAACGTTATTCTTCTTTTCTCTCATTTCTTTGTAATACAAGAAAGCGTTGGAGATGGCTCTTGTGCTGTGGATATGGGGTGTTGTTCGTACTCTGTAATAATACTAACCGCTAGCATTTAACAGGTTTGCCCAATAAGCACTCCAAATAAGGTTCATTTTTGGATTATAGTTTTCGCATTGAGTAAATGATTTCTTACATAATATATATAGGGTAGTAATTAAACTAAGTAATTCTCCCAAAAGTTGATGGGAGGAAAGCTGTTAAAGCCGTGGTTACTTTTTGACGGTTGCAACAAAAAGATGTATATCTGCTGAGAACAAAGCTACGGTTTGTAATTAAAACACCAACTGACAAATTCGAAATCAACATGAAGGTGAAACCCTAATCATAAGTTACCAAGCCATGCGCGTGCAACCAAAGGTTTATGTATCTGATACTGACATACCGTATCTATAAACCAAAATGAAAAGATCCCTTTAATGGGCACGAGTTCAAACACATTTTATTATGGGTAAGCTAGACGTTTTGCATGGTGACATAATATCGAAATGAGCAACTAAGATTTTTTTAACAAGCTAATTTAAGTTTCTGTTAGGCACCTTTCAATCCAAAACATAGCGAAAGTCAAGTAACATGATTTTGTAAATTAATTAGCTCATAGTAGTTTAGTAAGAAAATTATTGATTACTAAATCAGTGAAGCTGCCTTGTAATGGCATGTGCTTTCTCTCTTATTCTAAAATCTTGTTTGGGCAAGGAAGATAAAACATTTAAATTAAATTCTCTGCTCATCTGAGCTCATTTTTTTTAGGTGAAGAAGAGGTTGATGCCTTTTTGTTTGAAGCAACCATGTAATGTTATCTTCATCAAACATTCAATGTTCCCCTTTTTCATTATCTTAAGAGGAGAAAAGCTGAGTTTACTGTAATATGCCTGAAAAAGCATAAAGAAAACAAAATGAACTGATCAGTGGCATGTTTTGTGTATAGGTACTCAAAATATTACACTAGCAGCATGGGTTTTAAGCAGAGTTCACTCTTGCATTGTCTGGAGAGACTCAATGGTCCCCTCGTTTCTGTAGAGCAAAAGTATGAGAAATATTTGGCCCCATTGGGTTAAAAGTTTCGGTACCTATTTTTTGTTTTTATTTTTTAAAATTCATCGAAATCGAATTTGACAAACTAGTTCTGAAAACTGGTTTTATTGGAACTATGTTTAGTGAACAAGTTTTGAAAATTTTTTTTGAGAAATTTTAAAATTTTTCAAAAAAACTAGCCAATTTTAGGAACCATGAAAATAAAAGTGTTTTTTGAGATTTTTAAACTGTTTTTTTATATTAAAATAAAAAAATAATAATAATATTTTCGATGGTTCTCTTTTTGTTTTTGACAACACGAAAAACAAGAAATTACTGTTTTTTTTTTTAACACGAAACAGTGTCACCTTAATCCTTCATGGCACCCATGCGCCTGCAGAATAATATTTAATTCTCAGTTGTCTGAGTAATATACCAGAATTTGCCTCAGACCAATTATTACCTAGCACCCATTTTTTTTTATTGGATTCAAACCTAGAGCTAATCAAAGTGTCTCCAAAGTTGAGGATAGAATATGGATTTGAGGCATTTCAAAAAGGAAAAGAGAAGTTTTTAAATCATCAACATGTTTCCTCTGCTAAAAAAAGAAGAAAAAAGAAGGTTAAGTAGTGGAAGAAAAGGCCAAATGCATGCATGTTTATGGTCAATTCAGAGTGGGAGCCAAAGTTCCCCTTTTTCTGATATGTCAAAGTTCATTGGCTGCATTGACTCCTGAGCATCAGTTGAATGAAATGGAAGGTCACTTTAAAGAAGTTCTATTGTATTTTATTTTTTTGGTTTTTTGTCAATTAATTCCAAGTGTTAATGTTAATTCACTTATTTGTTTGGGGGTAAATATAACTTGGATTCTATATTGAACATGGGTACACATGTTAGGCTTTGTTGTAAGAATTATAGTTGCAGGCCCGGCCCACTGTAGGCCCAAGTTAACCCACCAAAAAGAAACGCTTGAGGTACAATTTGACCAAGACCCATTTCTCCTAGTGCCTAGTGGAGTTGAAGGTCTGTTCAACAAATCTCTTCATGCTAATATGTCACGGGACAATCTTAGAGGGTCATGTATGTCTATTATTGGCTAGAGACGTCCACGTGTGGTGCTTGCCATGCCCTTCGAACAAGCCCGCCAAGCAACAAACCGTGATAACACCCCCATAATTTATAGCAGTTGCACAGCCCTTGTTGGATCTCGTCATATTTGGTGCGCCACCAAAGCTTGGCATTATAAATGAGATACATTGTGGTCATGGACACCTTTTGTTCCTCCTCCGCTCGAACAGCTCTGAAGTACTGTTCAAGGTCAAAGAGAAAGTTGTCTAACTTCTCGGCATCCCTGGTACCCCCGTAAGTACGAGGCTCTGGCACCCGCAGACGGGGCGCGTCAGACATCGTCACCACAGTTGGGCCATGGTTGTCATCTCCTCCGTTGCCTCCTCCCAAGGCAACGAGGCTTGTCACAACATTGACACGGTTGTTTGCATCTTTTAAATCTTGCTGAAGGCTAATAATCTTCGCCCGAATGGCTTTGATATCTCCGGATGGGGTAGTGCTGGCTAAAGCCTCTGTTTCAGCCCTCTGTTGCTCTATTGCCCTAATCCTTTCCTCCAACCGTAAGACCACTCTAGCAAATCCTTCCACTCTATTATCCAAAATCTCAATTCTTTGTGCTTGAGTCACCATGTTGACATTGTTTTGGCTACACGAAAGCTACTAGGCCACAATCACGTTGTGGCTCTGATACCAACTATCATGAGACGACCTTAGAGGGTTATGTATGTCTGTTACCGGTTAGAGACGTCCACATGTGGCGCTTGCCATACCCCTCGAGTAAGCCTACTAAGCAACAACCGTGATAACACCCGCACAATTTATAACAGTTGCACAGAAATTAAGACAAATAGCATTGGAAAATGAACATTCTCATTAATTGAAAAGCAATATTTACAACACTTACAATGCTTGAAAGTAAGTAAGAAAGAGCTTGAAAGCTTTACAATTCACCAGGTAGGAGGTGGTCAATACATACACCCCCCACTCGAAGGGTCGCTGTCCTCAGTGACTTATGGGCTAGATAGGCTTCTATTGCATTTGAAAAATCTCTCAAATCAGTGGCCCTCTCCCAGCTAGTCTCTTTGTCTCCAAATCCCTTCCATTTAACAAGGTATTCAGGGAATGTCTTTCTTGAAGCAATCCTTGCAAATCGAGAGAACAATGCTTCAAGAAAGACATTCTTTGAATACCTTGTTAAATGGAAGGGACTTGGAGATGAAGAGACTAGCTAGGAGAGTGCCACTGATTTAACAGATTTTCCAGATGCAATAGAAGCCTATCTAGCCCAGAAGCCACCAAAGACGGCGACCCTTTGAGTGGAGGGTACATGTATTGACCACCTTCTACCCAGTGAATTGTAAAGCTTTCAAGTTCTTTTTTACTTACTTTCAAGCATTGTAAGCGTTGTAAATATTGTCTTTCAATTAATGAGAATGTTCATTTTCTAATGCCATTTGTCTTAATTTCTGTGCAACTGCTGTAAATTGTGAGGGTGTTATCACGGTTTGTTGCTTGGCGGGCTTGCTTAAGGGGCATGACAAGTGCCACACGTGAACGTCCTTAACCAGTAACAGACATATATGATCCTCTAGGGTCATCCCGTGACACAATGGTATGAACAGCTTTAAGAGTCCTTATTCTCCAACAGGTTATAGATTACCTTTGTAGAACATAAACAGTTAATCCCTTGTATACCTAGAAAATTATCAGCCACAAAGAATGTAAGAGAGCCTATATACAATTCTATCGAGGAATGTAATATATATATATAATATGGGTAATGTTATACAAATAAAAAATTCATATAAATTTTTTATATAAAATGATGTGTCTTAATGAGGGCCTTTGACTTTAAAATAAATACCAATTATAATAATTTTTAATAACAAAACAACTATCATCACATCATTTTGTATGTTAATTTTGTATGAACTTTTTGTAAGATTAACATTCTCAATATAATATTAGATGACAGAGTTGTGATCGCAACAAGAGTACAACTGTACAAGCCATCATCATGATGACAGAGTTGTAATTCATTGACATAATTTAGAGGAGCCGCTAAATCTGGTCAGCATTCAAGGTGGGCTTGGAATTCGAAAGTCTAAAGGAACATTCACTCACTAACTTTAGCATAATTATCAGATCCCCACTTGAAGGACCCCTTCACCCTTAACAAAGATTTTGTGAGGTATAAGAGCCAAGGGGAGTATAAACTTTAATGGATAGAAGCTTCACTTGATTTGATTGCCATGGAAACCAAACTAGACAGTTAATCCATCTCTCCACAATTTATTTGAGAAGGAGAGAATTAAATGTTCGGATTCTAAATAATCTCTCTCTCTCTCTCTCAATTCCTTCAACTCAAAGCATAAAGTGAAAAACAAAATGAATGAATACAAGCTGTTTTGGAATATTAGATACACCATGTAGATTGCATTCCTTGTTAATAAAGCATCAAAGCATCTAAAAAAGTTTGGAATGTCTAAAAAGTGGAATGATAGAGTAAAGAGAATTCCATTAAGACCCCCATCAAAAGAAGAGAATAGAATCATGAGAAAGAAGGGTTAATAGTTTAAGAGTTCGGATGATCATGATTTCACTACCATGCACACCAAATTTTTGTAAGTAACTATCCACAAAATGAATATGATTCCATTCAGAATAGATAGATACACCTCTCTCTCTCTCTCTCTCTCTCTCTCTCTGTGAAAGGAATATAGTTTCATTCAATATATCTAATTGTTATCCATCCTCTATATGTCTATATGTGGGTGTGACACATTAAAATACAAAAGACCCCTCTTGAAAGGGGAAGAAAAGAAGACATTAAAGGCTTCAGACCCTGGAATGGTGAGGTTAAGCAATGATTGTGTCTAAAGAGGCATGCATGGCCAGCTTTCTTAGCCAAATGAGAGTTGAAGTTCAAACCTAGAAAAGAGTTTTTTTTTTTTTTTGGGTGCAAAGGTGGGCATAGCCATTGAACTGTGTTGACGCTGACCACCCACCAAGTCCAAAGTAGAGATTTTTCCGAAAAGAATGATTTAGGAGGGAGGGGGTGGAAGTTGTTGGAAAGAATGTTTCTCTCTCTACCCACTTTGTTTGTTGTGTGCCATGCTTGGAGCATCATCCTCATGGGGCCATCCCTGTTACATCATCATCATTATGTGCATCATGATGATGATTTTCCTCATGCCAAGTACACAATATTAACACAGCTGATCTTTTCACACTAGCTAGTTAATATGGTGACCAGACATGTTGATGATAAGTCATGGTGATAGTTTATATGCGCATGTCATTTGATCATATTGGTTTGATGCTCATGCCCCAGGCAGCACCCCCCAAAGCTAGACCTTCTTGTCCATAAGCAATAAATGAGGATTTCAGATTTCTTTGGGTAGGCTAAGAATGATTATATCTCACCTATCAAAATTTAACTTTTTTTTTGGAAATTATACTGGAAAAATCCTATGGGATGCCTTCGTGTGATGGGACTCGAACTCTATACCTAATCACGTCATGTTCTACAATTTTCCGGTCCAATGGGATAGGCCAACGTGAATCCCCCTCCTCCTCCCCTACCACCAGCCGAATGAAGGTGTGATTCAAATCCAAATTAATTTCCAATACTTTGGAGCTAGCTAGCAAGCCAACCATGGCTCCAAAGCAAGAGTTTCCATCGGCCAAAGAAGGGTTCTAGATAACTGAAGCACATGGTTGGCCAAAATGAGTGGTGGAACATGACTAGAAATACTAAAACCAAGAAAAAGGAAGAATTTCATAGATAAGGTGGGAGTATTCTGAAATTTTTTCAAGAATGAAGAAAGCAGCAAAAGGAGAGAAGATATTTTGTAGATGGAAAGCAGCAAAGGAAACTAGTGGAATTGACTTGAGACACTGTTATCTCTCAAGGGAGTGTGTCTCTTAAGGCACTACTCTAGTGGAATTGACTTTGAGCATTGCCCACAGAATCACATCAAACGGTGCAATTCTCTCCAACAGTTCCATGCCATATGAGCCTTACTTTGCATGTGGATCAAGAATTTAGTGATAGAAAAGAAAAAAAATGAAAAGTAAGAGAAAAGATAACAAAAATGCTCATTCATTTTGTTTTCTTTTTTCTTATTTTTTATTTATTTTTATTTATTTTTTAATAAATTCGGATTCCAAACACAGCATAAAAGCAAACTATTTTAAATTTGAGAAGAGTTAAAAGTAGGACGTTCATTTACTGCCGGAGATGGTTCTATTCCTCCATTATTTATTTCAGGAATTTAAAGTGGGCCTCCGGGAAATTACAAATCCAAAGAGTCTTGGACCTTGGCCCAGCAGGTCAAACACTTGAAACCAACAACTCTGAGTGCCTAGTGCTGCAGTGCATTTAATCATTAATCCAATAAGGAAAATGGTAAGCCCACCACGTCTTTCAGTAACGTCGGAGTTGCTAAAGAAATCAGAAACATGCTTTCTTGCATCAATGTGACAATGTCTGACTGTATGTAAGCATAGATAAGGCCCAGTTTTTGGTTTTTTGCAGACATTCGTTCACTACCCAAAAAAATACATTTTTAGCGACTGAAATCTTGTGAGGGTTCTATCAAAGGAAAACCGTCGCCAAAATTTTGAATTGGACAATTCTATTTGTGACGGTTTTTTGTCGCTAAAATGCTACAGAAAACATGCATTCAGCTGTTCGTAATTTACTGTTAGTGACTGTCTATAAATTCTACCGAACTAGTTCCGACGGTTTATTTTCCGTCACTAAAGAATAAATGTAATATGCTTAATAAAATTTAACCTTTAGCGACTGTAAATCTTTGCTAAATAGACACCGAAAAATTGCTTTTTGAGTTTATAATTTTACGTTTAGTGACGGAATAAATTAAACCGTCGCTAAAATTTAGTTTTTAAGAAAACTATTTGCGACGGTTAATTTCCATCACTAAAGGATAACAAAAAGCATGTACTTTTAATGACGGTCTTCTGGCATTGCAAAATCTTAAAATGCCAAATGTGTTTGCAACGGCCTTATACCGTTGCTTGTATATGTCCATTGTAAAAAAAGCCCTCATTTTAATTTTTTTTGGTGGCCATACATGCTCTTCATGGCTAAGTACCAATTTTCTTGTAGCGGTTCTATACAAAAATTGCTTTCCAATGACGAAATAAAAGCTTAATCCGAATGCTTTCCTTCAAGTAAAGAGAGGAGAGAATTCTAAGAACTGATTAGATAATGAAGCACATGAAAGCAAAGATATTTGTTAGATATATTTCAATTTGCAATCCTCTTTCCTTCTAAGTATTGCCTTAATCTTGTAATTAATGTTTTCTTTTTACTCTTCATGGTCCCTCTCATGCATTTTGTGGCTTTGATGAGTAGGTACAAGAAAACACTTAGCTAGTGAGTTAAGCCCCTGCAGAATTGAATTTTAGTGATGGATATTGTTAGAACAATGAGAGAGAGAGAACCCTAGAGAAGAATATCTATATCATAATACATTATATTTGAAAAAACTCGATTTTGATTCTGTAATACGCAAATTTACTTTAACATTAGTGAGGGTGTGAATGGCCAATTTTAATTAACAAATATTAACCTAGCAATTATGCATATATCATAAATTTCAAGCAAGCAAAATAAAATCAATCACACACAGAGACAAGAGATTTTTGCCGTGCAAAGCCAATGCGGAAAAAAACACATGAACCAACTCTTTTGGTTCGAGCGAGCCAAGCACTATCAATAAACAATTTACACAAGTTACACTTACAACCAAACACAACTTCACGGATGCCGTTTGAATCACCATGAACTCCGGTTTAAGTTAACTTGCACGACTTCTCGATTTTCTATTTCCCAGTTGTTTGACTCTAGCACCGAATTACCACGATACTTTTTATCTCTAACACCGAATCACCACAATACTTTTTGTTGCCTTCAAAATCCACCGAAACGATCTTCTGTTTAGTTCTTCAATGGTGAAAAAATATATTTTCTCTGTAGAATATTTGAAGAGTCTATATCCACCAATACATCTGCCTCTAATCTTTATAGCCCACAAATCTTATCTCTTTGATAGGTATCTCACTCTTTATAGAACTCTTTATTCTCCACTTAGTATGTCTAGATACATACCTAAGTCATATAGAAAAGATCTTCTTAAGAGTTATATATCTCAAACTTGCCAATCAGCTTGGTTAAAACAGATTTTTAAATCTTCCCGCATGGCTAGTGCCATATTGAAGTTGGCTAGTGCCAGCTTCTTGCCATCTGGTCTTGCCAACATTTAGCAACTCTCTGAAATCTACTTATGAGCATGGTAAGTGCTATTGATCTTGCCACTGGTCTTGCCATTATGTATCAACTTACTGGAATCTACTTGAGAGCATGACAAGTGCCATTCATCTTGCCAATGATCTTGCCATTATTTATCAACTCTCTGGAATCTATTTGAGAGCATGGCAAGTGTCATTCATCTTGCCAATGATCTTGCCATTATTTATCAACTCTCTGGAATCTATTTGAGAGCATGGCAAGTGCCATTCATCTTGCCAATGATCTTGCCATTATTTATCAACTCTCTGGAATCCAATGTGCCCAACATGGCAAGTGCCTATTCCATAGCTAGCTAGTGCCATTTCCATAGCTAGCTAGTGCCATATGTGAAGTTTCTCCAGGAATCAATCTTTGAGCTTTGAAAAACTTCTGCAATAAGCTTATTTTCTTCATTAGACCTAATGTGACCTAGCAACATATTTAAAACACAAATCAACATAAACAAAAACCTTACAATTTCTCCCTTGGTGATTTTGTGACAAAACTAATAAAAATAATCTACTCCTTGCACATTAAATACTCAAACATATCATTACAAACCCAATCCATTATATCTTAACTCATTACTCAGAAATAACCTTTTGAGGAGGTTGATCAACCTGCACATTTTAAGAATGCAAAACCACGTGAAAAAGTAAGTCTGTTATAACATGAAAAATTAAAAAAAAACAAGAAGTGATATTGAGGCTCCCCCTCAATTCAATAACCACACATTTGCTCCCCTTCAAATCAATATTCAACACAAGATGAACCAAAGACATAGATACACATTAACATATATTCATTGAAGTTCATACATCCTCAAACAAGATAGATAGACATCAAAAGATATTTTCATACTTCTCTCCCTTTTTTAACACAAAATATGAAACGTATATTAAGAAACAATTTAAGGTTGAAACAAATTAATAACTATAAGAGCTACAAGCCTAAACTGTTTATAAAGGAGGTAATAAACTTAAGAAGAGCACAAAACTACATAAAAATGCAAAAAAATAAAAATAAAAACAATGCTCCCCTTAACAAACTTAACCAAAAAAATTAAAATGTTGACATGCAAATTATAAAAACTTCAATGGTGTTCATGCACAAAATCATAAGAATCAAATCATGCTCAAATATGGTAAGCTAGAACCAAGTGCAGGAACAAAAGTAAAATTCAAAACAATTTATTTCAAGATAATGAAGTTCATGAAAATTTCCAAGTGCATTTAGAGTAAACTCAATAAATATCGACACTTGCTCAAATTCTAGTCGTGATCTATATTAATGCATCACATTTGAAATTTGAAGATTTTCATAAATTAGAAGTCAAAGCCATCGTTAGCCCAAACACAAAAAATTATTGTTTAAGAGCACTTGCTCCCCTTCACTCATATAAAACCATATGAAACTTTAAAGGTTTATTTCCTTATGCAAGAGTTTCATGTAGAAATTTTCATTTAAAACGAGGGTTCAACAATTTTGATAACATATCAATACTTGGTCAATTTAGAGTATAATCATCATCAAATCCAAGAAAGATACATAGAGATATTTGATCAAATGTGCTCAAGTAACACTAGGTTCATAGACATGAAAATCATTACTCAAACAAAGAGTAGAGAATTAGACTTAGGAATGCACACTAGTTCTTTTTAACAAAATACTTTGCGTTATTATCATCATATGATATTTAACATATATACGTGAAAATTTCAAATTTGCAAAGTCATAAAAATCTTTTATATTTTTTTTTGAAAAACAACAAATAGAATATAAACACTAAAAATACAAAAGAGATCATAGCATTAGGACTAAAAGATAAACAAGATATACATCTTAGCACATGACAAAAATTGCTTTCATCCAACAAGGCTTTCCCATATAAACTCCTTAGGAGATCTCAACACGCACAAATAAGATTTTCTTACCCAAATATTCATGGTCTTCAGTTTATCAATGATCTCATAAGGCTTGGGTTGTGTCCTAGGTTTAACCTTGGCACTATGGTTCATTTTAATGCCATATTTATTAGGAAACAACCTTGACATTGACCGTTGTCTAAGTCTATTCAATTCAATATTCAAAATTCTAGACTTATTAACAATGGCACAAATCTGATTGTCTACCCTCCCATTTGGTTCTAAGGATGATCGTAACCCTGTGTCCTAGAGGCCTTCCACAATTTGTGGCAATGTGACCAAATATGACCTTTGACACCACAATAATGACATGTAGGAACAAATCGAGTAGGGTTGGCCTTAACAATATACTTCACAGGTTCATGTGTGGTGGAAGTTTTATGAGACACGTGTTTGGTCTTCATGCTAGGACAGTGAGGCTTAATATGAGCTTTAATACCACAATGGTGGCATGTGGGTACAAGATTAACAATATGGGCCTTAGGAGTTATAAGAGATTTAACTTGAACCTTAACCAAGTTAGGCTTACTTGCTAATTTGAAAGATGAAGAAACCTTTTCTGCATATCATATTCCTGTCATATCAAGAGAGCTTCTTTGAGCATTCTAGATTTCATCGATTTTCTTAGAACCTGCCATCATCTTCTTGAAAGTATCATTAGATTTAGCAAGATCAGAGTCAAGTGTAGATACCTTCCCCTTTAAACTCTTATTGGTCTCAATAGAAGCATACAATTTCTTTTCTAACATAGAGGCATTTTTTAACAAAATGACCTCATCAGACTTCAATTTATTAGCAGAACAATAGATTCATTAATTTGTTGTTTTAGAGCATCTTTTTCTTCATACAAACCCTTATTAGCCTTGTTATCTTTAAGACACATTTTAAACAATTGATGAATGTTCTCATCATCACTATCAAAGTTACTTTGATTTGACTCATGAGAATCACTTAGGTCATTAATATTATCATGAGAAGATGTACTTATATGCTCATGTGCATATGGTGTACATGCTATAACATTATGAGACTTTCCATATGCAATTTCAAGGGCATCCTAGGCTTCTTTAGAGGTTCTACACATAGATACACAACCAAATTTCTTAGCTATGACATCGTTAAAGATAAAATTGATAGCCTTACTATTTCACATAAAATTATTCAATTCATTGTCATTCCATAGTTCTTGAGGCTTTGGAATAATTTCAGAGTCTACGGTAATTTTAGGGGAGCTCCAACCATGTACAACAGATAGTCAAACATGTTCATCAATAGATTTTAAAAAGATTCTCATACGTGACTTCCAATACTTATAATTCAAGTCATCAAAAATTGGAATATCAATTGATGCACTCCCTTGTTTAAAATTCATGTATTCAGAATATTAGGATCACACTCGAATAAAAATTTATGAGTGACCCGCTCTGATACCAATTGAAAAAACCCGATTCAAGTTCTGTAATATGCGGATTTACTTTAACCTTAGTGAGTGTGAGAATGACCAATTTTAATTAATAAATATTAACCTATCAGATATACATATATTATAAATCTCATGCAGGCATAATAAAATCAATCACACACAGAGACAAGAGATTTTTACTGTGGAAACCTAATGCGGGAAAAAACCACGTGCACCAACTTCTTTGGCCCGGGCAAGCCAAGTACTATCAATGAACAGTTTACACAAGTTACACTTACAACCAAACACTGAACTCCACAGATGTCGTTCGAATCACCAAGAACTCCAGTTTAAGTTAACTTGCTCGATTCCTTGATTTTCTATTCCCAAGTCACTTGATTCTAGCATTGAATCACCATGATACCTTTTGTCTCTAACACCGAATTACCATGATGCTTTTTTTGCCTTCGAAATCCATCAAGACAATCTTCTATTCAGTTCTTTAATGGTGAAAGAATATATTTTCTTTGTAGAATATTTGGAGAGTTCGTATCCACCAATATGTCTCTCTCTAACCTTATAGCCATAAATCCTATCTCTTTAATAGGTATCTCACTCTTTATGGAACTTTTTATTTTTCACTTAATACGTCTAGATACATACCTAAGTCATATATGAAAGATCTTCTTAAGAGTCATATATATTCCAAACTTTTCAATCACCTCAGTTAAAATAGATTTGTAAATCTTCACACATGGCTAGTGCCATGTTGAAGTTGACTAGTACCAACTTCTTGCCATCTGATCTTGCTAACATTTAGCAACTCTCTGAAATCTGCTTGTGAGCATGACAAGTACCATTGATCTTGCCACTAGTCTTATCATTATTTATCAACTTATTGGAAATTACTTGAGAGCATGGCAAGTGTCATTCATCTTGTCAATAATCTTGGCATTATTTATTAGCTCTCTGGAGTCTAGTGTGCCCAACAAGGCAAGTGCCTATTCCATAGCTAGCTAGTGCCATCCATGAAGTTTCTCCAGGAATCAATCTATGAGCTCTGAAAAACTTCTACAATGAACCCGTCTTTTTTATCAGACCTAATGTGACCTAACAACATATTTAAAACATAAATCACCATAAACAAAAATCTTACAGTATTTATAAGTAATGAAGTTGTTGTTACATTGACAGAGAGTCTCTATATATAGGCCAAAAATGAGTGGTGAACGAGTAATAGAATATAGAAAATAAATACATAAAAAAACTAGCTAAATAGGAACCAAAGAAGTGGAAAATTATACTAATATTGTATAAAAGATACCAATTACCAAGCGACTTCTGTCGGCAAGGTTGTGGCTAATGGAGGAACTTTTCTGAGTTATTCGAAGTTAAGCTAGAGCAAAGTTTGTTGCTTACGATGGAGCAGCTCGTAAACCATTGAATGAAATGCTTTCCTATAGGATAATCGAAGCTTCCAAATTTCTCATCTTTTCATAGGATGGAGCAAGATCTTGCTGTAGAATCTTGAATCTTTTCTGTAATGGATCAAGCCCAAGAAAGAATGATCTCGCTTTGAACTTTTCTTAATGTAACAATTGTGAAGCACTAATCCAAGATAAGTTAAATTAGTAGTCGGCAGAGCACTTAGGGGACAAGCCAGATTGATGGGATGGTTGATGCCTTGATGGGTCAGCCATTACTTGAAAAGCTGAGGCATTGGTGGGCAATTTGTGTTAGATTTTATTGGGTTATAGAACTTCACCATACCTTTAGATATGAAGAAAAACATACTTCTAAGCTAGAAGAAATTGATCTGACTGAAACCTGCACGTTTGATTGATTAACAAAATCACTACTCGTCTTATTTCCGATGTACCAAAAAAGAGAAAAAAAAAAAAAAAAAAAGATCACTACTCATCACAAACAGTTTTCGACTTTTATCAAGGGGATGATGGGTGGTGATCGATTCATCTTGCTTTGATCTATATAAAATCACTGTTTTCCATTAAACATATACATACATATATCTATACAAGGAGGAGAGGCTCAAGAGCACTGGAAGACCTGTGGTTCTTCTTGGCAAGCTCTTAGAACTCATGGAGAGGCAGTGGCGGTTGATCAGCTTTGCTTCCTATCAGTATAGGTTTCTGGGTTGTCTGGCATTGCTATGTTGTTGTAATGCAATTGAGTCGCCACAATACAAGGTAGTACGATCAGAATTGGATGTGGAGATCAGGCTCTACAAAGAATCCTCATGGATGTCTGCTCTCGTCCATGACGGCACTTCCTTCCAGAAATCCACCGAAGACGGCTTTCATAGGTCTCTCCACCGTCCTAATACTCCCATTTCACTTTCTTCCCTGTTTTCTCTTCTTTGTTCTACTTTCTCAGGAACCAAACAAAAATCAAAGAATTTTGTGCTTCCTGTTTCTTGCTTTTGCTCACTGCAGGCTATATCAGTACATTCACGGCGCCAACCTCAACTCTTCTCGGCTTAACATAACTGCCCCGGTCTTAACTAGTATCATCACCCCATCAGCACATGAATCTGATTATGTTGTGAGGCTTTATCTGTCTGCAAAATATGAAGGGGCGCTTCCACAGCCTCGTCCTGAACTGAACTTGGTTTATGTCAAATGGAGAAGTCATTATGTAGCAGTCCGGAAGTTTTCTGGGTTTGCTAAGGATGACAATATTAATAGAGAAATAGAAGCTCTGGAGACCAGCTTAGACAAAATTTCAGCAAAAATAGAGGACGAGAGCTACACAATTGCCCAGTACAATGCTTCATTTCATCTTTCGGGGCGATTAAACGAAGTATGGATGAATGTCTCGGGTTTTACAACCGAGGGTTGTCCATCCTATTAAGGGCACCGATGGTTTGGCTGTTGTTTGAGGCATAGAAAATTCTAGCAAGGATTCTAAAGAAGTGTTGAACTTCAGCTTCCAGTCGGGGTAAGCTAGCTAAGAAGATGATTGCATAGTAAGCTGTATTAAATTTCATTTTCTCATGGTACAACAATACAATGCCTATAAATACATCACGAAATAGAGATCTTTCAGAAGACAAGCCGACTTTAAGGAAATTTTACATATGAAGTTCACGTTTCATGTTGCAATTCAGTGAACTTCTCTCTGAACTGTTTTATTTATTTATGAATGTGTTATTTGGGTATCTTTTCCCTTATGAAAATACTATATCGAATCAGGATCCCATATGGAGTCCCTTCTCTTGTGAAAACATATACTAGGAAAAGAGAGAATCAGGATTACATTTGTGGTCTTGTCTGGACTATGTAGATTTTCCCATCCCTGACAACACCTTCAATGTCTTGTGGAGATCCATACAGCTCCTCAATTGCACTTCCAGCACGAGCAATGTGGGAGAGGATTGATTGACGAAAGTTAGCATCAATAATCAATGGGTCGGATGAATAATCAAGCACAACTCTTTCTTCTTCGTCCATTGGTACACTGCCAGAGAGAGAGAGAGAGAGAGAAATATGTGAGAATAAATTACACATGTTGAATTTAAAAGATAATACAGCTTTGATGTGGAGGGAGAATAATTCTCTACATTACTGGTCACTAATTTTACCTATCATAAAGTCCAGCGCCAGCATAACCTTCTAGATCTTCACCATTGGAATCAGATCGGAAGATGATGGATCTTCTAATAAAAAGGCCAATGGGTTTGCTCGGGTAACCCAATACCTGAAAATGTTCAGATTTGTCAACCGGATTAGTTTAGATTCACTGAACTACACTCACTACCAAAGGGGAAGTTGGGAAGAAGATTTTACTCATTGTATATATTTACAAAAGAAAAAAGAAAAAAGCATCATATGATTAGTTCATGAAATCTAACAAGAAGATTGTCATTACAAGTAAATTACATAAAAAAAAGTTAATAAAATAAGAATAAAAAATAAAGTTAAATTCTTTGATAAATTGGATTTGAGAACTATGACAATAAATACCATTTCCGACCATTAATGTAAATACATGACCTTCTCTATTAGAGATGACAAGAAGCTGGGTTACTCACCCGAGGAGAGTTCAGATCATTCTTCTTCCATACAAAACTCCAAGCACGACCTGGATAAGCTCCTACCAATGTTTCACCAAGGCCCTTCACAACCTGTGCCAGTAGGAAGACAGATAAATATTATCTGATCTGCTGGTCACTTAAATTAACATTCAATAAAGGCAAACAGAAATTCCCTCCAGTTGGAGTTAGGCCAGTTCGCTTTACAGATCAAACTCTGACCCATCAAGGTTTAGATTATCTTACAACCAGCTTTGAACAAGTTTGTGGGATTAATGTTGAAGGCAGGAGAGTATCTGCCTTGACCCATAGCCAACACCAGTAGGTTGGTGGGAATACCTACCCTAAAGTCATCTAGTCTAAACTCACAACCAAAGAGAAATTTGTAGAAAGAACACTAATCACAAATTACCTCGGCATATATCTCTGACGAGTCTCCTGAAGATGGATTAGTAGTGTGGATAACAAATGCGTAATCAGCATTTATTATTTCCTGAACCAGGACAGCCATGCAAAGATAGTCGTGATCTAATTTCACTTTTTTTGTGCTGAAGTATGCTCTCTCGTTCCACTTTGAAGCCCAAACCTAGAAAATCACAAATAACCAATATGGAGGAATCAATGAGCATAGGAATTTATATTAAAATTTTAGGGAAAGACTGTTAAGTTGCTATTAAGCACAAGTCTCATTCCCAATGAATGGAAAATAAAAATAAGTTTCAGGGAGGCCAACGCATATGTTAAACCAGCTAACTATGGCCATGATGTAGCATGCAATGGGCAAATCCACTCTCTCTCAACATCTATCATAAGCAAGGAGGAGACATGTGATCATAGAGCATTCGGGAAATGCCCTCATTTCCAGAGAAAAGGAAGTTTACTGCTTGTGCATTAAGAAATATTTTAAGGCATGAAACTGCAGGTCATATACAAATTTTCTTTGCAGAAGGATCAAATCTTACTTTCTTTATCGCCATCCATGCTTGTTCCCATCTCTGCTGACCTTCATCACCAGGCCAAGGTATGCCAGAACTTTGCATCTTGGTTTTCAGCTCTTGCACCTGAAATAACATGACATAAGGTCTGAGATTAAGCTGACCCTTATCCCACCATAAAGCTCCCATTCAGTTAGTGACTCTTAACCAACAAACACAACCCCCCCACCCCCCCAAAAAAAAAGCACATCCAATAGAGTTGCTTCTTTAGTAAAAATAATAACACGTCCGTAATATCCGATTCATGTTTAATAGGACACAGAAGAGACAAAGTATAAACTTGAAAGCAAAAAAAAAACACTTCAGGCATGTAAATCTATCTTATGAATGCCGTCATCTCAAGCATCTAAGTAATTAAGAACAGAAGCCCCATGTTTTAACACCATGTCATGCATATTTGTTTATGATCGTGGGAGAGGGGCTCACGGGAAACCTAGAACACAGTACAATCCTAAGGAGATTGAATTACACACTTCTTTGTCAATTCAATGAAGAAATATAGGCATCTCTGCCCTCACAATTTCCCGAGGCTTATATAGTTATATATTAAAAAGAAAAAAAGTCCTTAGCTCCACATCTAGAAGGGACATACCAACTGGGACGGTGCTGCAAGCTCTAAAACTGTCTTACGGATCTCCCTGAGGGCACTGAAATCTCCTCCTCCTAACTTTTTCTTCAGGAACTGCAACTTCTGTGCCACTCCCTTCAATTAAAGGCAAGTAGTGAT
This sequence comes from Euryodendron excelsum, assembly GCA_033060915.1. NCBI lineage: Eukaryota > Viridiplantae > Streptophyta > Magnoliopsida > Ericales > Pentaphylacaceae > Euryodendron > Euryodendron excelsum. The sequence goes on from CM065388.1 coordinate 2,807,754, forward strand.
GGGCCGTCAATATTGAAAAAAGGACATTAAGGTAAAAGAAACATGGGAACATCAAATTGAAACGACAGCATTTATTCCATACTAACTAGACAACCTGAGATGCAGAATACAACCTTACAAGGATATCCAAAGATTTCAGGGATGTAGGCAAATTTCAAACAGAACCTTGTTTCTAAGCAATTGACGTCACCCAGAATTTGTGTTGACATCACAGACTTTAGTAATGGATGGCATATTTACAATGTTATTCAGCACTTCAATAACATGGTGCAACATAATACAAGTCAATTCTGTCTATTCAGATGTGCCTTAATTAAACCTCAGCTTAGAGAATGCCCAGCATCTGTTCAGCAATGCACGTACATCTAAACCATGATCCTTTCTTTAATTTTCCTTTCTTAAAATTTTGTTTACTATCAGAGTTCACCAAGGATTGGATCAGTATATGTTTGGTCTTTCAGGTCTTATAATGCATTTAGCGTCTCCTAAGCTTTTCTCTTGTTTATCAGAATACAACCAGTAAGCAAAATCCCTTGGATGCTCACTACTTACCAACAGAATGGGTTTCTTTCTTCTAAAATTTGTTTGGCTGGAACAGCAAACTCAAACAAGGCCACAAATTTAGGATAGACACCAATGCAAATCACCAGGTTGGTGTGCACTTAAAAAAAATGAAAAAATATGCCAAATGAAAACATTAGAAGTTACCGAATGATGAAGAGTAGATTGTTGCCATTATAAACTACAGTATAGATGTGAGAAAGTTTTTGAGATGAGGAAAACCTGATTTAAAACATCTGAAAGAACTTTCTCAAAAACTCCAAATGGTAGGGCAACTGAGGTAGGAATCCCAACCCATGATGGCACTTTTCCTTTTAGATATGCAATATTACAAGATTTAGCTCCAACCTATGAAAATCAACATTTTGTAAGTAACACAAACTGAAAATAGGCAATCCATGGAATAATTCTCATTTTATATATTTCTGTCAGCAATAGAAAGAAAAAGAGAAAAGAGAGAACTCTTCAAATATAAAAGAAATTTGACATTGCAATCCTAACCATTTTATTCGTGAACTCCTCTGATGATATGGCATATCTACCACCAAACGGCTTTCTGACCAATTTCACAGAGGGCAAAGAGCCTTCTTTCAAGCTAGTTGAACTTGCACTCGTTAAGCCACCCTCCACCTTGCTGAGGTTCAGTACAAGAAGGAAAGAAGATTAACATTGGTCTCTTGCGTATTGTGGAATTTTAGTGGAGCAACGAATTTTTTGAATTTTTAGATAATATGGAAAAAAAATGAACTATAATTTCATCATGAACATTATAGGACAAGCAGTAAATTTCCAGTAATATAATAAACAGATGCAATTACCTATAAATTATATCTGCAGATGTAGGTTTTAGGTGCAACAACTTTCGTTCATTTGCTTGGAGGTCAGCCAAAATGTTGGGATCAAAGCATGTAGCAAAGCAGACCTGCCAAAGAGCAAAAATGATAATGTATGTCACAAATCAGTGTCGTTCATTTCAACAATCGCCCGTCAAGAATACAAAAACAAAAAACATAAAATTTACAGAATGATAGTGAATTACCTTGCTGTTTCTTGCTCGCACAGAAACATGAGATAGGACATCTGGCATGTCAGGTGTCAGCACAGCAACTGTACCATCAGGAATTTCCTCCTCCCCTTTTACAGCTTTTGCCACCAAAATTGTTGGCTGTCCATAGGATTTATTCTGGACAGAAAGCAACTCATCTACAACAACTACATATCCAACAGCTTCAACTGGGCTGATAACCTGCCAACTGTAGCAGGCAGACTAAGTTGGTTAATATCACTGTACATAACTATTTTGAGCCTTACAATATTAGACTATGATATGCTTGAGCTTCATAGTATAACACTATGTTATAACGTCATACTTTTTAGGGACTAGAATTAATCAGAACCTATTCCCATGATATGTATATTTGAATAAACATTCACTAACTCATTGAGCTTTTAAGAATAATGACAGTATAGATCAACCTTCCCAAATTAGCAGTTTTACGAAGAATAGGATCAAGTCGATTAAGAAGTGAGGATAATGAAGCAGCTGATCCAGCACGAATAATTTCTTCCGTGAAAATATTCACCTGCATTAAAAGATGGAATAAGTTGAACAAGGAACTATATAACCCAATACAAAAGCTAATATTTAGATTGTTGCACAATCAACATACAGCCCATTGATCCACTCCAAGCCGTGATCCAAGATATTCTGCAGATGGTTGCAACAGACGATGGTACCACTCTGCCTTGCTTGCAAGTGCAAGCCGGCTTCTGTCAAGGACTGATTTTGCGTACAACGCCCAGTGACTATCTCCATTCTTTAACATGCTGAGAGCTTGATTCCATCCCTTCATGAGCAGCAGTATAAATATTAGACTATTGCAATGTCCCATCATCTACCATGAAACAATGACAGATAATTTATGCTTGTACGATGTCACACAGTCACACTCATCAGTGTATTCTATTGTTTCTTTTCTTTTTCTTTTTCTTGATTTCTTTTTGGTTTAAAACATGATGTGACTGGATACTAACGAAAATTGACCAGAACTTTCTAATTGAAGCTGCATAGCTAAAAGACTTAAACGTTGAAAACATTTGAAACCTAACTTAATCACTTCCAACTGGCTGAGGTCAAATCATGTTGGTCCAGAAAAGCAAGAGCAATTGAATATAACATAAAATGGAAAGGAAATTCAACCATGACAGAGAGGACAGTGTGTCAAACTCAATAAGTGATTCAAAATGAAAATGAGAGATATACTTCTATCCCATTGTATGCAACTTGGGCGCATGAGAAATTTTATTTATCTTTCTTTTGGAGTTTGGAGATTGAAAGCTGCAACATGCTTATCTTATTTTGATGAATCATATGCATATTTAAGAAAGTAGTTTTAGAGGTAAAAAGAAATATGTTGCCGTGGAATAGATTAGTACATATAGAAATTCTAAAACTAAGTAGAACATTTGTCCAACAGGTATCCGTTGTTCATTGCATATAGATGGTGTAACATCATGTAATTGGCTAAATTTCGTGACGAGTCTTATTTCTTGTAATATGGGAGGCTTGGTTGTCTATCACAAACATTTGGGATGTTCATAATGTTTATTTATTCGAGTTCGTGCTAAGAGAGTCTTGGATGATACATAAAGTAATTGATTTTGGAATTCGATGGATGTCGATGGATCTCACTAGACCTCGATACCTCTCGATGGAAGAAATAGTGAATGGTGTAAATCTACTGAAGACTTCGCTAGACCTCACAGGATGTCGCTGGACTTCAAGACATCTCGATGGAAGGAACAGTGTACCCCCGATCTGAGGATTAAGACTTCGCTGGACCTCGCTGGATGTCGCAGCCGCGAAGTTTGTGAGATTTAAAACCTATGGACGCACACCACAAGCTCTTTTTGACCATTTTGAGAGTCCAGAACCTCTATAAATATGAGGCTATGGGAAGGTCAAAACACAAGTTTAAGGAGGCCAAAACACCTTTGAAAGAATCAATTGCACAATTGCTTTATATTCAAAGGGTTTCTATGTAAGTGAGCCACGATTAAGAATACATAAGAGAGAACATCTCCAAACATCTAGAGAGCTTATGATTGATTTTTAAGAACAAATCTTCTTCAACTCCATTAATGTACTGAGGAAAAATCCGTACTAAGGAGATCTGTACGGTGGTCAAGCATGGCAATGGTGTACCGACGAGTCGGGCAAGTTCTAGTCAACCAAGTGATCAAGGAGTAGATTGGAGATTGAGTTCTAAGTAATCTTGTAACTGTTAACATTGGTTTTAGTGCATGATCTTTGTCCGGCAAAGAGGATACGTGATTTTTTTCCAGTTTGGGTTTCCACGGCAAAAGTCTCGTGTGTCAATTGCGTGATTAGTTTGTTCCTTTACTTATCATTGACATTCGTTGTAATTGCACTTAGCTATAATCATAACTATCATAGTATTATGCATTAATATCCGTTCTTTGACAAAGTCATAGATAAGGCTAGGTTTTTTTCAAATAGTATCAGAGCAGGACACTCAAAAATATTTTGATTTTTTAAAGAGTGAGATCCTGATAGCCTAAATATATGGATTTGCCTAAGGAAGGTAGTTCTACTACTAGACCTCCATTGCTTGATGAACTAACTACTCCTGTTGAAAAGCAAAGATGAGAGTTTTTCTTAAGTCAATCGATGAACGTGTTTGGCTCACTGTTTTGAATGGTTAATCTCCACCCACTGTTACAACTGGTACCAAAACGATTTTAAAATCAACCACTTTATGGGATAAAACCAATTTTGAAAACTGTGGGTGGAACAACAAAATCATTAATGCCATCTATAACGGTGTAACAGCTGAGAAGTTTCGACGAATCTCAAATTGTGAAATCGCTAAAGAGGCAAGTGATATTTCACAAATTACTCGTGAGGGTACAATAACTGTAAAAATCACCAAATTTCAGCAATTAACTACTGCCTTTGAAACCTTGAGAATGGAAGACGATGAAAATTTTGATCAATTCTATTAAAAACTTAATGACATGGTCAACTCAAGTTTCAACCTAGGTGAATAAATCTCTCCTAAAATTATATGAAAATTTTGAGACCTTTACCGGAGAGATTTCAAGCCAAGGTTACGACAATAGAAGAAAGTAACAATGTTGATTTCATGAAAGTAAAAGATTTAGTTGGTTCATTACAAATTTTTGAAGCTAATTTTCATCAACCTATAAGGAACAAAAGCATTACTTTGAATTCCATTAAGGAAGATATGAATGAAGCTAGTAATAGCGACTTTGAAATGAGTCCTGAAGATATAACCATTTTTGTCAAAAAAGTTAAGAAATTTTTCAAAAAAATAAACAAGGAGGACAATCTTCTTCTATTGATAAAAAATAAAGGATAATATTTTGACAAGACTAAGCTTGTAAGGAAATCATCTGATAAGTCTGGTAAAAAACAATGCTTTGAGTGTCATGGTTATGGATATATTGCACATGATTGTCCAAATAAGAAAAAGAAAAAAGAAAAAAGAAAAAAGAAAAAGGACATATTACACATTGACAAAATTTTGACTATCACATAGAGTGATTCTGAGAAAAAAGAAGAGTCTAACAAGGAGGATGGTTCTAAAAACTTCACAGCTTTTGTAGCTTTTGTCTCTGAGATGGTTAAATCTTCATCAAAGCCCCAAGAAGATGAAAAGTCTGATGAGTTTGATGATTCTGTGGGGTCTCCTAAGTTAGAAGAGGGAGAATATGATGATGAAAATAAGAGTGAATTTCAGCTGGCCTGTGATCAACTTTATCAACAATATTATAAATTGACAAAAGTCAATGTCAAACTGGGAACAAAATTGGAAAAGGTCTTGGATGAAATTAAAGTTATGAAAAAAGAGAACATTGATGCTCGAGCTGAAGTTAGTCAATTAAAGACTCACAAATTAATTTTATCCGATAAAGTTAAGTTTCTTAAAAAAGATGCACATGATCGAGAGGAGTTCAAAAAGGCAATTGAAGATAAGGTGCAAAAGCTTGAATCTAAACTTTTAAAGTCTAACTTAACCTTCAAGAAGTACAAAGCAAGTATAACCTCATTGGAGAAAGTCTGGGAAGATCAAAGAATGCTTGGGATATGTGAAGATTGGATATGAAGATCAACCATCCAAGCCAAAGCAAAAACAACCCAAGAAGCAAATCAAATTTGTGCCTTCAAGTAGGTATGATCTTGCTAGAGATAAAGAATTTATCACACTTTTTGTGCCTACATGTCATCATTGTGGGGTTGAGGGCCATATTCAGCCTCGTTGTCATAGTTTGGAGACTAAACATGTGTTATCTAAGTTCATCACTTCTCATGTGAAGCCCAAGCATCCTAAGGTTGTTCAATCCTCAAAGAGTAACCTTATTTGTCATTGTGGTGTGTTTGGTCACATTAGACCATATTATCACAAACTGAATAGGGTCTCTACTTCTCATGCTTATAATCACCTTAGAAATCATTAGGAGAGATTAGAAAATCAAATTAGGATCCTTACTATGCATGTGAACAGATTTGTTTCAAAGCTAAAGCAAGTTTCCACAAATCATGGTCAAAGGAGAAACCACAATGCCAAAGCAAGACCTAAGACTATACTCAAACATCATGAGTTCATTGATAAATCTAAAATGAATGTTATTTGGGTGAAAAAAATCTGATTTAGATTATTTAAAAACCCCTAAGAAATTTGTATAGGGGCAAGTCTTGTTTTGTAAAGGCTATTTGAAACACAGATTGTGATGTTCATCTTATTTATCTTTATCCTAGTGTTATAATCCTTGTTGTTGTTTTTCTTATAAATTTTTAAAAAAAAACCCAAAAAGATTTTGTTATTGTGTGTTTTGGTTTGGTTGTGCTAGTCATTGACTTAAAACAATCCATATGTGTTGATTGATGTAATGGCATGTTTAAGGTTGAATCTTGTGTGCTTCATTGATTGCATTTTTATGAGTCAATAGTTTTGGTGATCATTCTCATACTATGATTCATGTTTAAAAGGTGCAATCCTCATGAAATCTCTCAGAATATGAAATCCGCCTTTTATGATCCATCTATAGCACACATCATGGTTGAAACCTCTTAAAACTTCTAATGACTAGATTGACCATGTTCATGTGATTCCCTCCCTTGTTGGTACTATATCCTTGATAACAAAGGCTACCAGTGAATATGAATGTAGCTACCATTGTTATATGACAAGAGGAGAAGGCTACCTATTCATTTGTGTGAAAACCACCATCTTTTTGTGTTTCGTGTTACCATATTTGGAGAGATAGGGTCGAAAATTCTTTAAATGTGTTGAAGGGGAGTGCTCAAAAATAAAAAATATTGAGAATGAGAGCACTTGAAAATTGAAAATGGGATGACATGGGTTTGACTTCTATGTCTTGATCTTCTATATGTGATTCTCTATGGTGGGCTATTTTTATCACGTCTAGGATCTATATCCTCATTGATCTCATTGGAGTACTTGCATTCATCCTACGTTGTCATGGATATGTTTTTGGATCACCGCATGACCAATTGCTCTCAGCTTTGTGTGATCATTGAGCATGTTTGATATTAATTTTTTCACACTGAGGTCATCATGAGTTACATAGGTTATATTTTGGGTTTTGATGATAAGCATGCTGGGCTTAAGGCAATGTTTCTACAAATTTTCCTTTTTTTTTTTTGCTTGTTTTTTGTGTTTCAAGTGACTTTGGTAGACCTTGAGGCCGTGAAGTTTTGCGAGGTTTTCCACAGGACTTTGATAGACCTTGCGACCGCGAAGATCAAAACAAGCGCCCCACTTTAAACCCGCTTTGTTTAGTTTTTTTTTGGGTTTGTTGCTAGTATAATGTTGTTTTGTTTAAGGCTAGTCTAATTTTGACTGGTTGTTTTGCATGAATGATATTCTTCTTTTTAACATATCTCTCTTTAGTCCTTGATTGCGTGGTTGTTTGATAATCCTTTATCATTTTGAGACAACAAAGGGGAGAGAAAATCTATGTGCTTACATGTTATTAAGAAGGAGAATACATTAAGGGGGAGACATCATTTTTACATCTATCAGTTATTTTCTCTTATCTCCTGTGCTTACTTTGTCAATTTATTCCAAAAAAGGAGAGAGAATTTATACTTGATATATGTTTGTTATCTTGATACCTTGCACTTGATGGTATTTTGTCTCTTGTTTAGTTGATTTTGTGCGGGTACAAGAGTTTGGTATACTTGGTGTTTGATAGACAACACACTTAATACTTGTGAGTTGGGTCATAATTGTAATCTTTTTAGATTCCTTGTAATTCACAGTTTAACATAGGGTTTTGGTCACAAAATTGACAAAGGGAAAGATTGTAATATCATGTAATTTGCTAAATTTCATGACGAGTCGTATTCCTTGTAATTTGAGAGGTTTGAGTGTCTATCATAAGCATTTGAGATGTTCGTAATGTCTATTCATTCAAGTTCATGATAAGAGAGTCAAAGTAATTGATTTTGGACTTCAATGGACGTCGACGGATCTCGTTGGACCTCGATACCTCTCGATGGAAGAAACAGTGAAGGCTGTAAACCTGCTAAAGACTTCGCTGGACCTCGTGGGTCCTCGAGATATCTCCATGGAAGAAACAGTGTACCCCCGATCTGAGGATTTAGACTTCATTGGACATCGCGGCCATGAGGTTTATGAGATTTAAAACCCAGGGACGTGCGCTGTAAGCTCTTTTTGACCATTTTAGAAGTCCAGAAATCCTAATTTGACTCATTTACAAATATAAGGCTATGAGAAGGTCAAAACACAAGTCTAAGGAGGCCAAAACACTTGTGAAAGAATCGACTGCGCAATTGCTTTAAATTCAAAAGGTTTCTATGTAGGTGAGCCGCCATTAAGAATACACAAGAGAGAACATCTCCAAACATCTAAAGAGCTCATGATTGATTCTTAGCACAAAAATCTTCTTCAACTCCATTGAAAAAAACTGAAGTCTTAAAGGAGTTTTGAGACGCAAAATCCGTACTAAGAGAATCTGTACGGTGATCAAGCACGGCAACGATGGATCGAGGAGTCGAGCAAGTTCTAGTTAACTTAGTGATCGAGTAGTCGATTGAGGATTGGGTTTTAAGTGATCTTGTAACCGTTGACACTGGTTTTAGTGCATGATCATTGTCCGTTAAAGGGGACACGTGGTTTTTTGCCAGCTTGGGTTTTCACGACAAAAGTCTCGTATGTCAACCACGTGATTCGTTTGTTTCTTTACTTATCGTTGGCATATGTTGTGATTGCACTTAGCCATAGTCATAACTATCATAGTATTATGCATTAATATCCATTCTTTTGCAAGTTATAGATAAGGCTAGGTTTTTTTCAGATGGGACTGTACACTGTACACTACTGATGAAGATGGTGTTGTTCCTAGTTTCTCTTGTTTTAAATATAATGGTCCAATAAGGTTCTTTAGAATCAATGTGCCAACTAGAAAATAGGCAAGCAATAAGTAAATTAATCTAGTAACTGATTACCTTTAAGCAATAGATGAGATCCTCATTATCATCAGAAGAAAGTGCAAGGTTTTCAACAAGAAGCGTGATGAAGTATATAATTTTCTGCAATACACGATTAGGCTTGTCAATAATATGTTTCAAACAATGAAACTAAATCAACCCACAAAGGTGAAGAGAAGTGACAGACTGGCAATCAAGAGAAAATGGGTAATGAAGTTGTACAGATGCAGACATGCTGACAAGAGGGTATACCTCTGGTTTAGCACTATTCAAATCTTCATACGCCCTTTCAATGGCTGTCCTGACAGTAGAATCAAGGGCAATGTCCAAAAACAAAAGATCCTTGAGACGATCATTTGATTTAAAAAGCAATGGCCTAAGCTCCTCACGGGCCTCTAGCAATCCCTGAATATAAGATGTCTTTTATCAAAAAAGATCTTAATGGCAAAGTTAAAGAGTGTAAGGGCAACTAGAAGAACAGACGCTTAAAATAAAAAAGTTCACATACCTCAAGAAGGGCTTCCACATTTTTATCTTCAACATTTTCTAGAACATACTGAAGCAATTCCTGTTTAAAGGATTTATCAAATTCACATGGGACCACATTTTACAATTTTGACACACTTAATTAAAAGAGTAGCATAGAAGTAGTACCGGAAATCCAGATGGCAAGCCTGACACAGGATTTATCTGCACCCCGACCATGAAGCCTCGTCCCTGAAGAAAAATAAAGTTCTCATCAACTGACCAAAGAAAGACATCATGATGTTCAGCAACACCACCCAGTTACTGACAATACCTCAGACCTGTAGCCCATGCAATTTGAAATAGCAGACTCCAAATCTGCCCCTGAATGAACTGCCTGCATTGTAGATCAAAATTGGACTACGGTTGTCAACTTCTCATCTGAATGGTCGGACTAGAAAAGTTCCTTTTTTTCAAAGGAAAATCCCTCACTAAACAGCTCCATTTTCATCATGATTTAGGGAACGTATAGTTACTGTTACATTTCTCTCATGCATCAATATCGAAATCAGTAAGAAGTAAATGAATATATCCATGCACTTATTAAAAAAAATGCATATATCCATGCATAGTTCTGATAGTTTCATGTAACATGCTTCAAAATCTCCATTATCTCATATAAGTAGAATTCCATGTTTCAAAATCCCCATCGTGGTTTCTCTTTTTTTTGGATCAGCCATTATGATTTCACTTACTACCAGAATGCAGTTTTCACACCACACAGGGACATCTGTCCAAACTAGATAACAGTTGAATCATTGACTGGAGAAGTGGTCAACCAACCTTCAATGTCCTCATGTAATTTCCTAGATCACGCAAAAGACTATCCTTCTGATCTCTCCTGAAATTTGGCTCAGAATGGATTCCACGATCATAACTTAAAAGGCGTTCTTTTGTTATTCCATTCTCCTTCAGGGTCTTCCAATAAGCACTGATGTCAAAGTCGCTTTTGATATAATCAATTAGTGCCTGCAAGAACATTCAATGTGAGACAAATTTGAGTAATGTATACCAAAGAAGTCCGCCCATATATGCATTCCGACACCTGACAGATCACAACATCATCTGGGCTAGTGTTATTGTGTAGCTTCTGATGCCATTCCTCCATCATTCCGCCTTTGCAATCATTATTTCTCTGCCACCAACACAAAATTATTTGTCTAACTGAAATGTTCGCTCACCATAAAAGGGAAAGAAATAAGGAGACCTCAATAAGTCTCTTTTTATGCTTGACGATACAGAAGAGAGGTCAGATATTTACCTGAATAACCAGGATTTCATCTCGGATTCGCTGCCCCACATCCCCTTCACCTCCACGACCAACAGTAGACAAAATCATTCGCAAAAGTTCCCAATACCGTGGATGAGTTCTATAAACATCCTGGAGCAAGTCTGTAAGCCTATCCTGAGCTCTACTTATTTCACTGCACAGATAGAGGCACAAAAGGCACAGCCGCATTTAGAGAAATGCTCATTAGTTACAGTCGCAATTAACGCATGCAAAAGTTAACAACTTGTTCAAAGCAGATAAGAATATAGTAGACCACAAATTATTTTACAAAGTAAGATTTCCAAGAAAAGTTAATTTCTGGAAAAATCTAGAATTGGTCAGCAGTTCATTGGGTCAACCATTAAGAAAGTGATATCCGAAAGCTGTACGAATCTCAAAGAAAGATTGAAATTTTCAAATGATAAACCAATTATGTGTATGAGTTATACCGTGGCTTTACGTTGTAGTTTTTATTCCATATGAGCTGCCTTGTAGCCATAAACCTCATCCACACGAGAATCCCTGCAAAGCCCCGATCACCAGCATCTTTGGCTTCATATACCAAGTCCGCTGCAATATTAAATCTGAGAACAAGAATATCACTTATAACATCAATACTAATGAGCCAAATCAGAACCCCAAACATGATTTAGCAAAAATTAACCGATAATATTAGCTGAGAACTTGAGACAAATCTTCTTCATATCACAGATTGCATATATACTGATAGGCATTTATCATAATCCCCAATCAGTATGATCTATAAGCATAAATTACCTGAAAGATGCTACTAGAAAGTTAATACATATTGTGTAGACTCAAACCAGATGTAAAGTAACTTAACTATCCTAGTGGTTTCTTCTCCTACAGTGAGCATTTATTATACAGCTGTGATGTTGAGCCACGAAAATACTCTTAGAAGTAAAACTTGCGAGGATGGAATGGTCTGAAACTGGAGAGACCAAAATAAGGTTGAAGCTTACTCCATTATCATACTTCCACAAGCATGGTTCACAACACAGAGAGACAGGAAATGCATATGGACAGAAAAGATGTGAAAAAGCACAACATAAACATTTAGATCAGTTAAGTCCAATCCAAGACCTACTTTCCTGAAGCCTACTACTGCACTTGAAATTAACAACCACATATAGTTCATCTAAGATACCTTAAGGCAATCAAAACTAACATCCATGAAATAGCAAAAGATGAAACTACAAATAGGCATGTAAATTACCTAAGCTGGCTCCACTAGCGTATCTGTACAAGAAATGCTCACAGCACAGAGACACAGCATATGCATATCAACAGAAACGATGAGAAAACACAGAACCTAAAAGCTTAAGATCTATTATTAAAGCCAAAACACTCCTTTCCTGAAGCCTACAACTGCACTGGAAATTAACCACTAAATACAGCTTACCTAAGATATCAGATATGGCACATGGACTCTTCTAAATTTGCGAAGTGCTTGTGTCAGACACTTGACATTTAGATAAGGTATTGGATGTGTCCGACATCTCTAGTTGGACATGCAACACCCGTACTTGAGTCCATGAAAGATAGGATACCAGAAGGCAAGAAGAATTTACCAAAACGTGAAAAAGCAAAGATGAAAGTAAAAATAGGCATGTAAATGGTACAGAGTCTGGCAAGCATTGAAAGTAGCCAGAGATTACTGACCGGTGCATAAAGGACTTCTGTGCCTCGCTTTCCTTACCAGCTATTTTATCCAATAAAGCCTTTGCAGTACCTCGGCCATCACCAGCATCCTTTTCAGTGGAATAATGCCTAGTCAATATATCTGGACAGTGCTGTGGGATGACCAAGAATAAAAAGAAAACTAAAAACACCCAGATGAACCTATAACAGCAATCCTTCTAAGAAAATCAAATAGAGAGCAACCTTTTGGGCCTGCTTCGATCCAACACCAAATTCCACATAAAAGTCTGAACCTTGATTCTTTATCCACTTTCCACCAGACAGAAGGACAAATGGCATCCCCTCAAACCCGTCATCTTCAATTTCTATTGCTAAGGATTGGACCTGAAAGTTGAATTGAGGATGAGCTTGCTGCCTGCAAATCTCATGATCTATAAATTCAGGCATAGGAACAAATCAAATTTCTCTTTGCACACCTTGTAAGTTGGATCATCAGAACTGCTTACAAATTGTGTTTCAACAGCTTTGTCCAGGGAATTTGAACCAGGGGGCAATAAACTTGGAGGTGGTGCCTGCAAAACATCGATAGATCTTTACAGTTGATTCACAGAAAGGTTTCTCAAGTGCATTAAGTAGAAATTATTATTTCAACTCAAATAAGCTGTAGGATAACGATGTCCAATGTGAATAAATTCCAATATCTTACAATCCATTGTCCAGGTTTTTTTGATAAAGCCCAGTGAAGAGTAACTGGCTCTGTGAGATCTGTAGCCAAATGAACTTTTGTCTTACCAGGAGGCTTCATTACAAGTACCTTGAATATGAACAAAGTGTCAAAGTATTAGCATTACTCCTGCAACGAAAATTTACTGAGTAGAACATCAATAGCAAGTCATGATCTCACCAGAAGTTCCTTATCAGCAAGCCTGAATATTTTCTTGTTCATAACAGGACCACCACCTTGTTCTTCCTTCACCTTAGCAAAATGCTCGATTGTGGACAAGGCTTGTGGTTTGACAAAGATCTTTTCCTCCACAGATCCAGCAGCATACTTATTTATAAGCTGCATTAAATCCCTCTTCTTTCGCTGAATCCTTTCAACAGTAAAATACTTCTTTCTTTCTAGTTGCTTTGCAACCTTTGTTTGTATGTCTCCTTTCATTATCTTCTTTTGTATTTCATTGAGAGAAGTACCCTTCTCTAGTTCTATTTGCAACTCTTTTCTTGCTTCTTCAAATTCTTTCTGTTAAACATAACATCACTCAATCAAAATTCAACACAAGAATGACTTGGTTACTCCTTATTAATCACAGAAAAGAATAAATGAAACCCCTTTAATGTGCATTTAATACACTAAAAAAGGCCATTACTCACAGCTGGCCCCTTAATGTGCATTTGACAAACTATTGGAAATTAGGAAAACATAACTAAAAAGGAAGATATCAAAAATAGTAAGTGTATGAGAGATTCGAGATTTACAAGTTGCTGATCTGGGGAATAGTTAGGTTTTCCGGCTTTCTCCCATCGTATATAAGCTTGAATTTGTACAAGCTTATCAGGTATTTGTACAAGCTTTTCAGGTATTTGTACAAGCTCATCACGTATTTGGCTCTTTCTTTCAGAAATAAGTTGCTCCTTACTTTCATTTGTATTGTTTTTACTGGTTAGCCTAGCTCGAAGGTCCTGTATGGAAGTTCCCCTTGATATTTCCTTCAATAGATCAAGTCGAGCTGCTTCATATTCCTCCTACGAAAAGAGAAAACATGCAGCATGAGTGATAAGAGAAAGAAAGCTCATAATCACGTAAGCAGCCTACAATACACACAATATTAGTTACGAGCATTGCAAATTAGTCATACAACTAATAATATGGGATCATCAAAGAAAATTCTCATCAAAGTATCTAGCCGGACTCTAAAACCTCCCTTCAAGTAATGCTGAGCTTTAATGCAAAATTGGAAAGATAAAATCGACCATAATCTTCAACACTCTAATAGAAGAAGATCAAGAGAAAGTGGAAGGTTAACATGTTAAAACAATCAGTGACTACAAGCTGTTAGGCACAGCACAATAAAATGATCCCAACAATGACACAAGTCCATCTTTTGTCTGCATATCTCCAACAACCCAAAGCCCTCCCTCATCAGGATTAGTCCTCAGAGAGTAGATTTCGGGATGAGAGGACTCCTAACCTTTTGACAGTACTCTATTTTCAAAAGGACTTCAGCAAGAGACCTTTTCAGCCATCATAAAACTAAATGTCTCTACCATTAAAGAAAATCACATACAACATATCAGCACCTTCTCCATCACAATGGCAGCCTAGAGAACAAGCCTAGTTAACATGTGATGGCAAAAAGGCTTACAAGGAATTATCTAAAAAGAGTAGTATCTTTCTTTCGTGCAAATATTCTTTGAAGTTTCAAAAATAAAAACTACTTTACTTTGTCATTATTATTAAATTTCCCAAATTCTGTTAAGCTTTCTTACCCTTATCTCCCATCCAGAAGCTGGATAACAGTTCAATTATCATGGATCAGAATCAGCATTCCCCCTTTATCACTATTACTCTATATACCATTAAAGTTCTTTGATACACAAATTAATAGTCTCTTTTAATTTCTTCAAAGCTTGTTATGCCACAGCCAATGCTTTCGAACTTCCACTGAAAATCTTTAGACATCGTTCGTGTATTTCTAACTGCTGAAAACCAAGTCCAACAAACTAATATTCATTATCACCCACAATCTTCCTCATGAAAGCAAAGGAACACCATTATTTGTTCAAATCTCCATTTTGCAGTTATACTGCACCATGAAACAGCTAGACATCAAATTTATTAACAATGGGGCCAAGGACAACCAATGTTGTTTGCACAGTAAACCTACATGTAAAGATGATCCAGTAAGATTCATTGAGGTACTCTAAACATGCCAAAACAGATTCAATAAATTAGAATGAAGAATGTTGCAAATCATTTCACACAAAATACACCCTTTACATCATGATTTACGAATATCCCAAATCTCCATTTGCCTCATACATATTGCAATTATTCTTAACGCGTTGAGTTCATAAAAGAAGCAAACATATTTTAATCTTAAAATCAATGGAGCAGAATCTGTCATTGGCATAACAATAGGACTTTGCAATAAGGTTGCCTTCTCGAAAGAAAGCAAAAGAAACATAATAGAATACATTATTCAAACTGACAATCCCTAGAGTTAATCCATTCATAAAACAAGCATTAGTTACTTGCCTTCTCTCGTTCAGGAGTATATATCTGTTTACCCTTCCTCTCCCACCTCAAATATGCTTGAATCTGTACAAGATCTTCAGGAACTGAAATATTTGGAATCAACTTGTCTTTCTCTGGCAACTTAACATGAAAGTTCTCACCATTATTTTTTAACCTGCCAATAAAAGAATTATGGAGAGAGAAAAAATTGAGGTAAACTTTTTGTTACAGATAACATTGAAGCCACAAAGGAGGCAAATATTAGGCTAATGGAGATTTACCATTTATTATGTTCTTCATCAAATATCAGAAACTCTATAGCTTGTATTGTAGGATCATCAATCTCTATTTTCAGGAAGGAATTGGAGCCAGACTACAAGGAAACCAATGGAAAAATAATGACCTTATGTATCTAGTTGTCAACTTTACATAAGTCAAAAAGAGGTTCCAATGTTTAATATTATGGAGAGCACTCCACAAATTGATTTTCTACAGTGTTTTTAACTTACTTTCACAAAAGGAGATCTAAGAGCTTGGTTTTTATATACCCTAGTTCCCTCAGGTCGACGAGCGGGAAGTACCCACTTCCTGAAAAGTTGATAAAAGGAAGAGAAGTCATTTGAAATGGAAGAGGTGAAATGAAAACTTGAATTAATGAAAATCAGTAAATCACTATATTTACAAGTGAACGTACTCTTTTCTATGTTGTATACCACCCCAGTGTAGAAGCAAGGTACCACTACCATTTGCAATCTGGATATCTATTTGTAATGTAGAGCCTGTAGTAGGAGCATTAACAGCCACCTGTCCAATTGGATGGGAGAAGCTCATGTTGAATATATTTTATATCTGCAGAGTTAGGTGCACAAATTTATGGGTCAGCCACAAACGCAAAAAACTAAAGGTGCAGATACCTGCAATTCAGTATTGCCATCAAGGTTGAACTTTCCTGCAAGTTGCTACAAAGAAAGAAACAGTTAAAATAAAAACATGTCCAAACCAAGTAAGCAAAAGACGCAAAGAAATTTTGCAGGTTCTCAAAGCATCGACACATTTCATGATTTTAAGCCCAACATCATGCAAGATGTAATAAGCACTATTTTCAAAAAAAGCAAGCACCATGATTGAACACATTAGAAATAAACTTTTGGAAGTTGAGGCGAAGACAATTTAAAAGATTGAAAATAGACAAAAACCTTTTAATTCTAGAAGAAGGTGGTGCACAAAACTTACACATTTTTTGCTATCTGAAAAAGAAGCGAAAACCTTGGCTTTAACCCCTTATTAATGGAGATTATGCTTTTTGCCTTCTAACTAAAATGCAAAAGTATTCATGTAATTTCATTTTGTTTACCAAACTTTCGAAGAATACATGTGGTGAATAATAAATAAGATATTATAAACACATTCACCACCATTTTAGATTTAGACTTCAGAGCATTTGGAGAAAGTAATACAAACTAAAGAAAATATAAAATCCTTATGTAATTGGGGTCAATTCAAATTTTCTTTTGCCATTTTGCACCCAAGGTCAAGTTTAGTCCGACAAAAATATTATCTAGGGTGATATGTCTAATTCTTCTGGTGTTTCACACACAAAAGATGGTTCAAAATAAATTATTTTTGGTAAGTTTTCTACATTCTCAACATACAGAATATTCAATACCAAATGGACAAGCCTCTAGTTCAGAAAAGTTTAAAAGTACACTTTCATGGACATCATTGCATCCTTAGGAAGAAGAAATCTAGAGTAAGATTGAGGAAACTTAAGGGGGTGTCTAGTAATGCTGCTAGTTTTCTGTTTTATTTTTTCTTTCGTTTAAGCCATCAATTTTCTGTTTACGGTTTTTTTTTGGCAAAAACAAAAAACAAAAAACATGTTTGGTAAATCTTTTAATATTAAAAATTATATCAATTACTTATGAACTTCAAAATAGTTTCTCCACTCACCACCACAACCTCTCTCTCTCTCTCTCTCTCTTGGCTTTTTTCTAATCCACTTCAGTTCCAAACATCAAACACCATCACCTTGCCATTCCCACCTCTCTCTCGCTTCCATCTATAGAATATAGGAGAGAGGAATTCATCTTTGAATGTTATCTCATTTGCAGAGCATCAATTAGTAACAATTTGATGAGAATTTGCAGCTCACTCTTATCTCTTTGTCCTCCAAATTCTACCTCTACCCATGACAGACACCAGATTCCTCACCAAATCCAGATCTCTCTCCTTCAAATCCAAGACCTTCGTCAACATCTTCATCGCTATAGTTGATGCAAGGCTAGGAAGCACGGACACTTCAAAGAGGCTGCCACATCCGTGTCGGACACACATCCTCCTCGGACATGCCAATTGGTGTGTCCTGAATTTTTAGTTATTTATTTCTTAATGGACATACCAAAGACAAGTATCTATCACTTAAACACGCATAAAACACATTGCATGTTTAAATTGTTAAAATGTTTTGATCATGTTTTATGTTGAATAGTGATTAAATTATGGATTCAATCTATGATTCATGTTAAATTAGTGTTATGTTAGGGCCAAAAAGTTTCGATTTTTGTTGGGCGGGAGTTGAAGACAGACTTGAGGGGATTACTGTAGCTTCACAGGAAACCAATATATTGAAAAAAAGTGAAAACAAAACGTTTTTCTCTTTATTTGTAAATTTTTTAAAACTGTTTCAGATTAGTAAAAACAAAAAAGACAAAACTGTTACCAAAACTGTTTAGAGCCGTCAAAGAAGCTATACACTCCAGAGTATTCACAAATTTCAAAAATTGACCTAGGCTAGCACCAACCCTACTAGAAGCCAATTATACAATGTGGAAAATTGATTATATAAGACATTGCTCAATGAAAAAAATGAACTCACTAAATTGACATGAGGATTTATCAACATACAATACAGACTTAGCTTCAAGATTTGTTATAAATGTTGCTGTCATGGGAACTAAGAAATTAAAAAAAAAAAAAAGAAGGAAAGAAAGAAAGAAAAAGGAAATAAAATGCCCTCCAAATTACTCGAAAGTCTCTACGAATCCAAAAATAGTAAAGTTCAGTATGCAAAATGAAGAAAAGGCAATCTATCATTATCAATTCTTAAACTATTCAATCCTCCCAGCCCAAGGACAATAAAACGTACAATCCAAATTATCAATGTAGTTGATGTCCTGTCTCCAACTGAGACATGCTATATAGTCAGTCAGGTTGTTGAAAAGGTCTTCTCTCTCCATAACATAGCACAAGCCGCCTGTTACGTATAACTAATGCACATAAAACTACAATGTAGAACTTCCCATGTTACAGTTATTCCAATATAATAACAATTGTTGACAGTGGGCAAAAAAATGTAGTATTAATTGCTAGGCAACCTGTGAATGCATTATTTAATGTAATAAATCAAAATGACAACTTCTTCCAATTGTTTATATCCTCCATTGAAAAATAATTTTGCCGCTAACTTTAGTTGTCATTCGATTACTTAGTTTTTTTTTATTGAAGACACCAAAAAACGAAAAAAGACCTAATTGTCTGCCTCATTGATCATCAACCATTGCAAACACACAGTGCCCGTACATTGCATAACGACAAGTAAGAAATTGATAGTATACCTCAGAAGCCGGATCAGTGGCTAATACAGCCCGAGGAAAATCAGAAACCACTCGACGCGTTCCCATCGGCAACTTCGTTTTCCGCACAATCAGACTGCTACCCCTGAATTTGGTATTTATAGGCGACTTTCGCACCTGTGAAGTTGCTTGAGCTTGAAATAAAGTATTCCCGGCTATGCAAGAAGAATTGATCTTGCTTTGATGCTCTAGCACTGTCGTAGCAAGCAAATTCGGGTGAAGCAATGTATAGCCTACCGAATTGCTCATATTCCACGCTCACCAAAATTCGAATCTGAATCAACATCAAGAATCAGTATCCACTCGAAGTGCAGACAAGTACACTTATATATACATGTATGTATGGATGAATGTATTTAGAGTTTAGACAGCTACCTTGAGGCGGTTTCAGAGATCTTAGTGAAGTCTTGGAAGAGTGATTCTGGAAAATTGGAGATTAATGCGAGTTGAAGTTTGAAAATCTGAACTGCTGTGTTGTGGCAAGATGATCAAATTGATCAAAATTGTTAACAGACCGATTGAATTGATGAAGCTACCTTGAGTCAAGGTATAGAAATATGTACAAATATATATATATATATATATTTGTATATATAGTGAAAGAGAGAGAGAGAAAAGAGGGGAAGGAGGAGATGAAGCTGAAGGAGGTCGGAGACTGTGAACTGTGATTGGTCTCTAGAGTCTGGAGTCTGGAAATGGGAAACGGACGAAGACAATAGGAGAAATGGTGCTTTATCAAGATCGTCGGGACGCGTGACGCGGTGCCATACGGCCACGTTACGATCTAAGATTGGAAATGGGAACTTTACCACGTGTGCGATAAAGACAAAAAAGCATGGGCAGCATAGCGGATACTTTCGTAGATTAATCATGAATGCCCTCCAGATGAACGGAATTTTTTAAAAAAAAAAAAAAGGAAAAGAAAACCTATGCTGGTTTTGATATTTTCGTTGGATGCCTTCAAACGAAAATTTTTTTTGGACGGTTTCCAAAAAAAAAATTCAGCATGCTTGGTTCGGCTCCGCATTAATATCACTTGTTGATAAATCCAAGATTTCCCCCAGTACATAGCGAAGTCAAGAATTTCAACTGTCATGGACTATGTCAAATTATAAAAAATTATAAAAAATTACAAAATATGAATATAAAAAAATTATATAAACCAAACAAGTTTATAATTAATTTTAATAAATTTATACATAAATACGTAAATATTAAATTATAAAAGTTGTGCTCTACGGTTTTTCATAAAATAAAAAACATCTCTTATCGAATTCGAATAGATCATTTTAGAAAATTTTCTTTCAATTATGAAGATTGCCAAATTGACTGGTCGGCAGATTCCACACTACGGTTTTGTCGTTATCGTTGTCTGACAATCCAATTTTAGTGGTATAGCTTGCTACAAGTTCTTCGTTTTTACGAGACATAAGATATCGAAAGCTCGATTCTTTGGTGTGAAGATGGTGATGGTGTCGTTGTAGCCGAACTGAGAACAAATGGTTGGGGTGAGCTTTTCCTAAATGATTCATGACTGATGGCCGTAGTGGGGATTTTGATGCTATGAGTTCTCGAATTGATGATAATTTTCTATAAAGTTGGGTTTGAAATTGGGATGGTCTGGAGTGGGTTTGGTCATGATTTTCTATGTGGTTGGATTTGAAATTGGAATTGACTGTAATTGGTTGGATGGACTACCATATAAAGGGATGGGCTATAAAATAATGAGTTGAACTAAATTATATTTTTGATAAATTTATAACTAGTATTTGTTTTTTGGGTCAGACTATCCAGGACTACCGCTCAAGTCAACCTTCAACGTAGCTCCACCTATAACCTGATAGTATTATTTATTTATTTATTTATTTATTTATTTTGACATATTGGAGGGTCAAAGCCTAATAAAAGGGTTAGGTCGAACCCTATAATCAGGGTCATGGGTGGGTGCCATTACAATTGGTCTAGCTCCTTTTTCTAAACTAATCATTTATTTATGAGTTAATTACACTTTATAGTATGGCACTTTACATTTTAGGATCGTCATTTTTAATTATAGTTATTAAACCCTTACAATTATAATTTTACATTGTCAACCTTCTAGTAACTTATTTTTGAAAAATGATAGAAAATTCACATGTGAAAAGCATATGCTTTTTTCAAAGAAGCAAAGATGTTAATTTCAATATCTTTCCCGCATAGTTGAGTGGTGTTTTTACACGAAGCCTAATTGAATTATATACATTCATATAGTTCATTCCAATCATGATTTTGAAGTGATTTGAGAGAGTTTGTGATATATTATTAGAAAAAAGGCACATGCTTATGACATGTATATTTTTACTCATTTTTCAAATTGGGGTTGACATAAGACTAAAATTGTAATAAATTAAAAATGTAAGATTTTTACTATTACAAATAAAAATGAAGGTTCTAAAATAAGATTTAGTGCAAATTGCATTGGTGCAAACTATAATTAACAATTTATTTATACAACGGAGCTATAAAAGTAACCAAAATACTCAAAATAGACTTGTTTTCAGTTAGTTAAAAATTAGTTTGAGATCCATCCGTATGTAAATAGACAAACTACTCGCGAGTGAAATGCAACACATTTTAAAGATGGTTAAGTTTTCAAATAAAATTTAAGCAACTCATGCTGACTCGCCCGAGCTAGTTTACAACCCACTCACTATTCGACTAGTTAAGATTTTTTGCTTGTTAGATATATCGCCACACAACGTACTCTCTGTGTATATATATACGTGTATAGGTCTGCAATTATAGCATGGGATGGGCACTCCGCGCAACAGTGCAAAGATAACGAAGGGATCTTTGAAAATCCTCACCTCTAGAAAAAGCTCACGAGCTATAAAAACAAAAAAAAAAAAGGCCAATTGATTAGCACATTTAAGTTTGGCACAACATGTAAAACGAGATTAGACACTTGCCCAACCATTGAAGCAATACTTTATCACCTTTTCTAGATTAGCCGAAAGCATGTGATATTGCCTACATTTTTGTTTCGTGTTGGATTCTTGTTTCGGATAATGGACAAATTAATATGAGCTGTTGGATTAGAAACTGATTCTATGGTTTACGTTGACAGATTTGTTCTGTCTGGAAGACTGCTAGGGCTTGTGTACGATTCTCACACAGAAAAGAAAATATCCAGTGGAGTCTAAAAAGAACATAGAGGTGACCAAAGTAGCTTTGTGAAAGTAACAATTTTATTTTGATGTGCACTAACTAAGCCATTTTAGGGAAAATTTCAACTGGGGAATCAACAGTTTGATTATTAATAATTAATTAAGTTTCTCAAAAAGGCCAGCTAGAAGTGAAAAAAGATTAGCGAAAAAAAATATTGGTAGAAATGATAAAAGAAACAAAAAAAAAAATTTGTAGGAGAAAAGATTAATAAATGTAGGAAATGTAATGCACAGGTGTTCAATGTTTTTGTCTTCGGATTGTGAAAATTATTCCAATCCCTGCTATTTTGGAGCTAGCTTACATATGAGAGTTGTTGGTTATCGTAATTCAAGTACGAAATTTGGGAAAATTCCAGGGACTTTGGTAAGGCAATTGATTGGGTAGTTGGATACTTGGGTTAAAAAAACAAGTAATTAAATTCAATTCAAACTTGAGTACTACAGAATATTAGACCAAAATGTAGATATTGGGCAAGATACTGCAACACAGGTATAGTAAACCAATAATGTAGTTAATTTATAATAAGCTTTCAGCACTGATTTTCCTTAAACTTTCTTCTACGTACGTACTGAACTCTATTCTCCTCCGACAGAGAAAAGGCAAAGGAGCTGTTGATTAATTAATTATATATGTGAAGGTTCACGGTAGCTTCATTTCAACGGATGGGTCATCTTTTTCATATAATGGGAATAAAGTTGTTGACATGCCTGAAAGGTAGCATACCAATGCTTGACATCAATCTGCATGCATGTGTCCAATAAAGTGGTAGTAGCTGGGACAATAAGTCGGTAACGGGTTAAGACTATATTTTTTAGCTGAAAAGCGATCCCAAACTCGCTTTTAGAACCGTGTTATATAAAATTATTATGAAATCTTAGTAAAAAAGTAAATGCTATTCTTTTAGAATTTTTGTATAGAATTTTAAATCAGAATGATGTGGTAGTGGTAATTTTGTAATTAAAATGTATCTTGATGAGTTCTTTATTTTAAAGTGATAGGCTCATAACTCAGTTACATCATTCTGAATATAAATTCTGTATGAATTTTCTAGATGCATAGCATTACCCTAGTAAAAATTTGTACAAAACGATTTCAAGACATTTCAAAAACTCTAACATAATTTAAAGAAATTTGTTAAAAACTTTCTAAAAATTCGTTTCTTAAAATTTTTAGTATTTGTCATGCTCTCAAATCTTATGATTTGACAAATAATATATATATATATATATACACATATATTTTTTAAAAGTGTTTCGTGTAGTATAAGTATTTTACTTAATATAATAATATTTCAAATACTTTATATTGCTATTTTTTTAATTTTAATATATCTTTTACAAATATTTTATTTATTTTAAATTACTTAGCATTTTACGTTTCTCATTATTTTTTCAAACCATGTTCTACGCTTTTATTTCCCATATTATTTCCCACTTCTGCCTTTTTTTCTGTCAATTATGGTTACTATCACATAATCTTTGTATACAAGTTTTGTTATAAAAAAAAATTGGTCTGTGAGATGAATCGTGCAGATGGTAAACAGCATTTTAACCACTGACTTTGTGGTATATTTTCATGCTACCTATATAGAATGGGAATTGAAGAACCTACAATCGAATACCATTAAGAGGTGTCATTGCATGTGCTAATATAAAGAATGGGAATTGAAGAACCTACACAAGTTCTGTGATGTTAATTATAGGAAGGGCTCCAATATTGACTATGGCTCCATTTCCAAATTATGGATAATAGACTCTAAATGACGAACTTTTGACTTCTAATGCAATAACAGAACATGAAAAGTATCAGATACATACATACATGTACAAACATATATTTGGGATTCCCAAAAAAATACCCTAATTCTGTCCAATTCTTCTGCTAAGACACATTAGTTTAATGATTTGAGGTTAAGACTTCCAAGAACTTGTGTAGTATAGCATATGAATTCGAAAGAGAGAAGAACTTGTGTAGTATAGCATATGAATTCGAAAGAGAGAAAACTAATATAGAAATTCTCTTGTATATGCATCACTGGTGCACATGCAAGGAGCATGCATGCATGTCTCATGCACATTCTCAATGCAACCAAGATGCTTCTTTTTTTTCATATAAAGGAGGAAAAAAAAAAGATAAATACTATATAAATAGAAAATTCATATAGAATTTATCATCAAAATATGGTTGAATAAAAGTTATACACTTAAAAGTAAAATACTCATCATGTGGCTCTTATTTACAAAATTCCACTATCATATTATTTTGGTAGAATTTTTTGTATAAATTTTTTGAAATATAGCATTTTCCAAAAAAATATACACGAAAAACCAACCGGTCAAAATCAGAAGACACCACCAGCCCCTTCACAACCCTCTTCTTAGTGCCATGCCCGCTACATTTGGGTCACCACCGCCATGCAATTGCTAGCATATTTATAAAGGATTTTACTAGCAGCGGCCAGAGGGGTAGCGCCACCCATTTCCTTGATTGCACTCGAGCAGTCAAAGAATGAACTCTCGGCAGTTTGAATCCTGTCAATAACGGTGTATTGGTCCCCCGACTTGAGATACGACAGCGCATCCTTGAGGTTGTCCACGGCGTTTCCGTAACTATCTTTGCAAGTGGAAATAACGGCGTCTTTGCTGAGATCAGGGAGATTAGAGAGCACCTCGCCGAGGCTTTCGAGCAGCGGCACCACCCGGCCAGTCACGTCGAGGGTTGCCTGGACGGCGCTGGCGGTTGCCATGTCCTGGGTGGTGGCTCCGGTCACCATTTTGGTGCAGAGGAGCCTGTAATCGGAGGTCCTGCAAAACGGGTTGATGCCTTTGAATCGTGCTTCGGCTCCGCCAGCTAAGAAGAGGAGGACCGTGGCCACAAAGAGAACTGAGAAAGAGGGGTAGTTTATGGAAGCCATGGCTGGCATTATTACTCCCTTTCTCCCAGGCCCTCCAGGGTCAGTATAGGAAGCTAGGGGCTCAATTTGGTAAGGAACTGTTATTTAAATAACGTTTTAATTTCTTTTTCTTTTTTTAAAACAAATAAAAATAAATAAGTTTTGATTTTCTAAAAACATTTGTGGACTCAAAGCTACATTGGTTGATTAACATTCAAACTTGGGTTGGTTTTGTGAGGTTAACCTCTATTATAGGAAGCTTTTCAATATGCTTTTAGCCATGTAGCTAGGAAGCAGTTTCAGTGCATACACAATCAGTGGTTGATATAGAGAAAGAGAAAGAAAGGTGAAACATAGCTACATGGTTGCATAAACTTTGACAAGGTCTAGAAGAGTACTGCATAACAATAGATTTTTTTTTTTTAAAAGTATGTAAAATTCTCAAACAGGTCAATCAGTGTCGCAAATTAGTTGTCTAACTCTTAACATCTTAAAACCGGCACAACCACATTATTTTGAATGAAAATTCTCATCAAAATTATTATTTTTAGAGTAATGCTATACAACTAGAAAGTTTATACATAATTTATCACCAGAATGATGTATCTAATTTGTAATTCTATCACTTCATAATTAAAAACTCTTCAGCTGCATATTAATTATAAAACTGTCATTGTCACATCATTCTGGTGCAAAATTCTATACAATAATTCTGAAAGAATAGTATTTTCCTTATTTTTATGATTTTGGTGTTCAAAAGATTAACCAACTTTCTAATCCACATATGACCATGCAAGTATTTTTGTTGCCTTCCATTAAGGCCATCGTAAATCCAGCATGCATCTGAGGCATGGTGTAGAAAGAGAAGTCCTCCATCCATCACAGAACGTAAGGCCTTCCTATAAAATTTCTGTCCATTTTGCTCTATATTGGGAGAGATTTTACTTGACCATATAATTAGCACAACCAAAAGTATTGGGGAAATACCAAATTAAGGAAAGATAAGTGATCATAGTCATTTTATTTAGTCAATATTCAGGCGACCCACTTGAGGTCATGATTCAATTGAATCCCATTACCGTTCTTTTGACTTGTTGGAAAACTAGATCGCCATGAACTAGATCGCCAAGACAGCAAATGCATATATAATTTAATAAATTGAACACAATCGGATTAGGATATCTCCGTTACATGCAATGAAGATTGATCGAGGTGTTGAATGTTAGTTAAAATAAAATGAAGGGTTCGAATGTGTTGACTTAAAACTTATTTGAAAATGAATTATTTGGTGGTTGTATATAAAGGAATAAATTTTAATGTAAAACGGCAAAATTTTTGTAAGATATTTTATAAGTTTCATCTAGTCTATTGATTGATGGAATGAAAATCTCTATTCCAACCGTGGAATAGAAAGGTTCTAAATCCTAATTAACATAGAGTTTAATTTTGATGTATTAACAGTGTAGAATTTTTTTACACAAGCATGTACTAGAATGCGACATGCATGTATTCATAAATCTTGGTTCTTTATGTTGTACTTAAATTTTAAAAAATACGTGTCGTACTCTGGTACTCTATTTGTGTAAAAATATTCTACACTGTCAGTGTATCAAAACTAAACTCATTAACATAACCAAAATAATGGAAGGCCTGTCTTGTTTTTCATGATGAGGCTAATGTGGCCCAATCAAAGAAGGATATTGTTATACAAATAGAAAATTTATACAGAATTTTATCATAAAAATAATGTTGTTGAATGACAGTCATTCACTTAAAAACAAAACATCCATCTTGGTGGCCCTTAATTACAAAAATGTCATTATCACATCATTTTCGTAAGATTTTTTATACAAGTTTTCTTAAAAAATAGCATTTTTCATAAGAGAATGTATAGAAAGAGGAGCATATTAAGGGGTTAGCAGTAAGAAAATTTTCCATCGTCACATTCTTTTTTGTGGTGTTCTAGTCCTTCCAGTGCCTCTACCATAAAGCTTGTTACTTCTTGCTGCTCTACTCATTTGTCTATAAAAGTGTACCAACCTATAAATGTCATACTTCTTCCTGAGATATGGCTCGATAAGACGACGAATTAGAGATGCTTTACGTGCCCTCAATGCAGGGGTTAGTGAGGTTACTTTGGGCACTTATGTTTGTATAGAATTTCAGAAGGTCAAATGGTGAGGTATGCTTCTCCATTATGATCAGCTGCTTCAACTGTTAAAAAAAATGGAAACAACTCGGATTTCTTCACTCAATACTTGATTCAAGCTTTCATAGTAATTCGATAGGGCTAAACTTATTCTTGAGCTCCCTGAGCGGATAGTGAGACCTATGTTTCAAGCCTGATGTAGCTTGATGCTAGCTAGTTGATTGAACTGTACTTGTTTTAGTATTTTGAGCTTCTCAAAGTCTGGAGAAACGCCATACTACTTGAATAGTCCAGATCGATAGAGAAGCACAAACACCACCACTTGGAAAGTTGAGATTAATGGTAATGATTCCTGAAGAACATGCGCATTGGGTTAGAACCCAGCTTGGCTGATTAAGGATCTGCTTTGAACTCCTTAAGGTCACTTTCAAAGTTCATATCACTAGCTAGGCACTAAAATCAAACTTCAAAACCAATCACCTCCCACCAACACCCTTTCACATGGTCGAATCCGACCTCTTTCCCACCTTTGAAGATACACTAGAGCCATGAGACTCGGCGGAAATGGAAAGTTTTGATTTCCCAACTATTCCTTTGCCAACCCACAAAAGGCCAAGGGCTGGCGAGAAGGAAAGAAATCATGGAAATGAATTACCCTTAAATCATGAGATATTATTTGATTCTCTATGATTGAAATTATTCCCTGTTACTGTATTTCTTATTTATTTGAAGACTTATACAGGAGTTCTCTATGAATGATATTTCCGACCTTCTCAGTGTGAACTAGACATTATTACCAAACCATGATATATCTTTGTGTCTTTCTCTTATTGATAGTTTTTGTCATTATTTCTTTACCAAAGGACCTCAATCACAATCCTCCAAGGCACTCATTTGATGAAAGACAAAACAATCCTGAAAAATTCAGTATCTTGGAACCTTTTAAAAAAAACGCAGCCATTTTTCCGTGTAGAAATTTTAAACAAAATTTATGTAAAGAATGATATTCTCAAATAAGAGTGTTTCATTCAAACAAAATACCCTCATGTTGGTTCTTGATTACAAAAAGAGTAATGCCAAATAAACAAAAAATTTATGCAAAATTTTTATACATGTCTAAATTAGAGCTTTTTACTTTAAAATAAAATATTTATTGTAATAATTTTTAATTACAAAACTGACACTGTCATATCATTCTAGTGCAAGATTCTATATAACAATTTTATAAGAATAACAATTTCTTTATAAAAATGCATTGTCGTATTATTCTGGTGTGATTTTCTATACGAACTTTATGGCATAATTGATCTCCCGCTAAGGTTAATTCCATTTTCTTAGAACACTTATACAAAGAGAAATAGTCACTTGATAGAAAAGAGAATGGAGAAAAAGCATTTGCTAAGAGTTACCTAACGAAACTTCAGCACTATATAAATCAAGCCACACATAAACCTGTTAGTTTTCTCCTCCTTTTCTGCACTGAGAAGGAAGAGAGTATGCATTAGTTGTGTAGAGAGAGAACTTTCAGATTCTGTTTTTCTGATATCCTTAGCTTATTCTTCTAGTTCAATCCGCTTAACGGCGAAGACACAACTATGGAAGATCCTCATACTGAAACTATTCTGATCCTTCAAAGTTCGAACTTCTAGTGGATTCTAAACACAAGGCCATTGTATTCAGAGTATTCTCAGCGGCTGCACCTCATATGCGGGCATTTCACCTGTCATGGATTTCCTTATTTCGTCTCCACCTTTGCTGCTCCGCCCTTCCTGCCCATCATTCGCGACAACCTCAACCTCACCGCCACTGACATTGGGAATGCTGGAATTGCAGTAGTTTCTGGCGCAGTCTTCCCCCTAATCGCCATGGGGATTGCCTGTGACTTGTTCGGACCCCGCCTTGCCTCTGCCTCGCTCATCCTCCTCACCGCACCAGTAGTTTATTGCACTACCATTGCAAACTCTGCTTCCTCCTTCCTTCTCGTCTGCTTTTTCACAGGCTTCTCACTTGCTACATTTGTCTCTGTCGAGTTTAGATTTTTTGCACTCAAGAAATACACACACAAGCGGAAAAAAATACTGTACTCTCTCATTAGAACTCATCCTCCTAGAAGAATGAGTGCGACTAGGTTTGAATTGAAAATTGGTTTGAATAAAGGACTTTTGAAAAATATTTGGAGTCACCACTTAACTTGATTAAGGTGAGTTAGGTCACCTAAAAACAAAGCACAATCCGTAAACTACACTTAAGATTTTTGAAAACAATTTTGAAAATACTTTCTCAAGAGAGGGTTTTTAAGAAAACAGGTTGTTTGACAACCTTTGAAAAAGATTTAAGCCCTTTTTTGAAAATAACTCCATTTTGATCTTTCAAAAATAGTGATCTAAGGTTCGGAGGTTGATTATGTGTAGGGAAGACGCACTAAGCAATCACCCTACCCCGCCCTTGCAGTACCTACTTGTCTATTTACCCTAAATTCACCTATGAGAGTCTTCAACTAACAAATGACAAATCCTATCCAGTTTAGAAAAAAGAATGTTTAAAAGACATGATACATGATATGTAAATGCAAGAAAAATATAGTTAGAAAATAGATTTAGAAAAGAAGAATTACAGTTTGAAATTGGAAAGAAAATTTAGATATTGAAATTGAGAATTGAAAATAGATTTTTAAAATTGGAAGTTAGAAATAGAACATAGAATTGGAAATTGGAAAGTAGTTATGGAATTGGAGATTTGAAAGAAGTTGTGGAAATACAAACTTGAAAAAGGTTGTGGAATTGAAAATTTGAAAGAAGTTGTGACCGCACCCATGAGAGTTGCCTACGTATCTTTTTTGAGGAATCAGGTCAACGTAGTTTGAACAAGAGTCCGATAGAAAATAGAAAGTATGATTGGAAGAAAGAGATTTTGATTAGAAGATTTGAAAAGATTTGATTTTTGGAAAGCTTGATTTTAGAAAACCTAGACTTAGGAAAGAAAGGTTTTAGGAAGGACTTGAGATTCAGGAAAGATTTGATTCAAATGTTGGACTTGGAAGATTAGGAAAGTTGAAATTAGGAAATGTTCGAATTAGGAAAGTTTCGTTTTATAAAAGTTTCGTTTTAGAAAAGTTTCATTTTAGGAAAGTTTTGGCTTAGGAAAGATTCAATTTAGGAAATATTTTGAATTAGGGAAGTTTCCGTTTTAAGAAAGTTTTGAAATTGGAAAGTTTTGAATTTGGAATGTTTTAAAATAGGAAAGTTTTGAAAGTGCAAAAGTTTTGAGTTTAAGAAAGCTTTAGATTTGGAAAGATTTGAAGTTTTGAATTTGAAAAGTTGAAATTTGGAAAATGATGAAATTAGGAAAGGGTTGAATTAGGAAAGATTTGAAAGCTTAATGTTCAAGGAAAGATTTAAAAGTTTTAGGAAACTTATGGTTTAGGAAGGTATGAGATTAGGAACGAGTGAATTAGAAAAGGTTTAGACTAGGAAGGATTGAGATTCATATTTCCTAAAACAAGGGATTGAATTTTGTTTCTAAAAAGAGATGTTTTGATTTTGTTTCTAAAAACGGAGGATAGGATCTAGTTTCCTAAATGGGAGATTGGATTTGACATGGATTTGGAATGATGATATTTTAGAAACCCTAGATTTGGAAGACTATAGTTTTGACGTAGAAAAGAAGGTTTTGGAAATCTAGGTTTTAAGGTAAAATTAAAAATCATGTTTTTGGTAAGAAAACTAGGGTTTCCTAATTGTGGGTTCTAGGGCTTGACTTGGGTTCTAAGGAAAGAGTTTTTGGAAAGTGAGTTTTCTAGAAAGAGAGATTTTTGGAAAAAAAATCCTAGAGAGGAGTTTGTGGAAAGCGAATTTTTAGGAAAGCGTTTAGGGAGTATTTTTAGAAAGTGAATTCGAAAAAGGTGTTTTTGGAAAGAGTTCTTGAAAAGAGTTTTTCTAAGAAGAAGACCTAGGGAACGCTTTTAGAAAGTGAATTTCAAGGACAGTGTTTTGGAAATGAGTTTTTAAAAATAATTTTTTAAAGGAGCTTTTGAAAACAATTTTGGAAAGAAGATTGGAGAGAGTTTTTAGAAAGCATGTTGAAAAAGGGATTTTTAGAAAGAAAGATTTGAAAAAAAAAGAGTTTTTAGAAAGTATATAAAATATCTCACTTTCCTAAAGCGATTCTAACCATAAGAAGATTAGAACCACTTTAAGATAATGGTTTTGAAAACAACAAAAGTTTTTGAAAATATGGACCATATTGGCCACTTTAAATATAACACTTTCCTAAAGCAACCCTAGCCATGGAAAAGGCTAGAATCACCTTAGGATTGTGATTTTGAAAATAAGTTTTGAAAAAGAAGATTTTAATATAAGCTTTTGAAAACGATGTTAATGCAAGTTTTTGAAAACAAGTTTAAAAACGAATTTTGGAGGAATGCAAGATCATGATATGCACAATGCAAGTTGAGGTCGTGAACATACAAGGTTAAGGCTTCACCATATAATCAAGGGGGTCGAACCCACGTGGTCTCCGGTTAGACTAAAAGAAAGCCCCCGACACGGTGACTCTCCAATAGCCTAATCCTACACATGGACCGGGAAATCCCTTGTTTCAAGCATGTAAACAGAGGGGGGGGAAGAAGATGGGAGATTAAAATAGAAGAAAACCGAAGTGGGTTGGGAGAGAGAAGAGAGGGGGAAGATGCGTAAATGTAAATAAGAAACCTACCTTGTGTCTTCTTTATTTTGCTTAGCTTGCTTCGCTTCGGTCTTCAATTCAATCTTCAAGAGTTTGTCTTCAATCTTCAAAGCTTTGTAGTTGTAGCAATCTAAGCCTTCAATGGAGGGTTTAAGGCTAGTGTATGAGTATATGAGAGTGTATGAGTGTATAGGAGGCTAAGGTTTGTGTATGGAGGCTAGGGTTTGGAAAACCTAAATGAGACTGGGGTTTTGGGAAGCTACGAGCTCTGTATATCGAAAAGTAGGATTTTTAGACTAAGTTTGCGGACCTCTTTCACGCCGGATGAGGCTCTGTATTTATAGACAAGGAAATAACCTGGGGCCTGTTGCAGTGGCGCTAGGCAAAAAATGCTTTTGGTGCCACTACTAGTGGCGCCACTACGTGCCAGCTAGTGAGGAAAGCTTTAAGGTCGGCAAGCAACGTATCTTGAGAAGATTTAGGTGTCTGTACTAGTGACTACCATGCAATTTTTAGCCTAGCTTCACTAAGAGTGACTCCGAAAAGTCTGTGAAGGACTTAAGGGATCGGGAATGGCCCGGAAGGCCGGACAGGGACAGAAACACTTAAAACAGTGTCCCAGAGGTAATGGACTTGAAAAAGGATGACAAGATTTGTCAGAATGTTTGACCGAGCCATTAAGGGCAAAACGGTCAATCAGGCCGGAAAGCTGCCGGGATGGACTTAGAATATCCCGGAAGAAGACTCGAGATTTGGAAACATTATTTAGAATGTTCCCAAAGGCTACCGGTTTGATACCCAGAGCTGGAGTGGTTGGAAAAGGTAACCAGCCCACTAGGGGCAAAACAGTCATTTCGCACCGGGTTTGCTAGAACTGACTCAGAATGATTCGGAAAGATAAAGGAAGGTGGAGAATACTATAAAAAGCATTCTCGGGAGGTTATCAGTTTGATACCTAGAGCCGGTGTGGTCCCTAGGGTGTTCGGATGCCTAGGGACAAAATGGTCATCTTGACCGGAAAGCCTCAGAATTGGCCTAAAACTGACTAGAAGGCACCTAATCATGCTGAATTGCTTTTAAGACAATCTTGGAAGGGTGGACTTACCATTCTGAGGACTTAGGTGTGCTCTCGAGAAACGTGCCAAAAGTGGCCCTAGGGGCAGTTTGGTCATTTTTCACTGAAGTGGACTAGCAGACATTAGTGTTGACCTGAGTTTTGAGTGTTTCCGTCACTCTGACGGCGGTCCCATGATACAAGGGTTCATTGGCAATTCCCTATATCGACCTGCTTGCGAGTATTTCCGCTACTCTGATGGTTGCGATGTTTACGAGTACTTCCGTTACTCTAACGGTTTGCGATCATTCCCGGGACTGCCTGATCTCGAGAAGCTGCTAAAGGGACTTAGCGCCTGAGAAGTCAACTTTCTCGAAAGGCGTGCCAAAACGTACATTTCTGCATTGGTGGGCTAGCAGGCGCTAAATGTGGACCGTTCTACCATCTCGGGGACTTGGAGTCTCGTCCCGGTTGACAGGTTTAAAGGGACTTACCGTTCCGAAGAAACTTTCTCCGAAAAACGTGTCGGATAGAATAGACTTACTGTCTCGAGAAATCAACTTTATCGATAGAGGGATTGGAATTGGAATTGGAAATGGAAAAAGAATTAGAAAGAAAACTTACCATCTTCGAAAAGACGTGCCTGTGGAATTGAAAAGGGACTTACCGTCTTCAGGAAGATGCGCCTATAGGAATATGGAAAGGAAACTTACCATATTCAGAAAGACGTGCCTGATTTGGAATTGGAAAGGAAACTTACCGTCTTCGTACAGACACGCCTACGAGATCGGACCGAATAACGCCCACAATGGCATTTTGGTCATTTTACTTTTATATGGGCTTGGTGGGCCCGCGAAGCGATGAATAGACAAGATTAGAGTTGAAAAGTTGATTTAACTCAAATATGTCCACATTGACTTGAATACAAGTCTGGACGGACGGTAAACTGCCAAGCAGTCAAAATGGGGTGCTTACCGTCTCTACCCAATTCTAGCTGAGCTGCTTGTTCTCTGCTCGAGTCGTGGGCACTGCTAATGGCTTTTTGGGTGGCTGGGGAAACCTTGGTGGTGGGGCAACACAGCTCATCATGCCCCTTGTGTTCTCTCTCATCTGTGTCGCTAGTGCAGTCAAATTCACAGCATGGCGAATCGCATTCTTCCTTCCTGCTCTAATGCAGACCTTCTCGGCCTTCGCTGTTTTTTTCCTTGGCCAGGACTTGCCAGATGGGAATTTCTCGCAGCTTAAGAAATCAGGGAACAAACATGAAGATAACCCCTTTCAGGTTTTCTATCATGCAGTCATCAATTACAGAGGGTGGATCTTGGCACTGACTTATGGGTATTGCTTTGGGGTGGAACTGACCATTGACAATACAATTGCTCAGTACTTCTATGACAGATTGAATGTGAATCTTGACACTGCCGGAATTATCACTGCCAGTTTTGGACTAGCAAATGTATTTTCCAAACCTCCAGGAGGATTAATCTCAGATGTTATGGCAAAGAGGTTAGGGATTAGGGGTAGGCTTTGGGCACTATGGGTAGTGCAGACTTTAGGAGGCTTGTTCTGCATTCTTCTTGGGCTAGTCAGCTCTTTAGGTGCTTCCATTGCTGTGATGCTTGTTTTCTCTGTGTTTGTCCAAGCTGCTTGTGGCCTTGCATTTGGGATTGTTCCCTTTGTCTCCCGAAGGTAAGTTTCCGGCAATCAATTTCCATTTCCATTTTCATTTTACCCATGAAATCCACCATTTCAGCCTCACTTCGACCAATCTTTACTATTTTTTTGATAAGTACTTCTACCAGTCTTTACATGAATTTAGACTATATAATAAAATAGATCCCGGTTCAAATTTAATCCTTGCACAGATTTCATTTACCGTAGATCCCCTTCATATATATATATATATATATGTATGTATGTATATACATATATTTTAGGTTTTGGGCGTGATATCTGGGATGACCGGAGGTGGTGGAAATGTAGGCGCGGTTTTGACACAATTGATTTTCTTCGGAGGATCCACATTCAAAACAGAGACAGGTATAACTCTCATGGGTGTCATGATTGTATGCTGCACCCTCCCGACGGCTATGATATACTTTCCACAATGGGGCGGCATGTTTTGTGGTCCATCATCATCTGAAGGAGCCACAGAAGAGGACTTCTACATGTCTGAATGGAGTTCAACAGAGAAAGAGAAAGGTTTCCACCGGGGAAGCTTGAAATTTGCCGATGACGGCAGAAGTGAAAGGGGTAAAGGGCGTAGACTCTGCACCTACGCCCTCCGATGAGACTCCACCTACGTATGCCTAACTACTGCCTATAGCCTCTCCAACAGGCTCTAAATCACATATCACGAGCCACTAAAGTTGTGTAATACATGTTCCAAACTTCATTGGAACTTATGCCCAAGTCCTAGCCTAGTTAAGCTTGTGAGGTGTGTAAAATGTAAAGAGTCCAAAGACCCCAAAAAAGTATCTCTACTTTGTAAGTTCCTATTGCGCTTCTGCTTTCTTTTGAATTTGTCTTGTGGGTTGGTATCCTTCAATCCGTCACTTAAACATAGATGTATAAATTTTTAGATTGTTGAGCTAATTATTAAATTGTTGACCACTAATTCATCTAAAACTTAAGTTATTAAAAAAAGAATAACTTAATTATTTATTTCTTAAAACGCCCTTGACGTGTGGCCAAGCTCTTGATCAGGTCAAACATGTGAAAATATTCAAAAGGTAAGCCGTGACATTTAAATACAAGACATTGCTTATTCTGATACTATATGAAATTGTTAGCCATAAACTCATTTAAAAGTTTAAACTATTAGAGAGAGGAGCAACTTAATTATTTATTTATTAATGATAACTACTTCACAAAGAAAAAACAAATGAAAGGAAAAACTGTACATCAAAGCAATTACACCGTCCACTCCCATGTAACAAACTAGGTTCATGAGTAGTTTTGTTCCTTAAATCATTACTTTTCCTTTCACTGATAGTTGGCCTTCTATGATATTCTTTCAACAAGAAGAGCCCTTAGAAAATCATGGCAATTGGTAAGCATCAAACCAAGAAACTACATGCCTCTTTAACCCTTGCAGTAGCCCCGGAAAAGAACGTTAAACTTGAAATGGGCTCTTCAAGTTTCTTGGATTATGTTGGGCCTTCATAAAATAATGGGTTTCCTCTGAGTAAAGATTTTGGGTTGGGCTATCTTCTCCAGGTCTTGTTATGAATTGAGTTGATTTTTATTAGGTGTTAAAAAGGTCATATCCTCTTACAGTTAGTTACTACCTCTACAAATCATAAAATTTACATAGTTTTTATGGATGGTGATTTGCACGAGTCAGTCGAACTCTTGAATGTTTTTTTGTTTTTTGACAATTGGTAAAAGTGATCGTATTCTTTATTCCATCTTTTCCTCTTAAAGACATGCCAGCATTTTTATCACTGTAATACAAGACCAAAAGATCGGTTAACCGCCAGACGTGGATGGTTGCAAAACCACACATTAGATGGGTTTTATCTACAACGGGATATAATTGAAACTCTGTACCTATAAATTGTGCCACCTTAAACATAATTGCTTATACCTGGCTGGCTCCTGTCTAGTGAGAGTTGACACAGATCAGTAATCCTTCTAAATTTGGCCTTAAAACTCGCTGGCAAATAAATTTTTGGCAAAGCCAGTAAACAACACATAAATACCATGCTATTTGTGGTTTTCCAATCGATTTCTTTGGTAAATTGGCAGCCTGTATATTCCAAGATAATTCTAAATTTTGCAAAAGAAGAATATAGCAGTAATTCAGAGCAAATCTATTTAAACCTGGAAATGGTTCAATCTTAAAACATCTCAAACTCAAGTTTCTCAATTGTGCTTGTTAATCAATTTCTCTTCCTTCTCATCTTGCAAGCTCTTGAAATGGCATCAGCCACGGGTAAGGAGGGTAGAATTGAAGTTGATTCTGCATATCTCCCCCTCCCTGAAGACTCAACAAAATCAAAGATTTCGCCATTAATCCCCAATAGTCCCACTATGTCAGGTTGTCTTGGGTTGAGATTTCTGGCTGATATATTCACATTTGCTACTGTTTATGCGCTTGTTCAAGCCAAGGACTTAGCGTCCGGGAACAAGATATATACAGGCGAAGACCTCAGTGATTCACCAGCTTTCGAGTAAGCCTAAAATCTGATCATCTTCATCATCATCATCATCATCATCATCATCAACATCCCTGTTCTTATGTTAACTTAGATTGATGTTCCATTTTTTTTTTTTTGTTTCAGATTGTTACATTCTGCAACCATGCTGGCATGCCTATTGTCTAATGTGCCAGCCATCTATGCCTTAATTTTGGACAGTTCAGGGATAAAATTAGGTCCCAAGAGATACGTGCTAGTGTTTGTGACGGACACGGTAACTTAAATCTACTGCTTCTAATGTATATATGTCTCGATTATGTTATCTATCAATAGCCTGATTTGTTTGTTTTTTGTTGCTGTGATCTTCGATTTTTGTAGGTTAACTTGGTGCTGTTGCTAGCTGCGAGTGCTTGCGCCACAACGGCTCATTACGTGAGTTACTATGGAGATAGCGTGATGGGTTGGGAGCCAATCTGTGACAGCGACGGCGAATTGTGCTATTACCATGGGCTGGCTCTGATTTTTTCTTACCTAAATTCAGCTTTCTATTTGGTTGTGGTGATTTACTCGCATGAGGTAATGCGGCAACAGTTCCCAGACAACTGAAATACTGACCGCAAGGAGGTGCACGAAAGGAATTGAAGACACAACGACGGAAAAGAAAGTCTCCATGATAGAGAAATCTTGTGGCCAAACAAAGAACTTTTAGGCCTATCATGTTGAATTGAACTTCAGTTGGGTGTAATCACTATGTCTTTCTAGCTAGTTTTAATGCCTGAAAGTTCATATTTGTAGATGTGCAAGGAGGCAAAAAGACAGCCCATGTACTCTTTTGCCTAACAAAGATCATTATCTTTGACGCACATTTTTCAAACATCAGATCATTGTTTCTCAATTGTGATGAATGTCATGAGGAATTTCATTTTTTTTTTTGTTTTTGTTTTGTGTATAACCATCTTCTTATATAAGAAAGGTTTAAAGGGAACTCTTACGATGCACCAATCAATGTTAGAATAGGAGTGATACAGATTAATGATTGGATACAAGCTGCAGAATGTGAGACAGAAAGCGGATTGCTAGAAGATTACAGGCTCGCAGCTTTAGCTTTAGCTTCCACCATCTTAATATTTTGAATCATGAGCGTGCAGGAATTTCTTAGAAAAAGGGGTGGAGTTGGGCGGTGCGCGCATCAGCTCTTCCACTTCTAGCACCACCACCCCCACCAATACAAGCTACATAAACATCTCCTTGTCAACTAACTCCAAAGGTAGGAGGAGGACCAACCTTGGAGTAAAATGACATCAAAGTAGCTAGGTCCAGTACTACAAGGGGAATATGTTAATATGGCCGCCAAGGGAACTATAATCATGCGCTACCAATTGAAATTCTTGTACATTGTCCTCCTTTAACAGGCAAGGGTCTCAAAGTAATTACTCTCAATCATGTTGGAGTGCTTTTATTAATCAAGGGTGTGCAGCTGTGCTGCAGGTTGCATTTCTCATCTGATTTTGGGTTTTGTATTGTGAATTTGGGAAATTGATTGTCCTGGAAACAAGAATACAACAATTGATGAATGGTTTGGTACTGGCATCAGCTTGTCAGATGAAGTTTGCAAGAGTTTTTGCCTTTTGAGCATTATCCTAACCCCAAAACGGTGATGGTTAGAGCACTGCTTTACATTCGTTCATGAATGGTTTAAAAGAAGTAAAAATCAGAGTAATTCACCATATATTCCAATATTGAGACCATGTCATTTTGAAGTCTCAACTGAAGTTGTGCTTGCAACCAAATAACACATTTCAAAACAACAGGTGAACTTCATGATTCCTTAAGACGGCTCCAAGACACTCCACAAAATACAAAATATTAAATGAAGGTCATTCACGATCGATGCAATGGATTGAATCTATTTTTAAGCAATGCTATACAACTAGAAAATTTGTACAGAATTTATGACCGAAATGATATAGTTAGATTGAGAGTTTTTACTTTAAAACAAAAAATAACTTTTAATTGCATAAATATCATTGTCACATCCTTGTAATAGGATTTTATATACAAATTTTCTAAAATAATAGACAAAATATTCCATTATTTTGGATTGGGGGTGGGGGGTGGTGGTGGTGGTTTGGTTTGGGAGGCTGGTCCCATAGACAAAATACCCATCTCACATTCAGTGCCTTCTTGTATGCTTTTCGTACAGTTGAAAGCCTCTACTAAAACTTTTCTGCTTTCTTTTCATCTTTCCTGGTCATGGAAGGTTGTGCTCTCCCACAAACCTAGTTAGACTTCTCTTTTGTTCCACAAGCCTATTTAGACATAGCACGATCAAATAATATACTGTACCCATCTCTCCTAGGTTGAGCTTTCTTTTTGTTCCTTTCGAAGAAAGCGTGGCTCAAGATATATATATATATACATCTCTTTATTTCTCACATGCGCCCAGAAAGTTTTTGTGTTTTGGGGGATGGGGGTGGCTGATGGATGAGGTAATAATCTTAATATTTAATCTGAAAAGAAAAAAAGTAGCAATATACTAATATCTCTAGGAAATTTTGGAAGACAGGATTAAGTGGATGTCTGATGTGGTTTCTCTGCGCCTTCAATACTTAAACAACAATAAAGTTTCTGAGGAATCAGTTGAAACTTCAAACTTCATTGTGCAGCAGCTGATAGGGTTCTCTGCACTTTTTGGTAGACACTAGACAGCTTTATTCACGCAAGGTTATAGAATCTTAAGCCATCATGCCATTTCCTTCCTTTTTTGTATTATTTAACTCTCTCTCTCTCTCTCTCTCTCTCTCTCTCTCTCTCTCAAGAAAGCTTTAAAAAGTCAGAGAACTTTTATTCTTTCAAATTGAAAATCAACAAGAGTTACATTGCACTACTAGAAACAAAACTATATCATCTCCTCCCCACAGTAAAAAGATAGCAGAAGGGAAGCATATAAACACAAAAACAAAAAGAAAACAAAAGAAGAAAATCACTACAGTTCCAAGTACTAAATTATATTTGCTAACAAATATTTTCATGTGATCTTGCCATCCTCTTGACTGTACCACCACCCCTTCTTAAGCAATAGTCCATGCTTGATGGAACAAGGGGAGCTTGTGATTTCCCATAGGAGTTCCAACACAAAGCTTGTAGAGATTCTCGATTTCCCGGAGAGGGCTTTAGCTGAATATCAATCAGATCAACATCCAAACAAGGAATATCGTTGCTACAAGCAAGATGAATGGGTTGCACCGAATAAGTCCCGGTTATCTGATCATATTTAACACCAGATATTGCAACTGCGCCTGTTTGGTTCTTGCAGATATTCTTGTCGCAGTAGTACTGATCAATCATTATCGGAACCTGAACATCTTCTACCTGGATATTGAAAAATGACACGTTCTTGACAGATCCAATGCCTCCCTGCGTAGCACAGTATCAAGAAAGATAAAGAAAAATTGCAAAATCAGGGTTGAACAGATGAAATAAATTTGGTTACCTGCCATGTTTTGATCCTTACTCCAGATTGAGTGTTTTGCATAAAGATGTTTTCGACAATGATATTGGAGACGCATGCAACAGTTTTATATTTCCCCAGTCCCCCTAAACTGAATTATAAGAGAAAAGTAATTTGTAAATGTCAGCTTATCACCACCAGATAAAAATGGTAATGTCAGTTTATCACCACCAAATAAAAATGGTAGCTATACAAATAAAAAATTCATACAAAATATCTATACAAAATGATGTGTTTTAATAAGAGCATTTCACTTCAAAACAAAATACTCACCATAATTGTTTTTAATTACAAAATTGTCACTACAACACATTTTGTATATAACTTTTTTATAAATTTTTTTGTAAGAATAGGTTTCTCATATATATATATGAATAATGCTAGAGCCACCGGTTATTTTTACCGGATTTTCATCACAGATAGACACAAGGTGATGAGATCTACATTATTTTATACATATGAGATTACTTACCCATATCTATCCATAATGAAAATCAAGAGTGACTATAACATTTATATATATATATATATATTTGATGAGGAACGACCCCAAAACAAGGCCACATCCACTCCTGCAAGACTAAACTCTGGATACCAGTAGTCACCTACAAACCACCGGTGAGTCCTGAAAACAGCAGCGAGAGTCAAACTCAAGACGTGTGATTTTGCAGTTCGTCCTAATGTTCACTCGATACTATTGGGCTACCCGTGCGGGTGAAATGGTAGACTATTGGATACTAATGATAAAATTATGTCTCTTATATTTCTCTTTTGTCTGTTTTGAAAACATAGAATTACCTTATGCCATGTCCAGGGCCACAATTTATGTGATGAACATGAACATTAGAGCAACCGGTCTGAATGGACACACAATCATCTCCTGTTAGAACAGAGAACCCAATGTCAGAAGCAAGTTTACTGACCGTTTACAGTTTCTGAGGTGGATCCAGAACAGTTAAAGGAGTGAGTATTTGACATGTGTAAAGTGCACGTGCGAGCAACTACACTTTGTTGGCCAAGGATCCAAAATTTTTGGTCTAGGGTGAGATTAACAAAAAAAAAAAACCCTTCATTCTTACCACATCCGATATTGGAATGCTGGATTTCGACATCTTGTGTGTTTTGGAGGTGAATGCCGTCGGTGTTTGGGCTGTTTTCCGGTGCAGAGATAGTAATGTTGTCGATCTTCACTCCACCGGAGTTATCGAATTTTAGGTGGCACTGAGGACTATTTATGATTCTAATGTCACGAACCGTGACATTATAGCTGGCGTAGAATCTCAAAGCCTATAATTAGGAGAGAAGAATTCATACAAAACGAAAAAGCTATACAAAATGAGAAATGGGTATGTGTAGAACTCTTACGGTTGGTTTCACATCTGGAATGTGTTTGGATCTCTTCTGCAAATGAAATAGAATGTGAAAGTGTTCAGTTGTTATGTTAAATTAAGTTTATGTTAGGCAATCTGGGATTTTGCTGCTACTAACCTGAATGTTAACAGTCTGAGAAGAAATCCACCAATTAGAGCCCTGACCATCAGCAGTACCAGAACCTTGGATGGTGAAGTTCTGGACCCATTTGAAGTTTAACCACTGAAACAAACTGGATTTTGGCCATGAACCTACTTTTGGAAGAGCTAAGAGAGTCCCATCTATCTGTTTATATTTCACTGCGTTAGTGTTTGTATACATGCTAAGATTTGTTTGTAAGCATTGGATAAAGAGAAAGAAGAAGAAGAAGAAGAAGAAGGGTAGGAACAAACCTGAAGAACAAGGTTTGGCATGCATGGGCCTTGTAGTGTTATGGGACTGATCAGAAACTTGAATTCTGATGGAATTTCTACAGTAGCCCCTGGTGTCTTGCAGGCAGCTTTCCATGCTGCTAGAAGTGCCTGTATGGATAACATGCTGACAGATTAGAAAATAAAGCACCATTCTCTCTCTCTCTCTCTCTCTCTCTCTCTCTCTCTCTGTGGGAATGTGTTGCCTTTTGTTTTACCTTCGAATCATCGGAAACTCCATCACCTTTAGCTCCAAAGGACAAAACATCAAGAATGCTTGACTGGCCTGGATAAGCACCCCAATGAGGAAGAGGAGTTTGAGCAGGGCCCGGGAATTTTGCACGGTCAGGGCCATGGTCATTCCTCTGCTTCCGATGCTTCTGAGCTCTGCTTTTCTTCTCGTGGTTCTTTCTGGCCTCAACAGAAATTCTTGAAAATGTGACCAAGAAAATAACTAGGAGAAACAGAAGAGATGAGTTTCTTGTTGTCTTCATCTCTCCCTAAAATTTTATTTTCCTTTCTCGGAAAATCTTTATGGAGCAGAGACTATGCCTGCTCTTGTCAGGTAGCACTCTGTTTTAAACAGGGCAGTGAGGTAGTTACAGACAGTTTATACAGGTTAACATCATGAAAATAGCCTTCAATCCCTCCTAAATTACAAGAAACCCTCTTGGAATGGTCATTGAAGT
This sequence comes from Euryodendron excelsum, assembly GCA_033060915.1. NCBI lineage: Eukaryota > Viridiplantae > Streptophyta > Magnoliopsida > Ericales > Pentaphylacaceae > Euryodendron > Euryodendron excelsum. The sequence continues at coordinate 2,851,272 of CM065388.1, forward strand.
TTCCAATATGGCCCAGCTGTGATTCCTTTGGATTTAGTTAGGACAGCAAACCAACGGCCAATGTTAATGCTAACATTGAAAAAGAACTTGGGATTAACGGCAGAAAAAATAAGGGTAAGTTACACAAACCTCCCTTAAACATTTGAAAAAATACAGGGGCTTACCTCAATCATTTTAAACTTACACTAACCCCCTTGCTTTTGAAATGTCATTAACAGATTTCTCCTTCTGTCTAATGCTAGCAAATAGACATTAATAGAATTTATAAAAAGACAATTTTGACCTTAGCTTAAAATGACAAAAATTGTCGAATTTTAACTTAAACTCTAACTCAACAACTTTTTTGTCCCCTCCACAAATTCAATTCTTTCTTATTTTTCATTTAATTCGTCTCTATCATCCCTCTTGCCCAAATTCAACTTTCTCTCACCACATGTCTTTCTCTTCTCACCTCTTTTTGTTTAGTTTCGTAGCTTTCAAGGGGAATCTAATGGTGTGGGAAGCACTGCGATTTGGGTGTGCGAGGGTGGAGTGGTGGCAACCAAGGATGAGGAAGGGTTGTAGGGCAGTGGAGGGTGGATGAGGGCATGACGGCGAAAAATGGAGGAAGGAGGGGGTGTTGTGGCCAAGTGTGGGAGAGGAGGCTAGGGTGCAACGATGGAGGGTGGGGGATAGGGATGACAATTTGCCCTCCCCATCGGGTCCCCGCCCCGCCTCACCCCTAATGGGATGGGTTTGGGGAGAATTAATCGGAGTATGGGCGGGTTATGGGGTTAGGAGGGTAATTCGACTCAGATTCGGGGCGGGGGCGAGTTTAGACTGACAGCACTCGAACCCGGCCAGATTACCCGATTATTATTATTTTTTTATTTTTTTTACTAAGCAAAAAAAATTTTCAAAAAAATATTTTATATATACTAAGTATTTAGGTAGTGAAATTTTAACAATAAAATTTTGGATGAATGTAGAATGTATACTTATGTATATGCCTAATCAATGTATGGTATTGTGGTTAGTGAGATTTAATTTTTTTTATTTTTTAGCTATATAATGTTTAAATGGGGCGGGGGTAGGTTGGGGTTTTTCTAAACAGGGCGGGGATGGGGTTTTGAATCCCAACCCATCACGGGTTTAGGATGAGTATGGGGGAGAGTTTTTCTAAATGGGGCGGGTTAGGGTTGGGATAAACCTGCCCCATTGCCATCCCTAGTGGGGGAAGGCTAGCATGTGATGTTGGAGGGCGGGAGATGGCAAGGGTTTGACAGAGAAGGGCGGGGGACAACAAGGTTTCTGCTGGAATCTCTTTATGTCTCTCTCTCTCTCTGTTCTTTCACTTTATTTCTTTCTCTCTATATATGAGCACCCGCGCGCGCGCGCGCGCACACACACACATGCACGCACACACACACACACACATATATATATATCTAAAACTCTCCCCATTACCATGAGTTTGTAGTAGTAAAATGGGAATAGGGTGAGTGGTTTCTCTCTCTTTCGTCCAAATCTATCTCTATTTACATACACACACACATAAAACCCTTAGCCATTACCATTGTCTGCAAGCCATTAACAAACTCCTGAATTGTTGAACTAAAATTGGGTTTGCTTTGCATATGAACAACATAATGAAAGAGGACGAAAGAGAGAGGAAAGAGAAATCAATATACAATATAAGGCTAAAACACTAATTGCGTATGTATTATCTAGGATTGTTTTGATACCTCACATGCTAAAAAGGGTATAAAAGACATTTTACTAAATTATTTTGCTTATGTCACCCCTTTTCGTCCTAAATACAGACGATAGTTAGACAAAATGGGGAATCTGTTATTGACATTTCAAAATAAAGAGGGTCAATGTAGATTTGAAATGATTGAGGTATATCCCTGTATTTTTGCAAATTTTCAAGGGAGGTTTGTGCAATTTAGCCAAAAAATAATTGTACCCATAAGGTTGAGCACCTGCCTTTCACTGTTTTATCAATATGATAAGGGTAATGTTATACAAAATGATATAGTACGTAATCACCATACATTCACAAAAAGGTTTTTTCGTATGATTAGTATTTTTCTCTACCTAGTCACCAGTTTAACCTTAATTGTGAATGGTGAGGCCAGGGTCCATTGAGTGATCAAAAGGTGTAAAGGTAAATGCTGGGTAAGGTATTTTTATGCTAATCCGCCATGGGTTGCATCAAATTAGTCCCCCTACAATAGTGGTTGGCTCTGGCAGTGTATGTTGTTTACGTAGGCTCACCGTTAGAAAATATAATGATATACAATAAAAAAATTTATACAGAATTATATAGAGAATGATGTGATTGAATGAAAGTATTTTATTTTACAGCAAAACTCCTATTATGATGACTTTTAATTATAAAATGATATTGTCATATCACTTTATAAAACTTCTTGTACAAACTTTTTGGAAGAATATCATTTTTCCATTAGAAATTGCATGCCCATTAGGAAAATCCATTAGTTAGGTTAGAGGAAGCCCGACAAAAGAAAAGTTTGTCTTAAATTTTATATCTGGATATTCTTGTTAAGACGCTAATTAGGTACCAAATAGAAATTACCCACACATTGCTCACTAGCCTATTAAAAAGCCCCATCTTAAACTTGAAAAGTGCCTTCTTTTTTCATAAACTATACAACAATGATAGAGTAAAGAAGTGTCCAACTCCACAATGTTGTTATGCACTTACAAGAATTTCCCCTAAGTTAGAGGATAGGTGGTCCTAGTTTTTTATAGTTCCAAACAAATAAGAATTGGCCAATTAATAAGCAGTCATCCCATGTCACCCGTTATCATAATTGTCTTCATGTTGAATGTGATTTTACTGAAGTAACCCTGCAGTCATTACTAGCTTGAAGGCAGGGGATCTCCTACTGTACTCCAGTCTTTAGATTGAGTGATGAAGGGACCATAATTCCATATAGGGCAATTGTGGAAGTTAAGGCAGTGGCTTTAGTTGCAAACTGGGGACCCATTGCTTGTCCTTCTTGAAGGTTGGCGCAAGATAAGCTGGTTCGCATATATAATGAGATGTGAAGTGAGAGAGATAGCTTTGTTTTGGTAAACTCTTCTAAGTGGGATGTGTATGGACAGAAAGAATTAAGTGTTGAACTATTACAATTCTGTCTTCTTCTTGCACGCCGTGGGCCAAATGTAGGACCGGTCGGTGCCACTTATATCTTCTCTCATGTATGTCTCTCTCTCAAGTTTAGAAACAACATTATTGATGATGTTGTCAGTAGCAGCAGAGTCAGAAAATTTATTCAAAGAAAGTAATTCTTAATAACAATTCAAATTTCTATTTAATATTAGCCATGAGGCATTTAACTTTCACACACACACACACACATATATATATGTTTAATATACACAAAATGCTATTTTTTCAAAAACTTTGTACAGTAAACAATGATATTTTTATAATTAAAAATCATAATTATGAGTCTTTGTTTTAGAATAAAAGACTTAGATTTAGCTACATCACTTTTTAAAAGAATTTTGTACAAATTTTATGTATGTATAACATTGCTTATAATGCATATAAGCTTATATATAACATATAAAGGGGTTTAAAGAAAAATAACTATTTAAGGGGGGGTATTTATATATTTTTAGGTGAAGAAATTAAGAAATATATTTAAATTGTCTGTGAAAATATAATTTTTAACTACTTAAATTAGCGTTTATAAATTTTTAAATGAGGTAAATTGACAAATATTATTAAAACCATGAATAAAGTATAATTCATGAAAGTTGAGGGGAGTGCCCCTATGGTCCTTTAGTGGCTCCGCCACTAAATGCAGTATGTTGGTATGGTCTTGTACGAGACTTGCACGCAAGAGAGCAAAGAAAAACTCCTCACACCAGTGTGGGTACTCGACGAGACCTGCACGCAAGAGAGCAAAGAAAATTCCTCGCACCAGTGTGATACCCACCTAAAGAGGTTCGATGACTAAGTTACAAAGGTGGGATCCATAATGTATAATCGAGGAGATTGGTTGATTCGAGTCATACCTTATCCCTTGATTTGGCCTGTCTTAAGTAGCCCGTACCAAGGATAATCATAGGGTTAGATATCCGGTTATATTGCCCTCGAAGCAATTACGTAGGGCCTGTTTAGTATAATTTTTTTTATTTTTTTTTGTTTTACTTTTTTAACTTATAAACAAAAAAATAATTTTTTTTGCTTTTTTGTTTTTATAAGCTAAAAATAAGCAAAAAATTTAAAAAAATTGATTTTTTTACTTATAAGTTAAAATAAAAAACTAAGTAAAAAAATCTTACCAAACGGATCCTTAGTCTTTAATGACCCTTGGTCTAATTATTGGTGTGCTTGACATGCCTCAAATGTCAGTGTTCAATTCTCACTCATCAATCACCAACCCTCTCAAAGTAGGCTGGAGGTGTTGAAATGTGAAAAATTGGCAACCGGGTCGAGTTCTCACCCATGAAATGTAGAAAATACTGGAACCCGGTTACAAATTTTCCACTAAACTTCCCCCATTTCCATTGAAACACATGCTTTTTCTAACTAAATGCAGTTCTGATCCTTTGTGTAATAATGGGTTATTTCATCTCTATGGTAGTCTTATTTAATGCCTATGTTTCCTTTTTGTGACCCAAAAAAATTATATCAAACGGGCCATAATCTAATAAAGGACAGCTTTGTGCATGTTCTGGACCAAATGCCCATCTATGTTGGAAGATGTCATTAATTAATTGGGGCAAAGGTTTATGAGTTTAGTTTTCTTTTTTCCTTTTCTTTTTCTTTTTTAATGCTTCGGAATGAAGTTTAGTTGGACCTCCTGTTGATGGGATTTGGACAGTATCTGCACAAATCAAAACACAATCTGAATTCACATTGGGCCTTAAGAGTACCTGAGTTCCTAAAGAAGCCCTAGAGTCCACCTTAGTAACCTTAGTAACGGCCCAATTTGGTTCAGTTGTCTGACTATTTAGGCCTAATTTTAGCCTCTGCCATTTTGCTCCATTGCATAACAAAGCAACACTGATTGTGATTCTTGTCCCAAGTTGAAATAAGATTTTCTATCTATGGCTGGAAATTTCCAAGGATAATAAATTCTAATAATTTCTATCCTTCCAAACAATTTATAAAAAAAATTCTACTAGAATAATGTGATTATGACATCTTTCTGATTAAAAATTATCAAAATAAGTGTCTTGTTTTAAATTAAGGGTTTTTATTCAACTACATTATTCTGTATGATTTTTTTTGTTGTAAACTATTACTCTAAAATTGAAAATTTTTATTCTTACAAATATCTGTACAGAAACTTTTACCAGAATAAAGTAGTAATAGTTTTATAAATAAAAACACTATTGTGAATGTCTTATTGTGAAATGAAGACTCTTATTCAACTATATCATTTTATATTAAAATTGTGTATGAATGTTTGTTCGTAGTGCTATAAATGTATGGGTAATGCAATACAAATAGAAAATTTATACAAAATAATGTGTGTAAATGAAAGTCTTTCATTTTAACACAAAACAGTCACTATAATGACTTCTAATAACAAAATGAGTTTAGTTTTAACACACTGACAGTGTAAAATATTTTACACAAGTAAAGCATCAGAGTGCAATACATATTTTTTGAAATTTAGGTACAGTATAGAGAAGTAAGACTAATGGACACGTGTTATATTATGGTGCCCATTTGTGTAAAAAAATTTTATACCGTCAATGCATCAAAATTAAACACTAAGAAAATCATCAAAATTAAACTCTAACAAAATTGTCACTTATTCATCATTTGATTGAATTTTCTGCCAATTTTTTTTAAAAGAATAGCACTACCGTTCTATTCAATGTATAGCATCTATACTATTATAAAGCAAACTCTTGTGTTTAGTGAAGTTGGTGAAGCTCTAAATTCAAAAAAGTGTCACTTTTAGGTATAGACCAAGAAATCCTTAAAAAACACATAAATTACTAATATTATGCATATTTTTATCTAACTCAAAGGATAAAATAATAAAATACTAATTTAAATTTTATAACCATCCACCAATTATTTTTTATTTTTTATCTCTCACTGGCTCACCCACAAAGTGGGTAGCCCTTCTAATTTTCCATATAGGAACAAATAGGTCATCGAACCGCGTTTTTCACGTATATTTTCCTTCTCTAGTACTGGAAGAGTTTTCCCAGAAGGTCACTTTCTAAAGTCTTCGTTTTCAAATTGGTGCAGCGAAATTGTCTTCTTCTCCCTTTTTGACTTCCGTATCACTTGCGCGCATCTCTCTCTCTCTCTCTCTCTCTCTCTCTCTCCATCTACATATCAACGTTTAACAATAGCAGAAGTGGAAGGTATATCTCACTGGAACTCGAATATAGGCACTCCAATGAGAGCAAAGGTACAATTTCAGTCTTCAGATCTCCAACATTACCAAAACTCTTTGTTTTTCTTTTTTATTTATTTATAAATTTTCTTACTGTCGAAGTTCTGGTTTCAGATCATCTATTAGAATTAGTAGATTTTTCTTTTATGCTTTGTCATTGCCTCTCTTGGTTCGAATTTTGTTGTACTGGTTCTTCTTTCGAAGTCTGATTTGAAGCATGATAGAAATAACACCCATGTTAACATCTGGTAGAATCATAAACTCTATACTTAGTTTTGATTGAAACTCTAGAAATTCTCTCTGTTTCCATTGATCACAGTGTTGTTTCTTTCTTGTCTTTTCCCATTTTCATTGCTGTAATGGGTTCGTTTTGTTGGAGTAAATATAATCTGGTGAAAGACTAAAACCTTGTTCTAGTTTTAGTTATAGTTATTTGAATGAGCAATATCTCTATGTGATTTAGCTGTCGTAGGTTGCCTTGCTAACGTGACTTGTCTTCATTACTATCCTAGCATAATTCCGTTTGGTTCGTGTTTTGTTTTATGTGTTTGTGTTTTTATTTTCAAATTTTTGGAAACAAAAACAAAATTATATTTGGCTCATATTCTTCCAATTATTACGAAAACAAGAGCAACCAGGCGGATAAATAAATAACAAGTTAATGCCTATTCCTACTTCAAACTCTCTTGGAAGTTTTCTATAATCAAAAAGCAAAAAACGTGAAATAAATAACAAGTTAATGCCTATTCCTACTTCAAACTCTCTTGGAAGTTTTCTATAATCAAAAAGCAAAAAACGTGAAACACAACCAAACGACCCTATGAAAGGAACTCTTTTGATATAGATGATAACATACATATAATGTGGTTTACAAAGAGATAAAAATATGATTAGAGAAAATAAAAAAGACCAATAGAAAAAAAAAATGAAGGATAAAAAGAAGCTTTGTGGTGTGGAAATGAGTTTTTAAATCAAGTATAGAGCTAGCCCCACTAGAAAGCATGCCGTAACAGGCGGGACCTAGCATAACCAACTTTGTGTCATTCATTGCCAATATCAATATGTCTCCTGCTCCTTTTTTTTTTTTTTTATCTTTTTCTTTTCTTATTTTGTTGGCCTTTTCATCTCCTTTTTGTGGGTTTTTTTACCCCTGGGACTGGTCCTTTTGTGGGTTCTTGCTTGCTGAACAAATGGTCATCTTGGCTGGTTGGGTCTCTTTCCAAACTTTGCTCTAATTTCATCGTCTCAGCATTTGTTGCGCTGGCTGCATAGGTTGGTCCCATTAGCTTTTGGAATCTAATGGAGGGTCGGTCGCGGCGTAAAGGAGACGTCCATTTTATAGTTCAGCACCGACTGTTTTATTTTTTGGAATACGATTAGCACATGATCATTAATTCTCAGTAGGACCCAAAATAGTAACTGGGCTGCTGATTTGCGAATGAATCAATTTTGTGCCGGTCCATATCAGAGAAAATCTGGTGTGAGTTTCTTTGTCAGCCGTCGGATGTTGATCAACCGACAGGCATTGTGGGGCCATCACCTGAAGAAGCTGATTAGATTTTCAGATTTCATTCTAGACCTGCATTCTTCTGACTCAAAAGTGCAAGGGTATGAACGATCCATCTGTTCAAACACGCTGCCAATGGATTTCTATTCAGGCTTGTCAAATACCGGTTTTGGGTTTTCCATTAATGGCTGTCTTCATCTTGAATTATCGCAGCAATTGGTCAGTACAAATGACAAAAAAATAAAAATTAAAGAAATCAAAGCAATCCAAGCACACAAAAGGAAAGTGACATCAGTATTTAGCGTGGTTCGGCAAGATTGTCTACGTCCACGAGGCATGCTCCGGTCTCTTTCTTTACTACTAAGGAAAAATTGAGAATAATGGTACAAGCATACACTTAAGTTTTAATGACCAAAACCCAAGTCTTTCAACTCTTGTACACCCGTCTCAACTCGCCCTCTCAAACCCAGTAAAGAAAATCTCACTTTCTCTTCTCTGGCTTATCTGAAAATGTGAGATCTGTTAGTTATTTATAGGAGAAATGAGTATTGTAGCTACAGCGACTGGTTGACTATTGTAGCTTTGACGGTTGTTGACTACTGTAACTTTGACGGCTGGTTGACTACTATAGTTTTGACGGTTGTTGACTACTGTAGCTTTGATGGTGGTTGACTACTGTAGCTTTGACGGCTGTTAAATTTGCAGCCACTCTCAACAATTCTCCACCTTGGCAAAAAATTCACATGCCTCCATCCGAAACTTCAGGTCCGCATCTAAATGTAGATGCTCATCCCCACACCCTGGGATATTCTTCCAATCTTTAACAGTGTGAAAGATTGATCAAGTCTAAACAGTGCTTAAACTTTTGTGTAGTCACCAACTTTGTTAACATATCCGTTGCATTATTGTCAGTATGAATCTTTTTTAAATTTATCTTGCCTTCTTCTGCCCATCCTCTGATTGCGTGATACCTCATGTCGATGTGTTTTGTTCTGGTATGATAAACTTGATTCTTTGCCAAATAAATGGCACTTTGACTGTCGCAATACAGCTCCAAGCTTTCTTGCTTCAACCCCAATTCCTTGACCAAACTTGTCAACCACAAAGCCTCCTTAGCAGCTTCCACTGTTGCCATATATTCCGCTTCAGTTGTGGATAAAGCGGGAGTCGATTGAAGCATAGCTTTCCAACTGATAGGCCCACCTGCAAAAGTAAAGATATAACTTGTAGTAGACGTCCGCTTGTTCAAATCTCCTGCATAATCTGCATCTACATATCCCACAACCTGTCCTGTTTCATCTTGTTTCTGATACAAGATACCGAAATCCACCGTACCACACAAATACCTGAATATCCATTTAACTGCATTCCAGTGCTCCTTTCCCGGATTATCCATGTACTTACTTACAATACTGACTGCATGTGAGATATCTGGCCGACTACAAACTATGGCATACATTAAACTTCCCACTGCACTAACGTACGGCACTCGGGACATCTCCTCCACCTCAATATCTGTAGAAGGACATGATCTAGCAGATAATTTAAAGTGGTTAGCTAGAGAAGTACTGACCGGTTTTGAATTTGTCATATTAAATCTCTCTAGCACCTTCTCCACATATTTCTTCTGTGACACCCATAGTTTGCCTTTTTCTCTGTCTCTCTGAATTTCCATTCCAAGGATCTTTTTAGCAGCTCCAAGATTCTTCATGTCAAATTCTTCTTTTAATCTGGACTTCAACAAATCTAGCTCATGCATGTTATTTGAAGCAATTAACATGTCATCAACATAAAGCATCAGAATAATAAAAGAACCATCGCCAAGTATCTTAAAATAAACGCAGCTATCATAACTGCTCCTCATGTAGCCAATATGAACCATATAGGAATCAAACTTTTTGTACCACTGTCTAGGAGACTGTTTTAACCCGTAAAGAGATCTTTTGAGATTACATACCAGATGCTCTTTACCTTGTTCCTTGAATCCTTCTGGTTGTTCCATAAATATTTCCTCTCTAACTCCCCATGAAGGAATGTTGTTTTGACATCAAGCTGCTGCAACTCAAGATCAAACATTGCTACCATGGCTAACATGACACGAATAGAAGAATGCTTTACAACAGGAGAAAAAATTTCGTTATAGTCAATTCCCTCAACTTGCCTGTACCCTTTAGCTACAAGCCGAGCCTTGAATTTTTCTCCTTCGTTCTCCGATGTAGGTTACTTTTTCCGATATACCCACTTGCAACCAATCACCTTTCGCCCCTTGGGTTTTTCAACAAGCTCCCAAGTATTGTTCTTGCGTAAAGACTCCATCTCATCCATCATTGCAATCATCCACTTTTCACTTTCTTTGTTGTTGACCGCTTCCTGAAAAGAAGATGGATCTTCATACCAACAGTTGATGCGAAAGAAACCATGTCTTCAAAGCCATACCTGGCTGGTGCCTTATGGGTCATTTTCTCTCTTCCAGCAGCAATAGTAATGTGTTCTTGCTGCCTTTCATCATCAGATGTTTCTTCCAGAGAAGATGTTGGTGCATCATCATCTCTACTAGGCCGTTGTGTTTCATCTGACTCCATTTGGACTGATAATTTCTCTCCATGAACTTCCACCTCCTCATTGGCTTTAGCCCTATTTAAATTTAGCATGTGTGTTTCATTGAAGACGACATCTCCGCTGATCATAACCTTCCGTGCAACTGGATCCCAAAGTTTGTACCCTTTTACGTCTTTTACATAACCAACAAATATGCATTGTTTCAACTTTGGGTCTAACTTTGACCGCTGCTGTTCCTGCACATGAACATAAGCTGGACAACCAAATATTCTCAAATTAGAATAATCAATTGGTTTACCTGTCCAAACCTCTTCAGGGACTTTGGTATTAATAACCGAAGATGATGACCTGTTAACAATATAGCATGTCATGTTAACAGCCTTAGCCCAAAATGATTTTGGCAAGCCTGCATGTATTCTCATGCACCTTGCTCTTTCTAACAGGGTCCTGTTCATTCTTTATGCTATACCATTTTGTTATGGCCTCCCTGGTGTAGTATAATGACGAGTGATCCCTTTCGTCTTGCAAAATTTTCTGAACTTATGGTGGTTATACTCATCCCGTTGTTCGTTCGTAAGTACTTAACTTGCTTTCCAGTCTGCTTTTCAACTTCTACTCTCCACTGCTTGAATATTTCAAATACTTCACTTTGTGCTTCATGAAGTAGATACTTTCCTGGAGAAGTCATCAATAAATGTGACAAAATAAAGTGCTCCACCTTTGGATGGAGTTGTCATGAGTCCCCACACGTCAGAATGTATATACTCTAACACATCCTTACTTGTATGACGACCTGCTTTAAAGCTAACCATGCACTGTTTACCATACAAGCACTACTTGCAAAAATTAAGTTTACAAGATTTTACCCCATCAAGCAGATTGCGTTTGTGAAGTTCCTGCAGTCCTTTCTCACTCATATAGCCAAGGCGTAAATGCCATAAAGTAGTGTCATCAGTACCCGGATCCAAAGGAGTTGTCACAACTGCTCCACCTGTAACTGTACTCCCTAACAATGTATACAAGTTTCCTTGTCTCTTCCCCTTCATGACAACCATGGCTCCTTTAACAACTTTTAGGATCCCACCTGTTGCTGTGAAGGTAAAACCATTAGAATCAAGTGTACCCAAAGAAATTAAATTCTTTTTTAGGTCAGGGACATGTCGCACATCAGCTAGAGTTCTCACCATACCATCAAACATTTTAATTTTAATGGTTCCAATTCCAACAGTCTTGCAAGCTGTATCATTACTCATTAGAACTGTTCCTTCAATATAGGGTCTATAAGTATCAAACCATTCCTTATAAGGACACATGTGATAAGAACATCCAGAATCCAAAATCCATTTATTAGCAAGATAGTTCGTACCTGTGGTGACTAATAATAAATCACCATTACCGTCTGCATTACCTTGCACAAAGCCCGCTTGATCTGAATTTGGAGATTTTCCTTTTCCCTCCGGATCTCGCTTTCTTTGCTTGCAGTCCCTCTTCAAGTGTCCTTCCTTCTGACAATAGTAACACTTGAATTTTCTGCTACTCGTTCCACTTGATTGTGAATGTGACCTTCCCCTATTTCCAGAGCCTTTATTGTTGCTCCTTCCGCGTTGCTGGCTTGATTCTCCTTTAGCCACCAACCCTTTTGCTTGGGAACTGTTGCCTGGCTTTCTGAGTGTCTCCGTCTCCAAGAGAGCCATTGTCACCTCATCTGTACTGAGAGTATCTTTCCCAACCAAAAGTGTAGTCACAAGTGTATCAAAAGAATTTGGAAGAGAAGCCAAGAGAAGAATAGCTTTATCCTCCTCTTCAGTTCTTACCTCAACACTTAAAAGTTCATTAATAAACTTATTGAAAACATTGAGATGATCCATAATATTTGTTCCTTCTTCCATCCGCAATTGATATAATTGCTTTTTAAGAAATAATTTATTTGAGAATGATTTTGACATATAGAGGTTTTCTAATTTTTTTCCATAACAGTGGAGCAGATACTTCATTCAAAAAATTATATTTTACCTCTGGTGCAAGACATAAACGAATTGAACTCACAGCCTTCATTTCAAGTTCCTCCCAGACATCATCTTTCATGTCTGTTGGTTTATTTGCTTTGCCCGAAAGTGCTTTGATCAGCCCTTGTTGCACCAAGATGTCTCTAACTGTGTTTTGCCACAGGCTAAAGTTATTCTTTCCATCAAAGGGCTCCACCTCGAATTTTCCCACCGAGATTCCTTTTCCTGCCATCGTACGAGTTCCAGTGAATAAGAACTATGTACACTTGTTCTTAATGCCCCACCTCCCTAGCAGAACTTGGAAGCTCTGATACCACTTGTTGGGAATTCTCGCAACAATTGGTCAGTATAAATGACAAAAAAATAAGAATAAAAGAAATCAAAGCAATCCAAGCACACAAAAGGAAAATGACACCAGTATTTAGCGTGGTTCGGCAAGATTGCCTACGTCCACGGGGCGTGCTCTGGTCTTCTTCTTTACTACTAAGGAAAAATTGATAACAATGGTACAAGCATACACTCAAGTTTTAATGACCTAAACCCAAGCCTTTCAATCCTTGTACACCCGTCTCAATTCACCCTCTCAAACCCAGTAAAGAAAATCTCACTTTCTCTTCTCTGACTTATCTGAAAATGTGAGATCTGTTGGCTATTTATAAGAGAAATAAGTACTGTAGCTACGGCGACTGGTTGACTACTGTAGCTACGACGACTGGTTGACTACTGTAGCTTTGACGGTTGTTGACTACTGTAGCTTTGACGGCTGGTTGACTACTGTAGCTTTGACGACTGGTTGACTACTGTAGTTTTGACGGTTGTTGACTACTGTAGCTTTGACGGCTGGTTGACTACTGTAGCTTTGAGAATGGTTGACTACTATAATTTTGACGGCTGTTGAATTTGCAGCCACTCTCAACAGTTTCTCTAGCCTGTAAGAATGGAGAAAAGGGTCAATAATGATTACAATCAGTGAGGAGAGCTGATACAAATTTTGTTAGTCGCAAAGCATTACTAAGATTCAATATGAATTGCGTTTCATTTAATGTGACTGCATTTCTTGTTTTTTCCCAACCCCACTTTTCTTCTTTTTCTTGTATTTACATTGCTTCAATTTCAGCCTGAGATTCAAAATCAGAGATCATCACAGAAATGAAGAAAGCAATCCTATCAGATCCAACACTATCTCTTCTCGTCATTCTTACCATGACTCTTCTATTGCCGGATGCAACAGTGGGAGAGCCGAGAGCCCGTCCAGTTCAAATTATGTGCGGGAACCAACCCGAGCACAACACAACCATCTACGTCCCAAACTTCGTTGCAACAATGGAAAACATAAGCAATCAGATGAGAACTACTGGTTTCGGAGTAGCCGTTACAGGTTCAGGACTTGACACCAACCATGGCTTAGCCCAATGCTACGGGGATCTCTCTTTACTAGACTGTGTTTTATGCTATGCCGAGGCCCGAACAGTTCTTCCCCAGTGTTTTCCTGCCAATGGGGGCCGGGTTTACCTCGACGGCTGCTTCATGCGAGCTGAGAATTACAGCTTCTTTCAGGAGTATACTGGGCCAGAAGACAGGGCCTTTTGTGGGAACACGACGCAAAAACACTCGACATTCCAAGACTCGGCTAGGCAGGCTGTGAAGCAAGCGGTGGCAGATGCGCCAAACAATAATGGCTATGCCCGGGCTCGGGTTGCTCTGTCAGGGACAGCAAATGAGTCGGCTTTTGTCCTGGCTGATTGCTGGAGAACACTGAGTTCAAGTTCTTGCAAAGCGTGTTTGGAGAATGCGTCTGAGTCGATATTGGGATGCCTGCCTTGGTCTGAGGGGCGGGCACTGAACACTGGATGCTTCATGAGGTATTCTGATTTCAATTTCCTGAATCCAGAGCTGGGAAATGGAAATTCAAGAGGTAAAGGATTTATTTTGGTAGTTTGGGAAATGGAAATTGAAGAGGGAAATGGAAATCAGATTGATATTGGTTTTTCATTGATGACTTATGCAGGGACCATCATAGTGATAATAGTTTCAGTTGTCAGTTCCATTGTAGTTTTGGTAGTTGGGGGTATTATTGGTGTTTATATCTGGAAACACAGAGTAATTCAGAATAAGAGAAGAGGTAAAAGCTTCTTGCATGTTACTTTCCCTTCCAAACATTGGCATATATGTAGATACATACACCATATCTTTATGTAGAATTTTGGTGAGGCTTCAAATTTCCTCATTTTATTCTCTATCATTCTCCCCTCTACAGGATCAAATGATGCAGAGAAATTGGTGAAGACCCTTCATGACACTAGCTTAAATTTCAAATACTCCGTGCTTGAGAAAGCAACGGGATTTTTTGATGAAGCAAACAAGCTCGGTCAAGGAGGATTTGGAACAGTTTACAAGGTACTTTATCAAAAACACCCCAATAAATCATGTTATGGTGATTTTTTTTTTTTTTTTTTGGTTCTTTTTCTGTGCTTTACAAATTAACCCCATTGCAGGGAGTTTTGCCCGATGGAAGAGAGATCGCTGTGAAGAGGCTTTTCTTTAACAACAGACACAGAGCAGCGGATTTCTACAACGAAATTAACATAATCAGCAGCGTGGAGCACAAAAATCTGGTCAGATTGTTGGGATGCAGTTGTTCAGGACCCGAAAGCCTTCTTGTCTACGAGTTCCTGCCAAACAAGAGTCTCGATGGCTTCATCTTTAGTAAGTACAAGAACTTTGCATCACAGCTTGAATTGTGACATCACATTGACTTTAATCAATATGTTTAACAAACTTGACAGATTCAGACAGAGGAAAAGCACTGAACTGGGAGAAGAGATACGAAGTAATTATTGGGACAGCGGAAGGTCTGGTCTACCTTCATGAAAACACCAAGAACCGGATCATTCACAGAGACATAAAAGCAAGTAACATCTTGCTGGACTCGAGGCTGCGCGCCAAAATTGCTGATTTCGGGTTGGCCAGATCTTTCGAAGAAGATAAGAGTCACATCAGTACCGTAATCGCAGGAACGCTGTGAGAAATGACAATCCCTTCTTTCTTTATTGTTTGAATATTACTAGAAATTAAGTTAATTGTTTTACTTAAAACAAAACCCAAATCAAGAACATGGCCCTTAAACTTTTTTGCTTATTCACAGGGGATATATGGCTCCAGAGTACCTAGCCCATGGACAATTAACAGAAAAGGCAGATGTATATAGTTTTGGTGTTCTTTTGTTAGAGATAGTCACAGGAAGGCAAAACAACAGGAGCAAAGCCGCAGAATACTCCGACAGCCTAATCACAATTGTAAGTTATTTATTTATTTATTTATAAATCAATCTGCTGAGTATCATGTTGAATGCAAGAAATAAATCTTTTTTCATTTTTTTGTTCTGTTTGTGTTATTTTGGATGATGAAACAGGCATGGAAGCATTTCCAACGGGGAATGGTGGAGGAACTTTTTGACCCAAACCTGATTTTGGATAGCTACTGCCATAGCAGAAACATTAAACATGAGGTTTTAAGAGTGGTACATATAGGACTTTTGTGCACCCAAGAGGTTCCATCGTTGCGACCGACGATGTCGAAGGCACTGCAGATGCTGGCAAAGAAGGATGAGCAGCTCCCTCAACCCACAAATCCACCTTTTATTGATGAGAAGACCATGGAACTTAACGACACGTGCGAGAACCCATGTTATCCCCTCATTGGTGACAATTCTGCTTCAGTTGCCAGTGTCTCCCATAGTTCATTCTACCCGAGGTGACTCCTAAGTGGGCTGAAATGGGAAGTTCCAGGGAACAAAGTCTCAGAAAAACCCTTTGATCCCTTCAATGGAAAGGTCCGAAATGTAGAAGTTACAGTCCTGACCTGTGCATTTGGCAGGCATATACTTGGTATGGATTCAATCTCCGGCTAGCTGTAATTGAATTTGAGCTGATAGACAGACCAAGACAGAGGAATGAAGTTCATAAAAGAATGATAACTAGTAGAGACATCTTGTTCAAGTATATCACAATCTAACACAATATGTAACACCCAAATATTGGGACTCATCAACAGAAAATTTTGCTCTAATTTTCATGAATCTTAGCTTGTCTGATTGGTGTGCATGATATCTTTTCCTTTCATTCTTTTTCAGAGTTAGAAACCTATAATCAACTCAATAGAGAAATAAATCTTACCTAGAGTTGTTTGAAATGACATTTAAATGTGGCCAGCATCTAGACCGGAAGCTCGGACGGCGTGGTCCTGGCAATCGGAGAAGACAGAGGTGAAGTGAAGCAGCCATTATAGATTCATCACCATCCTGTGTTTTTGCAACTGTTACTCGTCTACGCGGTCTTAGACCACAATGGGGGCCAGAGTCAGAAGCTGGGTAGCGGTGTTAAAAATTTTGGGGCTGGGCTCGGCCCAAAATTGAGCCCAGCCCAGTCATCCTTGAGCTTACTTGGGCAGGTCTAACGGTCCATTTGGGAAATTAGGAGATGAAAAGAACTACATATTAGGTAGGAGATTGCCCCAAAAGATGAAATAGACAAAAAAAAAAAAATGGAGATTAGATGGCCGTATGAGTAGGACTGTAAAACGAACCAAACTAATTGATCTCGGCTCCTGTTTGGCTCAATAAAAGTTTGAGTTCAACTCGTTATGTAAATAAATTAAGCTTGAACATATTTTAGAACTTGTTAATTTTTTAAGCTCGGCTCAATAAATTTATATACACTTAAAAAATTCAAACCACTCGAGCTTAACTCGTGATCGGCTTGATTAAAACTCGTTTAAGCTCGCTTGAAAGTTAATCAAACTAAACTTGAACACATTTTCAAGTTCGTTAAGTTTATCAAATCAAACTTGAACAATCTTTTATTGGGCTCATTTACAGGCCTAGGAGAGACTAAGAAAAGAAAACGAAAGAGAGGATGGTAGTATCCTTCCTTCTTGTTTGGATAATTTAAGAGAAAAAATAAGACAAAACAATGTTTTATCGTTCACTCTTATTTGAGAAAGGCAAAGGGGAGAAGAAAAGGATTTATTATGCAAGTAACAGAAGCAAAAAGAAATCACTTGTCACTAGAACTGGTATGAAAATCAAAAATTACCAACTCCCCTTCCCTTTCTCTCCAAATCTCTCCAATTTTGGAGAGATTATGAAAATAGATTATAGAGATTCTGGTTCCTGTCCTCTTTAAGTTATCCAAACAAGTGATTTAATTTGTGATAGCTGCAGATCCAAGACCAAGTCTAATTTTCATAAATATTGGTATTCTGAACGAGCTCGCCTATCCGAAGCTCTAATCTACCCCAGTTATGATCAAAATCAAAACCCAGCTTATAATACCATAGCAGTTCGCTCCATCATTTTGCAATGCAGAAATTATAGAATCCATTTTAAAAGTTCCAAGGTTTATTTTTTGAAAGTTGAATTTGAAACAAAGGCAAAATACCCTAGGGGTGGCCATAACTAGACTAACCATCCGAGAAGTTCTGACAAATTAAGAGCAGCGCAAAATGGGCGAGTCTAGCAGACAAGACATCAACTATGTCATATAAATTATCTCAAAAAAAATATCCCAATTAATTATTTCAAATAATTGTTTGTTATCAAATAATCATATACACGTTATGTATGCAAATGCAGGACTTTCACACATGAAAGAGTTTATAAGATTTAAATTAATATAATTAGTTAGACATAAAATAATATTTTATAATAGTTATATTAATACAAACTCATAATTTCTATAATGCTTTTGTAGATCCTTGATAATAAAATATAATAGAACTTTTTCAAAATTTTCAACAAATGCACCTTCCATCAGGGTTTATACTTGTCTTTTTAACAAATCCACCATCGCTACCTCCATAATATATAATGACAATACTGTTAGGGATTTATATTAAAATATATAGTTTGTGTAATAGTTTTAGTATTTATTAATAAATTAATTGTTCTATTTTAATTAAAATATGTGTGAGCAATGTTTGCCTTGCGTTATTTAATAATTATTCATGTGTGTTTCTTATTCTATATAGTAAATGATTTCGTATGTAGAGTATGGCTCATACACGAAAGATCAGATCATCTGTTCTTATAGAATATAAGCTTATCGTTCACAGTGTAAGATGGAACTGAACACATCATCAGTAGGACTGTAGCACAATATTTTAATCAGTATGTTTTCACTATGAGGAACGGCATAGTTCCAACTCATTATATTAGTACACTTTGTGTGTATTGAATATGACCGTCTTAAGCTAATTATTTTTATACTGATTATATAAAACAATTAATACCTCATTATTATTATGAGTGCTTATACTCTTAATCCCAATATAATAAATAGACACGTGTATATAATATTTATTGTTTTAATTCATAAAAGAGTGAGATTCTTTGTGGATTAATAAATTCAATAAGTTGAACAATAACATTATGTGTATGGTGAATATTAATTATTGATGGAATTCACGTTTTGGTATAGGGACTGATGATACCTCATTGAAGAAGCTTATAAGTTTTGATTATATCAAACTCTGCAAATAAATTATGAATTTGACATATCAAATAAGTTAAGTGGAACGTTTCAAGAAATTAAATAAATTTATTAAATTTTATTGTCAGTAATTTAATTTAATAAACGAGTATCTGTGATCTTAACGTGGAGAGATAAATAAGTATTTAATATTATAGAGCTCAAGAGAAAATTCTTAGTATGACAGAGAGTGCAATTATAATTTATTAGTGGTATAAATTATAATTTACATAAATAAAGATTAATCATGGTTGGATTAAAAAATTTTATTTGCGTAGCAAGCTCTAATCATACTAATCTTATGGTCCTTAGTATAACCTTTATATATACATATTCTACGAGTAGCTAGGATTACACTTATTCATAATTAAGATATACACGTTTTTGTGAGATAAAGAAATTTTAGCAGCTGTGAGCCTACTCTTTCTCTTGAGTAGGACATGTACGAGGAATATAACAGAAGTTCGAAGGTTGAGTTCGAGCAGTTAATTCGTGCTTGTTGCTATTGCTTACTGTTTGAGATCAAAGCAAAAGGTTTTCAAAGTAAATTCCTGCTGCTATTCAGAATCAAACTAGAGATATCTCGAAAGTATAATTATAATTACGTAGATTAATCTTTACTAATCAAATAAAAAAAAAATTAGTATTATGCGTATACACTATAGTCGGGTCGTGGCTCCGCAATCCCCAACAATTGGGATCATAGTCTCAGTTAATACTATATACATATAATACCTACCATGTTCTCTAAAAATCAGTTCCATACATATTTTGGGTAGAACATGAGTTTGTGCTAACTTTTATTTTACAGCATTTTGTCTAGTTATTATGGTCAAATAAATGTATATTGTGTGATTATATTTTTCCATAATTCTTAAATTGTGAACTCGAAAGTATGTTTCGAATCACATAAAATAATCTCTATTAATCAGATAAATTTTTTTAGTATTATACATATGCACTATAATCGAATCGTAAAAAATTCTATAGTCACAAAACAATACTATATTATATATATGATATGTTTCTCAATTCATAACATTGGGTTGTCAGTTAATATGCCAAACGTAATTACTTTTTATGCATTGCAAAAAGTTGACACTTAGTTTACATATAACATAAAATTATTATGAATAGTTATAAACTTCACGAGCTATGCATGCTTGATGAGTTTATATCCAACTAAACATACTAGATATGTATTCCGTACACTTACTTGAATGTATAGTGTTAGACACTGACACAAACACAGAGGTACTCTAAAAAGTGTAACATTGTGCAATAAGTTAAATTAGAAAGTAAGGACTTATTTGATACAGTTTTTTTTGTTAAATTTTTTTTAAGTTTGCAAAGAAAAATATCAAGTTTTTTTAAATTTTTTATTTTTTTGACTTTACTTTAGCTAAAGATAAGCTAAAAAAAAAAAAAAAAAAAAAACAAACAAACAGAAAAAGCAAAAATAAAAAAAATTTAACTTTTTTACTTATAAGCTTAAAAGAAGATTAGGTGAAAAATCAGTATCAAATGGGTCCTAAATCCAATTATTATCATGCATCGTTTGATATTTATAACTGACTTACCCATGTCCATCATACCATTAATATGACTCCAAAAACTTTTCTCATGTCAAATTGATTACACTCCAAAAAGTGTAATCTAAAGTCCTTAAATAGTTGTTGTTAGTCCAATTAGGTTGTATATATGTTCTATTTTAGCATAATAATTGTCTTAAGGAGTGATTGTGAATATTTTGTAGGAAAACGAGTGAAAATTGGAGCAAAAATGGCCAAGTTACGTATTGACTGTACGTACAGTATGAGACACCGTACGTACGGTGTGAGACACCGTACGTACGGTGGTCCAACCGTACATATGGTATCTTCCTCCGTGTGTACGCCTGCAGCACTAGAACCCAACTTCAAAGAGTGCATTTTTGCGTACACCTTAGCGTACGTACGGTACGTCCACCGTACGTACGGTGAACAGTACTGTACGTACAGTACCGACTGTTTCTACACGAGTTTTGCAACTATATCACTCAAAGATGACGCGATTTTTGTATCTATCATCAAATATAGCTTAGATTTTCTGTTAGGATTAAATATAGAGAGAGAAAGTTGGTTGCATATAATTTTTCTTGTATTTTCTTGCATTTTCTTACACTTTCTTTGTAAGCAAACACCATTTCCTTCAACAATTAATAAGAAATCTTCAATTTTTCATGCTTTCTTCTATGGAATCAAGTAGCTAGACTCTACCTTGGATGCAATTGTAGATGCAATTGTGAAGATCTATCAAGAATCTTAAAGGTCTTCAATGGAGGTATATAAATTCCAATGATTTATCCTATATTTTTTCCAATTCTTGCTTTAATTGAGTTGTAGACACATAAAACACTTAGATTCATAATCTAGGTTGGTAATTGCTATGCACAATCTTCTAATTGGTATAGAAATTGCACAATTGAGAATTTGATTCTAAGATTCTTACAATGAAACAACAATCTATACTCAATTGAACTTGAATTCGAGCGTTTATAGTCGAAATCCTCCAGGTCAAGGTTCCATGAAATGAACCTTGACTTGAGTTAAACAAAACTCCATTGAAGACCTTGTAGAAATTTGGTAGATTGAAGCAATTACATCCAAACCCCTTATTTATTGTCTCAACTTTAGTATAATTGCCTTCTATTTTGCTTATAGTTAGCATATTTGAATAGTTCACAATCTTTCACCACCCAATTAATTTTAGGTTTATTTTTAATTCAATTTCAATTTGTTAAGCAATTCACCAATTCATCTCATTTGAGTGTTTATTTCGATTTTTGCCACACCTATATGTGGCTCGATACTTTGAGAAAACGATACCGGTGTTTACCGATTTATACTTCGATTGACACTCGTACTCTTACGGAAAAACTCAAGTTTAATTACACATTTAAGAGCGATTCACAAATTCAAAATGTCTATATATTTTTTTCTTATTTGAGAATATAAGCAATCCAATGTGTCAACAATGACATCTGAATATATATGAACCAAACATACCAATACATCTGAGAATATACAATTAAGTACGCACCCTCTCAGTCATCTGTAAAGAATTGTCCTGAAAGATTATCCATCACAGCTAATTGCATGTTCTCTGATGGCTTCCAGTGACGCTTCCGTTGATTTATAAACCAATTGTTTATTTGCTTCGGATCTAGGCCAGTTAATTCAGCCAGCGAAATTTTATCAGCTTCCTGCATGATTCAAGAAAAAAGATAAAAAAAAAAAAAAAGTAAGTCATTCTCGATTGATAAGTCATGTAGTTCCACCGCACAGATGACACAATGCAATTAGTGCAAAAAATGTGTTATTAAATCATTAAGAAAGCAAAAATCATCATCACCTATGATAAGCTAACATTGTTCAGCATTGCATTTGAAGCAAATTCAAAAGCAACAGTTACATTCAAGTGAGTCAAAAAACTACAGTTTTTTAGGTCACCAATCCGCACAACAAAAAAAAAAAATGGGAGTAAAGAGTAGCCAGAACTCACCCAACCCATAATATTTCAATTTCTTTTTCATTACACACAGCTGATAAACTTAAATTTTTTTTCTTTCTTCTCTTTTTCCTTTTATCTTTCATTGTTCTTACCATTACATTATAGCCAATGGCTTAATTTTGTAAAAACCTGCTTTTAGGGAATAGATTTGGACATTTGATGGGCCACGCGAGGTTAGACAAATGGTGTCATATATACACCATATATGACAATGCACGGTTTGTCATATATATGACAAATGGTGTCATATATACCACTCCCACTGAACTGTATCATATATATATACATTAGTAAAGGTGGCAATGCACGGTTTGTAGGAATGCATAGAAATCATAATATAGCCGGAAAGGATAACTTACTGTTGGGTAAGGCCAATTATTGTGGAGATTCCACCACTCGAGTAATGTTTGCCTTGCCTCTTTCGGCAGCTTTCCTTTCTTCTTCTTCTTTGAAAATTCCAGCTTCAAGCTACCAAGATGGCTACCATATGTACGTAAGAGTCTATCTTTAAGCTCTCGGTCTTCACTCCTCGTTCGTGCCTCTTGTCCTTCTATTTCTCCACTAAATTCCTCATCTGATGACACAGCAGCTCCATCTGGACAGATCACAAATGATTGCCCAAATTCATGTTCTTATAATCCACAATAATCCAAATCACGTTTGCATCATTTGTCCAAATAAGAATTACAGATCCCTTCACTATAGGAAACAATTCTCCTTGTTGCTCTCCTTCTTTTTTTTTTTTTTTTTGGATTAGATTTTGCTGTGCAAAGCTAAGCACACATTAAAACAAACTGGATCAATTGAACCCTCCACACACAGTTCTACCATTCTACAAATCTTAATAAAAAGGCATTCTTTTGAAGGTTTTTCGTGTGACATGGGTTCTAAGAGTTCATATATACTAATTATTTCTTTTGATCAACTCATAGCTAACTATTTTAAGCCCAAAAAAATCCATTTGTTGACTCCAAGCATTACATTTATGCATATGGAATTTATTAAATCAGCTTACATGAAATATGGGTGTGCTTACCAGAAAACGAAAATGGGCTCAATAACTACTATCTATGCAGACAATATGGTATTTCTGTTGGGTTAGTTCCTATATCAGTGAAAATTAAATTTGGTGTATGTACTGTTTATAACCTCAATCTCCACTTCCAATTAACGGGTTGTGCGAGGTTCAACTTTTTTAAAAGAAAAACCAATCTCCTAACCTGCTATACGCTCTCCTGCCTTTTGGGCCTCAACCCTGTGCAAGCGATGCTTTTTGGGTCCCGAATCATATAAGGTTGTGTTAAACTGGTTTCTACATAGGTGACAATTATGTGACAATTATGTGTATATGTTGTTTATAGTCTCAACCTCGGATTTCTGTTAATAAATTGAATGCAGTTTAATTTTCTCAAAAAATAAATAAATAAAAACTTATATTCATGAACTACTCTAGCATTTTATTTATTTTCGTTCATATACATATATATGGTCTGGATGGGTATGTATAGACGAAAAGATACATGCAGGTGTGATAGTGAAGGGCTACGGGGAACCGTTGGATGGCCTGCGACTGACAGCCACTCAGCCGACGAAATTAAACAGGGTAGGGTGACACACGCAGCAGGTGACGATGGCAATAAAGCCTCCACGAGTTCTCCGTCGGGTCGTTTCTCAGTCAGTGGCAGTGCCTGACGAGACGGTACGGCCATCAAATCAAAGTGGCAGAAATAGTGAAACAGACTCTTTTAAGTTAACGCATGCATCGACAGAACCAGCAAACCCAAAGCAAGTGCCTTTGCGTAATTTGACCATCATGTCCGGTATGGCCTTTCATGCCGTCTATGCGACTTGACCAAGTCAGGCACTGGCACGTACCTGCTGTATAATATATTTTAAGGAATTAAAACTTGCTTTCAGGTCCAATGCATTTTAGTGTATTGACGAGTTTTTTTATTTTGACTCTATAAATTGTTTTTTTAAAAAAATTCCTTTGCCTCAGTCAACAAAATTCCACTTAAGTTATGAATAAAAATACCATTACCATTAGACTAACTCGACTAAAAAAAAACCACGAAAATTTTCATTGTTATTTTTCATCCAAAATTTTCCATACGTCCAGAATAAAATGGGTTGACCAACCTACCAAAATCAAAGAAATGATATGAGCTCATAAAAAAGTAATCTCATATATAATCTTATTTTTCATCACATTCTTAAACGTCGTGAGACTGCATTAATAAATGCCAGTCGGATTCACTTGTGTATAAGACCGAAAAAAAGGGCATGACATTTGGTTTTTGACATTTATAAAATAATAAATAAATAAAAAAAGCTAGCTTGACAAAGGTCAAGAAAAATCGTGGAACTAACCGCAACAGAAATTTTCCGCTGTTAATTTTTTTTCTCAAAATAAAAGAAAGAAAGAAAGTATAAGCTAAAACCTCAAAAAATTTAAAAGAAAGTTTTGACCAAATAGTTTGGAAGGAGGGGCCAACTGCAACCCAAAAAATATAAACGAAAGCTAGCCTGTTTGGAACTTTAGAGGGAAAGGAAAAGGAAACATAGAAAAAATTTTAAATTAATCTTTTCTTTCTCTTATTTTTAATCACTTTCTTTTTATTATTTTTGTAAAATTAAACAGGAAATAAAAACTATCTTTTATCTCAATTTTTCTATCTTCTCCGTTTTTCTTTTCTCGTCCAAGATAAACACGTGTCATCCACATCATCCGGCACAAAGATCCACGGCTGAACAAAAATGTCCCAGAAATGACAAAGCACTAGCAGCAGTAGCAGCTGCAGCTGAATGGTCCAGTGCGTTAAGTAAAAGACAGAGAGAGAGAGTGTGGGGGTTTGAATGGGCTTTAAATGCCTGCTTGGCAGCGGAAACCACGGGAGTCCATGTGAACTCCGACCACCCGCTCTACCCGGGCTTTCCCATAAAGTTTTCACTTTTATCTCCCCCCCAGAGTCACCCCTAATGCCCTCCAGACGTTACATTACCCCCTCTCTCTCTCTCTCTCTCTCTCTAAACCATCGGATAGCCACTCAATTCCGATCACAAACAAAACATTATACGTGGTGTCAGGACCCAAAAACCCTTGTCTCTCAGTTTCCATTAACCCTTTTTTTTTACCCCCCTTGGGTAGATAGGTACGAACAAGGCAGTTTGCATTTCATTCAAGAGTCCAACATGCAAATCTAAGAAAATATAGCAAACTTTCTTAAAACACAATTACAAGTCAAACAAAGAGCATTTAAGAGCACGAAGAAGACTTACTTTCTCTACCTCTTGATGTGCAACACAGCTCACAGCACAAGCATGTCCAAAAGAAAATTTCTTAAAAAATAAAATGAAGATGACCCGAGTTCAGCATGGCAACATTGCATAAGAAACAACTAGCCAATCGAGACTTATATTTAAGGACAAGGATTTTCTTCTGCCTGTGTACGTGGCATCACACTATTTGATCATTTATTTATGTATTTATTTTTATTTAAATATTTTTTACAAATATAGTAAAAATATAAGAAAAATGCAAATACATTAATAACGTAGTTTTAATACATGGAAGTTTAGTGTGGTGCCACATACAAGAAAAACACTTTCCATAATACACCTCTAACAGACATACAATTTACAAGAAAAAATGAAGGAGTTGATGAACAAAACCAGACCCTTTCTCGTCCATA